>OX451740.1:1275819956-1277019956 GCA_948472305.1 Vicia faba | reverse complement strand
CTCAAGATGCAAAAGTTTCCATATTTGGACAGTTGAAAAAGTCAACTGTAACTTGACCAAGGCATAACTTCCACATGGATTATCAGAAAAATTCCATCCAAACCTCATTTTGACGATAATGACATTTCCTACAACTCCTCTTCACACTTCAAGTCCAAGAAATGCTCTCACAAAAAGTTATCAATTTCAACATTATAGGTCATTTTCAAAAGTCAACAAAAAGGGACTTTAAGTCAAAGGCCATAACTTGAGATTGGTAAATCAAAATGACATGGGACCAAACACATTGGTTAGAGGACTTCAAGACCTTTCCAAAATGTCCAAGAACATGATCAAAGCTTAAAAATTGAGCAAGATATGCCTTGTGGAAGTTGGGAAATTTTTGGATATGTTGAAAAGTCAACTTTGCTTCAAATGTCTTAAAATTGCTAATGGGCCACATTTTCTTCCAAAATTCATCATCCAAAGCATGTGCACGACCATTGGGCCCAAAGGGAATTTATTCATCATTTTTATTTATTTATTTGAATTTTTAATTGCTAATAATTCATTTAATTAATTAAAATATGAAAAAAATACCAAAGCAAGCTTTTCAAATCTTTTTATGCATGAAATATCTTCAAAATTTCGTGCATTATCTGATATGGAAAGAATCAAGTGATTTGGACATGATTGGTATCAAATATGCATGGAAAAGATTTGAAAGATTATGCCATGAAAATCAAATATCATTCCATCAATGCAAGGATTCTTTGGACCAAAAACTCAACCCTAATCCATCCATACATAAGCAAAATGCAAACCTAATGCCAAGAGACCTCCAAGCTACGCCAGAATCCAAGAACAACTTTTGCATTTTTTGTGAAAAACTCCAAAACTGAAAACGTGATTCCAAGGCTTTTCAAGATCAAATAATCATTCCATTTCATTCTTGAGACTTCAAGGAAGGTTTTCAGATCAAAACCATCAACCCTAACGTCAAGAAACGGTAGAACGATCGTGTCCTGTACAGGATTTTTTCCATATTCTTACATCACGATTCATGCGTTATCTGCAATTTTAATGTTTGGTTTATGTTATTTGGTTCATTCTGAAGCTAACCGTGTGTTTTAATTAAGTTTTTATGCATCATACACGATTTCACCATTAAAGCTAGCTAGGGTTCTTCAAGATCCAAATTGGGCGTTTACGTATATGGTAAAATCAAGACATCTCAGTGCCATGGTTAAAATCAGGAAGCTTGGACGAACATAACTACCCTATCGCGCCTAATTTATATAGCAAGACGAGCTATTCGCTATTTTTGAAAAGGGTACATTTTGGGGGGGTTTAAAACCCCCGCTAATTCTTTTTATGTTTCAGGAAAAATGAAAACAAGGAAGAAGACGCTTAGGTGGCAAAGCGTGATTGAGCCATTTGAATTCAGCGCGCGTTTTTGTATTTCCTAGGCCACTAACCAATTTTCTTTTATGTTATTTATTTGCTATTCTACGTACAACGCGCATTAACAGCTCCACTGGTCAGGCTTGGCATTGGTAACCTCTGGGACCTGGGTTCGAATCCCAGGTCCCCTTCCCTTTCTCATATTATTTTTCATTCTATCTTCCTATGCAGCGCGTATTCCAGGAGTCCACTAGGCACTCAATATCCCAGCTTGCCACATGGCCACTGAGGGCAATCCAAGGGCCTTGATTGGGAGACCACCATGGGCATGAGTCAGAGGTGCCACACGCCAACGTGAAAGTCAACGAGGCCAAAGGCTATTGGGCCTAATTGCTAAACAATTCCTCCTGATTAGGACAGAACCCCCCATGGTTTGCTCTTTTATCTTTTTTTTTGTGTTTTTCTATTTTTGTTTGTTTTAATTAATTTCCCTTTAATTCTTTAAATTAATTTATTTTCATAAAATATAAAAATAACAAAAAAATCAGAAAAGACAAAAATAAAAATATATTTTATTTAAATATTATTTTTTGTAAATAAATCTCATTAGTTTATTTAGCTTTTTAAATTTAGGCTTAATTTTAGACATTTTTCTCAATAAACTTAAAAAGTTGTAGAATTAGGGTTTTGATTATTTTCACCTTTTATTTTTTCACCATATTAATAATTAATTATATATTTTTGTAAATAAAATTGCATTAATTAATTAGGTATAATTTTAGGTTCAATTTTAATATTTTTTAATAAAATAAATATCTAGAATTAGGTTTAATTCCAATTTAATTTTTCTTATTAAAAATCCATAAATACAAAAAAAAAACTAAAAAAAACAATTTCTTTTCATTTTAATTAATTTCATAATTACAATTTTAATTTCCTTAAAAGGGTCCAACGCCCTCGCATTCGAGAATAATTCCAATTCGCGCATTTATCTCCTTTCTTATAATTTTTATGTAATTCTCCCAAAGCCATGTAATTCAGACATTTATATTTCTCGCATCCTTATTTTATGTCAAATCGGGTCCTGGATTAAATTTGGCGATGTGGACCCGCGCCTTTGTAATAGTTTAGGAACTTTAATTTCTGCACATTTTTAAATGTTAATTAAATCGCATGCAAGAATGAATGTCCAAATAAAAGCAACGCGTAGATCACCCATGACATGAATAAGACAAAAATAAATGAAAACGACACACAAATCACACACCACCCCTAGGGTACGCCTCACTGTTGCCTTTCCCCTCGAAAGGTGATCGTCGAGTAGAGGATGTCTTAGTAAGTCCTCATGATCCGGGAACCTGGCATGAGGGTAGCTTCTAAGGTATCTTCCTATTGCTCTGGTGATCACCATGTCCCGAACCTTCAAATTGACCCGAATACCTCCAACGGTGGTGCTACCTACCTCTCAATGGTGGGACGGCACTACTTTAAAGGACATTTACACAGACGAATTCCTTAGGGTAGGTAGACGACTCTAGATACTTGCTCTAATTTCAAAACAAAATTCAAAAAAATACTTTTCACACCGACAACTTTTCAAAAAGCTTTCGAAAGCAATTTTTCAAACACTCTTGAGGACCGATACAAGAGTCGAACTGAAATTTTCAAAGAAACTTTTAAAACCCACATTGAAAAGCAAACAAACCATTTTTGAAAACACATTGAGCAAGTATCTAAGAGCCCATGGATAACCATGGATAGAAAGGGTGCTAACACCTTCCCTTTCTATAATCTACCTCCCGAACCAAGAGCAATCTCTTTAAGGAATTTTTCTGTGCTTTTGTCCTTTCCATTTGGAGAAAATAAAAGACGGTGGCGACTCTTGCTTACCGCGACATTTCGCGAACCAGCGTTAAACAGTCAGTTCCAGATCCACCGATCACAGAACTGACGACTCTGCTGGGGATACTCTTTATAAAGTGAGGTGTACCTTAGGGTTAGTTCATAATTGTGTTTTCAATTGTATTGCTTTGCTTGCTTTAAATTGTGGGACTGTCTTGGGAGTTCTATAGATCCTAACCCTGATCTGGGGGATACCTTCTTAGAAAGTAGCAACAAGGCTGTGAGGGAACTGTGCGGGGTATACCGACATGGTTGAAGCAGTCTGCTACGTTGATGTGGCACTTTGGTGTGTACCGGTAACCCTTGAGTTCAGTCAAGGAGAGTACGGGGCCTCCGCGTGGTGTCGTGAAGCATCAACAGACCTTAGGAACCTTAATTGAACTATCTTGGCCTCTTTAGGGTAGTGAGATAACTGACTTTGGTGCAGTCCGAGGTTGGTCGATACTCGATACTACACTCAATTGAGGGTTGCTTTCCTGGAATATTTTGGTCGCCAGTTCAGTGGCTAAATCGAAACGATGAACAATGAAAGCAATCCAGTGATATTGGGACCCTTAGAACCCAGTTACTTCTAATAGGACAGGTTGAGCCCACCAACTTCAAGAGGGTAATACCCAGACCCCATGCTGGCCTTAAACTCTAAGGGCTTCTCTTGTGTGACTTGTGTGCCTTCCAACTTGACTACTTGCGTGCTTGTTATCTGACACATGAACTACTTGCAGGTTTTGTTTATAGTCCTTAATTGGGACTCATAACAGGATTTACTAAGTCTCTTACAGGTTTTGTTTATAGTCCTTAATTGGGACTCCTAACAGAGTGTACTGAGTTTCTTGCAGGTTTTGGTTTGCAGTCCTTAATTGAGACTCATAACAGGGTTTACCTACATTACCCCATGCATAGCATAACATCATACCATTGCATGCATCCCGCATAAGGACTAACCCGTTTCAAGGATCTCAAAGGGCTTGTGATGCAGGTCATGATGAATAAAACGTCTAGCAAGGGGCAAAGGGGATTTATTTTCCTCTAGCCAAGGTTGTCAGGGGCTATGACCCACTCGATTTGGTGAGCCTTTGACCCTTTAAAGAAGGACTCTCAATAATATACAGTTCCTTCAATCAAGCTACCAGTTTCCAATTCTGACAATTTTCTTGTTTATCCCGTGAGGTCCTTGGAAACATTACATGCATATCATACACATCATTGCATTACAGGTATCCCTTTTGCAGGTCACTCACCTTTGTCGCTGTTTATTTCAGCAATGACCTCCCAACAAGATAACCAGGACCTTCTTGCTCAAGAGACTCGGTTCGGGGAAATCCTCCTGAATCTATCCAAGGGGCAGGAGGAACTAAGGACACTTCTCATGGGGACCTTGGTCAGAAACAATGCTGAAGACGAACGGCTGAAACATCTGTAAGTGGAAGTGGATGCAATGAAAGTCCAAATGTTGGGGAAGGAGACTATCATTCAAGGCTTAGCTCAAAGACAAGAAGAGCTCGGAGTTCTCGTCAACCAACTGCTTCAGAATAACCAACTGGGGCAAACGTCTAAGGGTAAAGAGCCAGTCATCGTTCAACCACCTTTGAGACAAGGAGATAAGGGGAGAGCTCCTCAAATGGCTTCAGGGTCACAAACTCAGCATCAACTTCACCAGCTTCAGCCAGACAAGCCCAGGAGGCAATTCACCCAGCTCAACATGTCGCTGTTCCAAGCTTTACAACACCTGTTGAGGTTGAATCTGATCACATTAAGGGCTCATCCCCGGAACCCCAACACAGCATCTCCTATCTATGATCCCAATAAAAGGTGTGCCTACCACTCTGCCAGTCCAGGACATGATACAAATGAGTGTTGGGCTCTGAAGAACAAGATCCAGGACCTGATTTATGAAGGAGCATTAGAGTTCACACAAGATGGTCAGGCTGAGTTTTTCTACCATCCCTCCAAGGCTCACCATTTGAAGTAACAAGCCCTGAAGATGAAAAGACTTTTGTTCATTAGGATTTTCAAGTTGTAATCTTCTTTTGTTCAAACATTTACTCATGTTAAACGTCGTTATTTCATTAATGCATCGCATATGTCTGTTTTGAAGCAATATATTCGTATTCACTATATGCAAATTATTTTCATATTTTTTCTGATGATCAACGCTCGATTAATAATTCTAAGCCTCTTGAGGGAGGATGACGAAAACGATACCACGATCTCCACAGTATGATTTTGAACGGACCCCGCTGATGAGGTACAGGCATTGTTTCAATTCCTAAACACTGGAGTAATAAGGAAGATAATCCCTCGTCAACCCCTTTGAGCCAAAGAAGTAGGAGTTTTTCTTTTCGAAATTTAAAACCCTTAATCATAACCTGGGGCAGGGTAGTCTCTCAGTTGATCCAGGTGTATAACGAATGGCACCAAAGAGGTCCTTACAAAACAAAGAAAGACAGTGATGGTTCCAAATAATCAACAAAGAAAGGCAGTCATTATATCTCAAAAATAAAAACCCAATAAGTCAAAACCTATGAAGGAGACTTACAAAACTGGGGCATCCCGCTGACTGTAATCACAAAAGAAACAGTTCAGGCAAAATTTAGGGATAGTGAAATCAAAAGAAAGAGGTCATACAAACCCTCAACAAAGACCAAAAATGACTGCCTATTCAGAATAAAATATCAATATCTGAACCATCATTGGAAAATCAGAGCAAAGACTCAAACAAGGTCTAACGTATGATCAAGTGAGTTTAGGATTGGAGAACATCACGAAGAGCGGGTGGGTACAAATAATTTGAGTCTTTATCCTTTGTTTCTTAAACCGTGAACCAGGCCACGTTATAACCCTTAAAAGTCCTAGCTGAAGCATGGGTTAGTTCGAAAGCATACTGTTACGAAAGGTATCCTGACTCCTTAAGGCCTACGGTAAATACGAAGTTGACATCACGTTTTACAAACATTCGCTTGTTTTATGAAAAAGAATGCATTTTCAAAATCTTCAAGACAGACATAAGCTTTGCATTCTTGATATAACATTGTTTGCACATAACTATTTGTTTGAATAGCATGGAAATTCGCACGATGAATACCTAGTGAACAAAAACACTTCCAATCAAGGGGCATGATATGATCATGGTCAATTATCTGGGGCAGTCCAATCAAGATTCGGAGAATCTCTCAAAGACCAAATAGCCTGGGGCAAATCTCCGCCTGAGTCACTTGGGGCATTTCAACAACGAATCTTGCCTGATCAAACACCTCCTGGTGGCATGACAAAACATTTCTAACAGGGGCAATTCCCTACATTCTGAGAGCGTGGACATAGTCGAAAAAATACTACGCAAAATTAAAGACCCGCTAGGTTGACATACCTAGGCAAAAATAAGGGCTTCCCGGCGAACCAAAAGGGTTCGGGTAAAATGAAGGGATGAAATGAAAAATCTGTACACCCGGCAAGTTGAAAACCTGAAAAGACGGCTTGGGAAAAAATGGGTATCCCGGTGGACTGAAAACCCGAAAGGGCGGTCCAGGCAAAAGTTAGGGATCAAAGCGTACGACTATGTCCCGGCATCTTGTAACTTGCCTACCAGAAGAAGGTTTGTCCATCAACAACTATCAGCACCTCACAGGTCTTCCTCTCCCACCTCTGAAACAGGGGCAATAAAGAGTTGTCTAAGCAATCTAATTGTTCTGTCCTCCAAGGTATCAAGGTAGGTTCAGCTGAAGAACATAACTAGCATATCTTAATTCCCCAGAGAGTGAACCAGCAAGTCAATGCGCTCTCCCCAAGTTATACTATCAAACCTTAAGGGAGTTGGGTATCCTCCCGCAGAGCTCAATATTCCCCAGCAGTATATATGCATTCTTAACAAGCATCCCCGGCAGTCTTGACCTAAAGATTGTTCCCTGGCGGTATATCAAACATTCAGTGGAGTTACTTCCAATACAATTCAAGATTTCCCCAGGAGAGCCCAATCCAGGTTCCTCAGGAAAATTGAAATCCATCTCCCCAAACAGTAAGCTTATCCCCAGTAGATTCTGGAAGCTTATCCCCGTAGAGCACGAACGCGTCTCCCAGCTTTATTCAAAGAGTTATTTCCCTACCAGGATATAACTGGGTTATCCTCGGCCAAAAGCCACAGAAAGATCGTTCTCGGCGAAGTCTTCTTATCCCCAGCGGAGTCTATCAACACTTCCAACGCAACAATGGTATCCCCAGCAAAATTACCATCAACATTTCAGCAAGTATCTCTCTCCCCACATAGTATTGTTCCCCAGCAAGATCGTTAGAGTACTTTTCTCCCCGCAGAGTAATCTATTTGTCAAGTTTATTCCCCAACGGAGTTATCTTCTCCTACCGGTATTCTTGCAATTATCATCCCCAGCGGAAGCAAAGATCTATTCTTCAACATCAGCCCAGGAGTGACTTCCCGGCACCCGTCAAGGATTTATTTTCCTAAGACAAAAACATACATTCATAAACATCACATTTTCATGCATATACGCATCATATCTTACAAATCTCATTTATGTTGAGAACATCATTGCTTGATCCATATCATGCATTGCATATGACTGACCTTTACCTTTCAGGAAAGATCCAGTTAAGTTCTCATCTATATTCAAGACCTTGACCGGTTCAGTTAAATCGACCCTAAGATTTTTCTGTTTCTTATCCAGTCAAAGGCCTTCTCTGGTTCAGTCAGATCGACCCTAAGATCTCCCTGTTTCTTATCCAGATGAAGACATTTCAAGACCTAGACCGGTTCAGTTAAATCGACCCTAAGATTTTTCTATTTCTTATCCAGTCAAAGGCCTTCTCTGGTTCAGTCAGATCGACCCTAAGATCTCCCTGTTTCTTATCTAGTTGAAGATTTCAAGACCTAGACCGGTTCAGTTAAATCGCCCCTAAGATTTTTCTGTTTCTTTTCCAGTCAAAGGCCTTCTCTGGTTCAGTCAGATCGACCCTAAGATCTCCCTGTTTCTTATCCAGTTGAAGATTTCAAGACCTAGACCGGTTCAGTTAAATCGCCCCTAAGATTTTTCTGTTTCTTATCCAGTCAAAGGCCTTCTCTGGTTCAGTCAGATCGACCCTAAGATCTCCCTGTTTCTTATCCAGTTGAAGATTTCAAGACCTTGACCAGTTCAGTTAAATCGACCCTAAGATTTTACTGTTTCTTATCCAGTCAAAGGCCTTCTCTGGTTCAGTCAGATCGACCCTAAGATCTCCCTGTTTCTTATCCAGTTGAAGACATTTCAAGACCTAGACCGGTTCAGTCAGATCGACCCTAAGATCTCCCTGTTTCTTATCCAGTCAAAGGCCTTCTCTGGTTCAGTAAGATCGACCCTAAGATCTCCTTGTTTCTTATCCAGTTGAAGATTTCAAGACCTTGACCGGTTCAGTCATATCGACCCTAAGATCTCCCTGTTTCTTATCTAGTCAAAGGCCTTCTCTGGTTCAGTCAGATCGACCCTAAAATCTCCCTGTTTCTTATCCAGTTGAAGACATTTCAAGACCTAGACCGGTTCAGTTAAATCGACCCTAAGATTTTACTGTTTCTTACCCAGTCAAAGGCCTTCTCTGGTTCAGTCAGATCGACCCTAAGATCTCCCTGTTTCTTATCCAGTTGAAGATTTCAAGACCTAGACCGGTTCAGTTAAATCGACCCTAAGATTTCCCTGTTTCTTATCCAGTCGAAGGCCTTCTCTAGTCCAGCTAAATCGACCCCTAACAGATTTTCCTGATAAAGACTCAGTAGAAGATATCCAAGATTCTCTCAGCGTTACTGTTGAGGTAGAAGTCGTCCAAGATTCTCTCAGCGTTACTGTTGAGGTTGAAGTCGCCCAAGATTCTCCAAGCGTTCCTGTTGAGGTAGTAATCGTCCAAGGTCCTCTCACCATTCCTGTTGAGGTAGTAACCATCCCTGGTTCATTCGTCACCGTTTGAAGATCCAGATCCAGCTCCTGTAACCAGTCAGGACACATCTATACAAAGAATCTGAAGACCAGCTCCTGTAACGGGTCAGGTAATCCTTTTCTTTTGCAGGTACGCAAGTTCTCGCTAAGGAATCTCTTACGCGATTGACACCCAGATGGCGTCTATAAGCCCATCCACTATCCATCATCTCTTAGCATGGCATCTATAAGCCCATCACCCTATTCGTCAATCTCCAAATGGCATCTATAAGCCCATTCCCATCATCACACTACTACTATGTGAGCGCAAATTTCTGGGCACTCTAGTGTTCAATCATCTTCCACCTTCGGATTACGAAAGGCACGTCAGCCAATTTGCATCCTCAGGTCTAAGAAGATTGAACAGGGGCAACTGTTGTACCCCAAAATTTTCCCTCCCATATTCTTCAAAATTTGCCAAGTCAAAGCTTCAAAATCTCCCCAAGGGTTGCACAGTTCAAGGGCCTCCTAACAGTCAAAAATTAGGGTTTTGGTTCTGACAAAGAAAATGAAGTTTCCAAGGGTCCAATCAAGTCCCACATGCCTATAAACATGGCCAAGCATCCTCATGTCAAGTTTCAAGGCTCACAGCACAAAATTGCACAGTCAAAAACCCTAATTGCCCTACAGTCAACTGTAGGGGCAAAATGGTCATTTGACAGTCAAAAGTTCAAATTTTTGGTCAACATCTCATTTTGAAGCCACAAACATCATTTGATCAATGCTTGATCATGATTCTCAAAGCTTGGCTCAAAAAGTCTCAAGATGCAAAAGTTTCCATATTTGGACAGTTGAAAAAGTCAACTGTAACTTGACCAAGGCATAACTTCCACATGGATTATCAGAAAAATTCCATCCAAAGCTCATTTTGAAGAGAATGACATTTCCTACAACTCCTCTTCACACTTCAAGTCCAAGAAATGCTCTCACAAAAAGTTATCAATTTCAACATTATAGGTCATTTTCAAAAGTCAACAAAAAGGGACTTTAAGTCAAAGGCCATAACTTGAGATTGGTAAATCAAAATGACATGGGACCAAACACTTTGGTTAGAGGACTTCAAGACCTTTCCAAAATGTCCAAGAACATGAGCAAAGCTTAAAAATTGAGCAAGATATGCCTTGTGGAGGTTGGGAAATTTTTGGATATGTTGAAAAGTCAACTTTGCTTCAAATGTCTTAAAATTGCTAATGGGCCACATTTTCTTCCAAAATTCATCATCCAAAGCATGTGCACGACCATTGGGCCCAAAGGGAATTTATTCATCATTTTTATTTATTTATTTGAATTTTTAATTGCTAATAATTCATTTAATTAATTAAAATATGAAAAAAATACCAAAGCAAGCTTTTCAAATCTTTTTATGCATGAAATATCTTCAAAATTTCGTGCATTATCTGATATGGAAAGAATCAAGTGATTTGGACATGATTGGTATCAAATATGCATGGAAAAGATTTGAAAGATTATTCCATGAAAATCAAATATCATTCCATCAATGCAAGGATTCTTTGGACCAAAAACTCAACCCTAATCCATCCATACATAAGCAAGATGCAAACCTAATGCCAAGAGACCTCCAAGCTGCGCCAGAATCCAAGAACAACTTTTGCATTTTTTGTGAAAAACTCCAAAACTGAAAACGTGATTCCAAGGCTTTTCAAGATCAAATAATCATTCCATTGCATTCCTGAGACTTCAAGGAAGGTTTTCAGATCAAAACCATCAACCCTAACATCAAGAAACGGTAGAACGATCGTGTCCTGTACAGGATTTTTTCCATATTCTTACATCATGATTCATGCGTTATCTGCAATTTTTAATGTTTGGTTAATGTTATTTGGTTCATTCTGAAGCTAACCGTGTGTTTTAATTAAGTTTTTATGCATCATACACGATTTCACCATTAAAGCTAGCTAGGGTTCTTCAAGCTCCAAATTGGGCGTTTACGTATATGGTAAAATCAAGACATCTCAGTGCCATGGTTAAAATCAGGAAGCTTGGACGAACATAACTACCATATCGCGCCTAATTTATATAGCAAGACGAGCTATTCGCTATTTTTGAAAAGGGTACATTTTGGGGGGGTTTAAAACCCTCGCTAATTCTTTTTATGTTTCAGGAAAAATGCAAACAAGGAAGAAGACGCTTAGGTGGCAAAGCGTGATTGAGCCATTTGAATTCAGCACGCGTTTTTGTATTTCCTAGGCCACTAACCAATTTTCTTTTATGTTATTTATTTGCTATTCTATGTACAACGCGCATTAACAGCTCCACTGGTCAGGCTTGGCATTGGTAACCTCTGGGACCTGGGTTCGAATCCCAGGTCCCCCTCCCTTTCTCATATTATTTTTCATTCTATCTTCCTATGCAGCGCGTATTCCAGGAGTCCACTAGGCACTCAATATCCTAGCTTGCCACATGGCCACTGAGGGCAATCCAAGGGCCTTGATTGGGAGACCACCATGGGCATGAGTCAGAGGTGCCACACGCCAACGTGAAAGTCAACGAGGCCAAAGGCTATTGGGCCTAATTGCTAAACAATTCCTCCTGATTGGGACAGAACCCCTCATGGTTTGCTCTTTTATCTTTTTTTTGTGTTTTTCTATTTTTGTTTGTTTTAATTAATTTCCCTTTAATTCTTTAAATTAATTTATTTTCATAAAAAATAAAAATAACAAAAAAATCAGAAAAGACAAAAATAAAAATATATTTTATTTAAATATTATTTTTTGTAAATAAATCTCATTAGTTTATTTAGCTTTTTAAATTTAGGCTTAATTTTAGACATTTTTCTCAATAAACTTAAAAAGTTGTAGAATTAGGGTTTTGATTATTTTCACCTTTTATTTTTTCACCATATTAATAATTAATTATATATTTTTGTAAATAAAATTGCATTAATTAATTAGGTTTAATTTTAGGTTCAATTTTAATATTTTTTAATAAAATAAATAGCTAGAATTAGGTTTAATTCCAATTTAATTTTTCTTATTAAAAATCCATAAATACAAAAAAAAAACTAAAAAAAACAATTTCTTTTCATTTTAATTAATTTCATAATTACAATTTTAATTTCCTTAAAAGGGTCCAACGCCCTCGCATTCGATAATAATTCCAATTCGCGCATTTATCTCCTTTCTTATAATTTTTATGTAATTCTCCCAAAGCCATGTAATTCGGACATTTATTTCTCGCATCCTTATTTTATGTCAAATCGGGTCCTGGATTAAATTTGGCGATGTGGACCCGCGCCTTTGTAATAGTTTAGGAACTTTAATTTCCGCACTTTTTTAACTGTTAATTAAATCGCATGCAAGAATGAATGTCCAAATAAAAGCAACGCGTAGATCACCCATGACATGAATAAGACAAAAATAAATGAAAACGACACACAAATCACACACCACCCCTAGGGTACGCCTCACTGTTGCCTTGCCCATCGAAAGGTGATCGTCGAGTAGAGGATGTCTTAGTAAGTCCTCATGATCCGGGAACCTGGCATGAGGGTAGCTTCTAAGGTATCTTCCTATTGCTCTAGTGATCACCATGTCCCGAACCTTCGAATTGACCCGAATACCTCCAACGGTGGTGCTACCTACCTCTCAATGGTGGGACGACACTACTTTAAAGGACATTTACACAGACGAATTCCTTAGGGTAGGTAGAAGACTCTAGATACTTGCTCTAATTTCAAAACAAAATTCAAAAAAATACTTTTCACACCGACACCTTTTCAAAAAGCTTTCGAAAGCAATTTTTCAAACACTCTTGAGGACCGATACAAGAGTCGAACTGAAATTTTCAAAGAAACTTTTAAAACCCACATTGAAAAGAAAACAAACCATTTTTGAAAACACATTGAGCAAGTATCTAAGAGCCCATGGATAACCATGGATATAAAGGGTGCTAACACCTTCCCTTTCTATAATCTACCTCCCGAACCAAGAGCAATCTCTTTAAGGAATTTTTCTGTGCTTTTGTCCTTTCCATTTGGAGAAAATAAAAGACGGTGGCGACTCTTGCTTACCGCGGCATTTCGCGAACCAGCGTTAAACAGTCAGTTCCAGATCCACCGATCACAATAGGTTCGAGAGTGCTGATAATAATCGGCTTCCATAGTGGACCAGTAATATCCTGCCCATAGGATTTTCTTTGCCATGGTATGTCCACTGGAATGAGTTATGAAGGTACCTTCATGTAACTCTGCCATGATCCTTTCTGCCTCGCTCTTGTCTATGCACCGCAGTAAGGTTGAATCATGGTTACGCTTATAGAGGACACCATTACTGATGAAGAACTTCACAGGGAACCTTCTCAGAAACTTCTTATCATTAACAGATGCCCCTTCGGGGTATTCTTGAGCCTCAAGATACCTCTTTACCACGTGAAACTAGGGTTTATCTGCTACCTCTTCAGTCTCAATGTCACAACAATGTGCGGGTTCATCCAACCTCTCAATGGTAATCTGGAGGGCTTCATTGTCCCACCTAACCTTGAACATATAAGACATGTTAGCTAGCGCGTCCGCCAACTGGTTCTCCTCTCTTGGGAAGTGTTCAAAGGTTACCTCCTCAAAGTGTGGGAGCAATGTCAGTACATACTCTTTGTAAGGGATAAGATTCGGGTGCTTCGTATCCCACTCGCCTTTGATCTAACTTATCACCAGAGCGGAATATCTGAATGCACTTAAGAACTTAATCCTTAGGTCAATAGCAGCTCGAAGACCCATGATACACGCTTCATACTCTGCCATATTGTTGGTGCAGTTAAAACATAATCGGGTGTTGAACGGAGTATGACAACCTTTAGGAGATATAATTACAGCGCCAACGCCATTACCCAATGCGTTCGAGGCTCCATCGAAATACATAGACCATCGGGATCCCTCTCCAAGTCCTTCATCCGGTCCAGGTTCTTTGCAGTCAGTCACTAACATGATATTCTCATCAAAGAACTCGAAATTCATGGACTGGTAGTCATTCACGGCCTGATGCGCCAAATGATCCGCCAATACATTCCCCTTGATTGCTTTTTGGGTTATGTATTGGATGTCGTACTCAGTTAAGATCATCTGCCATCTTGCTATCCTTCTGGAGAGAGCAGGCTTCTCGAAAATATTCTTGATCGGATCCATCTTTGATATCAATAATGTAGTGTGAGTCAGCATATACTATCTCAGCCGGCGAGCAGCCCATGCCAAAGCGCATTAAGTTTTCTCGAGCAATGAGTATCGGCTCTCACAGTCGGTAAACTTTTTGCCAAGGTAGTAAATGGCGTGCTCTTTTTGGCCAGACTCGTCATGCTGCCCCAGCACACACCCCATTGAATTGTCCAGCACTGTCAAGTATAATATCAAAGGTCTTCCTTAAACTGGAGGCATCAAAATTGGTGGTTCTTGAAGGTATTCCTTGATTCTTTCGAAAGCGGTCTGGCATTCATCATTCCACTTTACCACTTGATCTTTCTTCAGCAGCTTGAAGATTGGCTCACAAGTAGCAGTCAGATGTGAAATGAACCTGGCAATGTTATTCAGACATCCTAAGAAACCTCTGACTTCTTTTTCTGTGCAGGGAGCCGGCATCTCTTGTATGGCTTTTACTTTTGCAGGGTCTACCTGAATACCTTTGTCCCTGACAACAAAACCCAAAAGCTTACCGGACCTGACCCCAAAGGTACACTTGTTCAGATTCAACCTCAGCTTGTACGTCTTCAACCTGTCGAACAGTTTTTGGAGATGATCCAGGTGCTCTTCCTTAGTCTGGGACCTGGCTATCATGTCATCAACGTAAACCTCGACCTAGTTGTGGATCATATCGTGGAACAAAGCGACCATGGCGCATTGATAAGTTGCCCCAACATTCTTCAACCCAAAAGGCATTACCTTGTAACAGAAGGTGCCCCACTGTGTAACAAAGGTTGTCTTCTCCATGTCTTCAGGGGCCATCGTGATCTGGTTGTAGCTAGAAAAACCATCCATGAAGGAGAAGATCTTATGTTGCGCGGTGTTGTCGACTAGAACATCAATGTGAGGAATCGGGAAGTCATCTTTGGGGCTTGCCCTGTTCAAGTCTCTATAGTCCACACACATTCGTACCTTACCGTCCTTCTTAGGTACCGGAACAACATTGGCAACCCACTGCGGATAAGACGTGACAGCTAAAAATCCAGCGTCAAACTGTTTCATGACCTCTGCCTTAATTTTCTCTGACATTTCGGGGCGCATACGGCGAACCTTCTGCTTTCCCTGAGGAAAGTCTTCTTTGGTCGGCAGGCGATGTACCACAATATCAGTGTCCAAACCGGGCATGTCCTCATAGGACCAGGCGAAGATCTCAACATAGTCGTGTAGCATCTGTATTAACTGTTGTTTGACACTAGGATCCAGATTCGCACCTATCTTGACCTCTTTCCTGTCTTCCTCTGTACCCAAGTTCACTGACTCAACTGGCTCTTCGTGAGTCCGTATGGCCCTTTCTTCCTGCAGTAAGAGTCTAGCAAGTTCTCCAGGCACCTCACAGTCATCCTCACCTTCGTCCTCGGCTTGGTTGATCGGTTTTCGAAGTAATAGCTGGAAGTAGCAGAGCTGTTATCAATGGGATCCATAGTGGATATGGATCTGCATTATGATACATGAGTGTGTGTAAGAGAATAGCTGTTTTGATAAAGTGTGAGACAGAAAAGAAAAACAAGGAGTGCAAAAATTATAATGCAAGAAACGTCCAATGTTTTATTAATGATATATGAAAATGACAAGTAATAAGCCCTCACAAGCAAAGCCAAGGTGCCTCGGGCAAGGCACCGGGCCACAAAGTTTCAAACTGTTTATTACAAATCTTAAAACAAAAAGTCAATTACTGCGGAATAAAAGAAATAGGTATGATGTCCTTCGCCGTCCATTTGTTCAGTCCACCATTGGTTGTTGGGTAGATCCAGCTGTCGATGTTTGAATCCTCTTCACTATCTTCAATTGCATTAACTCCCTGATTGCTCATGTGTAGAGGAGGTCTTCCGGTCCGTGCGTGCCTAACAGCCCTTTGAGCCCCTGTAGTAAAGCCCAAACCAAACTTGTCAGTTTTGTGAGTGAAATCAGGGAGCTGACCCCAATTGGTACACCCACCTTCTTCAATTATAGCCCTCGCATCCTTGAGAAAATCCATCTTCAGCGAAGGTTTGCCGGTAGTAACTTCAGCTGATGCCGAGAACTGAGGGACCTCTTCGAAATTTTGACAAGGCGTTATATGAATTCCCCGTCCATCTCCATGTAGTGGAAGGAATTGAGATGAATCACCATATACTCCTCTTCACCTCGTACCATGACAATCTTCCCCTTCACCGGATATTTCAGCATTTGATGGAGTGTGGAAGTCACTGCCCCAGCCTTATGAATCCAAGGACGACCCAGCAAGCAAGAATACGATGGATTAATATCCATTACGTAGAAGGTGGACCCAAAGGTATGAGAACCCACCTTTATTTCTCGCACTTTATTTCTTTATTTTATGTCAAATCGGGTCCTGGACTAAATTTGGCGATGTGGACCCGCGCCTTTGTAATAGTTTAGGAACTTTACATTTCTCGCAACTTTTTAACTGTTAATAATGGCATGCAAGAATGAATGACAAAAATAAAAACAAAAGCGTAGATCACCCATGACATGACAAAAGACAAAAATATCTGAAAACGACACACAAATCACACACCACCCCTAGGGTACGCCTCGCTGTTGCCTTGCCTCGAAAGGTGATCGTCGAGTAGAGGATGTCTTAGTAAGTCCTCATGATCCGGGAACCTGGCATGAGGGTAGCTTCTAAGGTATCTTCCTATTGCTCTGGTGATCACCATGTCCCGAGCCTCGAATTGACCCGAACACCTCCAACGGTGGTGCTACCTACCTCTCAATGGTGGGATGGCACTACTTTAAAGGACATCTACACAGACGAATTCCTTAGGGTAGGTAGACGATTCTAGATACTTGCTCTAATTTCAAAACAAATTCAAAAATACTTTTCACACCGACACCTTTTCAAAAAGCTTTCGAAAGCAATTTTTCAAACACTCTTCAGGACCGATACAAGAGTCGAACTGAAATTTTCAAAGAAACATTTTAAAACCCACAGTTGAAAAGCAAACAAACCATTTTTGAAAACACAAGTGAGCAAGTATCTAAGAGCCCATGGATAACCATGGATAGAAAGGGTGCTAACACCTTCCCTTTTTATAATCTACCTCCCGAACCGAGAGCAATCTCTTTAAGGAATTTTTCTGTGCTTTTGTCCTTTCCATTTGGAGAAAATAAAAGACGGTGGCGACTCTTGCTTCCGCGACATTTCGCGAACCAGCGTTAAACAGTCAGTTCCAGATCCACCGATCACAGAACTGGCGACTCTGTTGGGGATAAACTTAAAGTGAGGTGTACCTTAGGGTTAGTTCATAACTGTGTTTTCAATTGTATTGACTTGTCTGCTTTAAATTTGTGGGTTGCATGGGAGTTACATAGATCCTAACCCGGATCTGGGGATACCCTGTTTAGGTAGCATAAACTGTGAGGGACCTGTCCGGCATAGACCGATACGGGTGAAACTGTGGCTACGTTGGTGTGGCACCTTGGTCTGTACCGATATCCCTTGTGTTGCAACGAGGAGAATATGGGTCTTCTGAGGAGTCATTAAGCACCAACAACCTTAGAACCTTAAATGACACAACTTGGCCATTAGAACAGTAGCAGTATGCTACGCCCATTGAGGCTAAACTCTCGTGATGGTTCTGGCCGCAAGAAAAGATTGCGATGCTGGAGTTATGACCGATTGAGAGTAGTCAATGATATTGGGATCCTCTAAGAACCCGGTTACTTTGATAGGACAGGTATGAACCAACAAACTGAAAGAGGGTAGTACCTAGACCTCATGCTGGCCTAAACTTTAAGGGTCTATCTTGTGTGACTTGTGTGCCTTACCATGTTTGCCTTTGTATCTATTTGTGGTGTGCTTTATCATAACATCATAACATCATGAGCATTGCATGCATCCTGCATAAGGACTGACCATTTCAAATACAAGAGGGTTTCACCTTTGCTCTGTTTTGTAGGACACCATGATGCCCATGCGAAGGAATACTATCCGATTCAACTTTGTTCACTCACCTGAGTTGCTTGAAGAG
Source organism: Vicia faba (assembly GCA_948472305.1). NCBI lineage: Eukaryota > Viridiplantae > Streptophyta > Magnoliopsida > Fabales > Fabaceae > Vicia > Vicia faba. The sequence continues at coordinate 1,277,001,564 of OX451740.1, read as the reverse complement.
TTGGTTAGCAGAATTCCAAATACCACTTCCTTCATTCAGAGGCATGGTTCTCTTCTCAGTTTAGTCACTGCAAAGCGGGATCAACAGTTGATGAGTGTTCTGACCCAGTTCTATGACCCTCTATACCAGTGCTTCACCTTTCAAGACTTCCAGCTGGTCCCTACCCTGGAAGAGTTCTCTGATTTGCTTGGTATCCCTATCTTAGATCAGACTCCCTTTACTGGTTGGGAAAAGACCCTCAGGCTTGAGGAGGTTGCTGCAGCTCTTCCCTTGACACATCAAGAGGTAATGGACAACTGGGTAACTAGAAGCGGAGTTAAGGGTTTCTTGGCCAAGTTTCTGATTGGTAAAGCTAACAGCTTCTGGAACGACCTAGACTTTAGGGCATATGAAGACATCTTGGCTCTCTTAATCTATGGGTTAGTCTTGTTTCCTAATCCTGACAACTTCATCAATGTCACTGCCATAAGGATCTTTATGTCTCAGAATCCTGTGCCCACTCTCTTGGGTGACATCCTGCAACAACTTCATGCTCGTACTGCCCGAAGACGAGGAACTCTATGGTGTTGTATCCCTTTGTTGGTGAGGTGGTTTATTTCGCACCTCCCTAAGTTCGTGCTGAAGAACCAAGAAGGAAGAGGTTGGGCTCATAGGTTAATGTCTCTCACCGATAAAGACATCATTTGGACTTGCAGAGGTTTGGATGAGATAGCTATTATTGATCGATGTGGGGAATACCCTAATGTTCCTCTGATTGGTACCCAAGGAGTAATCTCTTACAATCCATGCCTAGCTCTCCGTCAGTTTGGAAGAGCCAGAAGAGCAGGGCCTCATGAAATGTTGGTGCCTCACATCAGTTTTGAGTTTCAAGTGGATAGTGACGAGCTGCGTCGTAGGTTCATCAAGGCTTGGGACAAAGTTCATAAAGCTGACCCACAAGAGTTGGGGCCAAAGACTTCTTTACCTATGGAAGCCTACTACAAATGGGTTCGCATCCGTGCTCAGAAGTTAGGTATGCCATACGAAGCCGTCAGACCTATCATTCTTGAGTATCTTGACAAAGATGGTGTTCCTCCAACTGTCCTTCCTCCTCAGATACCTACTGATTATGAGACATTAAAGAGGTCTTGGTCGCATCTGCGAGAAGAGCGGGATTCTTATCGGGAAAAGTTCAACGAGCAGGAGTTGAAGATCCAGAAGCTGACGAAGCAGTTGGAGAATGAGCGAGCTCTGAATGCTTACATCCGTACTGAGAAGAGGAGACCATGGGATCAATAAGGAGCTCTGGATGTTCTTTTACAGTTTTATTTCCCTTTTCATTATTTCCTTTCATGTAACGCCTAAGGGCAACCTGTTGAACAATTTAAGTTTCAAAGTTGAATCTAATGAAGTGTGTTCCTTTTTGTTTACAAAGTTGATTCCCGATTGTATTTGAAAACATAAATCATACGCATTCCATTCATCATGTGCATAGCAGGTTTTCTTCTTTTCAGGTTGCTTACCGTTCTTCGCTGTTTATTCCAGCATCATGAATCCTGACTCATCATCAACTGAGATGTCCATCAAAGCTCTTCAGGCGCAGAATGCACAATTTCAGGAATTAATCATGGGTTTGGCTCAGGGCCAAGAAGAGCTGAAGGCTCTGCTCCTGAAGAAAGAGAAGAAGAAGAAGAGGAGAACTGTTCTTTTCAACTCGGGTCGAAGGTTTGGCAACACTCTGCAGAACGAAGAGGCTGGTTCTTCTATAGGCAAGGGTAGTCCCCAAGAGGGAAAAGGTCCTAGTCCGGTAGTCTCTGACAACGAGACTGATTTTGATGAGGAACAGTATCCTCCTGCAGAAGACAGATACAAGCAACTGGAGGACAGACTGAATGCTATGGAGATCCAACAGGTGCCTGGGCTGGATTTTGGAGACTTGGGTTTGTCTACTGGTGTGATCATTCCTCATAAGTTCAAAGCACCATCTTTCACCAAATATGACGGGGCATCTTGTCCCAAGCTACATCTCAGATCCTACGTGCGGAAGATTCAACCATACTCAGTGGACAAAAACTTTTGGATCCACTTCTTCCAGGAGAGTCTTTCAGGGACTCATCTCGAATGGTTCTATCAGCTGGATGGGACCAAGGTTTGTAACTGGGAGGAGTTGGCTACTGCTTTCTATAAGCAGTATCAATATAATGCCGACCTTGCTCCTACACGTACCCAACTCCAAGGTATGTCTCTAGGGTAAAGTGAAGGTTTTAAAGAGTACGCGCAGAAGTGGAGGGATCTGGCTGGCAGGGTGCAGCCTCCGTTGACTGACCGGGAGTTGGTAGACATGTTCTTGGGGACCCTATCTGGGCCATTTTTCAACCATCTTATCGGTAACTCGTCCGCAGGGTTTACTGATCTTATTCTGACTGGAGAGAGAATAGAGGCTAGGATGAAGTCTGGAAAAATTCAGAAGGGTGCATCGTCAAGTTCTGAAAAGAAGCCCTTTAAGAAGGAGGCTAGTGCTGTATACGGGTCTAGAAGACAAGAGAAGCCTGAGCGCCGCCAATCTGTCAACACGGTGATGATTGCTAAGCCTGCTGCCGCTCCTCGGCAAACCAATCCACCAAGGGCTGAAAGACCCCGGAGAGAGTTTACCCGTTTGAGTATGACCCTATCGCAGATTTTGCCGCAGTTGCTGTCCACCAATCTAGTGACCGTCAGAGAGGCCCCCAAAGTTGTGAACACTGCCTCTCCAAAATATAATCCAAATGCCCGCTGTGCTTATCACTCCGATAGCCCGGGGCATTCCACTAATGACTGTTGGGCTTTAAGGAATAAGGTACAAGACCTTATTGACGCAAAAGAGATACAGTTTGAAGCGCCTGAGAGGCCAAATATGGTGACTGCTCCTATGCCCCAGCATGGAGTAAATGCCGCGGATGAAGATGTATACGCCATTTCTGTGAATGACGTAGCTACTCCCTTAATGACCGTCAAGAGGAACCTACTGTTGGCCGGTTTATTTCCGGGTTGCAGTGAGGGTTGCCTGTTCTGTGCTGTTTCCCTATCTGGTTGTCCTTTGCTGAAGTTGGGCATCCAAAGCCTAATGGACAGCAAGGAGATTCTATTCAAGAAGTCCGCTGTTCAGTTTGTTTCGGTAGAAGAGGTTTCTGTTGTTACAATCTTTAATAATCCAATCAAGGCTCTCCCAAGGAAGCCGGTTCAAATCATGACTGTCGCACTTATTGTTATTACTGTTCCGGGGCCTCTCCCCTACGAATCTGATAAGGTTGTCCCCTGGCACTATAGGGCAGATGTGTATGTGAATGGAATCAAACAAGAGTTCAACACTGGCACCAGTATCAGCAATATTACTGGTCCAGCAAAGGTTACCCGCAGTGGCAGGCTCTTCTCGCCTGACATTGCACCGCCCGCCATTCGAAGACCCCTCATTATAACACCTACAAGTGTACCTGTTCCTGTTTCTGATCAAGTTGTTTCCCCTGCTGCCGAGTCATCTAATGCTCGGGGCAAAGGGATTGAAGATGAGCCTGCCCGGATGGAGGCACCAAGACCTGTAAACGCTGAGGCCTCCCAACAAGAGATGGAGGAAATCCTGAAAATAATCAAGAAGAGTGACTTTAATGTTGTCGAGCAGCTGGGGCATACGCCCTCCAAAATCTCCATGCTCTCCTTGCTACTGTGCTCAGAGGCCCATGCTAAGGCTCTGATTTCATTCCTCAAGACGGCCCATGTGCCACAGGAGACATCTGTTGTCCAATTCATTGATTGCGTAGCAAATCTGACAGCGGACAATGGTTTGGGTTTCTCGGATGCTGACCTTACTGCTAAGGGAAGAGACCACAATGACGCCCTGCATGTCTCTATTGAATGCAGGGGCACTACTCTTGCGCACGTGTTGGTGGACACTGGTTCTTCCTTGAATGTGCTACCCAAGAAGGCCTTAGACCGTTTGGATTGTGAAGGCCTGGAACTAAAACCTAGCAATATTATCGTCCGAGCCATTGACGGGTCCAAGAGAATGGTTCATGGAGAGGTTGACATTCCTATTCGTGTGGGCTCTCAAGTATTCGACTCTACTTTCTATGTGATGGATATCCGTCCATCGTATTCTTGTCTAATGGGTCGACCTTGGATCCACAAAGCTGGGGCAGTAACCTCTACCTTGCACCAGAAGCTAAAATATCTCGTCAGAGGGAAGATTGTCACTGTGCAGGGAGAGGAGGAGTATATGGTGAGCCATTTGAATTCCTTCAGGTATATTGAGATGGACGGGGAGTTCATTGAAACCCCCTTTCAGCATTTTGAAGAGGTACTTCCAACTTTAGCAGCAGCATAAACAACGGTCGAAGAGGATGTTCCTTTGAAGATGGCTTCCCTAAAGGATGCCCGGGCTGTGATTCAGAAAGGTGAATGTGCTAACTGGGGCAGGCTCCCTGATTTTACATAGAAAACTGACAAGTTCGGACTGGGTTTTACTGCAGAGGGACAGAAGGCTATGCGGAAGGCAAAGACCAGAAGGCCTCCTGTGCTCATTACCAATCCAGGAGTGAACACTGTTGGGGAGGATAATGAAGTGGATGAAGCAGAGTTCAATAGCTGGATTTACCCGACAACGGATGGCGGATTGACCAATTGGATTTCTAAGGACCATACTCCTGTTACTTTTGTTACGCAGTAATAAACTTCTTTGTGTTGTTATTTGTACTAAACAATTAAAACTCTATGGCCCGGTGTCTTACCCGGGGCATCGTGGCTTCATTTGTGAGGGCATATAAATTGTCATTTCATATATCATGAATAAAAATCTTGGACGTTTTCTCGCATTTCAAATCTTGTGCTCCTTTTCTTTCTTTCCTTTCTTTATATCGCAAAACAACTGTATTTACACACACTCACTCATACAGGTTTCAATCCACTCTGGATCTCACGGGTAACGACTCTGCTACTGCCAGTTATGACTTCGAAAATCCGATCAACTTAGCCGAAGACGAAGGTGAAGATGATTGCGAAGTGCCTGGCGAGCTTGCAAGACTGTTACTCCAGGAAGAGAGGGCAATTCAACCACACGAAGAGCCAGTGGAAACAATAAATCTGGGTACTGAGGCAGACAGGAAGGAGGTAAAGATTGGTGCCAACCTAGAGCTCAGCGTGAAGCAACGGTTGACTCAGATGCTACATGATTATGTGGAAATATTTGCCTGGTCCTACGAAGACATGCCCGGGTTGGATACCGATATTGTGGTCCATCACTTTCCTACTAAGAAAGACTGCCCTCCGATTAAGCAAAAGGTCTGCCGTATGCGTCCAGAGATGTCTGAGAAGATCAAAGCCGAGGTTATGAAACAGTTTGATGCCGGGTTTCTCGCAGTGACTTCTTACCCTCAGTGGGTTGCTAATGTGGTGCCGGTACCTAAGAAAGATGGAAAGGTCAAAATGTGTGTCGATTACAGGGATCTGAACAGGGCCAGCCCCAAAGATGACTTCCCTCTACCTCACATTGATGTCCTTGTTGACAATACAGCTCAGCATAAGGTGTTCTCCTTCATGGATGGCTTCTCAGGTTACAATCAGATCAAGATGGCACCTGAAGACATGGAAAAAACTACCTTTGTTACTCAGTGGGGCACCTTCTGCTACAAGGTCATGCCTTTTGGACTGAAGAACGCTGGGGCAACCTACCAACGTGCCATGGTTGCTTTATTTCATGACATGATCCATCATGAGATAGAAGTGTATGTTGACGACATGATTGCAAGGTCCCAGACTGAGGAGGAGCACCTAGATCATCTGTAGAAGTTGTTTGACCGTCTGAAGTTGTATAAGCTAAGGTTGAACCCGAACAAGTGCACCTTCGGGGTAAGATCTGGGAAGTTGCTAGGCTTCGTTGTAAGTGATAAGGGTATTCAAGTGGACCCTGCCAAGGTTAAAGCTATTCAAGAGATGCCGGTTCCTAAGACAGAGAAAGAGGTCAGAGGCTTTTTAGGACGCCTGAATTACATTGCCCGATTCATCTTACACTTGACTGCTACCTGTGAGCCAATCTTCAAGCTGCTGAAGAAAGATCAGGTAGTACGTTGGAATGATGAATGTCAGGCCGCTTTTGACAGAATTAAGGAGTATCTCCAAGAACCACCCAGTCTTATGCCACCGGTTGAAGGGAGACCTCTGATACTATACCTGACAGTACTTGACAACTCAATGGGGTGTGTTCTGGGGCAGCATGACGAGTCTGGCCGAAAAGAGCATACCATTTATTACCTTAGCAAAAAGTTTACTGACTGTGAGACCCGATACTCACTGCTTCAGAAAACTTGTTGCGCTTTGGTATGGGCTGCTCGCCGGCTGAGACAGTATATGCTGACTCACACTACCTTGTTGATCTCAAAGATGGATCCTATAAAGTACATATTTGAAAAACCTGCTCTGTCTGGGAGAATAGCAAGATGGCAAATCATTTTGACGGAATATGACATTCAGTACACGACCCAGAAAGCCATCAAGGGAAGTGTACTGGCAGACCACTTGGCACATCAGGCCGTAGACGATTATCAGTCAATGAACTTCAAGTTTCCAGACGAGAGCATCATGATTGTGACTGATTGTGAAGTACCTGGACCGGATGAAGGACCTGAGGAAGGATCCCGATGGTCTATGCACTTTGACGGAGCCTCCAATGCTTTGGGTAACGGCATCAGCGCTGTAATCATATCTCCTCAAGGCACTCATACTCCACTCACTGCCCGACTGTGTTTCAACTGCACCAACAACATGGCGGAGTATGAGGAATGCATCATGGGTCTTCGAGCTGCGATCGACCTAAGGATCAAGTTTCTGAGTGTCTTCGGAGATTCCGCTCTCGTGATCAATCATATCAAAGGAGAGTGGGATACAAAACATCCGAATCTTATTCCTTACAGAGAATGTGTGTTGACCTTGATCCCCCACTTCACGAAGATAACCTTTGAACACTTTCCGAGAGAGGAGAATCAGCTGGCGGACGCGTTAGCTACAATGTCTTCTATGTTCAAGGTCAAATGGGATAATGAGGCTCCCCGGATCATCATCTGGAAACTGGACGAACCGGCATACTGTTGTGATCTCGAGACCGAGTTGGTAACTGAGAAGCCTTGGTACCATGAGGTGAAGAGATATCTGGAAGCTCAGGAATACCCTGAAGGTGCATCTGTCAATGATAAAAAATTTCTGAGAAGGTTCGCAGCGAAGTTCTTCCTTAGCAACGACATCTTGTACAAGCGAAACCATGATTCGACCTTACTACGTTGTGTGGATAAGACAGAAGCAGAAAGGATCATGGAAGAATTACATGAAGGGACCTTCGGGACACATTCCAGTGGACACACTATGGAAAAGAAGATCCTTCGGGCAGGGTACTTCTGGTCCACCATGGAAGCAGACTGCTACCAACATTCCCGGACATGCCATAAATGCCAGATATATGCAGACAAGGTGCATGTTCCTCCAGTTCCTCTGAATGTTCTGACTGCGCCTTGGCCGTTTGCAATGTGGGGCATAGACATGATCGGTGAGATTAAACCTACAGCGTCCAATGGGCATCGCTTCATCCTGGTAGCGATTGATTACTTCACAAAGTGGGTCGAAGCAGCTTCCTACGCTACGGTAACCAAGACTGTTGTGGCACGGTTCATTCGACATAATCTGATCTGTCGATACGGCGTCCCAGAAAGAATTATTACAGACAACGGTACCAATCTCAATAACAAGATGATCACTGAGCTCTGTGAGCAGTTTAAGATACAGCACCATAACTCTTCTCCTTACAGACCAAAGATGAATGGGGCTGTAGAAGCAGCTAATAAAAACATTAAGAAAATCGTGCAAAAGATGACAGTGACTTACAAAGATTGGCACGAGATGTTACCGTTCGCTCTACACGGGTACCGTACCTCAGCCAGGACGTCAACCGGGGCAACTCCTTTCTCCTTGGTCTACGGTATGGAGGCAGTCTTACCGATCGAAGTGCAAATACCCTCTCTCCGGATAATGAAGGATGAAGATCTGAACGAAGATGATTGGATCCAGACACGACTTGATCAGCTAAACTTAATTAACGAAAAGAGACTTGCTGCTATCTGTCATGGTCAGACGTATCAGAAACGGATGATCAGGGCATTTAACAAAAAGGTCAGACCACAAGAATATCAAGTTGGGGATCTGGTAATCAAGCGAATCATCCTTCCTCAGAGTGATCCACGGGGCAAATGGACCCCTACGTACGAAGGGCCATTTGTGGTTAAACATGTGTTCTCAGGAGGAGCCATGATTCTAACCAACATGGATGGTGACGACCTTCCTCACCTCGCTAATGCAGACATAGTAAAAAGATACTACGCATGAAAAAGACCCGCTAGGCTGACATGCCTAGGCAAAAATTAGGGCTTCCCGGCGAACCAAAAGGGTTCGGGCAAAATGAAGGGATGAAAAGAAAAAAATCTGTACACCCGGCAAGTCAAAAACCTGAAAAGGCGGCTTGGGCAAAAATGGGTATCCCGGTGGACTGGAAACCCGAAAGGGCGGTCCAGGCAAAAGTTAGGGATAAAAGCGTAATACTATGTCTCATTGGATCACTTTGCATCCAGAATCCGGTATCTACATCAAGTTCAGACGGCATCGATCAGTCAGCTTCACTTTCAACTAAGGTCATCAAGTGATGAGACGCTCGGAGATATAAAGACAATAGCAGAGTTGAAACCCAGTGCGATCATTCATTTCACACAGCTGTTTTCTTTTGTACAATTTGTATAAACTCTTTTATTCGGCGGCGTTCTCTTACTAGGACGTCAGCCTCTTGTACATAAAACACCTATTTTACAGGCAAATTCAAAATCAATACAAATATACCTTTCAGTTAAAATTGCCAATTGTTTTGCCTTTTCTGTTTTGTTTTGCGAAGAACGTCCAAGGTTCAATTTGTGATATATGCATTGACAATAATTTGCTAACTCGTGAATATTTGCATACGAAACAAAGGATTAATTACAGGTAACATTAGAAACAGGGGCAATAAAGAGTTGTCTAAACAATCTAATTGTTCTGGCCTCCAAGGTACCAAGGTAGGTTCAGCTGAAGAACACGACCAATATATCTTAATTCCCCAGAGAGTGAGCCAGTAAGTCAGTGCACTCTCCCCAAGCTATATTATCAAACTTAAGGAAGTTGGGTATCCTCCCGCAGTTCTCAACATTCCCCAGTATACATGCATTCTTAACAAGCATCCCCGGCAATCTGGGTCTAAAGATTGTTCCCCGGCGGTATATCAAACATTCAGTGGAGTCACTTCCCCGATACAGTTCAAAACCTCCCCAGAAGAGAGTCCAATCCAGTTTCCCCAGGAAAGTTGGAATTCATCTCCCCAAGCAGTAAGCTTATCCCCAGTAGATTCTGGAAGCTTATCCCCGCAGAGCACGAACGCATCTCCCGGCTTTATTCAAAGAGTTATTTCCTTACCAGGATATAACTGGGTTATCCTCAGCCAAAAGCCACGGAAAGATCGTCCTCGACGAAGTCTTCTTATCCCCAGCGAAGTCTATTAACACTTCCAACACAACAAGGGTATCCCCAGCAAGTTATTATCAACAACTCAACAAAGTACCTCTCTCCCCACAGAGTATTGCTTCCCAGCAAGATCGTTAGAGTACTTTTCTCCCCGCAGAGTAATCCATTCGCCAAGTTTATTCCCCAACGGAGTTATCTTCTCCTACCGGTATTCTTGCAACTTTCATCCCCAGCGGAAACGACGAAATCTATTCTTCAACAGCAGCACAGGATGTGACTTCCCGGCACCCGTCAAGGATTTACTTTCCTAGACGACAAACATACATTCCTAAACATCACATACATCATTATAGCATGCATATACGCATCATATCTTACAAATCTCATTTATGTTGAGAACATCATTGCTTGATCCATATCATGCATTGCATATGACTGACCTTTACCTTTCAGGAAAGATTCAGTTAAGTTCTCAATTATATTTCAAGACCTAGACCGGTTCAGTTAAATCGACCCTAAGATTTTCCTATTTCTTATCCAGTCAAAGGCCTTCTCTGGTTCAGTCAGATCGACCCTAAGATCTCCCTGTTTCTTATCCAGTTGAAGACATCAAGACCTAGACCGGTTCAGTTAAATCGACCCTAAGATTTTCCTGTTTCTTATCCAGTCAAAGGCCTTCTCTGGTTCAGTCAGATCGACCCTAAGATCTCCCTGTTTCTTATCTAGTTGAAGACATCAAGACCTAGACCGGTTCAGTTAAATCGACCCTAAGATTTTTCTGTTTCTTATCCAGTCCAAGGCCTTCTCTGGTTTAGTCAGATCGACCCTAAGATCTCCCTGTTTCTTATCCAGTTGAAGATTTCAAGACCTAGACCGGTTCAGTTAAATCGACCCTAAGATTTCTCTGTTTCTTATCTCGTCCAAGGCCTTCTCTGGTTCAGTCAGATCGACCCTAAGATCTCCCTGTTTCTTATCCAGTTGAAGATTTCAAGACCTAGATCGGTTCAGTTAAATCGACCCTAAGATTTTTCTGTTTCTTATCCAGTCAAAGGCATTCTCTAGTCCAGCTAAATCGACCCCTAACAGATTTTCCTGATAAAGACTCAGTAGAAGATATCCAAGATTCTCTCAGTGTTACTGTTGAGGTAGAAGTCGCCCAAGATTCTCTCAGCGTTACTGTTGAGGTTGAAGTCACCCAAGATTCTCTCAGCGATACTGTTGAGGTTGAAGTCGCCCAAGATTCTCTCAGCGATACTGTTGAGGTTGAAGTCGCCCTAGGTTCTCTCACCGTCCCTGTTGAGGTAGTAACCATCCCTGGTTCATTCATCACCGTTTGAAGCTCCAGATCCAGCTCCTGTAACCAGTCAGGACACATCCATACAAAGAATCTGAAGACCAGCTCCCGTAACAGGTCAGGTAATCATTTTCTTTTGCAGGTACGCAAGTTCTCGCTAAGGAATCTCCTACGCGATCAACACCCAGATGGCATCTATAAGCCCATCCACCATCCATCACATCTTAGCATGGCATCTATAAACCCATCACCCTATCCATCAATCTCCAAATGGAATCTATAAGCCCATTCCCATCATCACACTACTATGTGAGTGCAAATTTCTGGGCACTCTAGTGTTCAATCATCTTCCACCTTCGGATTATGAAAGGCACGTCAGCCAATCTGCATCCTCAGGTCTAAGAAGATTGAACAGGGGCAACTTTTGTACCCCAAAATTTGCCCTCCCATATTCTTCAAGAATTGCAAAGAGCATGCCTCAAAATCTCCCCAAGGGTTGCAGAGTTCAAGGGCCTCCTAACAGTCAAAAACTAGGGTTTTGGTTCTGACAAAGAAAATGAAGTTTCCAAGGGTCCAATCAAGTCCCATATGCCTATAAACATGGTCAAGCATCCTCATGTCAAGTTTCAAGACTTACAGCACAAAATTGCACAGTCAAAAACCCTAATTGCACCACAGTCAACTGTAGGGGCAAAATGGTCATTTGACAGTCAAAAGTTCAAATTTTTGGTCAACATCTCATTTTGAAGCCACAAACATCATTTGATCAATGCTTGATCATGATTCTCAAAGTTTGGCTCAAAAAGTCTCAAGATGCAAAGGTTTCCATATTTGGACAGTTGAAAAAGTCAACTGTAACTTGACCAAGGCATAACTTCCACATGGATTATCAGAAAAATTACATCCAAAGCTCATTTTAAAGATAAAGACATTTCCTACAACTCCTCTTCACACTTCAAGTCCAAGAAATGCTCTCACAAAAAGTTATCAATTTCAACATTATAGGTCATTTTCAAAAGTCAACAAAAAGGGACTTTAAGTCAAAGGCCATAACTTGAGATTGGTAAATCAAAATGACATGGGACCAACGACATTGGTTAGAGGACTTCAAGACCTTTCCAAAATGTCCAAGAACATGATCAAAGCTTAAAAATTGAGCAAGATATGCCTTGTGGAAGTTGGTAAATTTTGGGTATTTTGAAAAGTCAACTTTGCTTCAAATGCCTTAAAATTGCTAATGGGCCACATTTTCTTCCAAGAATCATCATCCAAAGCATGTGCACGACCATTTGGCCCAAAGGGAAGTTATTCATCATTTTTATTTATTTATTTGAATTTTTAATTGCTAATAATTCATTTAATTAATTAAAATATGTGAAAAATACCAAACCAATGCAATCAAATCTTTTTATGCATGAAATAGTCTCAAGATTTCGTGCATGATCAGATAGGGAAAGAATCAAGGTAATTGAACATGATTTGTATCAAATTTGCATGAAAAAAAGATTTGAAAAGATTATGCAAAATCACAAAATCAAAAGCATTGATTCCATGGATATTTGGCTTATTTTTTTGACCTAAAACACTCACACATATATATACATGATAACCCTAGAGCCAAGAACCTCTAAGCTGCGCAGAAACACCCTAAACAAGTTTGCATTTTTTGGCTAAAATTTCAAAACTGAAATCGTGGTTCCAAGGCTTTTCAAGACAAAATACCAATTGCAATAGCTTGCAAAAGCTTCACTGAACCTAACTGCATTGTTTTTCAACCCTTACACGCCCAGAATTGGTATACAAAACTCAAACTGTTTCCAATTTTATGCATATTCGTATTTCAATTTTCAAGCATTCCCATTGCATTTTTTTTGTGGATTTATACTAATTGGATCATTTTAAAGCTAACCATGTAGTTTGATTGAGTTTTTATACACCATACGCGAAATTGCCATTGTTGTCTTTTAGGGTTACAGAGGTCACAAATTGGGGTTTCCTTATTCTGGAACAATTGAGACTTGAGACCTACACCATTGAAATCAGCATGCTTGGACGATCCAGAATCACTAGTCGCGCCCTTTTTATTTTAGCTTAATCTCTATTCGCTATTTTCTGCATTTCGGATTGTGGGGGTTTAAAACCCCCGCTATTCAATTGATTTTTATTTCAGATAAAGCGCAACAAGGAATAAGAAGATGAGGTGTAAGGCGATGGTTGGTTCATTTGAAATTCGCGCTAAAATCTCCCACTAACTCTTGTTTTATCTTATATTAATTGTTAGTCATATAACTTACAAAGCGCGTTAAGAGCTCCAGTGGCGAGGCATCAGTATGGTAATCTTTGGGACTTGGGTTCGAATCCCAGGTCCCCCTCCCTTTCAATAATATTTTTCCTAACATCATCCTGTGCAGTTTCTTCCCTGAAGACTATCATACGCCCCTGATCCAAGTGTGCCACATGGCCACTAAAGACAATCTGAAGGCCCAGATCTGGTGAATACCATGGGCATGAGTCAAAGAAGTCACATGCTACCCTGGAAAGTCAACGAAAGGACTCCAAAGATGGGCCAAAAATGCTGGACTTTACCTCCAGTTTGGGGACAGCACCCCCATAGGTTTGCTTGTTTCATTCTTTTTTTTCATATTTTTCTAGTTTTAATATAATTCTTTCAATTAATTTATTTTCATAAAAATATAAAAATAACCAAAAAAATCAGAAAAGGCAAAAATCAAAAATATTTTATTTAATTAATATTTTTGTAAATAAAAAATCATTAATTAATTTAGTTTTCAATGCTAGGTTTAACTTTAACATTTTTCCTAATAAATTTAAAATTTGTAGAATTAGGTTTTAATTATTTTTACCTTTTTCTTTTCTTTTATTAATTATTAATTATTAATTATTATTTTTGTAAATAGAATTGCATTAATTAATTAGGCTTAATTTTAGGTTCAATTTTAACATTTTTCTTAATAAATTAAAAAATAACTAGAATTAGGTTTAATTAATTAATTTCATTTAGTTCTCATTAAAAAATTCATAAATACAAAAAACCCTCAAAAATCTTTTCTTTTTCTTTAATTTAATTAATTTGTTAGTAATAATTTAATTTCATTAAAAAAGGGTCCAACGCCCTCGCTTTCAATTTTAATTCCAATTCGCACGTTTTATTTCCTTTCTTTTAAATATTTATGTAATTCTCCCAAAGCCATGTAAATCGGACATTTTATATTTCTCGCACTTTATTTCTTTATTTTATGTCAAATCGGGTCCTGGACTAAATTTGGCGATGTGGACCCGTGCCTTTGTAATAGTTTAGGAACTTTACATTTCTCGCAACTTTTTAACTGTTAATAATGGCATGCAAGAATGAATGACAAAAATAAAAACAAAAGCGTAGATCACCCATGACATGACAAAAGACAAAAATATCTGAAAACGACACACAAATCACACACCACCCCTAGGGTACGCCTCACTGTTGCCTTGCCTCGAAAGGTGATCGTCGAGTAGAGGATGTCTTAGTAAGTCCTCATGATCCGGGAACCTGGCATGAGGGTAGCTTCTAAGGTATCTTCCTATTGCTCTGGTGATCACCATGTCCCGAACCTCGAATTGACCCGAACACCTCCAACAGTGGTGCTACCTACCTCTCAATGGTGGGATGGCACTACTTTAAAGGACATCTACACAGACGAATTCCTTAGGGTAGGTAGACGACTCTAGATACTTGCTCTAATTTCAAAACAAATTCAAAAATACTTTTCACACCGACACCTTTTCAAAAAGCTTTCGAAAGCAATTTTTCAAACACTCTTGAGGACCGATACAAGAGTCGAACTGAAATTTTCAAAGAAACTTTTTAAATCCCACAGTTGAAAAGCAAACAAACCATTTTTGAAAACACAAGTGAGCAAGTATCTAAGAGCCCATGGATAACCATGGATAGAAAGGGTGCTAACACCTTCCCTTTCTATAATCTACCTCCCGAACCGAGAGCAATCTCTTTAAGGAATTTTTCTGTGCTTTTGTCCTTTCCATTTGGAGAAAATAAAAGACGGTGGCGACTCTTGCTTCCGCGACATTTCGCGAACCAGCGTTAAACAGTCAGTTCCAGATCCACCGATCACATCCTGCCATAGTGTTTTTCAACACTGGATCTTGTATTGACACGGTTAAGTGTTATGAACTCAGAACCAGGTGCTCTGATACCAATTGAAGATGTGAAAAACACAAGAAGGGGGGTTGAATTGTTGAAACTTGAAATCAAATGCAGACAACACGTTATTTTTATCCTGGTTCGTTTGATCTCAAACTACTCCAGTCCACCCGTCAAGGTGATTTCGCCTCTCTCCAACGAGGTCTTAATCCACTATATTCAACTGAATACAAAACTGCTTTAACAACTGCTAAAGCCTTCTTGAGTCTAAACCACAGACCGGTTTCTCAAGGAACTTCTTTCACAGATAAATGAACAATTATGTGTGTTTGATGTTTTCTACAAAAACTATATATCACAACTGTGATAATACACAAAATGAAGCTTATGTGAAACTAGATTTCTAGAACTATAGAGTAAGCGGTTGAGAGCTTTAGCAAACTGATTGAGTGACGACGAAGATGATTATTGGCTTTGTGTATATGCGTGTAGAGTATTGTAGAGCATTAGCCATTTCACTTCTCACTGATTTGTTTAAATACTTCTTGGAAAAGATACGTTGATGCCAATAATTCCATTTCAATGCTCATTATGTTCTTTCCATTTTGAGAAGATCTTTGTCTTGGAATAAATCCGTTGGTAATAAATCTGCCTTGAATGCAGTACCGTTGACACTTCAGAATGTTCTGCTTGATTAGGATCAGAGTGTGTTGGCTTTAGCTTATTCTGATTGCTTCTGAGTGCTGATGACATGATTAAGAACTTGATCAGAATCAGAGTATGTTAAGCGCAGATCCTGTTCATCAGACTTCAACGTAGCACATGTATTGATCTTCTGATGTTGATGTTGATACTGATGTTCTGATGCTGATTCCATCAGAGTTTCCTATAAATATACAACATAATTTTAAGTAGCATCTATGTCTTATATAAAACTCATAATTCATTTACTCTTGTATTTTGTTATCATAAAAACTCTAACTGAGGGTTGTAGAATCAAACTATGTTCTAACAACATCTTCAAACGGAATCATAGTCCTTTCAAAATAAAATTTCTTTATTATCCATCAGGCGCTGAACACATGACTTCAATAAACAGCAACCGAAAGGCAGAATTGAACACATATGGAAACCTTCACCACAGCCCGGAAATAAACCGTCCAGCAACAAATTCTTCTTAACCGTCATTAAAGGAGTAGAAATTTCTTCCATAGAGGTCACAAACGAATTGGTGTCCAGAACATTGACTCCACGACCATGTTTGGGCATACGAGCAGTTATAACGTTTGGGTTTTTCGGAGCATCAAAATTAATCTATTTAGCTTCCAGCAAATCTTGCACTTTATTCCTCAGAGCCCAGCAATCGTTTGTATCATGGCATGGGCTCTCCGAATGGTAGGTGCACCGCGCGTTGGGATTGTATCTGGGACAAGCAGTGTTTGGATTCTTAGGAGCCTCTTTCAAGGTTGCCAAGTTGGATTTTAACAAATGAGGCAAGACTTCAGCTAAAGTCATGTTGATACGGGTAAACTGTCGTTGTGGTCTTTCCACCCTTTGCTGATTGTTGCATTGTGGAGCAATCGTGGGTCTTGGTATCACCACAGCATTTACCGTTGGACGGTGTTCAGGTCTGCTTTGGCCCCTCGAGCTGTAGACTACACTAGCTTCCTTCTTACCGGTGAAAGGCTTCTTCGCTGCACTGGACGAAGCATCCTTCTGTATCTTACCACTTCAGATACCAACTTCTACTCTCTTTCTAGTCAAAATCAACTCAGTAAACCCAGATGACAAACTGCCGATCAAGTGATTGAAAAATGGACCAGACAGCGTCCCTAGAAACATGTCAACCAACTCCCTATCAGACAAAGGGGTTGGAATCTTCCATCCAAGTCTCTCCACTTTTGAGCATAGTCCTTAAAACCTTTACTTGGACCCATAGACATAACCTGGAGCTGAGTACGAGTGGGAGCAAGGTTGGTGTTACACTAATACTGCCTGTAAAAAGCAGCAGCAAGGTCCTCCCAGTTTCGGACACTGGCTCCTTCCAACTGATTAAACCATTCAAGTTGAGTCCCTGACAGACTATCTTGAAAGTGTACCCACAAATTTCTATCAGCTGTGTGGGGTTAGATTTTTATGACGTAAGAGCGGAGATAGAGTTTTGGACAGGATACTCCATCGTACTTGGAAAAAATCGCAGCTTTAAACTTATGAGGGATCACCACTCTCGATACCAGTCCCAGTTTTTCGAAATCCAAACCAGGGATCTTCTGAATCTCTATAGCACTCAGACGGACTTCTAGCTGCTTGTACCTATCCTCAGCAGGAGGATATTGCTCGTCGTCATAATCCGTATCGTTATCAGAAACGGCTGGACTAGGGTCCTTTACCCTCTCTTGCTTCTCCCCGTCCTTGGATGAGGAGGTCAGATCAGCTGGTTGTCTCAACCTTTCTCCGAATCTTCTACCCATGTTCAGAATACCGACCTTCTTCCTCTTCTTCTTCTCTTTCAGAATAAGAGTCTTCAAATCCTCCTGCTCTTTAGCCAGACTTAAGAGCATCTGTTGGAGTTGGGCGTTCTGTGCCTGAAGTTCTTTGATGGCTTGATCAGAAAACATTTCAGCTGAAATAAACAGCGAAGAAGATGAGAAACCTGTAGTGGTACCTGTAATGATGTGCATGATAATGGGATCCATGTAAAGATTTCAAAGACTTTGGGAGATTTAAATTTGCAAACCAAAAATAAACAAACTTTATTAGATTAACTTTGAAAGGTTAAACAATGCCTTTAAGGCGTTACAAAGAAGTAAATAAAACAAGATCTAAAACTAGAAAAAGAAAAATCAAAAGTACCATGGACGCTTCCTCTTTGTGCCGATGTAGTCATTGATCACTCTTTCCTCCTCGAGCTGCCTGATGAGATTCAAAATCTTCCTTTCTTGTTCATGGTACTTTTCCCGGTAAGTATCCCACTCATTCCTCAGCTGAATCCAAGACCTCTGCAACTCCTCAGGATCGGTGGGCATGTAAGGATAGAGAACTGTGTAAGGAATGCCCTCTTCATTAGTGGGCTCCACCATCACTGGTAACACGGCCTCATAGGGCATCCCAAGCTTTTGGGAATGAGCTCGGACCCACTAGAGATAAGGCTGCATAGGAAGGGAAGTCTTTGGTCCCAACTCTTGGGGGTCATATCTATTCACCATGCCCCAAGCTCGTATAAACCTTCGGCGATGCTCCTTAACATCCTTCTTATAGTCAAATACAATGTCCTCAAGAAGTAACTCATGGGGACCATCTCTTCGAGCACGACCAAATTGTCGCAAAGCCAAACAAGGATTGTAAGTTATACCTCCTCTGATTCCAAGCAACGGGACATTAGGGTATCCCCCACAACAGTCAATGACAGCAGTGTCTTCCATAGCCCGGGAACACCAAAGAATATTTGTATGAGCAAGCGACATTATTCTGTAGGACCAACCCAAAACTTCTTCGTTCTTCAGCATAGACTTAGGGAGGTGCAAAATAAACCACCTCGACAGCAACGACATGCAACACATAAGAGTTCCTCTTCTCTTCAGAGTATGGGTGTGGAGAGCATGCAAGATATCTCCCAGCAAGGTAGGCACAGGGTTGCGGGAAAGGAAAATCTTGACAACATTCACATCTACAAAGGAATCTGGATTCGGGAAGAGAACAAAACCATAGATAAGGAGGGCCAAGACATCTTCAAAAGCTTGAAAATCCAAATTAGCCCAGAATAGTTGAGTCTGGTCTATCAGAAATTTGGCTAGCAAACCTTCGACCCCGCTTCGTGTTTCCCAATTGGATACTACATCAATCCGTTTCAAATGCAGAGCTGAGGCAATGTCTTCTGGTCTAGGAACTTTTTCCATATCTGTGAAGGGTACCTGTTCAAGGATGGATATGCCCAATAGGTGATAGAACTCTTCCAAGGTGGGAACCAGCTGGTAATCTGGAACGGTGAAGCAATGATGCATATGATCGAAGAACTGGAAAAGTAAACTCATCATCTGCTCATCAAGATTTGAAGTGACCAGGCTGAGAAGTTGACTGTGTCTCTTAATGAACATAGAAGTCTCAAACTCTTGAGAATAGCTCTTTAAGTTGGGCAGGTATTTACACAAAGTTGACTCGGATGGTATTTCTGCGTACAGAAGCCATAATCTGCAAAACAGAATAAAGATAAATTCCCTTGGTCTTTGAAATGGTTAGTATAATGAAGTATGAATGCCATGTTATGATGCATGATGTCATGGTAAACCACAGGTATAGCAAACATAGATATTGCAGACACAGTCAAATCACACAAAGCCCTTAGATTTAAGGCTTGCATGAGGTCAAAGGTAGTACCCTCTTGAAGTTAAGTTGGTTTCAACCTGTCCTAGAAAAAGTAACCGAGTTCTAGAGGATCTCAATATCATTGACCATCCTCCATCGGTCATGGTTTCAGCTTATGTAATCTTTTCTTGCGGTCAGAACTATCTTTAGAGTATGGTCTCAATGAGTGTAGCATCGAGTATCAACCAATTCTTAGCTTTACACCGAGGCCGGCTATCTCACTACTTTCTAATGGCCAAGTTGGTCGATTAAAGGTTCTAAGGTCAGTTGATGCTTATTGACACCATGCAGCGGCCCCGTATTCTCCTCGTTTCTACATAAGGGATACCGGTACCAACAAGGTGCCACATCAACGTAGCTACTGCTTCAACCGTATCGGTCTACGCTGTACAATTCCCTCACAGTCTATTGCTACTTACCTAAAAGGTATCCTCAGATCCGGGTTAGGATCTATAGTAACTCTGAAACAAAACCCTTAAAAGTAAAGTAATCAAAGAAATCAAGAGAAGAAATTATGATGAACTAAATCCTAAGGTATACCCCACTTATTCATCCCCAGTAGAGTCGCCAGTTCTGTGATACAGTGGCAGAACCGACTGTTTGAAATGCTGGTTTTCATTTTACGTTGTGTTAGCAAAATGTCGCGGTAAGCAAGAGTCGCCACTGACTTTTATTTCATCCAACCGGAAAGGAAAAAAGTACAGAAAAAAAATATTTTTTCGAGATATTCTGAGTACGGGGGGTAGATTATAGAAAGGGAAGGTGTTCGCACCCTTTCTATCCATGGTTTTCCATGGGCTCTTAGGTACTTGCTCATCTTTTAAAATTGCTTGTGCATGTGCTTTGTTTTGAAAAATGTTTTACTTCATGATAACCCTTGTATCAGTCCTCAAAGGTGTGACGAAGTTGTTTTGAAAATTGTTTTGAAATGTGTAAGTGTGAAAAGCTTTGATTTGAGCAAGTACCTACTAGCATCTACCTACTCGAAAAAAGATTATTTCTATTCTCATTTCCTTTAGACAACGCTATCCCACTATTGAGAAATAGGTAGCACCGTTGTTGGAGTTGTAAGGGTCAATTCGAAAGGGACGTACGATCACTAAAGCAATTCTAGGACGTCTTAGTAATAACCCTAAAGTCTTAAGATCATATTCGAGGCAACATTTCCGAGGCAACATTTCCGAGCGGGACGTTTGATCTTTTTTAGACAGAAGGGTAACCACTAAGACACCCTATACTTAATGATCGTTTACCGAAGGCAACCGAAGTGAGAGAATACCCTAAGAGTGATATGTGCGAGTGATTTGTTTCAGTTATTTATCTTTTCTCATTAGGGTTTTCTAACTGTATTAAATCATCATGCAATCTTGTCATATAATCCTATTAACATATATCTAGACAGTTAAATATTTGCAGAAATTAAGATGCGAGAAAGTAAATCTACGCTATTACAAGGCTTTGGGGAGGGGGATTAATTACATAGCCAAAAACCTGGGAAAAAGCGATAAATAAAAACCCTAGATTAAACTATTACAAATCATGCACAGTTACTACAATATTGACAAAATAAATAATATGCGCGCGGTGAATCGAATACGAGATAATTAGGGTTTTGACCCTTGCCTAAACCTAATTACAATTAATTAAGAAAAATGTTTTTGTTATGTTGTAAGAAAATAATGGAATTATTAAATTAAAGGAAAATCCTAAGTCTAATTAATTTTAAACTAAAAAAATGAACTAATTCCTCTAAGAGCCTACTTTTGTATTTTTATTTATTTGAGAAAAAAAGGCAAAATAAAATTAAATCAAAAGTTTAACCTAATTTCTATTTGATTTTATTTTTGAAAATAAATTATGATTTTCCTAATTTAAACTAAATTAAATTAATTTTGATAAATAAAAAACTAATCTTAATTTTGTGAGATATTGATTTTATGTTTTTTTTTTGTAAAAAAATAAATTAACTTGCCAATTAAATAAATAATGGAGAATAAAGAATAAAAAATAAATAGAGAAAAAGAAATAAAGGAAAGTTAGTAATTAGGCCTGCATTAGCAATTGGGGGGTGCTGTTTAAGATTTGAGCCCAAAAGAAATCCTGGCCTTTTTGACTTTTCCCAATCCCATGTACACGCTTGACTGGGGCGCATGGTGGTCCTCCAATGATGGCATGTTGATCTGAGGCATTGATGAATTAGGTGGCCAGATCCTGAGGGTGTAAGGTGAACTCCTGGACTTGCTATGCACTGGATTACCTATGGAAAAATATTACGAATAAAGGTTGGGACCTGGGAATCGAACCCAGGTCCTTTGCACTTTCCCCCTGCACGCTTACCAACTGAGCCAAGTGTTTTATTTGTATATACAATAAAACATAAATATTATATGATGAAAACACTAAATCCTAGGAAAAAACACGCTAAATTTAAATGGCCCAACCAAAGGATGACACGCATCATTGTCTACCTGCCATCCGTCGTTTTAGGTAAATAAACTTTTACCTACAGACACTAGTTGTAGGTATATCCCTGTCCATCTCCAAAATTGCGTGCGCTCAAGATAAATGGCCATGTCTAGTACCATTCTACTCGTTTCATCCTCACGAGTCTCATGAACCAGAATCAATACTCAATTTTTCCTATCCTGCAAAGCCCTAATCAAGAATACAAAACCCTAGCTATGGCAACTTCCTGTATAGGCGTTAAAAATACAATTAAATGGTACCAAAAGTTTGCAAACTCAATGACAAACACGAATATATCATCAAAATATGCAATGGATGAGTAAATCAATGAAAATTAATTTGAATTTAGAAGCAAGTCGTGATACTTATATCTCACAATTCTAGGCGTGAGAGAGCTTGCAAATGGGTGGAATTCCTTCTAGAGATGTCCAAGAACCTGTTGGTATCATGTTAATGGTATGAATTGGCCTCTAACGTGGAGATTGAATCATCACTTTTCTTGCAATTTTTTGATTTTTATTTCACCTCTGCACGACCGCTTCTCCCCTCTCTATGCCTTGGTCTTCTTCTGTATATGTAATACAAACTATTAGGTCAACAAAAATGACCTCAATCTTGCTCATCGTGGAGATTTGATTTGATCTTTCATGGCATATGATTCTTTTCCAATTTTGATCAAATCCAATCTTTTCCAGCCAAATTGACCTTGCACGAGTTAATCTTCAATTGACAGCATATAATATCTTCTTTCAATGCAAAAGATCATCCCTAAAATGCAATATATCATTTATTAGGATTTATTAGATTTTATTTGAATTTTAAATGAATAAAAATCAAAATAAATTAAATAAATGAATAAATAAATCATGGAGAGTCCCATAGGTCGTGGACTATGTTAGGAGTAAGATGCAAGCATAAAAAGTTGGGCCCATTTAGCAAAAGATGCAAATTTGAGCATATTTGACTTTTGGCAATTTTGCAAAAAAGGTCAACTTGGCCAATGCATAACTCTCTCAATTTTGACCCTAGAGAGGTGTTATGGGACTTTTTAGAAAGCTTAGGATGTCCTCTAAATAACCCTTTTGGTATCATCTCAATTGAGTCTTCCATGTTCATGTATGAAGCCTTGACTCAAAAGGTATTTTTGTTGACTTTTCAAAATGACCTATAATGTCAAAATTCATATCTTCTTATGAGTGCATATTTTGAACTTGGGAGCTGAAGTTAATTGTAGGGAATTGCATCCTCTTCAAAATGAGCTTTGGATGGGTCATTTCTGATAAAGTATGAGAAAGTTATGCTTGGTCAAAGTTGAGTTGACTTTTTCTTCAAAACCCTAATTTAGCAACTTTTGGGTTTTGATGAATTGTGAGCAACCCTTGAGGAATCATGATCAAACCTTGATCAAATGAAAATAATACTTCAAAATGAGTATGTTGACCAAAAATCTTGAAGTTTGATTGTATGTGGGCCACAGTTGACTTTTGACCTAGCACAGTCGATTTTCAGGTATTTGAGCAATTGACTGAGCAAACTTCCTCTGCAAGGATTGAAACTTGACATGGATGATCTTGAGCACATATTAGTACAATGGTGAGCATTTGGGATCCTTTGGACTCAAGCATCTTTATGCAAAATGAAACCCTAATTTGAGGTAGACTGCCTTAGGAGAGAGTTTGTCTGGTAAATTCTTGAATTTCCTTGAGCAATTTGGGGACTTCACATGACATTTGTTGAGAAATATGGGAGGGAAAATTTTGGGGTACAACATAATACATTTAAGAATGACATTTTAGTTTGTCAGATTTACGTAGATGATATCATATTTGGATCTACTAAACCTTCTCTGGAAAGAGAATTTTCTAAGTGCATGCAGGCAGAGTTTGAGATGAGCTTGACGAGAGAACTTAAATTTCTTCTGGGCATTCAAATCAATCAAACTCCAGAAGAAACTTACATTCACCAGAGCAAATACGTCAGAGAACTTCTGAAGAAATTTGACCTCTCAAAATGTAAGCCACCGAAGACTCCAATGCATCCCACGTGCATTCTGGAAAAGGAAGAGGTAAGTAAAAAGGCAGAGCAGAAAATCTACAGAGGTATGATTGGTTCTCTCATTTATCTAACAGCTTCAAGAGCTGACATTTTATTCAGCGTCTGTTTATGTACTAGATTCCAATCAAATCCTAGAGAATCTCACTTAACAGCAGTTAAGCGAATTTTCAAGTATCTGAAAGGTACTACTAACTCGGGCTTGTTTTATAGAAAATGCAATACAGCTTAGTAGGATATTGTGATGCTGACTTTGCTGGAGACAGAGTAGAACGTAAAAGTACTTCTGGAAGCTGCCAGTTTCTGGGAGACTATCTGATCTCATGGACCAGCAAGAGGCAGTCCACAATTGGGTTGTCAACAGTAGAATATGAATACATTGCATCTGCTGGATGTATCACACAGATGCTCTGGATAAAAAGTCATCTTGAAGACTTCAACATATTTGAGAGTAACATCCCTATTTTCTGTGATAATACTTCTACTATTTGTTTATCCAGAAATCCAATTTTGCATTCTAGGGCTAAGCATATAGAAATAAAACATCATTTTATTAGGGACTATTGTTGTACCTCAATTTTTGCCCCTAAGATTCCCCTATCATATCATGTCAACTTGATCATAACAAAATCACATTAGGGTTGGTTCTTCCTCTTTTTTCTATCTCCTATCTTTAAGTTTTCTCTTGAGGAATCTCCAAGTACCTTAGTTGTGTATTTTGTATATGTGTTGTTTACTAACTTCTAATCAAAATACAAAAAATATTTGTCTCTGTCTCTGTATATTTTTTGTTTTGTAGGTACCAAGTCGAAGCATCTGACAAATAAGGATTTCTGAGGCTTGTGTCGAACTTATGCAAGTTGATTTGATTCTGTATTGAGGCGAAAGACAGCATGCATCGACCCATAAAGGCATGCATCGACCCATAAAGACATGCATCGACCCATAAAGGTATGTATCAACTCATCCTTTTGTACATAACTAGCATGTGTTGACACATGCATGTTATGTATCGACTCATCCTTTTATACATAAGAAGTATGTATCGACACATGCATGTATGTATCGACTCATCATGTTTGTATAACAAGCATGTGTCGACACATACGTGTTATGTGTTGACTCATGCAGATTGTGTGATTATGTAATGTGTTGAAGAAGCAGTATGTATCAACACATAGAGGCATGTATCGACACATGGTGTGTTTTAATGCTAGGATGTGTCGATGCATACCACCCTGTATCGACTCATAACAGCAAAATGCACGTTTTTTTTTGAAAAAAAGCCAGCAATTTCAAACTGTTATCCTTTTGGCTCCAATTTTTCTGCATAATTTGAAAATTATATCATTAGTTCAACTTTGGCTCCAAGAATCAATTACCAAATTACCACTAATCCCAATCCTAAAACTCTATAAATAGAGACCTCATTTCATTCAAATCACAAGCTTTTGATAGCCAAACTCATCTTGCTAAAAAATCTCTCAATTCTCTCCATCTACCAAATTCACTCAAAGCTCCATTTTCAAAAAAGAATAGTAAGCTTTGCATTGAAGCTTGCTAATGTTTGAGCTAAACCTTCATCCAAACACTTTTTCTTCATCAATTCTCTACATCCAAGCTTTAGTAATTGATTCTTGTGGTTGAATTGAAGCAAATTCTGGAAGTTATTTGATAATTCTCTAATTCTACCTTTGGTAAGTTGGATCATCATCTTTCACAATGTGATCTCTTGTGGATTTCTGGTTTTGATTCATTGAGCACTGTTTTATGATTCCATTAGTGCTATTTTCTCATAATTTTATGGAATTTTCATGCTCAATTGGATCCATGATCATAAGGTGTTTAATGAAAAGTTGAAACAAGAATTTGATCTTCAAAATGTTGTTTTCTAATGATTTTTAATAGGTTGCAATCAATTGTTGTGACATTGCAATTGATTGTCATAGAAAATTGATTTGATAAAAAAAAAACTGCACTGATGCAATAGGTTGCTGTTTAAGCACAATTGATTGTAACAGTGCCAAAAATACTTTTTCTGCCTTATTTTTGGGGCTGTTTTGACTCAAATATTTTTTCTGCTCACTCTCATTGATGGATAATTTGGATTACAATTTTAAATGTTCAATTTGTCTTTAAACTCAATGGACTTTGTGATGTATATGAAGTTGGATAAATATTCATCAATTCAAATCTACCTAAGAGTGAATTATTTAATTCATTTTTGGTGCTTTGTATTAATGATATATTTAATGCTTTAATCCATCTAGAGGAGTGGTTGAATTTAAAGATGAAAGAATTTTGAAATGGTGATCCAAATTAGCTTATCATTCCCCTCCCTCTTCATCTTATCCCTTTCTTTTTTAATTGTGCTACATGTTAAGGGATGGTGATCTTTATATCATTTATCCAAACATGAAGTACATAGATTTCTATTGACCGGCCTCAAAATAGGTGCGACTTCTACGTAAGTCCACTTACGATTGCTTAACATAGCGCTAAATTTTGTCCCGATTCGAATAAATGATCATTCGTGGCCCAAACTTATGATTGCAAGCCCAAGTATGTTAATTTGATCTCTTTGATCCAATAACCTTGAGTTTCATTGTGTGGAGGCTTTGGTTCTACCAATCCTCTAATGGATATATCACACCTTTGGTCAACGCGGATCACTTAAACATTGTTGATCATTAAATGTTACTTTTGAGGATTCCAAAATGGATGATATACTTGACAAAAAGCAAATGCAACTTGTTGTGTGGAGGCTTTGGTTCTACCAATCCTCTAATGAGTTCCAAATGCAAGTTTCAAGATGGTCATCCAACTAACCACTAATTTCTAATAATTGACTTTACTTTATGCTTTTATTTTTTATGCTTTTATGTACCATTTAATTTAAGCATTTACATTTCATGCCATTTTTTATTTTGCTCACTTGAGCATTTACTTTTATGTCATTTTTATTTTGCTCACTTGAGCTTTTCTTTTCTTTTTAAAGACACCTAATAATCAACATGAACCATAAAAATATTTAATGATACTTGGACTATTTGGTTACTATCCTTGGCATTATGGAGTATTTGACTTCTTGGACTTAGGATTAGAGACCTTGGCCTATCTTGGAGACTTTGTGACTTTATTTGATATTTTGTCTGGAGTTCTTGAGGTTTACCTCAAGGTATTGGGTTGTTTGTTTGTTTTGTGTGCAGGTTATTGTGATTACACTCTTTGTTTGTAATTTGGAATTCACCCGTATAAAGCCGTTACTCTGCCCAATTTTTGCGAAGAACTAATACACTTGAAACTTGGTTCTCTCAAGAGGTCTAGTATCTTTGCTTGCTTGGTTTCAATCCGAAGAATGGGAATTCTATATTGACTCATAACGTCAAGTATTGGCTTCTTGTTGGTTAGATGGTTCTTATCTCTAGCTTTTACCTTATGCTTTATGATAGTCTCTTCATCTCCTTCCATCTTCTTTAAGTTCACAAATATTCTCCCTCCTTTTAAAAACTCTTCTTATTTCTAAACTTGAAACACTTTCATAATAAACTTGGACTTAGGTCCATGCATTTTCAAAACATTTTCATAAATAAATTTCAATCAATTTAATAATACCTTGACATTTTTGTGAGAAGACTAAAAGTCAATGGATCTCATTTCAAACCATTTTTGCCACTTTGGTTTTTTATTTTAAAACTTTTCTTAAAAGATTAGACTCTTGTCAACCCTTGTAGTGATGCAAATAACTATACTTCTACAATATGTAGTAAAGAGATATATTTTCCACTTGGGTGTTGAGTGAGGCATTGTTGATTTTAAAATCCAAGCCATATCCTCCACTTTGAGATGATGCAAATTCTCCTTTCTCATGATTGTGGGTAGTAAGTATGTTTTCCACACGGAGAATGACGATGATGTCTTATCTCATAAAATTAACCAACACACTTGTGTTTTAAATTTTTAAAAGAGGAACTACGTGTACCCTGATCCGCTATTGCATGAAAGGTGGTACGTAGGCACTAAAGGTTCGCAACCGTGGCGGGCACAAAAATCTTAAAAATATTTCTTTTCTCACCTCCACCATCCATTTTATATACAACACATTTCATATAGCCAAAATATACAGATTTTTCAAAGAGGTTCCTGCGGAGTACCGTAGATGTTTAGGGTGTTAATACTTTCCTTTTGCATAACCAACCCCCTTACCTTGAATCTTTCCCCCTTTTTTTGGGTTATTCGCTCTTTTCCCATTCCTTTGGAAACAATAAAGCGCGGTGGAGATTTTTATTTTGATTTGTATAAAGTCTAGTCAATCCAATGGCTTAGTCTTGAACATTTCTACCGCTACAGAAAAATGGCGACTTCACTGGGGAAAGATTGACCTCTTGCTGGTCCATCCCTAAGTGGGTTGAGCCTATCTTTATTTATATCTGTATATGTGTTATTGTGTTTATGTGTTATATTTTGTATATATGTTTGTCTAGATTTTCCTGGTTTACAGTGTGCTTGGTGATTACTCATAAGTCCTATACCCAGACTTGGGCAAACTTTAAGATAGGACGGGCGGTATAGTCATGTTAACTTTGAGGGAGTAATCCCAAAAAAGGAGGCATGAGATCCCCCACTCAGTGGAGACCCCTTTGACTATGGTGTTGTTTACCGAGTAATCGAGAAGACGTACTACTTTCGACCTGGGAGCCTGCTGAAGATGAGGACCGTAGATTACCTAACCCATCTTGGCCTTTTAGGTGTAGTGCGAAAGCTATGACGGAGTAATCCGGAAGTAGTTGTCTCGCGATACTACACTCGGACGAGTTTTTCTTGATAATATTACTAATTACCGAGTTAATCGAGAAGTTGGTAATATCCGAAGGAAGGATGTAGACTCTGGGAACCTCTTAGAACCTTGTTCGGCAGGTGATAACTTTTTAGACCAACACCTTATGGGTAGTACCTTCGACCTCATGCTCGTGACGTTGAACCTATGAACCTTGTATGTGTGATTTTGTGTGTGATTGTTGCATCATGCATCCATGCACTCATAAGCATCTTTTGAAGAAAACAATATTTCAAGGGATTTAAAGGCTGGCTATTTGTGAATATCTCAGGTACTTTTAAACCATGGATTCTGGAAAGAGAAACAAAAGCTTTATTACTTGGATGTTTGCAATGTGTCTATAAACCATAAATCCCTTAAAATATTAAATGATAAAGTAAAAATAATCATATGCATTGCATATCATGCATCATATTGCACATATTTCTTGCATTTGTTATGCATACCCAGGTGTCTTACCCAGCTTTTTTACTTCGCTCAGCAAGCTGACTCATCACTACAACACTCAAACTAATTTCAAAAAGAAGATGGACAACTTAGAACAGGAGAATCACGAGCTGCACAAAGAAGTTTCTGCTTTGAAGGCTGGCTTGGCCAACTTGACTACTCTGATGGAAGCTATGGTGGTTGCTCAGAATCAACCACTGAGTGTTCAACCTCAACCAACAAGGGAAAATGCTGAAGTTCCTATTGTTCCTGTATCCGCTACTCCGGCTGTTATTCAAAACCGTATACCTCAGGGTTATCCATGGGGAATACCAGAGAATTTTTCACCTGAACGTTTCAATCTCGGCCCTCAAGATGCTCCAGTGGTTCAAAATGTTGTCACTTCTACACCTCCTGTAGTGCATATTGTTCCTGCTGCACCTCATTCGATGAATTTGGTTCCGTTTGTTAATGAAGATATGTGTCGTCCTTTCCCTCCGCTGAGTGAAGACTTGGGTCTTTATGACAGAATGGATGATTTCCAAGAGCAGTTTGATAGAATGCAAAGAGAGATGAAGGCTCTTAGGGGAAAAGAGTTATTTGGGCAGAATGTGAATGAGTTGTGTTTGGTCCCGAATGTTAAAGTGCCTACTAAGTTCAAGGTCCCGGAATTTGAGAAGTACAAGGGCAACACTTGCCCTCGTGCTCATTTGGTGATGTATGTAAGAAGAATGTCTACCCACACTGATGATCAGCGTCTGTTGATTCACTTTTTTCAGGATAGTCTGACCGGCGCAGCGTTGAAATGGTACATGAGTTTAGACAGTGCCAACATCCATACTTTTAATGATTTGGGAGAAGCATTCATTAAACAATACAAGTTCAATGTGGACATGGCGCCCGACCGTGACCAGCTTAGGGCCATGGTTCAGAAAGACAGAGAATCGTTCAAAGAGTATGCGCAGAGATGGCACAAAGTGGTTGCACAAGTGATTCCTCCCATGGAAGAGAAATAAATGACTAAGATTTTTCTGAAGACTCTAGGCGCTTTCTACTACGAAAGGATGGTGGCGAGTGCGCCAAGTGACTTTACTGAAATGGTGGGCATGGGTTTCCGTTTAGAGGAAGTTGTCCGTGAAGGTCGTTTATCTAAAGATGGGGACTCGTCAAATGGTGCTAAGAAGTATGGTGATAGTTCTTCCAAAAATAAAGATCAAGACTCATACGCTATACTTTGTGGTAGGAAAGGGAGATCTCATAATAGGAATCAACAAGTTACTTCTGTCACTCCATTCGTCAATGAGACTCTGACTGCTGTTGCATATCAGAGGGCACCTCAACAAGGAAGTCAAGGGAAATGTCATCAAAGGAAAATGAGCTTTGATCCAATTCCAATGACATACATAGAGTTGTATCCTTCTTTGTTGAAGAAGAATCTGGTTCAAACTCGAGCTCGACCAGTTGTTCCTGAAAAACTGCCAAGAGGATATAAGGCTGACGCTTCCTGTGCCTTTCATCAGGATGCTCCTGGGCACAATTTAGAAGATTGATTTTCTTTGAAGGTCGAAGTTCAGAGGTTGGTCCGAAGCGGTGTCTTGTCATTTAAGGACATTGGCCCTAATGTCCAAAACAATTCGTTAGTAGGGCATGAATGAATCTCTGTTGTCGATAATTCCAAAGCTTGGGAAATGTTGCCTTCAGCACAAGTCCAAATAAGAGAGTCATCTTAGTTTATTAGCATTTTTACTTCTTTCTCATTTGTAATTTTTCTTGTTTATCATTGCACTGTTTGCATGTAAGAACTTGTTTGCATTTGAATGTTTAATCTTAATACGATGAGTATGTTTGTCTTGAAGAAATTCATTTATTTCACTCGTATTTGTTTTCAATTTTAAATTGCTTTATGATACCAACTTGTTACTAATTCTCTTTTCCTAGGAAGAGATTAGGAGGAGGATAATGATATTAAAACACAAATTTTCTGGTTGTATGCTTTTGGATAAAACTCTGTTGACGATGTACAGGCATTGTTTCAAATCCTCAAACACCGGAGATATAAGGGAGTGAAACCTTTGTTAACCCCTTTGAGCCTTGAAGTAGGAGTTTCTTTTTCTATTAAGAAAAAACCCTCATTTTTTAACCCGGGGCAGAGTAGTGTTCAGTTAATTTGATCGAGCATTCAGAACTCATCAGGAGTGCGCATCCAAGGATACAATAATGGTTATCCCTCGAAAGGTTGAGGAAAGTCAAAACCACAATGGTTAATCTTCACTTATCATAAGGGTGTGTCAATTGACGATATCTTAATGGCTATCTCTTGCACACCAGGAGATCAGCAGATGACGATACAACAACGGTTATCTTTCATCTACCCAGAAAAAGGGCAGTCACAATTCTTCCAACTGGTCACAAATGACTCGAAGTCACGCGACATGTTCAAAAATAAAAAGAAAAAGATAATATGAATTAAAAAAATTACGATGAAAGAGAAAGAGACAAAAATCCCCGCTAAGTCAGAACTTGAAAAAACAAGTCGCTTAGGCAAAAGTCAGGGCATCCCGCTGCACTTCAGAGTCAAAGTCAAAAGGAATTTGTCCCGAAGGCAAGGAAGAAATGGAAAGCCTAAAATGAGATAAAGGATTACAATGTGAAATCCTCATCAAAGAATGGAGTCGCGTGACAAGAAACCCAAAAGAAGCAGGAATGAGTGACTTGCATGTCCAAGAGAAAACCTTGTTTGATTCCTCAACCATCTTGAAATCTCTTTTGAGAGATGGATGTTTGTATCAAGTTAACTGAACTTAGGACCGAAGAACATCATGAAGGGGGCGGGCACCAAATATTTTTGAACCTTAAATCTTTTTTTCTAAAACCGTGAACCAGGCCACGTTACAACCCTCAAAAGTCCTAATTGAAACAGGGTTTATTTCGAAAGCATACTTCAATGAGATAGTGTTTCCTGACTCCCATTAATTTTATTGTGATTGGTATCATATTTCTTTTGTTATCTTTCATACAAAAAATCCATGTCGCATCCTGGCTAGTGATTTGTTCACAAGGTTTTGCGACATCTTTTCAAATAAAATCTTCAAGACTTACATAATTGTTGCATTAGAATTTTCATTCTTAGAATAAACATTTTCTGCTTGTAAAACAACTGCTTGATATCATGAAAGTTTACATTTGAGTATCAGCAAAAGGCATGTTACCGAGAAGAGTTATGGAGCAAAGAGGATGCAACATTCATAAAATCTAGGGCAGTTACGTCAAGATTCAACAAATATCTAGAAGCCATTTGATCAGAAAGGTTATTCTAAAAGCATGTAGCTAAGGGAAAGTTGTGAAAGTTACCTAATCAGCCCGGTAAGCTTGGGACATCAGATTTGTTTCCAAGGGCATATCCAGATTTTGTCAAGATAGCTGTTATGTCTACCCCAAGCCGAGAATCTTCCTCGAGCAGGATTGTTTCTTGTAATCTGTTTTGTAAATATGTGTTTGGATTCCTCTAACAATTGTTGATCAATTAAAGGGTTTCCTACAGGTTGTGTTATGGTGTTGGGTTCATAAATCTCATTTTTCCAGTCTTACTGCAGACTTCTTCAGTTGAGTGTGATTCTTTACCCAGCCAGGTGGTGATCAAACAAAGATTAAAAATAGCTATGAAGCCTTTGCTCATTTGATGGAGTTCTTTCTCCATTTTTATTGATATGGAATCTCTTGTAGAGCAGTGCTTTCTCCTGTTACGATATTATTGTTACGTGCTTCCCAAGTAGCTAGACAAGGGCAATATCTTTTCTAAGAAGTGTTGAAATGGTTATCAACTTTTTGGGTTTTCTCCCGCCAAGTGCTGGGTTTGATTTAAAATCCCCATAATTTTGACTTCTTGCTATGATGTTAACTTCTTGATTCCTCATGAAGGTTCTCTTAGGTCATTTTGTTGGTATGCACATGATCTTTGCATGTTTCTCAGGTAGTTAAAGATGATACCAATTGGTGTAAGGTACAGTATTAGGTTTGTGGTCCCATTATTCCCGGCCAAGTATTGGTTCGCTTTTGATATTGGGTTTGCATGGTCAGAAGCCTCCTTCCCAGATTCCCCAATGAAGTTTTCCCTCATATAATGAAAGGTTTTATTCCCTTGGTGTGCTAAGATATCGCTCTTTTTGCAGTATGGGAATTGGTGTTGACTTCTTGATTTCCCAGGAAGACTATACCAGGGCATCTTTTGTTGGAATAGGTTTGTATGATATGAAGACTCAATCCAATGTTCTCCAGTGAAGGCCTCGTTTATTTGATAAAAGTCCTTTCTCTCTAATGAAGTTGGTGCAGTAATTACTCTCGAAGAGAACGTATCTCTGGTTTCCCTAGTGAAGAACGTATCTCCAGTCTCTCCAGTAAAGAACGTATCTCCGGTCTCCCCAGTGAAGAACTATCTTGGTTTCCCCTTGACGATGTAATTTTGACCTCCCCATTGAAGTCAGCATGAAGTCCCCAGTAGATGTCTCGATGATGAAGCATTGTCTCCCTTAGTGAAGTCTGTATGTTTTTCCTCCTTCAAAGTGGGTTTGAATTCCCTAGTGAGGTATGATTGTCTCGGTGTCAGTCTTCTTTATTTGAGGAAGGTCTTGCCATCTCCAGTACGTATGTTGCTTTTGAAAAACTGGTTTCTCTGTTGAAACCGGAAGAAAGATGTTTTATCCCGGTACCTGTTTGATTTAGCCACATCCGGATTATGTTTTCTCCTCAATGAAGTTAGGACAGGCAATAGGTTTGGTTTCCGCAGTTGCTTTTACCTTTCTTGGATTGATCTTTCTGGTTGAAGTATTAGCCCAATGTTGTTGGTACCTGAGGCGGTTTTTGTTTGTTTATGCTGATTATGTATCCTTTTACCAGTATATGCACAATATCACTCACACATTCATACATGCATCATGCGTTGCTACAAATCATTTTTCATTGACATTGTGTTCTAACCTTCCTGTAGCGCTCCTTGCTTAGATGGATTTGGTTTTCCCTCTTGAGTTTATTTCTCAAAGGATGTATCTTCATTGCCCGTCTTGCTCCAGTTTGTTTCTAATTAGATTCGTGGTTGCATGATGATATTATTTACTTTGGATTTCTGAGAACTTTGAGTTTTGGTTTGTGAATTTATTTTGCACAAGAAGACTTTATCTCCTCAGTAGGAATAACGTGGCATTTCCTCGGGAAGTCATATCTCTTTCCCTAGGAAGCCATATCTCTTTCTCCAGGAAGCCATATCTCTTTCCCCAGGAAGCCATATCTCTTTCCCCAGGAAGTCATATCTCTTTCCCCAGGAAGTCATATCTCTTTCCCCAGAAAGCCATTTCTCTTTGCAATTCCCCTTGAAAATGAGTGGAAGTCTCTTTATTTGAGACAAGCTTACATATTACCCTTTCCAGGCAGAGTGCCTTGGTTAAAGAAGAAGTTGAGACCCGTTCTAGGTGAAACACCAGAATTTTGGGGAAAACTTGATATTTTCAATCTACCTTCAGTGAATGTTGGTAGTGCATCGGCAGTGAACGCCGGTGTTTGTTATCTTTTTGCTATCATCAGTGAACGTTGATAGTTCATCGTCAGTGAATGGCGGTGGTTTGATATTTTCAAATCTACCTTCAGTGAACGTTGGTAGTACATCGGCAGTGAACGTCGGTGTTTCTTATCTTTTTGCTATCATCAGTGAACGTTTATAGTTCATCGTCAATGAACGGCGGTGGTATGATATTTTCAAATCTACCTTCAGTGAACGTTGGTAGTGCATCGGAAGTGAACGTCAGTGTTTCTTATCTTTTTGCTATCATCAGTGAATGTTGATAGTTCATCGTCAGTGAATGGCGGCAGTATGATATTCTCAAATCTACCTTCAGTGAATGTTGGTGTTTCTTATCTTTTTGCTATCTTCAGTGAACGTTGATAGTTCATCGTCCGTGAACGGCGGTGGTATGATATTTTCAAATATACCTTCAGTGAACGTTGGTAGTGCATCGGCAGTGAACGTCGGTGTTTCTTATCTTTTTGCTATCATCAGTGAATGTTGACAGTTCATTGTCAGTGAACGGCGGTGGTGTGATATTTAAATATACCTTCAGTGAATGTTGGTAGTACATCGGCAGTGAACATCGATGTTTCTTATCTTTTTGCTATCATCAGTGAACGTTGATAGTTCATCGTCAGTGAACGGCGGTGGTATGATATTTTCAAATCTACCTTCAGTGAATGTTGGTAGTACATTGGCAGTGAACGTCGGTGTTTCTTACCTTTTTTCTATCATCAGTGAACGTTGATAGTTCATCGTCAGTGAACGGCGGTGGTATGATATATTTTCAATCTACCTTCAGTGAACGTTGGTAGTACATCGCCAGTGAACGTCGGTGTTTCTTATCTTTTTGCTATCATCAGTGAACGTTGATAGTTCATCGTCAATGAATGGCGGTGGTATGATATTTTCAAATCCACCTTCAGTGAACATTGGTAGTACATCGGAAGTGAACGTCGGTGTTTCTTATCTTTTTGCTATCATCAGTGAACGTTGATAGTTCATCGTCAGTGAACGGCGGTGGTATGATATTCTCTTTCTAACTTCAGTGAACGTTGGTAGTACATTGGCAGTGAACATCGGTGTTTCTTATCTTTTTTCTATCATCAGTGAACGTTGATAGTTCATCGTCAGTGAATGGCGGTGGTATGATATATTTTCAAATCTACCTTCAGTGAATGTTGGAAGTACATCGGCAGTGAACGTTGGTGTTTCTTATCTTTTTTCTATCTTCAGTGAACATTGAGAGTTCACTGTCAGTGAACGGTGGTGGCATGATATATTTTCTCTCTACCTTTAACTATTGAGTTGGTATTTCACCGTCATCTGTGAGTCGGTATCTTTTTTATCTTCTACCTTCAACTATTTAGTTGGTATTTTACCATCATCTGTGAGTCGCTATCTTTTTT
Organism: Vicia faba; assembly: GCA_948472305.1. Classification (NCBI taxonomy): domain Eukaryota; kingdom Viridiplantae; phylum Streptophyta; class Magnoliopsida; order Fabales; family Fabaceae; genus Vicia; species Vicia faba. The sequence goes on along the minus strand of OX451740.1, from coordinate 1,276,965,471 downwards.
ATCTTCTACCTTCAACTATTGAGTTGGTATTTTACCGTCATCTGTGAGTCGGTATCTTTTTATATTCTACCTTCAACTATTGAGTTTGTATTTTACCGTCATCTGTGAGTCGGTATCTTTTTTATCTTCTACCTTCAACTATTGAGTTGGTATTTCACCGTCATCTGTGAGTCGGTATCTTTTTTATCTTCTACCTTCAACTATTGAGTTGGTATTTCACCGTCATCTGTGAGTCAGTATCTTTTTATCTTCTACCTTCAACTATTGAGTTGGTATTTTACTGTCATCTGTGAGTCGATATCTTTTTTATCTTCTACCTTCAACTATTGAGTTGGTATTTTATCGTCATCTGTGAGTCAGTATCATTTTATCTTCTACCTTCAACTATTGAGTTGGTATTTTACTGTCATCTGTGAGTCGGTATCTTTCTTATCTTCTACCTTCAACTATTGAGTTGGTATTTCACCGTCATCTGTGAGTCGGTATCTTTTTTATCTTTTACCTTCAACTATTGAGTTGGTATTTTACCATCATCTGTGAGTCGATATCTTTTTATCTTCTACCTTCAACTATTGAGTTGGTATTTTACTGTCATCTGTGAGTCGGTATCTTTTTATCTTCTACCTTTAACTATTGAGTTGGTATTTCACCGTCATCTGTGAGCTGGTATCTTATTACTTTTCTACCTTCATCCATTGAGTTGGCAGTTCACAGTTATCTGTCAATCGTTATCTTTCTTTACTAGTTCCTCAATATTTGAGTTGATGCTACCTTATCTCTTCTTTGGGTTTTACACCAATAGAGCCATGTTTGTTGTTCACCAGTGATTTATTTTCCTGGTGGGGGTTGCTCCTTTGTTTCTTCATTTTTGTGGCATCCCTAGTGATACTTTGCATCTCTTTTGTTCTGTTCACATGCATTCATAATCATAAGCATTGCATGGCATCTTAGAGACAAAAATAGGGTGTTGTACCCCAAAATTTTCCCTCTCATTTTATCAATATTTCCCCTCACAAGACTCTTTGAACTCAAGACCAAGATATGGTTTGCTCTGCTCAAGACATCTACTTGCACTGTTGATCTAAAATTAAGGTTTGAGTTTGAACAAGGAATTTTGGACTTCCAATGCTCAATCTGACTTTCATACTTCATGTTGGACTCCTAAGATTTCTCATACCAAGTTTCAAGCCTTGAATCAAATTTTTGCCCAATCAATTGGACAGTTGACCTAAAAATCAACTGTATTGGGGAAAAAGTCAACTATGGCCAATTTACAGTCAAACCTCATAATTTTTTATCCACATCAACATTATAAACTCATATGAACCATTTTATCGAGTTTGGACCACAACTCCTCAAGAAATTTGATCAGATCTTCAAAAGGGCAATATGGTCATTTTTAGGGTTTTGACTGCAGAAGGGCAATTTCTGATTTTTCACCTAGCCAATGGCAAATTGGGTGCAAGCATGGATTCAAGGACTCAATGGAATCATCTTGACCTATTCACAAGGTTCAAAAGATCTCAATTGCATTAGATTGACAGATGAATTTTCCAGTCAACTGATCAAAAATCAACTGTACACTAAAAAATCAAACTTTGACTTTTTCGTCAAAATCAAGTGCCAAGGGTCATTTTTCATCAAGATGTGTCAAAACATGAAACTTGTTCATAAAGAAACCTAATTTTTCAAATTTGGGTTTAAGATTTGAAAATTTTCATAACTTAGAATTTTTCTATGTTATGAAATTTTCTTAATTTTCCCCAAGTTTTCCCAACATTTTCACCATGATGCAATTGGATTCAAAGAAAACATACAACATGAAATTTGTAGTCCTCCACAAAATCTACAACTTTTATTAACAAAGTTTTCCCAAAAGAAGCTTGGATTTCAAGTTATGATTTTTGGAACAAGGGTCCATGAAACTTTTAACTTAGTGAAAATTTGCCCTAATTTAGGCAGGATTTTGGCCTATCTTCATGGTAATTTTTCACCTAGTTCCACTTGGAATCTCAAAATTCATTTGAAATATGGATTATAGATCTTGTTACAAGATTTCCAAAATGTCCAAGAACTCTCTAAAATCATTTATGGTTAGGGAGAATCGAAGGTTTGAATTTGGAAAAAACTCACTTTGATCCATGGCATGTTTCATGTTGCTACAAGTTGCAATTTCCATCTAGCATTGTTTAAACTTGATTACAGGCATCTAAATCCTTCCACACTCAAGAATTAAATGCAAACCCAATAGATTGAAGCTTTGTTCTGATCATTAGAGGTTTACACATAAGGTTAATCCAAAAATAGCAATAAGGCAACATTGCCATTTTTGTCAAATCTTGCTTTATGTCAAATTGAATCCATTGAGCCTTGAACCAAATCTTGGATAGAAAACAATATCCAAAAAACTAGGGGGCCAAGATCACCAAGTGCATGCTGGAAGATAGCCTGTACAGGCATGTCTTGTATCACATCTTACTTTTGCTTAAAATACAAGAAAACATGCAAAAGAGCCACAACTTGGAAATCTGTTATAACCAGCTCTTGTAAGCATTTGAAACAAGTTTTGCAATTTTCCTTGAGCCAGAAACACGAATTATTCAACCCTCAAGCCTTCCAAAACACAAAAACACATCCCTCTTGCAAAACAGGGCAGTTTCTGCACTTTGAGTTCCATAACAAAAACTACTCGTGCGTTTTGCCCCAAACCTGTTTCAATACCTTCCATATAACCCACCTGAGCTATCCCAACCACTGGCCCTCGACTGTAACTCCATTTGAAAGCTTCACCGTTTCTGTTTTCACCTTGTGCAGGTTGACTTCTACAAGTTTGTTCAAGCAAATCCAAAGCAAACTAAGCATTGGGGAAGGTCAGAGGAGGTTTAAGCAAGCTCCCAAGCATCTCAGGCCTCACTGAAAAGCTTTACATTGCCATACTTGTGTTCAACTGAAACAGGTATTTTCCAACTTCCTATCTCTCTATTTAGGAATCATTAGGCTTAGGTTTGTGAATAAAAAATGTAGTACTCAAAGCCCTTAAGCTGTACATATGCATAGATTTCATTTAAGTTAAGTGTGTTGAGAGAATTTGATTGATGAACTTCCTGAAAAAGTTAGGTTAAAAATTAGGGCCAGAGAAATTCTCTCTGGTCTTTGAGAGTTAGATTAAGTTCTTTATATGGTTGGAATCGTCTTGAAAAATGCTATGACTTTGGTGTTATGAGTTTTTGCTTTAGAGCACGTATGCAAGATTTCCAGATTTTGTACACAAGCGCGCGTTTTTTGTGTTTGAACGAAGGTTGAAGATGAAGTGTTGGGCTGGGCCTGCCTTTTCCCTACTTTTTGCACCACTGACTTGCTGATTGCACCCCCTGGCCCATTTCATTATATTTTTATATTTTTATATTTATTTTTCATTTCTGATTTTGTTTTATTTTTTTCTAAACATAAAAAATTACTAAAAATGTTTTCATAAATTTTCACATTTTATTTTGTATTTTTTATTATTTATTCTAACATAAAAATAAATATTAAATAACATACTTTTATTTTATCTAATAAAAACATGAAAATAATACATAAAAATATTATACCTTTATTTTTATTATTTACATACTTAAATAATATTTTTTTCTGATATATTTTTATTTTTTGACATTTGTATATATTTTATTATTTTATTTTATTGTACATAAATAATATAATTAATATATATACTTTCTTAAAGAAAATTAGGGTTTTTACCCTTAATAAAAATAATATTTTATTTATATTTTTTTAATACATTAAATATTATATTTTTACATACATAAAAATAAACAAAAACATTTTTTGCATAATTATAATATTTTGCATATTTATACTTGAATTGCTTATTTAAATATTGCTTATTTATTATTTGATGTAAAGAATTCAATTTGGATGTAATTGTAAATCTTAGGGTTTTATTTTCTTGCAAATACTCCCCATTCAAAATTGTATCCCCCTCCCCATATCAATATTGTAATAGTCGTAGATTTATTTTACGCGTTTATAACTTTCAAATATGCCATGATAGAGATTAGGGTTTGTATGTAATATCCAAAGTCATAACAGATAGTTTGACCTAATACAAGACATAAAAGCATATAAATTGACAACACAATGCACACATGCACCCCTAGGGTTTCATCCACTTGTTGCCTTTAAAATGGCCATGGTATGCATGTTGAGTATCTTGGCAAAACAAAAACAAAACAAAAGATCATAGTCCCTCGATGACGCTATCTTGGTTGCCTATACAAAATGATCTAGTCCCTCAAAAAATTTGATAAGATACTTAGCACAATTGCTATCATGGTCAATACGATGACCCGCGCCTGTCCCGTTTAACATCCAAACACAAGGTTGTTTACCAAATACAATGGTAAAACAACATTGTCAAAAGGGTTAAAAATGTGTAGGAAAGATCTTTGAGTAGATAGGGTAGACAACTTAGTTACTTGATCAAAACATGCAAAAACATCCTTGCTATTTTCAAACACACCTCACCACACAATTTCAAAACATTTCCCAAAATAAACTTTCAAACATTGAAATATCTTTTCAAAAGACAAACACCTTTGTATATATTCAAACAAGAATCATTACAAAGGTTGCCACAACGATGGCCTCTTTTCAAAACATTTTCAAAACCACACACAAAGCACCATTTCAAACAATTGAAAAGAAAAAGCAAGTGATCTCAACAAGTAACAAAGAGCCCATGGAAAACCATGGATGAAAAGGGTTCTTGCACCTTCCCTTTTCATAATATACCCCCCTAACCCAAGAAAACATATCAAAGGTCTTTCTTGTGCTTTTTGACCTTTCCTTTGGATAAAATAAAAAGTCGGTGGCGACTCTTGCTAAACCGAAACATTTGCAAACACAAACACAAAACCTCAAGATAGTTCTCCCACCGTATCACAGAACTGGCGACTCTGCTGGGGACATCTATCTAAAAGTGGAGTTACCTTAGGGTTTAGATCACCTTTACATGCTTACCTTGTTTACTTTGATTGTTTTACATTTGGTTCTATTGTTTGGGTTTGAATCCTCTACCCGGATTTGGGAAACATTCATAGGTAAATAGCAATATGTTATGGAAACTGTGCGGGGTATACCGACATGGTTGAAGCAATAGCTATGTTAGTGCGACATATTTGTGGGTACCGGTAGCCTTTGAGTCAATCAAAGAGAATACAGGGCCGTTGAGTGATCTCATGAAGCACTAATGGACTTTTAGAACCTTTACTTGACCATCTTGGCCTTATTGGGGGTAGTGAGATGACCGACTTTGGTGCAGTCTGAAGTTGGTAGATACTCGATACTACACTCATTGAGGGTTGTTTTCTTGGAATATTTCGGTCGCCAATAAAGTGGCTAAACTGAAACAATGAACACAGAAAATAATCCAGTGATATTGAGCTCCTTAGAACCCGGTTACTATTTATAGGACAGGTTGAGCCAACTAAACTTCAAGAGGGTACTTACCTATGAAACCCCATGCAAGCCTGAAACTAGGAACTTGTGTAATTTGCTTGTACATATACTTGTGCATACACCATGAACATCATGAAGCATCATATGCATCCACTAACCATTTCAAGGGTTTGGATCTTCATCTTTGTTCTTGTTTTGTAGGTTATGGACTCACTTCGTAGGAAAACAATCCAGGTCGACCTTGTGAGGATCCCTCCTCAACTTAAGGAGCTTACTTCCAAGATTCCAGAGAATTATCCCTTCAGTGAAAGGCATGGTAGACTTCTCAACTTGGTCAACTCCAACATTGAAGAAGACACGGTGAAAGTTCTCTTCCAGTTCTTTGACCCCCTACACCATTGCTTCACATTTCCTGATTACCAACTAGTACCTACTTTGGAGGAATTTTCTAAACTCCTGAGGATTCCTATTCTCCATCAACTACCCTACAATGGTTCGAAAAGAGAACCAAAGCCTAAAGATGTTGCTCAAGCCTTACACTTACAACTATCTGATATCAAAGGCCATTGGGAAACCAGAAGTGGTGTCAAGGGTTTCTTGGCAAAGTTTCTGTTTGAGAAGGCATAAGAATGATGGAATTCTCTAGATCTACAAGCTTTTGAGGAGATTATAGCACTTCTCATCTATGGGTTGGTCTTGTTCCCAAACCCTTATCAGCTTATTAATGTGAATGCTGTCAAGATTTTCATATCTCGGAATCATGTACCTACATTGCTTGGGGATATCCTACACTCATTTTACACATGAACAATGAGGAAAAGAGGTGTTCTCATGTGCTGTACTCCTCTTCTATCAAGGTGGTTTATTTCTCACCTTCCCTAGTCAGTCTTGAAGAATGAACAAGGCTTGAGGTGGTCACAACGGTTGATGACTCTTACACATTCTGATGTTCATTGGTGTTCTCGGTCCAGAGAAAATGTCATCATCATTGATCGTTGTGGGGAATTCCCTAATATCCCATTACTTGGAATTAGGTGAGGCATTACCTACAACCCCTGCTTAGCTCTAAGACAGTTTGGGTATGCCCGAAGGGATGGCCCTCATGACATGCTGATTCCGGACTTGGCTTTTGACTTTGACAACGCCGTTCAAGGACTTCGACAAAGGTTTATCCGAGCTTGGAGGATGCCCAACAAAGTGGACAGTAAGACACTGGGACACAAGAATTCCATCCCCCTTGAGCCTTACCTCAAGTGGGTACGAACCTGCGCCCAGAGTCTTATGATGCCTTACCCCTACATTCTCCCTGTGATCAAAGAGCCTGTTATGGAAGGAGAGGTTCCATACACCCTCCTACATCCTGACATGCCAACATCATTGGAAGATTTGCAAAAGAGTTGGATACAGCTCAAGGAAGAACGAAACACTTTTGAAGCCAGCTTCTACGCCAGTGAGAAGAAGGTTTTGGAACTTACTCGTCGACTCCATGAAGAGCAGACTCTCAACACCTATATCACACCAAAGAGGATGCGCAACGTCTTTTTACATTAGAATTTTGTAATATTTTGCCCATGGGGCATTTATGTACTAACAAATTTCTTCTTATTAATATGACGTGTGTTCCTTTTGTTTGCAACAACTTTGAATTTCTGAATCCTTGAATGCATTACATGAATACATATCATTCATCATATGCATAAACAGGTTTTTGCACCAGGTTTCCTTATCTCTCTGCTGTTTATTTCAGCAAGATGGATATAGAGCAGACGGTCAAAGACCTACAAGCGCAGAATTCACAGTTCCAACAACTCCTCATGACCTTGGCAAAGGGTCAGGAGGATCTTAAAGCACTATTAGAGAAGGAAAAGGAAAAAGAGAAAAATAAAAAGAAAAGAGTTGGTGCGGCTACTTTGGGAAGAAGATTTGAGAACCAAGCTAGAAGGGTCTTGGATTTCCCCTTAACATCTGATGAAGGGGTAGGTAAAGGAAAGGGAGCTGCAGTACCATCCGAGTCTGAGGCTGAAGAAGAAGAAGAAGAGGATGAAGACTATTCTAAACAATAATATCCTCCTGCAGACGACAAATATAAGAATCTGGAGGAACATTTGGCAGCTATGGAGGTACAAAGAGTGCTTGGGCTGGACTTCGAAGAGCTAGGGTTGGTTTTTGGGATTGTCATTCCCCCAAAGTTTAAAGTTCCTTTGTTCGCTAAATACGATGGGTTGTCTTGTCCAAAGATGCATCTACGGTCTTACGTCAGAAAGATCCAACCTCATTCTTCTGATAAGGATTTGTGGGTCCACTTTTTCAAGATAGTATTTCGGGGACGCAATTGGACTGGTTCTACCATCTTGAGAGGGCTGACGTACATAATTGGGAGGATCTGGCTGTTGCCTTCTACAGACAATATCAATATAATGCAGACTTAGCACCTACTCGTACTCAACTATAGAGTATGGGTATGGTCTCTAATGAGGGATTTAAAGAGTATGCCCAGAAGTGGAGGGACTTGGCTGGAAGGGTGCAGCCACCATTGTCTGAAAGAGAGCTTGTTGATATGTTTTTGTGGACGCTGTCAGGTCCATTCTTTAATCACTTGATAGGGAGTTCGTGTGCGGGGTTCATCGAGTTAATTATGACTGGTGAAAGAGTCGAAGCTGGCATCAAGAGCGGTAAAATTCAGAAAGATACCTCTGCTTCCGCTGCCGTCAAGAAAACTTTTCCAGCTAAGAAAGAAGTCTCAGCTATATACTCTCAAAGAGGACAAGGAAGAGAGGAACGCCGGCCAGCAGTGGGGGCCGTTATTGATTCAGAAGTCTGTATCCGATCAGTCTAGAAACAGTCAACCAAGGAATGATCAACCCATAACCAACCAGCAAAGGGTAGAAAGGCCACAACGATAATATACCTGAATAAACATGACACCTGCTCAGGTTCTCCCCCATCTCCTGAAATTAAACCTTGCTAATTTAAGAGAGGCACCGAAGAATACAAATACCACTTCTCTATATTACCATCCCAACGCTAAGTGTGCTTATCATTCAGATAGCATAGGGCACGACACCAACAATTGTTGGGCCCTCAAAAACAAGATCCAAGATTTAATAGATGCCAAGGAGGTAGAATTCGACGCGCCCGAAAAGCCGAATGTGATTTCTGCCCCAATGCCCAAACATGGTCACAATGCCCATGCTATCGAAGAGGATCTGTATGTTGCTGATGTTGATGACTTAATGGCCCCTTTACCAATAATCAAGATGAATCTGTTGAAAGCCGAGAGTTTTCCAGGCTGTGAAAAAGATTGTTACCTTTGTTCGTCCCTACAATCCGACTGTCTGTTATTGAAGTTAGGAATCCAACGCCTAATGGATAATCAAGAAATCCTGTTTCAAAAAACTCCTGTTACTCCTATCAATGATGTTGCTATAATTACCATTTCCGCCAGTCTTTCCAAGGTCTCCAAAAGACCTGTTAAGATTACACCCGATCCAAAGTTTGTACCTCTGAAGATAACTATGCCGGGGCCTATCCCATACAAGTCCAACAAGACAATACCATGGAATTATGGAGGAGAGATCTTCTACCACGGTGTTAAGCAGATTGAATCAGTGGAAGACAATTTTGATGAAGAAACTCCTGACATAGGAAATATTGCGGGGACAAGTAAGATCACACGCAGCGGAAGAATATTCTCTCCGGAGATTGCTCCTCCAAGGGTAATCTTCGGGCCCTCAAGTGCTCCTGTGCCGGTCAACATCTCTGTGCGAAGTCCAGTTATTGAAGAAATTGTTACTCCCGTAGTTGTACCCTCTGTTTTTGCTGCTGATAAAGGTAAGGGGATCCAAGAAGCGCCCGTCAGAACGAGGGCTCAGCCTTTGGTCATTCCTGAGACCACCCAAAAGGAAATGGAGGAGATTTTAAAAATAATTAAGAAAAGCGACAATGATGTCGTAGAACAACTGGGGAAAACCCCTTCAAAAATCTCCATGCTGGCCCTATTGCTCTGTTCCGAGGCTCATGCCAAAGCCTTGATCAAATTCCTGAAGACGGCCCACGTGCCTCAAGAAACCTCCGCAGACCAGTTCCAGGAGTGTGTAGCTAGCCTAACGGCCGACAATGGTCTTGGCTTCTCTGATGCTGATCTAACATCTAAGGGAAGAAATCATAATGATGCGCTGCATGTCTCGGTGGAATGCAGAGGGACCACACTTGCTCACGTTCTGGTTGATATCGGGTCGTCTTTAAATGTCCTGCCAAAGAAAGCATTGGACAGATTGGACTGTGAAGGTTTGACCCTAAAGCCCAGTAATATCATTGTTAGAGCCTTCGACGGTTCTAAGAGGATGGTCCACGGGGAGGTGGACATCCCAATTAAGGTGGGTACATAAATTTTCAACTCTACATTTTATGTGATGGATATCCGTCCTTCATATTCTTGCTTGTTGGGAAGACCATGGATCCACAACGCTGGGGCAGTCACTTCATCTCTACACCAAATGCTCAAATACCCAGTCCAGGGGAAAATCATAACAGTTCATGGCGAGGAGGAGTATATGATAAGCCATCTTAATTCTTTTCGCTATGTGGAGTTGGATGGTGAATTCATAGAAACCCCTTTCCAACACTTTGAAGAGGTTTCTCCTGAAGTTGCGGCAGCCAAGACGATGACTTATGTACCCATCATTACCAAGCTTGTGTCCCAGATGTCATCCTTAAAGATGCGAAGGCTGTGATCGAGGAAGGAGGAAGCACAGTATGGGGTCAGCTACCGGATTTTCCTTTCAAGACAGATAAGTTCGGCTTGGATTTTACTACTGCTAGTCAGAAGGTTGTGAGCCACTCCCGGGCTGGAGGGCCACCATTAAAGATCACTCATCATGGAGTTCATGCTTTGGAAGATGTTGAAGATGAGAGCAATTTTGAAGATTGGATTTTCCCGACTATTGAAGGAGGACTGAACAACTGGGAGGCGAAAGACTTTGTTCCCATTACTTTCATAAATCAGTTATTTATCTTTCAAACATTTATGTTGGTCTGTAATAACTATTAAGCAGTTCGTACACTCTTTTTGTCTTGTGCCTTACCCGGGGCACAAAGGTCCATTTGTTAGGGGTTTTGATTCTTCATTTCCATATGCCATTTTTAATGAATCATGGACGTTTTCATATATAAACTTTTTTGTTCATTTTCTTTCTTTTTACATTTTATTTTGTTTAAAGGTGGCTATCCCTTACACACACCCACACTCACAAAATGCAGGTACCCATCCACTCCGGATTCCATGGGTAACAGTTCTGCTATGGCCTTCAGTGACTTTGAAGATCTAGTCAATCATGCCGAATACGAAGGTGATAAAGACTGTGAAGTGCCTGGAGAGTTGGCTAGACTTCTATAACAGGAAGAAAGGGCTATTCTGCCCCATGAAGAGCTGTTAGAGACTATCAACTTGGATACTGCCGAAGACAGAAAAGAGGTTAAAGTGGGTGCCAACCTAAAGCAAAATGTCAAAGAGCGCTTAGTTCAGTTGTTGAATGAATATGTTGAGATCTTCGCCTGGTCCTATGAAGACATGCTGGGACTCGATACAGATATTGTGGTACACCATCTCCCTACAAGAGAAGACTGTCCACCAATTAAACAGAAAGTCCGCCGGATGAGGCCTGATATGTCTGAAAAGATCAAAGCTGAAGTGATGAAGCAGTTCAATGTCGGGTTTCTTGCTGTTACTTCCTATCCACAATGGGTTGCCAACGTTGTGCCCGTGCCTAAGAAGGACGGCAAAGTAAGAATGTGCGTGGACTACAGAGACTTAAACAGGGCTAGCCCTAAAGACGACTTTCCACTACCGCACATTGACATCTTGGTTGACACTACAACTCAACATAAGGTATTTTCTTTCATGGATGGATTTTCGGGATACAATCAGATCAAAATGGCCCCCGAAGACATGGAGAAGACTACTTTTGTTACGCAGTAGGGTACCTTCTGCTATAAAGTGATGCCATTTGGACTGAAGAATGCCGGGGCAACCTATCAGCGAGCCATGGTAGCTTTGTTTCATGACATGATACATCATGAGATTGAAGTCTACATAGACGACATGATAGCCCGTTTGCAAACAGAAGAAGAACACCTCGACCATCTGCAAAAGCTGTTTGTCAGATTGAAGGAATATAAGCTCAGACTGAACCCTAGCAAGTGCACTTTCGGAGTCAGGTCCAGTAAACTCTTGGGATTCATCGCCAGCAACAAAGGCATCGAGGTTGATCCTGCCAAAGTCAAAGCTATACAAGAAATGCCTTCCCCTCGCACTGAAAAGGAGGTCAGAGGTTTCTTGGGACGCCTAAACTACATTACAAGGTTCATTTCTCACCTAACATCTACCTGTGAACCAATCTTCAAGTTGTTGAAGAAAGATCAGGTGGTTGAATGGAATGATGAGTGTCAAGTTGCTTTGGATAAAATCAAGGAGTATTTGCTAGAACCTCCTATCTTGATGCCACCCATCGAAGGAATGCCGCTAATCATGTATCTGATTGTTTTGGATAACTCAATGGGGTGCGTACTGGGCCAACATGACGAGTCTGGTCGAAAAGAGCATGCCATTTATTACCTTAGCAAAAAGTTTACCGATTGTGAGACTCGCTACTCACTGCTCGAGAAAACTTGTTGCGCTTTGGTATGGGCTGCTCGCCGGCTAAGGCAGTATATGTTGACACATACCACTTTGCTGATTTCTAAAATGGATCTGATCAAGTACATCTTCGAAAAGCCTGCTTTATCTAGAAGAATCGCTAGATGGTAAATGATCCTGACTGAGTATGATATCCAGTACACAACCCAAAAAGCTATAAAGGGGAGTGTACTAGCTGACCATCTAGCTCATCAAGCTGTCGAAGATTACCAATCCATGAAGTTCGACTTCCCTGACAAAGACATTATGACATTGGACAACATTGAAGGTAACAGACCGTATGACGGACCTGAACAAGGATCCCGATGGACTCTGTACTTTGATGGTGCTTCAAATGCACTTGGAAACAGTATCGGTGCAGTACTTATCTCTCTAGAAGGTTGTCATACACCTTTCACCGCTAGACTCTGCTTCAGCTACACCAACAACATGGCCGAGTATGAAGCTTGTATCTTTGGTCTCAAGGCTGCTATTAACTTGGGAATCAAATATTTGGTTGTATTTGGAGACTCAGCTTTGGTCATCAGTCAGATAAAAGGAGAGTGGGAAACTAAACATCCCAACCTCATCCCTTACAAAGAACATGTCCTGACATTGATACCTCATTTCGAGCAGATTATCTTCGAGCACTTCCCACGAGAAGAGAACCAGATAGCAGATGCTTTAGCTACAATGTCTTCCATGTTTAAACTTAACTAGGATAATGAGGCTCCCCAAATCACCATCGACTGAATGGACGAACCTGCGCATTGTCACGAGATTAATACCGAAGAATTAGTGGACCAACCCTGGTTTCACGAAATCAAAAAGTATCTCGAGACTTGAGAATACCCTGAAAGAGATTCGGTCAATGACAAAAAGTTCTTGAGGAGATTTTCTGCCAAGTTCTTCCTGAGAAATGGTATCCTATACAAGCGCAATCATGATTGCGTTCTGCTTTGTTGTGTGGACAAGGTTGAAGCTGAGCAGATCATGGATGAACTACATAATGGTACCTTTGGCACCCACTTGAGAGGACATACGATGGATAAGAAGATTCTAAGGGCAGGTTACTACTGGTCTACCATGGAACCTGACTGTCATCAATATTCCCGTACTTGTCACAAATGCAAAATCTATGCTGACAAGGTACATATTCCTCCAATTCCTCTCAATGTCCTAATAGCTCCTTGGCCATTCGCAATGTGGGGTATCGACATGATTGGAGAGATCAAGCCTACGGAATCCAATGGACACCACTTCATCCTAGTGGTTATTGATTACTTTACCAAGTGGGTCGAAGCAGCTTCCTTCGCCTCCATTACAAAGAATGTGGTTTCCCGCTTCATCAAGCAGAACCTCATTTGCCGGTATGGTATCCCCGACAGGATCATCACGGACAACGGTACAAACCTGAATAACACTATGATCACCGCTCTGTGCGAGCAGTTCAAGATTCAACATCACAATTCATCTCCCTATCGACCAAAGATGAACGATGCTATCGAAGCTGCGAACAAAAATATCAAGAAGATCATTCAAAAGATGACAGTCACCTACAAGGACTGGCATGAGATGTTACCGTTTTCTCTGCACGGATACCGTACCACGGCACGTACATCATTTAGGGCAACCACCTTTTCTTTGGTATATGGCATGGAAGTTGTTTTACCTATGGAGGTTCAGATTCCTTCTTTGAGAATCATGAAGGATGTTGGTTTAAGTGAAGACGATTGGATTCAGACCCGGCTTGATCAACTTAACTAGATTGATGAGAAGAGACTTTCTGTTGTTTGTCATGGTCAGACATATCAAAAACGGATGATCAAGGCTTTCAACGAGAAAGTCAGATGCCAAGTGTATCAAGTCGGAGATCTTGTAATCAAGCGGATCATCTTGCCGCAAAGTGATCCCAGGGGCATGTGGACTCCTATCTACGAAGGACCATTTGTAATCAAAAACATCTTTTCTGGTGGGGCTATGATTCTAACCACCATGGATGGCGACGACCTGCCGCACCCTGCGAACGCAGACATAGTCAAAAGATACTACGCATAAACGACCCGGCAAGTTAAAAACCCGAAAGGGCGACTTGGGCAAAAATGGGCATCCCGGTGAATCGAAAATCCGAAAGGGCGGTTCAGGCAAAAATTAGGGATAAATAAAAAAAATCTGTACACCCGGCAAGTTGAAAACCCGAAAGGGAGACTTGGAAAAAAAGGGTTTCCTAGTGGATCGAAAACCCGAAAGGGGGATCCAGGCAAAAGTTAGGGAATTAAAGCGTATGACTATGTCTCGTCGGATCACTTTAAGGACAATCTCTTCACGGACAAGCTCCAAGCTTCTGATCAATCCAATCATCTGCGGACGAAGCAACGAATGGACAAGATACTCAGAGTTACGAAGGCTATAGCAGAATGGAAACCCCATGGAATTGTTACACATAGCCATCTTTCTTTGTATAAATTTTTCTCAATTTTTTGACAACATTCTCTTACTAGGATGTCTGTCTCCTTTATACAAAATACTTACACAAAGTTAATACAAAGATACTTCAAAGTGCAGAAAATTGTTTGCCTTTTCTTTCTTTTTTATACTTGTGTTTTATTTGAAAACGTCCAATGATTTATTAAATGGGCATATGCATTTGAATATAATCACCGCTTACAAATAAAACAAAATGAGAAAGAATAATTACTGATAGGATGAAAGTATAAGAAAACGTATTTAGGCTATTCTAGGAGAGATCCCCTGCAGTACATCATCCAGATCCTCGACAGAACTAAAGCCTTGAAATACATATCCCCAGCGGAGTTAAGTTTCAAAATTGCCACCAGAGTTGAGTTTTCAAATTCCCAATCCCCAGCGGAGCAAAACTTTGAACTACAAACCCTCGGTGAAGAAGAAACTTTCTTCCCCAAACGGAGTATAACTTTCAACTTTCAAATACCAGTGGAGACCATCCAGTTTCCTCCAAATTCTCCGGAAAGTCGCTTTAAAAACTAGATAATTCCCCAGAGAGTTATTTTAAAACCTTCTTCCTCCACAGAGTCAAGTTTCCATGCACGATCAAATCAGCACGTCATTAAGATCCCCGGCGGAGGTGAAACTTTAAGCTACCAATCCCCAGCGAAAACCATTCAGTTTTCCCCTGATATCCTCAATAGAACGGAGATTCTCATTCTTGAAATCCTAGTAGATTGGTATTCAACCCAAACTTCTTATCTCCCCAGTAATATAGCTTCTCCCCACAGAGGTTTTCAAAGATCTTGAATCTCCAACAGTGGTCCGAGATTTTTTTTCTCGACAGTAGTTAAAGATTTTATTATCTCCAGCAGTCAAGGATTTATTTTCCTCAGCAAGACAGCTTATCAGCTTACATGCGCATACATTACATTCATATATCATGAACATTGATAAAACACATATATTGTATCATACATTTCATGCAACATAACTTTGTGTTTCAGCTAATATTTTACCCTTTGCATGATAAGATTAACAAGCTACCAGCCAAGGATCATGAAAACAGTTTACGGATGCTTCCAGACACGGATGTTAATCTATCGCTTGTTCAGATTCAACTCATGAAAACAGTTTACGGATGCTTCCGTTTACGGATGCTAATCTATTGCTTATTCAAATTCAAGGATCATGAAAACAGATTACGGATACTTCCAGACACGGATGTTAATCTATCGCTTGTTCAGATTCAACTCATGAAAACAGTTTACGGATGCTTCCAGACACGGATGCCAATCTATTGCTTATTCAAATTCAAGGATCATGAAAACAGTTTACGGATGCTTCCAGACACGGATGTTAATCTATCGCTTGTTCAAATTCAACTCATGAAAACAGTTTACGGATGCTTCCAGACACGGATGTTAATTTATCGCTTGTTCAGATTCAGCTCATGAAAACAGTTTACGGATGCTCCAAACACAGATGCTAATCTATCGCTTGTTCAGATTCAACTCATGAAAACAGTTTATAGATACTCCAGACACGGATGTTATTCTATTGCTTGTTCAGATCCCCAACTCAGAGGTGTTCCAGACATGGATACCTTTCTGATACTCATTCTTTCACCTACAACATACAGTTCAACAAACATTCTTGGATGGCATATTTAATCCCATCTCCGACGATATTCAATCACATCTCCAAATGGCATCTTTAAGCTCATTCCCTCAACTACTCTGACGAGTGAAAATTTACGGGCACTCTAGTGTCCAATCCTCTTTTACCTTCGAGTCACGAAAGGCCAAACTCGCCAATCTAACTCTTCAGGTTCAAGTATATTGAATAGGGGAAGTTGTTGTACCCCAAAATTTTCCCTCTCATTTTATCAAGATTTCCCCTCACAAGACTCTTTGAACTCAAGACCAAGATAGGGTTTGCTCTGCTCAAGACATCTCCTTGCACTGTTGACCTAAAATTAGGGTTTGAGTTTGCACAAGGAGTTTTGGACTTTCAATGCTCAATGTGACTTTCATACTTCATGTTGGACTCCTAAGATTGCTCATACCAAGTTTCAAGCCTTGAATCAAATTTTTGCCCAGTCAATTGGACAATTTACCTAAAAATCAGTTGTATTGGGGAAAAAGTCAACTATGGCCAATTTACAGTCAAACCTCATAATTTTTTATCCATATCAACATTATAAACTCATATGAACCATTTGATCAAGTTTGGACCACAACTCCTCAAGAAATTTGATCAGACCTTCAAAAGGGCAAAATGGTCATTTTTAGGGTTTTGATTGCTGAAGGGCAATTTCTGATTTTTCACCTAGCCAATGGCAAATTGGGTGCAAGCATGGATTCAAGGACTCAATGGAATCATCTTGACATATTCACAAGGTTCAAAAGATCTCAATTGCATTGGATTGACAGATAAATTTTCCAATCAACTGATCAAAAATCAACTGTACACTGAAAAGTCAAACTTTGACTTTTTGGTCAAAATCAAGTGCCAAGGGTCATTTTTCATCAAGGTGTATCAAAAAATGAAACTTGTTCATAAAGAAACCTAATTTTGCAAATTTGGGTTTAAGATTTGAAAATTTTCTTAACTTAGAATTTTTCTATGTTATGAAATTTTCTTAATTTTTCCCAACTTTGCCCAACATTTTCACCATGATGAAATTGGATTCAAACAAAACTTCCAACATGAAAGTTGTAGTCCTCCACAAAATATACAACTTTTATTAACAAAGTTTTCCCAAAAGAAGCTTGGATTTCAAGTTATGATTTTCGGAACAAGGGTCTATGAAACTTTTAACTTAGTGAAATTTTGCCCTAGTTTAGGCAGGATTTTGGCCTATCTTCATGGAAATTTTTCACCTAGTTCCACTTGGAATCTCAAAATGCATTTCAAAGATGGATTGTATATCATGTTACAAGATTTCCAAAATGTCCAAGAAATCTCCAAAATCATTTATGGTTAGGAAGAATCGAAGGTTTGAATTTGGCAAAAACTTACTTTGATCCATGGCATGTTTCATGTTGCTACAAGTTACAATTTCCATCTAGCATTGTTTATACTTGATTACAGGAATCTTAACCCTTCCATACTAAAGAATTAAATTCAAACCCAATGGATTGAAGCTTTGTTCTGATCATTAGAGGTTTACATATGAGATTAATCTAAAAATAGCAAAAAAGCAACATTGCCATTTTTGTCAAATCTTGCTTTATGTCAAATTGTATCCCTTGAGCCTTGAACCAAATCTTGGACAGAAAACAATATCCACAAACTTAGGGGGCCAAGATCACCAAGTGCATGCTGGAATATAGCTTGTACAGGCCTGTCTTGTATCACTTCTTACTTTTGCTTAAAATACAAGAAAACATGCAAAAGAGCCACAACTTAGAAATCTGTTATAACCAGCTCTTGTAAGCATTTGAAACAAGTTTTGCACTTTTCCTTGAGCCAGAAACACGAATTATTCAACCCTCAAGCCTTCGAAAACAGAAAAACACATCCCTCTTGCAAAATAGGGCAGTTTCTGCACTTTGAGTTCCATAACAAAAACTACTCGTGTGTTTTTACCCAAACCTATTTCAATACCTTTAATATAACCCACCTGAGCTATCCCAACCACTGGCCCTCGATTGTAACTCCATTTACAAGCTTCACCATTTCTGTTTTCAGCTTGTGCAGGTTGACTTCTACAAGTTTGTTCAAGCAAATCCAAAGCAAACTAAGCATTGGGGAAGGTCATAGGAGGTTCAAGCAAGCTCCCAAGCATCTCAGGCCTCACTGAAAAGCTCTACATTTCCATACTCGTGTTCAACTGAAACAAGTATTTTCCAACTTCCTATCTCTCTATTTAGGAATCATTAGGCTTAGGTTTGTGAATAAAAAATGTAGTACTTATAGCCCTTAAGCTGTACATATGCATAGATTTCATTTAAGTTAAGTGTGTTGAGAGAATTTGATTGATGAACTTCCTGAAAAAGTTAGGTTAAAATTTAGGGCCAGAGAAATTCTCTCTGGTCTTTGAGAGTTAGATTAAGTTCTTTATATGGTTGGAATCGTCTTGAAAAATGCTATGACTTTGGTGTTATGAGTTTTTGCTTTAGAGCACGTATGCAAGATTTCCAGATTTTGTACACAGGCGCGCGTTTTTTGTGTTTGAACGAAGGTTAAAGATGAAGTGTTGGGCTGGGCCTGCCTTTTCCCTACTTTTTGCACCACTGACTTGCTGATTGCACCCCCCCTGGCCTATTTCATTATATTTTCATATTTTTCTATTTATTTTTTATTTCTAATTTTGTTTTATTTTTTTCTAAACATAAAAAATTACTAAAAATGTTTTCATAAATTTTCACATTTTATTTTGTATTTTTTATTATTTATTCTAACATAAAAATAATTATTAAATAACATACTTTTATTTTACTTAATAAAAACATGAAAATAATACATAAAAATATTATACCTTTATTTTTATTATTTACATACTTAAATAATATTTTTTCTGATATATTTTTACTTTTTGACATTTGTATATATTTTATTATTTTATTTTATTGTACATAAATAATATAATTAATATATATACTTTCTTAAAGAAAATTAGGGTTTTTACCCTTAATAAAAATAATCTTTTATTTCTATTTTTTTAATACATTAAATATTATATTTTTACATACATAAAAATAAACAAAAAACATTTTTTGCATAATTATAATATTTTGCATATTTATACTTGAATTGCTTATTTAAATATTGTTTATTTATTATTTGATGCAAAGAATTCAATTTGGATGTAATAGTAAATCTTAGGGTTTTATTTTCTTGCAAATACTCCCCATTCAAAATTGTATCCCCCTCCCCATATCAATGTTGTAATAGTCGTAGATTTATTTTACGCGTTTATAGCTTTCAAATATGCCATGATAGAGATTAGTGTATGTATGCAATATCCAAAATCAAAACAAATAGTTGGACCTAATACAAGACATAAAAGCATGTAAATTGACAACACAATGCACACATGCATCCCTAGGGTTTCATCCACTTGTTGCCTTTAAAATGGCCATGGCATGCATGTTGAATATCTTGGCAAAACAAATTTGCTAAGATACTTAGCACAATTGCTCTCATGGTCAATACGATGACCCGCGCCTGTCCCGTTTAACATCCAAACACAAGTTTGTTTACCAAATACAATGGTAAAACAAAATTGTTAAAAATGTGTAGGAAAGATCTTTGAGTAGATAGGGTAGACAACTCTTAGTTACTTGATCAAAACTTGCAAAAACATCCTTACTATTTTCAAACACACCTCACCACACAATTTCAAAACATTTCCCAAAACAAACTTTCAAACATTGAAATATCTTTTCAAAAGACAAACAACTTTGTATATATTCAAACAAGAATCATTACAAAGGTTGCCACAACGATGGCCTCTTTTCAAAACATTTTTAAAACCACACACAAAGCACCATTTCAAACAATTGAAAAGCAAAAGCAAGTGATCTAAACAAGTAACTAAGAACCCATGGAAAACCATGGATGAAAAGGGTGCTTGCACCTTCCCTTTTCATAATCTACCCCCCGAACCCAAGAAAACATCTCAAAGGTATTTCCTGTGCTTTTTGACCTTTTCTTTGGATAAAATAAAAAGTCGGTGGCGACTCTTGCTAAACTGAAACATTTGCGAACACAAACGCAAAACCTCAAGTCAGTTCTCCCACCGTATCACATAGGGATTGTTTTATATTTAAGTATCTTCAATCGCGTCGACACGAAGATTTTTAACCTTCGTATCTCCGGATAGAAGACACTTAAATAAGGGCAGCTGTTGTACCCCAATTTTTGCCCCTAAGATTCCGCTATCATATCATGTCAACATGATCATAACAAAATCACATTAGGGTTGGTTCTTCCTCTTTTTTCTATCTCCTATCTTTAAGTTTGCTCTTGAGGAATCTCCAAGTACCTTAGTTGTGTATTTTGTATATGTGTTGTTTACTAACTTCTAATCAAAATACAAAAAATATTTGTCTTTGTCTCTGTATTTTTTTTGTAGGTACCAAGTCGAAGCATCTGAAAAATAAGGATTTCTGAGGCTTGTGTCGAACTCATGCAAGTTGATTTGATTCTATATTGAGGCGAAAGACAGCATGCATCGACCCATAAAGGCATGCATCGACCCGTGAAGGCATGCATCGACCCATAAAGGTATGTATCGACTCATCCTTTTGTACATAACTAGCATATGTCAACACATGCATGTTATGTATCGACTCATCCTTTTGTACATAAGCAGTATGTATCGACACATGCATGTATGTATCGACTCATCATGTTTGTATAACAAGCATGTGTCGACACATATGTGTTATGTGTCGACTCATGCAGATTGTGTGATTCTGTAATATGTTGAAGAAGCAGTATGTATCGACACATAGAGGCATGTATTGACACATGTTGTGTTATACTGCTAGGATGTATCGTCGCATACCACCCATGTATCGACTCATAACAACAAAATGCATGTGTTTTTTTGAAAAAAAGCCAGCAATTTCAAACTGTTATCCTTTTGGCTCCAAATTTTCTGCATAATTTGAAAATTATATCATTAATTCAATTTTGGCTCCAAGAATCAATTACCAAATTACCGCTAATCCCAATCCTAAAACTCTATAAATAGAGGCCTCATTTCATTCAAATCACAAGCTTTTGATAGCCAAACTCATCTTGCTAAAAAATCTCTCAGTTCTCTCCATCTACCAAATTCACTCAAAGCTCCATTTTCAAAAAAGAATAGTAAGCTTTGCATTGAAGCTTGCTAATCTATGAGCTAAACCTTCATCCAAACACTTTTTCTTCATCAATTATCTACATCCAAGCTTTAACAATTGATTCTTGTGGTTGAATTGAAGCAAATTCTGGAAGTTGTTTGATAATTCTCTAATTCTACCTTTGGTAAGTTGGATCATCATCTTTCACAATGTGATCTCTTATGGATTTTTGGTTTTGATTCATTAAGCACTGTTTTATGATTCCATTAGTGCTATTTTCTCATATTTTGATGGAATTTTCATGCTCAATTGGATCCATGATCATAAGGTGTTTGATGAAAAGTTTGAACAAGAATTTGATCTTTAAAATGCTGTTTTCTACTGATTTTTAACAGGTTGCAATCAATTGTTGTAACATTGCAATTGATTGTCACAGAAATTGATTTGATAAAAAATACTGCACTGATGCAATAGGTTGTTGTTTAAGCACAATTTATTGTAACAGTGCCAAAAATACTTTTCCTGCCTTATTTTTGGGACTGTTTTGACTAAAATATTTTTTCTGCTCACTCTCTTTGATGGATAATTTGGATTGCAATTTTAAATGTTCAATTTGTCTTTAAACTCAATGGACTTTGTGATGTAGATGAAGTTGGATAAATGTTCATCAATTCAAATCTACCTAAGAGTGAATTATTTAATTCATTTTTGGTGCTTTGGATTAATGATATATTTAGTGCTTTAATCCATCTAGAGGAGTGGTTGAATTTAAAGATGAAAGAATTTTGAAATGGTGATCCAAATTAGCTTATCATTCCCCTCCCTCTTCATCTTATCCCTTTCTTTTTTAATTGTGCTACATGTTAAGGGATGGTGATCTTTATATCATTTATCCAAACATGAAGTACATAGATTGCTATTGACCGGCCTCAAAATAGGTGTGACTTCTACATAAGTCCACTTACGATTGCTTAACATAGCGCTAAATTTTATCCCGATTCGAATAAATGATCATTCGTGGCCCAAACTTATGATTGCAAGCCCAAGTATGTTAATTTGATCTCTTTGATCCAATAACCTTGAGATTCATTGTGTGGAGGCTTTGGTTCTACCAATCCTCTAATGGATCTACAACACCTTTGGTCAATGCGGATCACTTAAACATCGTTGATCATTAAATGTTACTTTTGAGGATTCCAAAATGGATGATATACTTGACAAAAAGCAAATGCAACTTGTTGTGTGGAGGCTTTGGTTCTACCAATCCTCTAATGAGTTCCAAATGCAAGTTTCAAGATGGTCATCCAACTAACCACTAATTTCTAACAATTGACTTTACATTATGCTTTTATTTTTTATGCTTTTATGTACCATTTAATTTAAGCATTTACATTTCATGCCATTTTTTATTTTGCTCACTTGAGCATTTACTTTTATGTCATTTTTATTTTGCTCACTTGAGCTTTTCTTTTCTTTTTAAAGACACCTAATAATCAACATGAACCATAAAAATCTTTAATGATACTTGGACTATTTGGTTACTACCCTTGGCATTATGGAGTATTGGACTTCTTGGACTTAGGATTAGAGACCTTGGCCTATCTTGGAGACTTTGTGACTTTATTTGATATTTTGTCTGAAGTTCTTGAGGTTTACCTCAAGGCATTGGGTTGTTTGTTTGTTTTGTGTGCAGGTTATTGTGATTACACTCTTTGTTTGTAATTTGGAATTCACCCGTATACAGCCGTTACTCTGCCCAATTTTTGCGAAGACCTAATACACTTGAAACTTGGTTCTCTCAAGAGGTCTAGTATCTTTGATTGCTTGGTTTCAATCCGAAGAATGGGAATTCTATATTGGCTCATAATGTCAAGTATTGGCTTCTTGTTGGTTAGATGGTTCTTATCCCTAGCTTTTACCTTATGCTTTAGGATAGTCTCTTCATCTCCTCCCATCTTCTTTAAGATCAAAAATCTTCTCCCTCCTTTTAAAAACTCTTCTTATTTCTAAACTTGAAACACTTTCATAATAAACTTGGACTTAGGTCCATGCATTTTCAAAACATTTTCATAAATAAATTTCAATCAATTTAATAATACCTTGACATTTTTGTGAGAAGACTAAAAGTCAATCAATCTCATTTCAAACCATTTTTGCCACTTTGGCTTTTTATTTTAAAACTTTTCTTAAAATATTAGACTCTTGTCAATCCTTGTAGTGATGCAAACAACTATACTTCTACAATATGTAGTAAAGAGAGATATTTTCCACTTGGGTGTTGAGTGAGGCATTGTTGATTTTAAAATCCAAGCCATATCCTCCACTTTGAGATGATGCAAATTCTCCTTTCTCATGATTGTGGGTAGTAAGTATGTTTTCCATACGGACAATGACGATGATGTCTTATCTCATAAAATTAACCAACACACTTGTGTTTTAAATTTTTAAAAGAGGAACTACGTGTACCCTGACCCCCTATTGCAGAAAGGTGGTACGTAGGCACTAAAGGTTCGCAACCGCGGCGGGTGACAAAATCATAAAAATATTTCTTTTCTCACCTCCACCATCCATTTTATATACAACACATTTCATATAGCCAAAATATACAGATTTTTCAAAGAGGTAAATGCGGAGTACCATAGATGTTTAAGGTGCTAATACCTTCCCTTTGCATAACCAACCCCCTTACCTTGAATCTTTCCCCCTTTTTTTGGGTTATTCGCTCTTTTCCCATTCCTTTGGAAACAATAAAGCACGGTGTCAATTTTTATTTTGATTTGTATAAAGTCTAGTCAATCCAATGGCTTAGTCTTGAACATTTCTACCGCTACAACTATATTCAGAAAGGAATTCTCTCTTTAAAATTTATTGACACAAACCATCAATGGACGGATGTGTTTACAAAACCCCTTTCTGAAGATAGATTTAATTTCATTATGAAACATCTCAGCATGAAATTATGTACAAAATAAGAAGTTTAATTTGCATATTCTAACCCTCAGAATACTTTTTTTTGTGAACATCTGATCAACTTGTCTTCAGAAGTTAGGAGTACAGTTGCTTCAGAATATATCTATGAAGATCTGAACCCTTCATTTTCAAAGATAGAGGCTTGCAGTTCACACCATCAAACATCTGTCATCCTCTCACAAGCTACCTTCTGAGGCTGAACATGCGTTCAAATTTTAAAGGATCTAAGGCTCTGATTGGATGCATTGAGACACTTGTCAATGGTAACTATTCAGTATCTACACGCTATCCCCTAATTCCAGCTTTCATAATTTCAGTATATTCATTACTTATTTTCTCTTTCTTACTGATTAAGTCTTCAAAAGTGTTTATAAATTCAATTTCACTATTTCATTCACTTCTTACTGCATCCATTATTTTCTCTCGCTCTCGTTTTTGCAAAAATCCCTCTTCTCAGTTTTCTTCAACAAATCCGTGTGAACAATGGCATCCTCATCAAGCATCAAAAATCTCAACAGTGCTCCTGGTTCTTCTTCAACAGAACATTATGAGGAACCTATAAAAACGTTGCTCACACTAGTAGATAATCTTGAAGTTCTATGTGAGTTGATCGTTGATTTTGAGAGTTTAAAGGAAAATGAGTTTGATTTGTATGAAGATCTGACGGCTCAGGGATGGAACAAATACTTTGATCGTCTATTGGGTCCAGTATTTCCTATTCTTGTTAAGGAATTTTAGATTCATGCTACTTTATCCAACCATCAAGTTATGTCATATGTTATGGGGAAGAAGATAGTGATTACAGAAGACATGATTAGGAAACTCATTGGGTACAATGGCGGCGGAGTCAGATTCATTGACATGGCTGATAAGTGTTCTGACTTAAAATCTATTGCTAGGATCATTTTCACTTCTGGACAGCCATCCAGCAAGATAAGAGACTTTAGAGATTATTACAGAATCTGGGCCAGGATCATTTTGGGGTGCATAAATCAAAGGAAGCCTACAAGCTCTCCTGATTACATCAACATTGATCAGCAGTTTCTGTTGTACTTCATTGCAAAGAAGACCAAAATAAACCTTTTGCACCTGCTCTTCAATCATCTGAGAACAAGTGTGAAGGAAACAAGGGAAGAAGAAATAACAAAGAGGGACTGGATTCTCTGGGAAGATTGATTTCAGACATTCTGACAGAAAACAGGCTGATAGAACATCTGACAGAGGCTCAGGAGATCAGCACTCTGGAAGAAAGTGCTGGGAAACCACTAAATGCCAAGAATCTGAAGAAAATGAAGATTATTGAAAGCATTAAGAAGGAATCAACAATTGCTTCTCATGAAGTCATCACGTCTAGGAGAATCCCTCTGAAGGATTTTCCATTATTTTCTGAGATAGATGCTTCTCCAGAGATTGTGGTCAGATACCTTGAAGCTTGCAAGGAAGATGGAACTATTCCAGAACTCAACATCCGTGACCTGCACAAGCCAGCTCCAGATGTTGTGCTGAAGAAATCCAGAAAGAGGAAGGCAGCAGGAGAAGGATCCTCTCAGAGGACACCCAAAGCTACGAAAAAGAAAGGTAACACATCTTTTGTTTCTGTTGTAGAATCTATAGTTTTCCCAACATCTGAAACAGTTCCCCCTCAACCAACAGAAAATCCCTCACCACAAACATTTGAGGATTTTGACATAGAGTTTGATCCATATGTAACTCTTGCAGTTTCTTAAATGAACCTCACTCCCCTAATCCAAATACATAACAAAATAAACTAGAACTTGCAAGAGTTCTATCTGATATTGAACTTTTTGACCAAGACTTTCAATCACCAATCCCAGAAAATCCAAACCTCCACTCTCAACAACTAGAAAATTCACACCCTCATTCTCCACAACCAAAACATCCAAATCCCAACTCTCCTCAACCAGAAAATGAAAACCCTCTCACCTCTCAAACTGAAAATCCAAACTCTGAAACCCCTGAACCAGAAAATCAACATGCTACCGCAAATCAATCAGAAGACTCTTTTACATACTCTGATACCACTACCCGAATTCTTGGAATAACATAACCTCTTATGGTTCGTTTACCTCTCTCCATCCATGATATTATAGAAATACCTTCGCCATATGATTCCACACCACCAAACACTCCTCACTCACCAATCCTGATTTCTGAATCTCCTACTCCCTCACCAATTAACTGTCCAGCTGATCATCTCAAAACTGTCATTAATCTAGAAGCGCTGGACCATCTAGCTTCAACCTCAAATAAAATTGCCATTCCCAAACCCAAACCAACCTTAACCAAAACAGATGTTGGTAAGAACTTATTGATTTTTTAAATAGAAATACATGAATGGGTTACTTCTTTAAAGCAAGAAATTCAAGAGAATTCTAATCATGCTGCTTCTGATTCTCTTTGGGATCGATTCAGAAAATGGTTCAACTCTAAATCCCACAGGCTGAAAGAATTGAGTTATGAGATGGCTCAGTAGAACTTCAGTGATCAGCTGAAAGCCTTCAAAGACCAAGTTCTAGGTCACTGGGACAAGAAAGAAGTTCTTCTGCTGGAAAATTCTCCCTGGAAAGAGCACCAACCTTCAGAAGCCACTAGACCGAATTCTGATAGTCACCCTCTGACTACTGCTCCAGAAAAGGAAATTGAACAGAAGAAGTAGTTAAATTAGAAGATGCTACAGAGTGTTCTGAACGACATGCAACCTTTGAGGAAACAACAGCTACATCTCTGGTCATGCAAACTCCGGAAGAGTTGAAGAAGGAGAATGCTTTAATCCATGCAAGGTTGGATAAGCAAGAAGACACAAACAAAGAAATAAGGGGATATATTGGATAAACAAGAAGACTCTACAAAAGAAATCAAGGATATACTAGGAAAGTAGGAAGAATCAAGCACTAAGATTAAGAGCTTGTTGGAAGTGTTGTTCACACGACTTCCCCCTCCATCTTAGATTTTATTTAACTTGTTTTTTTTATTCTTCATATCATCTTATTTGTTTCTGAAAGATGTCATTACAATCTATTTTCAATACAAATCATCATTTTTTTACTCTGATAATTTCTGTTTATATTACTTTTTGATACCTGACAAAAAGGGGGAGAACGTAAGATATTTTCAATAACAGTTTACCGGGACTAAGTCTCAAACATTATGAATATCTTAACTTCTTATTTGTTTTCTAAAAGCTTAAACAGGAACAAAATCTGAAGGAAATGCATCAAGAGCTCTGGAACGAAGGAACTTCAGCGAAGTATCTCATCTTTATCTGAGTACTCAACTCAGGGGGAGACTCTATTAAGCTTTTGTTCTGTAATTTTTTATTGAAAAATCCTAGTTTTTGTCATCATCAAAAAGGGAGAGATTGTTAGAACATAGTTTGATTCTACAACCCTCATAAGAGTTTTGATGATAACAAACACAAAGAACAAATATGCACTCTAAATTTGTGTTTTATGTTGTACAGAAGTTCTGTCTGAAACGACATTAAAAGTTAAGCCACAGAAGCATTCAAGCTGAGTAATCAGAATGTTCTAAAGTATGATGATCAGAATCTGCGCTAAAGAGAAAGATATCCTGATTCTGAATGGAAGTCCAACACGCTAACTGAATCTTACGTTTCTGACTTCCGAAGTTCTGAAGTAAAGCAGCATGCAAGATTCCTAAATTCTGAAGCGTTACTTTTTCATTAAGGCAGTATCATGTGCAACGGCTTCATTCAGACAAGGATCTTCTCAGTATGGAAATTGCATTAAGTGACCATTATCATGTTTCCATTTGGACAGATTTGTCACGCCTATATAAACAAGTTCAAAGGGTAAATTTTTGACAATTTCACACGACTGCTCTATACAATCTCAAAAAGCTGCAAAAAAAATTCATATTCATTCTACATTAAATTTGTGTAATACATCACAGTAGTGATACAGTTTTTGTAACGAAAAACAAACAGTACACAGTAAACCTTTTCTTTTTATTAAGTCATTTTCCTTGAGATAAACCGGTTTGTGGTTGTACTCAAGAAGACTTTGGCAGTTGTTAAAGTAGAATTGCAATCAGTTTGATTAGTGAATTAAGTCCTTGTTGGAGAGAGGAGAAATCACCTTGGTGGGTGGACTGGAGTAGTTTGAGATCAAGTGAACTAGGATAAAAATCTCGTGTCCATTGCTTTTGATTTATAAAGTTTCAATTCAACCCCCCTCCCTTCTTGTGTTTTTCACTTCTTTAGACTCTATTAAAAAACCCAGTTGCAACACTCTGATACATAACACCGGGTGATGACCGCTTGTTTATTTTGTTATTTCTTTGTTTTATTTTGGTGATTATGTTGGAGTATTATAAACCCCCTTTTGTTTGGTTAACTGTTGTTTGATGTTGGTTGAGTAAGTTTTAATGACAAACTTGGATTCTTTTCTGCTGTGTTAATAAAGTTTAAATTGAGAACCATGTTGAAAAGTGTAGTTGGTTCATCTGAAAAATGTGTCATGTATAAATTCAATTATTCATGAGTAGGTTTTTGATATGTTGCAAAATTTGGTATCCTATTCTTGATGTTTTGATTTATGAATTAATTTACTCTGATTTTATTAAATTATTGTTGGGGAAATAGGGTGTTACATGAGTTGGATTTTGTTCCTTGAATTGCAAGGTTCTGTTATCACTCTTAAGCTTTTAAGCACATAGTTGATTATTGTTTTTGGAGTAAGTTTTTAATCAACTACAAGTTGTATTCTTAGTTATAATTAAATTTGTAAATGGTGGAGTTTAGCTCTAGGTCTTGACTGAGTATTATCATGGAAGTGTGTCTTTTGTTTTGCTGTCATGGAAGTGTGTCTTCCTGGTTGTTATCCAATCACTGTCTATGATTGAAGAGGGATTGAGTCAAAATTGTAAATGATTTGTCCTTTAAGCTTGTTTATATAGGAGTGGAAATCTTGTCCAACATAAAGCGTGATAATGGACACTCAATGCTATTTCCATATTGAGAAGATTTTTGTCTGACTGAAGTCGTTGCATATGATACTCTCTTAATTGAAAAGTAACGCTTCAGAGCTAGAATCTTCCATGTTGATTGTACTTCAGAACACTGATGACTCAGATGTGAGGATCTGATGATATATTAGACTTCTGTTCAGAATCATAGTATCGTTTACTTTAGCGTAGATTTTGATCATCATTCTCCAGAACATTCTGATTACCTCAGCTTGAAAGCTTCTGTAACTTAACTTCTGATGTTGTTTCAGTTAGAACTTCTGCACACAAAATAACACAAATTTAGAGTGCATATTTTTTCTTTGTGTTTGTTATCATCAAAACTCTAATTAAGGGTTGTAGAATCAAACTATGTTCTAACAATCTCCCCCTTTTTGAAGATGACAAAAACTAGGATTTTCAATGAAAGATATAGAACTAAAAGCTTAAGAAATACTCCCCCTGAGTTGATTACTCAGATAGAGATGAGTTACTTCCCTGAAGTTCCTTCTCGTTAGAGCTTTTGATGCATCTCCTTCTGTCCTTATCAGAGTATGTTCATGTTCAAGCTTTTCAAAAAACATAGATGTTAAAATATTCAGAATGTTTGAGACTTGTCCCGGTATACTGTTATTGAAAATATCTTACGTTCTCCCCCTTTTTGTCAGGTATCAAAAAGCAATATAATTAGAGTCAAAAGATGATTTATATTGAAAAACAAAATACAATGACATTTTTCAGAAACAAAAAGGATAATATGAGAAATACAGTTAAATAGTTTAAAGAAAATCTAAGAAAGAGGGGGAAGTCGTGTGAACAACGCTTCCAACAAGCTCTTAATATGAGTGCTTGATTCTTCCTGCTTTCTCAGAATGTCTTTGATTTCTTTTGTTGTATATTCTTATTTATCCAATATATCCCTGATCTCTTTCTTTATGTCTTCTTGCTTATCCAGTCTGGCATGGATTAAGGTATTCTCCTTCTTCAACTCTTCCAGAGTTTGCATGACTAGAGACGAAGCTGGTGTATCTTCAGGGGTTGCATGTCATTCAGAACACTCTGCAGCCCCTTCTGATTGAACAACTTCTTCTGTTGCAATTACCTTTTCTGGAGCAGTAGTCAGAGGATGACTATCAGAATCTGGTTCAGTGGCTTCTGAAGGTTGGTGCTCTTTCTAGGGAGCATTTTCCAGCAGAAGAATTTCTTTCTTGTCCCAGTTGCTTAGAACTTGATCTCTGAAGGCTTTCAGCTGATCACTGAAGTTCTGTTGAGCCCTTTCATAACTCAATTCTTCCAGCTTCTGGGTTTCAGAGTTAAACCATTTTCTAAATATTTACCACAGAGAATCAGAAGCAGTAGGATTAGAATCCTCTTGACTTGCTTGCTTCAAAGAAGTAATCCATTTCTGTATTTCTGTTTAAAAAATCAACAGATTCTTACCAACATATTATTTGGTTAAGGTTGGTTTAGGTTTGGGCATGGCAATTTTGTAAGGTGGAAGCTAGATGGTCCAGCGCTTCTAGATCAATGATAGTTCTTAGGTGGTCAGCTGGACGGTTCATAGGTGAGGGAGTGGAAGAATCAGAAATCAGGATTGGTGAGTTATGGGTGTTTGGTGGTGTGGATTCATATGGTGAAGGTATTTCTGGAATATCATGAATGGAGAGAGGTAAACGAACCATAAGAGGTTATGTTATTCCATGAATTGTGGTAGTGGTATCAGAGTCTGTAAGGGAGTCTTCTGATTGGTCTGCGGTAGTGTGTTGAATTTCCGGTTCAGGTATTTCAGAAGATGGATTTTCAGATTGAGGAGTGAGAGGGTTTTCATTTACTGGTTGGGGTGAGTTGAGGTTTTGATGTTCTGGTTGAGGAGAGTGTGGTTGTGGATTTTCTGGTTGTTGAGGTTGAGTGTTTGGATTTTCTGGGAGTGGTGAGGAAAGGTCTTGATCAAACAGTTCAATATCAGAGAGAACTCTTGCAAGTTCTGGTTGATGTTGTTCTGGATTTGGATTGGGGGAGTGAGGTTCATTTAAGAAATTTCCAAGAGTTACAGATGGGTCAAACTCTATGTCAAAATCCTCAAATGTTTGGGGTGAAGGATTTTGTGTTGGTTGAGGGGGAATGGTTTCAGATGTTGGAATAGCTATTGATTCTACAACAGAAACAAAAGATGTGTTACCTTTCTTTTTCACAGCTTTGGGTGTACTTTGAGAGGATCCTTCTCCTGCTGCCTTCCTCTTTCTGGATTTCTTTAGCACAACCTCTAGAGCTGGCTTGTGCAGATCTTAGATGTTGATTTCTGGTATAGTCCCATCAGCCTTGCAAGCTTCAAGGTATCTGACTATAATCTCTGGAGAGGCATCTATCTCAGAGAATAGTGGAAAATCCTTCAGAGGGATTCTCATAGAAGTGATGACCTCATGAGAAGCAATTGTTGGTTCCTTCTTAATGTTATCAATAACCTTCATTTTCTTCAGATTCTTGGCATTCAAAGGTTTCCCAGCAGTTGCCTCCAGAGTACTGATTTCTTGAGCCTCTGTCAGATGTTCTATCAGCCTGTTTTCTGTTAGAATATTTGAAACCAATCTTCCTAGAGGAATCCAGTCCCTCTTAGTTCTTTCTTCTTCTCTTGTCTCTTTCACACTTGTTCTGAGATGGTTGAAGAGCAAATGTGGAAGGTTTATTTTGGTCTTCTTTGCAATGAAGTATATCAGAAACTATTCATCAATGTTGATGTAATCAAGAGAGCTTGTAGGCTTCCTGTGATTGATACATCCCAGAATTATTCTAGCCCATATTCTGTAATGATCTTTCAAGTCTCTAATCTTGCTGGATGGCTGTCCATAAGTGAAGATGACCCTAGCAATGGATTTTAGGTCAGAACACTTATCAGCCATATCAATGCATCTGACTCTGCCGCCATTGTATCCAATGAGTTTCCCAATCAAATCTTCTGTAATCACTATCTTCTTCCCCATAACATATGATGTGACCTGGTGGTTGGATGAAGTAGCATGAATCCAAAACTCTTTAACAATAATGGGAAAAGTTGGACCCAACAGACGATCAAAGTATTTGTTCCATCCCTGTGCAGTTACATCTTCATACAGATTAAACCCATTTTCTTGTAAGCTTTCAAAATCAATGATCAATTCACAGAGAACTTCAAGGTTGTTGACCAGAGTGAGTAGTGTTCTAATGGGCTCCTCATATTGTTCAGTAGATGAAGAACCAGGAGCACTGTTGAGATTCGTGAGACTTGATGAGGATGCCATTGTTCACACGGATTCTTTGAAGAAAATTGATAGAAGGGGTTTTTGAAAAAATTAGAACAAGAGAGAATATTGAAGGTGGTAAAACATGAATGAATTAAATAGTAAATTGAGTTTATATAAGTTCTTTAGAAAACGTAATCAGTAAGAAAGAGAAAATAAGTAATGATTATATTGAATTAATGAAACCTGGAATTGGGGGATTTAGAGAGATATTGAACAGATACCATTGACAGATGTCTCAATGCATCCAATAAGAGCCTTGGACCCTTCAGAATTTGAACGCGTGTTCAGCCTCAGAAGGTAGCTTGTGAGAGGATGACAGATGTTTGATGGTTTGAACTGCACGCCTCTATCCTTGAAATGAAAAGTTCAGATCTTCATAGATAGATTCTGATGCAACTGTACTCCTAACTTCTGAAGACAAGTTGATTAGATGTTCACATAAAACAATAAAATTATGAGGTTTAGAATATGTAAATAAAACATTTTATTCTGGACACAGTTTCATGCTGAGATGTTTCAGAATGAAATTGAATCTATCTTCATAAAGGGGTTTTGTAAACACATCAGCCCATTGATGGTTTGTGTCAATAAATTTTAAAGTAAGAATTCCTTTCTGAATATAATCCCTAATAAAATGATGTTTTATTTCTATATGCTTAGCCCTAGAATGCAAAATGGGATTTCTGGATACACATATGGCAGAAGTGTTATCACAGAAGATAAGAATGTTACTCTCAAATATGTTAAAGTCTTCAAGTTGACTTTTCATCCAGAGTATTTGAGTTCTACATCCAGCAACTACTATGTACTCAGCTTCTGTTGTTGACAACGCTATTATGGACTGTCTCTTGATGGTCCATGAGATCAGGTTGTCTCCCAGAAACTGGCAGCTTCCAGAAGTGCTTTTACGCTCTACTCTGTCTCCAGCAAAGTCAGCATCACAGTATCCTACTAAGTTGTATTCATTGGATTTTCTATAAAATAAACCCAGATTCGTAGTACCTTTCAGATACTTGAAAATTCGCTTAACTGCTGTTAAGTGAGATTCTCTAGGATCTGATTGGAATCTAGCACATAAGCAAACACTGAATAAAATATCAGGCCTTGAAGCTGTCATATAAAGGAGAGATCCAATCATACCTCTGTAGATTTTCTGTTCTACCTTTTTACTTACCTCTTCCTTTTCCAGAATGTACGTGGGATGCATTGGAGTCTTTGAGGGCTTACATTCTGAGAGGTCAAATTTCTTTAGAAGTTCTTCGACATATTTGCTTTGATGAATGTAAGTTCCTTCTGGAGTTTGGTTTATCTGAATGCCCAGAAAGAGTTTAAGTTCTCCCATTAAGCTCATCTCAAACTCTGCCTGCATGCACTTAGCAAATTCTCTTCCCATAAAGGGTTTAGTGGATCCAAAAATGATATCATCTACGTAAATCTGACAAACTAAAATGTCATTCTTAAATGTCTTACAAAACAAGGTTTTTTCCACTTTCCCTCTGGTAAATTCCTTTTCTAACAGGAAGTTACTTAATCTTTCATACCACGCTCTGGGAGCTTGTTTCAGACCATAGAGTGACTTCTTTAGTTTGAAAACATATTCTGGGTGTTTGGAATTTTCAAACCCAGGGGGTTGGTGCACATATACCTCTTCATCTATGTAACCATTTAAGAATGCACTTTTGACATCCATCTGATATAGAGTGATGTTATTATTTACAACAAAGGAGATTAAGAGTCTGATAGATTCTAACCTGGTGACTGGAGCAAAGGTTTATGTATAATCTATCCCCTCTTGCTGACTATAACCTTGTGCCACCAGTCGTGCCTTATTTCTGATGACTTCTCCTTGCTCATTCAGTTTGTTTCTGAACATCCACTTTGTTCTAATGACGTTGAATCCTTTTGGTTTGGGAACCAAATCCCATACCTCATTCCTGGTGAACTGGTTTAATTCCTCCTGCATTTCCAGAATCCATTCATTGTCTAGAAGAGCTTCATCAATTGTTGTTGGTTCAATCAGTGAGACCAGTCCCATGAGGGATTCTTAAGAGTTTCTGAATGTTGATCTTGTTCTGATTGGATCATCCTTCTTTCCCAAGATCTTATCTTCTGGGTGAGCTATGCTGCTTCTGGATAAACTTTTCTGGAGATGATCAACAGAAGGTACTGGAGCACTTGTAACATTTCTTTCTGAAGTAGTTGGAGCGTCTCTGTTGGGAACTTCCGATGAGTTGTCTTCAGTACCTGTGAATTCAACTTCTATAGCTGGAAAAGATTTATTTTGCTTTGACTTTTGAGGGTCAAGCTTATCTTCAAATCTAACACTGGTTGACTCTTCAACAATATGTGTTTTTGTATTGTATACTTTGTACCCTCTTGAGCGTTCAGAGTATCCTAACATAATACACTTCTGTGCTTTAGAGTCAAACTTGTTCAGATGATCTTTAGTATTCAGAATAAAACATGTGCATCCAAAAGGATGGAAATAAGAAATGTTGGGCTTTCTGTTCTTCCATAATTCATATGGAGTCTTTTCCAGAATAGGTCTTATAGAGATTCTATTATGAATATAACACGCTGTGTTAATTGATTCTGCCCAGAAGATCTTAGCAATGTTAGTCTCATTGATCATGGTTCTGGACATTTCTTGCCATGTCATGTTCTTTCGTTCTACAACTCCATTTTGTTGGGGAGTTCTAGGACAAGAGAAGTCATGCGAAATTCCTTTTTCATTAAAAAATGTTTCAAATTTTTTATTTTCAATTTCTCCACCATGATCACTTCTGACTTTGACAATTCTAAGATCCTTTTCATTCTGAACTTGGTTACAGAATGCAACAAACACAGAATGTGACTCGTCCTTGTGTCTTAATAACTTTACCCATGTCCATCTGCTATAGTCATCTACGATCAGTAACCCATACTTCTTGCCACTACCAGACGTAGTTTTCGCTGGTCCAAATAAGTCTATGTGCAGAAGTTCTAATGACCTAGAGGTGGAAACAAAAATTTTAGCTTTAAAAGTAGGTTTTGCAAATTTTCCTTTTTGACATGCTTCACACAGAGCATCTGAGATGAACTTTAGATTAGGAAGTCCTCTGACCAGATTGAGTTTGTTAATCTGAGATATTCTTCTCATACTAACATGCCTCAATCTTCTGTGCCAGACCCATTGCTCTTTGTTAACAGAGAGAAGGCATTTTACATTCTGAATTTTTAGTTCAGAAAGTTTCATCTTATAAATGTTGTTTTTCCTATTTCCATTAAAAAGGATAGTTCCATCTTTCTGACTAATAGCTTTGCATGAATTTTGATTAAAGATTATATCATAATCATTATCACTTAATTGACTTATGGATAACAGTTTATGCATCAATCCATCAACTAAAAGCACATTATTGATAGAAGGAAGATTACCATTACCTACTATTCCAGAGCCAGTGATCTTCCCTCTTTGGTTGCCTCTAAAGCCCACATAGCCTCCAGGTTTAAGTTCCAGGCTTGGGAACATATGCTTTATTCCCGTCATGTATCGAGAGCATACAGATTCCAGGTACCATGACTGGTGCTTTAGCCTTGTTGCTAAAGATATCTGCTACATATATAATTTTGTCCTTAGGTACACATATCTTCTTGGGTCCTGGTTTGTTAGTTTTACCAAAATTCTGTTTGAATTTTGGTTTGACAGAGTAATCATTACTAGTGTAGTTTAGGTCATGTGTGTGCCCGTATGTGAAGTGTAATTTTAGTGGTGTGAGTTTCATAACAAGGTCCATGACTTTCTTAGGTGGAGATAACTTACCTTGGTATCCTATTCCTTTTCTGCCATTCCTGCTAACTCCATAGATCATTGAAGCCATCATGCTTCTATCTATGTTTTTAGCCAGAAACTTCTGAAAGTTGTGATCATACTCTTTGATGATCTTATCAGCATTACTGGGAGTCTATGAGATTGTTTCTTTCTGAGAGTTTTGTAAATCATTTTCTAATTTTAAAATCTTTTCTTTTAACTCAGAATTTTCTAATCTAAGACTCTCAGTTCTTTCAGAGTCAGAGACAAGATCCCTTTTTAGGTTCTTGAATTTGACTTTGATCTGCTGATACCTTTCCAGAATTTCATTCAGACTTTTTGCAAGTTTAGCCTTAGTAAAATTAATAGTGAAATCAGGGAATACCTCTTCTGAGTCTGAACCAGAAGCTTCGCTGTTTTCTGTCACATTTTCCATAAGAGCGATGTTGGCTCTTTCATCATCTGACTCTAAGTCAGCATCAGAAGTTTTTGAATCGTCCCATGTTTCCATTGTGATTTTCTTCTTCTCCTTGAAGAACTTCTTTTTGGGCTTCTCCTTCTGAAGCCTTGGATAGTCACTTTTGTAGTGCCCTTGTTCATTGCACTCATAGCAGATGATGTCTTTGTTATTTAACTTTTTGTGACCTGAAGAAGCTTCAGATCTTCTGTGTCCAGAGTAAGAATCAGACTTTCTGTATTTGGATGAGGATTCATTTTGATTCTCTGATCTTCTCGGGTTTCTGAATTTTCTTTGTCTCTGCTTCCACAGTTGATTGACCCTTCTGGAGAGAAGAGAAAATTCGTCTTCTTCTAATGAGGATCCATCAGAGGTTTCTTCCATAGCTTGCAAAACCTTAGAATCAGTTCTTTTGTTAAATTTTAATGCTAGAGGCTTACCTTACTTTTGAGGCTCATCTTCTTCTAGCTCTATCTCATGACTTATGAGGGAGCTGACAAGTTTCTCCAGAGATATTTTGTGGAGATCTTTAGCCAGCTTAAGTGCAGTGACCATTGGCCTCCATTGCTTGGGTAGACTTCTGATGATCTTCTTTACATGATCAGCAGTAGAATATCCTTTGTCAAGAACTTTCAACCCAGCAACGAGAATATGGAATCTTGAGAACATTTCTTCTATGGATTCACTGTCTTCCATCTTGAATGCTTCATATTTCTGAATGAGCGCAAGGGCCTTGGTGTCTTTGACTTGTATGTTGCCTTCATGCGTCATTCTCAGAGAGTCAAACATGTTTTTGGCTATCTCTCTGTTTGAGATCTTCTTATATTTTGAGTATGAGATGGCACTAAGTATTTTTCTGGCTTTATGATGGTTTATGAAATCACGTTTTTACTGGTCAGACATCCTTTTTCTATCTATCTTCTGACCACTTTCATCCACGGGATGTGTGTATCCATCAATTACCATGTCCCATAGATCAACATCATGAGCCAGAAAGAAGCTCTCAATTTTGTCTTTCTAGTAGTCAAAATTTTCTCCATCAAAGACTGGAGGTTTGCCGCTGATTCTCTCCTTGTCCTAATGATAGTCATTACTGATGTTTTGGCTAGGTCCCACCATAGTGTTTTTCTCAAGCTTGGATCTTGTACTGACACGGTTAAGTGTATGAACTCAGAACCAGGCGCTCTGATGCCAATTGAAGAAGTGAAAAACACAAGAAGGGGGGGGGGGGTTGAATTGAAACTTAAAAACAAAAGCAGTTGACACGATATTTTTATCCTGGTTCATTTGATCTCAAACTACTCCAGTCCACCCACCAAGGTGATTTCGCCTCTCTCCAATGAGGACTTAATTCACTAATCAAATCTGATTATAGTACTACTTTGACAATTGCCAAAGACTTCTTGAGTACAACCATAACCCGATTTATCTCAAGGAAAACTAGCTTAATCAAAAGAAATTGATATACCGTGTACTGTTGTTTTTCGTTACAAAAACTGTATCACTACTGTGATATATTACACAATTTGAGCGTATAAGTGAATATAAAAGATTGCAGCGTTTAAGATGTATGAATAGTTGTAGTCAAAATCGTAAATGATTTGTCCTTTAAGATTGTTTATATAGGCGTGGAAATCTTGTCCAACATAAAGCGTTATAATGTACACTCAATGCTATTTCCATATTGAGAAGATTCTTGTCTGACTGAAGTCGCTGCATATGATATTGTCTTAATTGAAAAGTAACGCTTCAGAGCTAGAATCTTCCATGCTGCTTGTACTTCAGAACATTGATGACTCAGAGATGTGAGGATCTGATGATATATTATACTTCTGTTTAGAATCATAGTATCCTTTACTTTAGCGCAGATTCTGATCATCATTCTTCAAAACATTTTGATTGCCTCGGCTTGAAAGCTTCTGTAGCTTAACTTCTGATGTTGTTTCAGTCAAAACTTCTGCATACAAAATAACACAAATTTAGAGTTCATATTTGTTCTTTGTGTTTTTTATCATCAAAACTCTAATTAAGGGTTGTAGAATCAAACTATGTTCTAACAGTTTATGTTTTTCAGTACTATTTTTATTGTTTATACCTTTCATGTGTTGTTTAAGTCAGATCAGATGTCCTAACATGTCATATGACATCTAAAGTTATGACCTACCCAAATTTCAATGCCTAATTGAACTTTTTCTTAATCATGAGACTTATTCTAATTGAATAACAGGTCTATGTTTGTCTCTCACTAATCCCATGTCCCTTCTCTTTCAACTTGTTTTGATTTATAACATTGCATGAGGACTTATGTCCACTTAGGGTTATGTGGTTGCCTTTTCTTGTATGATTTGATTGCGATTCTCTCTAAAGCATGCTTGTATGATGATGATAAGATCTTGATATGTTTTCTACTGACCTATGCACTTCTTTATCTCTTTCACTTCACTTAACCTTCATATGCCATGATAAGTTAGGCACTTGACACATAAGTCTTCACTAGCTAGTGTGCTTACATGTGTGACTTCTCTTGTGTCTTTTAACTCCTTAACTCTTGTGCATGACCCTTAGGGGATCCTTTGACATGTGCTAATGCTTACTTTGATGCAATGTGTAATATGGTGGGAGAATTGACTTTTTAGCGTTTTATCGCAAATGTTGCAGATAGCAAGAGTCGCCATCGAGTTTGCTTTTATCCAATATAAGGAAAGGCTGAAAATAATAGGAAAGACCTTGATAGATTTTGAGTTCGGGGGGTAAGTTATGAAAAGGGAAGGTGTTAACACCCTTTTCATCCGTAGTTATCTACAGGCTCTTAATTTCTAGCTAACTTTTGAAAATTTGCTTTGTGTGTGTGACTTGTTTGAAAATATTTTTAAAAAAAGCTAATGTAAAACTAACTTTGTAATGATTCTTGTATCAACCCTCAAGAATGCGTACAAAGTGTTTTAGAAAATATTTCATTTGAAAGTGATGTGTGAAAAATGTTTTGAGAAAAGTTGTGAGCAAGCATTTAAGAGTTCTTACCCACTAAAGGTCTTTCTTATTATTATCCTCCTCCTTTATAGATAGTACTATTGTGATACGGTGGCTAGAACCGGGACTGTTTTTAGGAATGCTGGTTTGCATTTTGCGTTTGTGTTTGCAAAATGTGGCGGTAAGCAAGAGTCGCCACCGACTATTATTTTATCCAACAAGGAAAGGAAAAAAGCACAGAAAAATTCCTTTTTCGAGATA
This sequence comes from Vicia faba, assembly GCA_948472305.1. NCBI lineage: Eukaryota > Viridiplantae > Streptophyta > Magnoliopsida > Fabales > Fabaceae > Vicia > Vicia faba. Next base: position 1,276,925,360 of record OX451740.1, on the reverse strand, counting down.
TTTCTGAGTACATGGGGTAGATTATAGAAAGGGAAGGTATTAGCGCTCTTTCTATCCGTAGTTATCTACGGGCTCTTAGGTACTTGCTCATTGTTTTCAAAATTGTTTTCTGTGTTTGTGGGTTTGAAAAAGTTTTTGTTTTTAACTTCGATTTAACTCTTGCTTCTATCCTCAAGAGTGTAATGAAGTATTTTTGAAAACTTGTTTGTAAAAGTGTAAGTGTGAAAAAGTTTTGTTTTATTTGAGCAAGTACTTAAGAACTAATCTACCTACTCGAAAAAGCAATCATTATATGTTTGTTTCCTTTAGACAATGTTATCCCACTATTAGTGAGTAGGTAGCACCGTCGTTGGAATTTGAGGGTCAATTCGAATGAGGGATATACGGTCACCAAAGCAATGTTAGGACGCCTTAGTGGTAACCCTAATGTCTTAGATCATTTGTTTGAGGCAACAATATCCGAGGCAACCATTTCGAGGCAACTATGATCTTTTAGACAAGAGGACGGCCTCTAAAACGACCTATACTCAATGATCGTGTACGAAGGCAACCAAGTGGGGTGTACCCTAGGAGTGCGCATGTGCGAGTGTGTTGATTTCAGTTAGTTTTATCTTTGCACATGTTAAGGGTGATCTAACTGTTTTTTAAATTAGGCATTCATTCTTGTCATGCAAGCCCTATTATCAAACATCTAACAGTTGAATATTTGCAAAAATTAAAGGTGCGGAAATTAAACTAAATTATTACAAGGCGTCGGGTATTTACATTACCAAAAACAACCCTTTGAAATAAAATAAAAGCAGAAAAATAAATAAATGTCCTAATTATTTATTACAAGCCACGAGCAGATACATCAATTGGATAAAGAAAAATAAAGTGCGCGATGCGAAATTAAATCGGATACGGAATTAGGGTTTTGACCCTTTTAATTAAAGAAAATATTTTTGTTGTTTTTATTTTTAAGAAAAGAAATTAAATCCTAAAATTAAATGCTAAATTAATTATTTAATTAATTAATTAATAAAAAATAATTAATGACATATTTTTGGAGTTTTTGTTAATTTAAGAAAGAAAATAAAATAATTAAGCTAGCCATAAAACCTATTTATTCTAATTGATTTTAATTATTTACAAAAAGAAATTAAAATTGTCTAAAATTAATAACCTAATTAAATTAATTGATTTTTTTTAATAAAAATAAAATCTAGACCTTAATTGTGAAAAATAATATTTTTGTGATTTTTTGATAAAAAGAAAATAATTATTTGGTTAGTAAAATAAATAATAAATAAATAAATTAAAAATATAAAAAAGAAATAAAGAGTGAGAAATGGGCCTGAAACAGCATTTTTGGGAGGTGTAAAGAGCATTCATGAGCCCGAATCTTCGAAAGCTTCATGCTCTAACTATGGTGTTTTTTTTATTCTTGCGTGGAACCTATGATTCAACCATTCATAATTGTTCTATATAAACTCAAATAAACGTTAGCACACCATAAAATGTGATTAAAATTAGAGATTCGAAATTTAAAATTTTACCAAACTGGTGTTGTCATATGGGGGCATGCTAGGCGTGTGATGGATTGCTCTTGGGCCTTGTAAGACTCCTGAGGACTTCAAGAGTATGGTTTGAGGCTTGATGTCAATTGCGAGAGACCGGAACCTCGAGATATGACTTGCACCAATTCTTTGATTTCTGGAGAGCTTTTTGAAGAGCTTTTTGAGAGATTTTTAGAGAGGAATTTCGTGTCTTTCAAGCTTGTATGGATCTATATTTATAGAGGAGAATGAGGAGACAAGAAAGCATGGAAAGAATCTCCCTCATAATGTTGTGTTTTAAGACCATGATCAAGATTTGAAAAAATGCCATATTTGATGATTTTATGCCATTTTCGCATGTGGATGAACCTAGACATATTTGAAAAGTTATTGCACAAAATAAATTGACATAAACCAGCATAAAACTTTCCCAAAATGGATTCACATCAAAATTTACATTATTTCCATTATTTATTTATTTATTTCTGAATTTTAATGAATAAAATATCAAAATAAATAGCATAAATAGTAGAAAAATGTATGGGTGGGCTTAGAGGTCGTGGAACATGTTAGGAATGAGTTTAAAACTTGAAAAGATAGGCCCATTTGGAAAAAATCCAAGTTTGGTCAATATTTGCTTCATGCATTTTTTCAAAAATTGTCCAACTTTGACAATACATATCTCTCTCAATTTTGACTCTTTGGAGGTGTTCTTGGACTTTTTAGAAATCTTGATATGTCCTCTAAGCAACCCTTTTGGTATCATCTCATTTTGATATTCCATGCTCATGTATGAAGCTTTGACAAAAAAGGTGTTTTTGTTGACTTTTCAAAATGACCTATAATGTCCAAATTCATAACTTCTTGTGAGTGCATATCTTGAACTTGGGAGATGAATATGTATGGTAGGCATCCTCTTCAAAATGAGCTTTGGATGGATTATTTCTCATAAAGTATGAGAAAGTTATGCTTGGTCAAAGTTGGGTTGGCTTTTCCTACAAAACCCTAATTTAGCAACTTTTGAATCTTGATGAATTGTGAGCAATCCTTGATGAATCATGATCAAAATTTGATTAAATGATGAAATATACTTCAAAATGAGGATGTTGACCAAAAATATTGAAGTTTGACTGTATGTGGGTCACAGTTGACTTTTGCCCTAGCACAATCAACTTTTGGACCTTTGAGCAATTGACTGAGCAAACTTCCTCTGCAAGGCTTGAAACTTGACATGGATGATCTTGAGAACATATTAGGACATTGGTGAGCACTTGGGATCATTTGGACTCAGGTATCTTGATGCAACATGAAACCCTAATTTAGAGTAGACTGCTTTAGGAGAGAGCTTGTATGGCCAACCCTTGGACTACTTTGAGCAACTTTGAGCAACTTAGGGATCTTTCTTGCAATATTTTGAGAAATATGGGAGGGAAAATTTTGGGGTACAACATCTGCCCCTGTTCAATCTTCTTAAACCTGAGGATCTAGATTGGCTCTCGTGCCTTTCGTGATCCGAAGGTGGAAGATGATTGAACACTAGAGTGCCCAGAAATTTGCACTCACATGAAGTGGTATCTGCCTTGTGATGTCGGGAATGGGCTTACAGATGCCATTTGGAGATTGGTGACGAGATTTAGGAACTCGCCTGTACTTCAACTGAGAAAACATCTTTGCTGAGATTTAAGAACTTGTCTGTAATTAAACTGGGGAAACATCTTCGTTGAGATTTAAGAACTCGCCCGTAATTCAACTGAGAAAACTCCTCTGCTGAGATTTAGGAACTTATCTGTAATTCAACGGAGGAAAACTTTTGTCGAGATTTAGGAACTTGCATGTACTTCAACTGAGAAAACATCTCTGCTGAGATTTAAGAACTTGTCCGTAATTCAACCGGGGAAACATCTTCGTCGAGATTTAAGAACTCGCCCGTAATTCAACTGAGAAAACTTCTCTGCTGAGATTTAGGAACTTGTCTGTAATTCAACGGAGGAACACTTTTGTCGAGATTTAGGAACTCGCTTGTACTTCAACCGAGAAAACATCTCTGCTGAGATTTAAGAACTCGTCCGTAATTCAACTGGGGAAAAATCTTCGTTGAGATTTAAGAACTCGCCCGTAATTCAACTGAGAAAACTTCTCTGCTGAGATTTAGGAACTTGTCTGTAATTCAACGGAGGAACACTTTTGTTGAGATTTAGGAACTCGCTTGTACTTCAACTAAGAAAACATCTATGCTGAGATTTAAGAACTTGTTCGTAATTCAACTGGGGAAACATCTTCGTCGAGATTTAAGAACTCGCCCGTAATTCAACTGAGAAAACTTCTCTGCTGAGATTTAGGAACTTGTCAGTAATTCAACGGAGGAACACTTTTGTCGATATTTAGGAACTTGCCCGTAATTCAACTGAGAAAAACATCTCTGTTGAGATTTAAGAACTCGTCCGTACTTCGACTGAGGTAAAAGCTTCATAGCTTTGAATTTTATGAGAATTTGATTGTATTTTTCCTGAAAGGTAAAGGTTAGTTGTATGTAATGCATGATATGTATCAGGCAATGATGTTCTCAAAATAAATGAGATTGTGTTGTATGATGCGTATATGCATGTGTCGTGATGTATGAAAATGTAATGCTTTTAGCTGGGGAAATAAATCTCGGATAGCTGCTGGAGAAAAGAGTTGAACTCTTCGTTTCCACTGGGGATAGCGAATGAAGATGTTTGTGAGAATAAAACTGCAGGAGAGAATAACTTTGGGGGGGAATAAACTGACGAGGAGATTACTCTATGGGGAAGAGATTCTCTGCTGAGGATTTCGCTGATAAATTCCGCTGGGGATGAATTACCGTTGCTGGTGATATTGAATCTTGTTGGGGATTGAGTTTTTGTTTGTGAAAGGAGTGAACTCCACTGGGGATGATCTTTCAGTTGCGACTTCATTGGGGATAACCTTTTAGACTCTAATGGGGATAATCCTTTGAGCTCTGCTGGGGACAATCTTCCAAAGTCTACTGGGGATGATTTTCCAAACTCCACTGGGGAAGCTTTTTCAGATTGCGCTGGGAAAAATTTCAGACTCCACTGGGGATACCTTGTACTCTTCCGGGGAATATTCTTATACTCTGTTGGGGAATGATAAGACCTTTCAGTGCTGATGGTAGATAAACTCTGCTTGGGGAGAATATTAGCGATTCATTTACAATTGCAAGTCTCAGCTGGGGAGAGCTATCATTACTGTCTTTTCTTACTCTGCGGGGAGTGAAAGAACCTCAGCCATATTCTTCAACTAAATCTAGCTTCGTACCTAGTGGATAGAGCAACTGTAAAGCTTGGATAATTCTTATTGCCCATGTTTCTTATATTACCAATAATCGTCTTTTGTTTCGCATGTAAATATTCATGAGCAGTAATTAATGTCAAATGCATATATCAAAAATGAACATTGGACGTTCTTTGCAAAACAAAACAGAAAAAGGAAAAACAGTTTGAAATTTCTCTGAAAATGAATTGTATTGATTTTGAAGTTCGGCCTGTAAATAGGCGTTTTTGTACAAGAGGTTGGCGTCCTAGTAAGAGAACTCCGCCGGATAATAGAATTTACACAATTTGTGAAAAACTAAACAAAACAGCTATGTGAATAATCCCACTGGGTTCCAACTCTGCTATTGCCTTTATGTCCTTGAGAATCCCATCACTTTGCTACTTAGTTGAAGGTAGATCAGATTGATTAGTGCCGTCTGAGCTTGATAGTCGATACCGAAGTCTGGTTGCAAGGTGATCCAATGAGACATAGTGTTACGCTTTAATCCCTAATTTTTGCCTGGACTGCCCTTTCGGGTTTTCAGTCCACCGGGATACCCTTTTTTGCCCAAGCCGCCTTTTCAGGTTTTCGAATTGCCGGGTGTACAATTTTTTTTCATTTTCAACCCTTATTTTTTCCCGAACCCTTTTAGTTCACCGGGAAGCCCTTATTTCTGCCTAGGCCAGTCGACCTAGCGGGTCTATGATCATGCGTAGTATCTTTTCACTATGTCTGCATTGACGGGGTGAGGAAGGTCGTCACCATCCATGGTGGTTAGAATCATGGCTCCTCCTGAGAAAATGTTCTTAACCACAAATGGCCCTTCGTAAGTAGGGGTCCATTTGCCCCTGGGATCACCTTGAGGTAAGATAATGCGCTTGATTACCAGATCTCCAACTCGATACTGTTGTCGTCTAACTTTCTTGTTAAATTTCTTGATCATCCGCTTTTGATATGTCTGACCGTGACAAATAGCAGTAAGTCTCTTCTCGTCAATTAAGTTAAGCTGATCAAGCCGGGTCTGAATCCAGTCATCTTCACTCAAACCTGCATCCTTCATAATCCGAAGAGAGGGTATCTGAACTTCAGTCGGCAAGACTGCCTCCATGCCATATACCAAGGAATAAGGTGTTGCCCATGTTGACGTCCTTGCAGAGGTACGATACCCATGAAGAGCAAATGGTAACATCTCGTGCCAATCTTTGTATGTCACCATCATCTTCTGCACAATCTTCTTAATGTTCTTATTAGCCGCTTCAACAACCTCATTCATCTTCGGCCGGTAGGGATAAGAGTTGTGATGTTGTATCTTGAACTGCTTGCAGAGTTCAGTGATCATCTTATTGTTAAGATTTGTACCATTGTCCGTAATGATCCTCTCGGGTATACCATATCGACAAATCAGATTGTGCCGAATGAACCGTGCCACGAAGTTCTTGGTTACCGTAGCAAAGGAAGCTGCTTCAACCCACTTTGTAAAGTAATCAATTGCTACCAAGATGAAACGATGCCCGTTGGAGGCTGTAGGTCTGATCTCGCCGATCATGTCAATGCCCAACATTGCAAAAGGCCACGGAGATGTCAAGACGTTCAGAGGTACTGGAGGGATGTGCACCTTATCAGCATAGACTTGGCACTTGTGACAGGTCCGAGAATGCTGATAACAGTCGGCTTCCATGGTGGACCAATAGTATCCTGCCCGAAGGATTTTCTTTGCTATGGTGTGTCCACTGGAATGAGTCCCGAAAGTACCTTCATGTAACTCTGCCATGATCCTTTCTGCTTCATTCTTATCCATACATCACAGTAAGGTTGAATCATGGTTACGCTTGTAAAGGATGTCATTACTGATGAAGAACTTCTCCACGAACCTCCTCAGAAATTTCTTGTCATTAACAGATGCACCCTCGGGGTACTCCTGAGCCTCAATATACCTCTTTACCTCATGAAACCAAGATTTTTTTGTTACCTCTTCAGTCTCCATGTCACAGTAATGTGCAGGTTCGTCCAATCTTTTAATGATGATCCAGGGAGCTTCGTTGTCCCAATTGACTTTGAACATAGAAGACATCGTGGCCAGCGTGTCCGCCAACTGATTCTCCTCTCTTGGGAAGTGTTCAAAGGTTATCTCCTCGAAGTGGGGAAGCAATGTCAATACATAGTCCTTGTAAGGAATAAGATTTGGGTGTTTTGTATCCCACTCGCCTTTGACCTGACTGATCACAAGAGCGGAATATCCGAATACACTTAGGAACTTAATCCTTAGGTCAATTGCTGCTCGAAGACCCATGATGCACGCTTCATACTCCGCCATATTGTTGGTGCAGTTAAAACATAGTCGGCGGTGAACAGAGTATGAGAGCCTTTAGGAGATATGATCACGGCGCCAATTCCATTACCCAAAGCATTTTAAGCTCCATCAAAGTACATAGACCATCGGGATCCTTCCTCAGGTCCTTCATCCGGTCCAGGCTCTTCGCAATCGGTTACCAACATGATATTCTCATCCGGAAATTCAAAGTTCATAGACTGGTAATTATCCACTGCTTGATGTGCCAAATGATCTGCTAACACACTTCCCTTGATTGCCTTTTGGGTCGTGTATTGGATGTCATACTCAGTCAAAATCATTTGCCATCTTGCTATTCTTCCGGACAAGGCAGGCTTCTCGAAGATATACTTGATAGGATCCATCTTTGATATCAATAGAGTAGTGTGAGTCAGCATATACTGTCTCAGCCGGCGAGCAGCCCATGCCAAAGCGCAGCAAGTTTTCTCAAGCAACGAGTATCGGGTCTCGCAGTCGGTAAACTTTTTGCTAAGGTAATAAATAGCATGCTCTTTTCGGCCAGACTCATCATGCTGACCCAACACACACCCCATTGAATTGTCGAGTACTGTCAAGTATAAGATCAAAGGTCTCCCTTCAACTGGAGGCATCAGAATGGGTGGCTCTTGGAGATATTCTTTGATCCTTTTGAAAGCGGCCTGACATTCATCATTCCATCTTACCACTTGATCTTTCTTCAGTAGCTTGAAGATTGGCTCACAAGTAGCAGTCAGGTGTGAGATGAATCGGGCAATATAGTTCAAACGTCCCAGAAAACCTCTGACTTCTTTTCCTGTTCGGGGAGCTGGCATTTACTGTATAGCCTTCACCTTTGCAGGATCCACCTGAATACCTTTATCGCTTACGACGAAACCCAGCAGCTTACCAGATCTCACCCCAAAGGTGAACTTGTTCGGGTTTAACCTCAGCTTGTAAAACTTCAACCTATCAAATAACTTCTGAAGGTGGTCAAGATGTTCTTCCTCAGTCTGGGATCTTGAAATCATGTTGTCGACGTATACCTCAATCTCATGATGGATCATATCATGGAACAGAGCGAACATGGCGCGCTGATACGTTGCCTCATCATTCTTCAATCCAAAAGGAATGACCTTGTAGCAAAAGGTACCCCATTGAGTAACAAAGGTTGTCTTCTCCATATCCTCGGGAGCCATCTTAATCTGATTATAACCGGAGAAACCATCCATAAAGGAGAAGACCTTATGTTGTGCGGTGTTGTCAACTAGAACATCGATATGAGGTAGAGGGAAATCATCCTTGGGGCTCGCCCTGTTCAGATCCCTATAGTCAACACACATTCAAACCTTACCATCCTTCTTCGGCACTGGAACCACGTTGGCCACCCACTATGGGTAAGAAGTAACTTCTAGAAAACCGGCATCAAACGGTTTCATCACTTCAGCCTTAATTTTCTCCGACATCTCCGGGCGCATTCAGCGAACTTTCTGTTTCACTGGAGGACAGTTTTCCTTGGTAGGCAGGCGGTGAACCACAATATCGGTATCCAACCCAGGCATATCTTCATAAGACCAGGCAAAGATCTCCACATAGTCACGCAGCATCTGAATCAAACGTTGCTTCACACTAAGCTCCAGATTTGCACCGATCTTGACCTCTTTCTTGTCTATCTCTGTACCCAAATTTACTGATTCCATGGGCTCTTCATGCGGCTTTATGGACCTCTCTTCCTGAAGTAACAGTCTAGCAAGTTCACCAGGCACTTCGCAATCATCTTCACCTTCGTCTTTGGCTAAGTTGATCGGACTTTCGAAGTCATAACTGGCAGTAGCAGAGTCGTTACCAGTGAGATCTAGAGTGGATGTAGACCTGTATATGTGAGTGTGTGTAAAATACTTGTTTTGCAATATATATAATAAATTTGAAATGCAAAAAACATCCAATGCTTTTATTAATGATATATGTAGCTGACACACATAAAGCCCTCACAAATAAAGCCACGGTGCCCCGGGTAAGACACCGGGCCATAAAGTTTAAAAATTGTCTGTTACAAATTCAAAACAAAAGTCTCATTACTGGGTAATAAAAGAAATTGGGACGAAGTCCTTTGCCGTCCAATTTCTTAGTCCACCCTCGGCAGTTGGGTAAATCTAGCTGTCAAACTCAGACTCTTCAACATCGTCTTCAATGGCATTCACTCCTGAATTACTGATAATTAGGGGAGGTCTTCCGATCCGTGCACTCCGAACAGCCCTTTGAGCTTCTGCAGTGAAACCCAAACCAAATTTGTTAGTCTTATGTGCAAAATCAGGGAGTTTACCCCAATGTGCAAACCCACCTTTCTCAACAACAGCCCGGGCATCCTTGAAGGAAGCCATCTTCATTGGAGGATCTTCAACAACAATTTCAGTTGATGCCAGTGTCTGGGGAACCTCTTCAAAATGCTGGAACGGGGTCTCAATGAACTCCCCATCCATTTCTACATATCGGAAAGAGTTGAGGTGACTCACCATGTACTCCTCTTCCCTTTGTACCGTAACAATTTTCCCCTTCACATGGTATTTCAGCATCTGGTGGAGCGTAGACGTTACTGCCCTAGCTTTGTGGATCCATGGGCGACCCAGCAAACAAGAATAAGATGGCCGAATGTCCATCACATAGAATATAGATGCGAAAATCTGAGAACCAACCTTCACTGGAATATCCACTTCTCCGTGTACCATTCTCTTGGACCCATCAAAAGCCCTGACTACAATGTTGCTTGGTTTCAGCTCCAACCCTTCACAGTCTAACCGGTCTAGAGCTTTCTTTGGTAAAACATTCAGCGATGACCCAGTATCCACCAATACATGATCAAGAGCAGTGCCCCTGCATTCAATGGAGACATGCAGGGCGTCATTGTGATTCTTCCCCTTAATAGTCAAGTCGGCGTCAGAGAAACCTAACCCATTATCAGCAGTCAGACTAGCCACGCAATCTTTAAACTGATCAGCTGATGTTTCTTGCGGTACGTGTGCGGTCTTCAGGAAAGCAATCAGAGCCTTGGCATGGGCCTCTGAGCATAGTAACAGAGACAACATAGAGATTTTGGATGGGGTTTGCCCCAGCTGCTCGACTACATTGTAGTCGCTCTTTTTGATGATCTTCAAAATTTCCTCCTCTCTTGTCTAGAGGCTTCAACAGTAATCGTCTTTGGTGCCTCCGTCTGGGCAGGCTCGATGGTGATCTCTTTGCCCCGAGCGTCAAATGAATCGGCGACAGGGGTAAGAATTGGAACTTGAACAGGGACAATAGTAGGCGTACTGGCAGTGTAATAACAACAGGCTTCCGAACAACTGGTGGAGAGATCTCAGGGGAGAAAAGTCTTCCGTTGTGGGTGACTTTACTAGATCCAACAATATTGTTGACGTCAGTATCCGCATTCAAATCTTGTTTAACTCCGTGATAATACACGTCATCCCCGTAGTGCCATGGGACAACTTTATCTGATGTATAGGGGATAGGCCCAGGAATGGTGATGATCAACGGTGCAATTCTCAAAACAGATGTAATTCTAACAGGCTTTCTCGAGGAAGCCTTGGAAGAATTGTTGAAAATGGTGATTATAGCAACTTCTTCAGTAGGAACCAAAGGAGCAAAAGTCTTCTCAAACAGAATTTCTTTATTATCCATCAGGCGCTGGACACCTAACTTCAAAAGATGGCAACCGGTAGGTAGGACGGCACACAGATGGAAACCTTCGTCACAGCCCGAAAATAAACTGGCTAATAGAAGGTTCTTCTTCACAGTCATCAATGGGGTAACAATGTCTTTCACAGAAACCACAAACGAGTCTTCATCTACAGCATTTACTCCATGCTTGGGCATAGGAGCAGTCACAACATTAGGCCTTTCAGGTGCTTCAAACTCAATATCCTTTGCATCAATCAAGTCCTGTACCTTATTCTTCAAAACCCAGCAGTCATTTGTATCGTGCCCCGGGCTACCAGAATGAAAAGCACAGTGGGTGTTCGGATTGTACATGGGTGATGTTGTGTTGGGATTATTTGGGGCCTCCTTCAGAATCACCAAGTTGGTCTTCAATAACTGCGGAAGAATTTGGGATAAAGTCATGTTGAGCTGAGTGAATTGTCTTCGCGGTCTCTCGGCCCTTGGCTGATTGTTGCGCTGAGGAGCAACAGCAGGTCTTGATATAACAACCGCATTAACAGCTTGGTGGCGCTCAGGTCTGTTATGGCTTTTTGAACTGTAAACAGCATTGGATTCCTTCTTAAAAGGCTTCTTCTCGGTGCTTGACGAAGCACCCTTCTATATTTTACCGGATTTGATACCGGCCTCAATTCTTTCCCCGGTCATAATCAGCTCTGTAAACCCGGATGATGAACTCCCAATCAGATGGTTGAAATACGTACCGGACAAGGTCCCCAAAAACATATCCACTAGCTCCCTATCAGCCAAGGGAGGTTGCACTCTTCCAGCAAGGTCCCTCCACTTCTGAGCGTAGTATTTGAAACCTTTGCCCGCACCCATAGACATACCCTGGAGTTGGGTACGTGTGGGAGCGAGGTCGGCATTGTATTGGTACTGCTTGTAGAAAGCAGCAGCCAAGTCCTCCCAATTACGGATACTAGCTCCTTCAAGCTGGTAAAACCATTCAAGTTGAGTCCCTGAGAGACTGTCTTGAAAGAAGTGGATCCAGAGATTCTTGTCAGCGGTGTATGGTTGAATCTTTCTAACATACGAGCGGTGGTGCAATTTTGGGCAAGAAACCCCGTCGTATTTAGCAAAGGATGGTGCTTTAAACTTGTGGGTAATTACCACCCCATATGACAAACCCAAGTCTCCAAAGTCCAGACCAGGCACTTTCTAAACTTCCATCGCGCTCAACCGGTCTTCCAGTTGCTTATATCTATCCTCAGCCGGAGGATACTGGTCTTCGTCAAAGTCAGTCTCGTTGTCTGAAACCGCAGGGCTAAGAGCTCTCCTTTCTTCCTGATTATCTCCCCCTCCAGATGAGTGGGTCAAATCAACCTCTTCTCGCAAATTGTTTCTAAATCTGCGACCTATATTCAGTAGAACCGTCTTCTTCTTCTTCTCTTTCAAGATAAGGGTCTTCAGATCTTGCTGACCCTTAGCCAAACTCATGAACAATTCCTGGAACTGGGCGTTTTGAGCTTGCAGAGCCTTGATGGCTTGTTCAGTTGATGTTTCAGAAGACATGATGCTGAAATAAACAGCGAAGAAGATGAGAAACCTGTAAGGGTACCTGTTATGAGGTGCATGGGAATGAAATGTGCATGATATGATTTCAAAGACTTTAGGGATTCAAATTCGTAAACCAAAATGAAACACACTTTTATTAGATAAAACTTTGAATTCAATTGTTCAACAACTTCCTTAAGGCGTTACAAAGAGAAAAACTGAAAAGTAATTCAAAACAAGAAATAGCAAAAGACATCAGTGCTCCCATGGTCGCTTTCCGTTGGTGCTGAAATAATCATTGAAGACCTGCTCATTATCCAGCTGCCTTGTCAAATTTTGGATCTTCCGCTCTTGCTCGTGATACTTTCCTCTGTAAGTATCCCGCTCTTCTCTTAGCTGCATCCAAGACCTCTTTAGTGCCCAAATGTCAGTAGGCATGTAAGGGTGGAGGATGGTAGGAGGAACCCCTTCTTCATTAGCAACCTCAACAATTATAGGCAAGACTGCTTCGTATGGCATTCCCAGCTTTTGGGCACGGATTCGAACCCATCGGAGATATGGCTCCATCAGAAGAGAAGTCTTCACACCCAGCTCGTGTGGATCAACCCTGTTCACCCTATCCCAGGATCGTATGAATCTACGGCGATGTCCCTTTGTATCTTGCCTAAAGTCAAAGACAATACTTGGAAGCATCAATTCATGAGGCGCATCCCTCCTAGCTCACCCAAATTGTCGTAAGGCCAAACTAGGGTTATATGTAATCCCTCCATGAGTTCCTAACAAAGGAACATTGGGGTATTCCCCATAGCGGTCAATAATAGTCACATCTTCCATCCCTTTAATAGTCCAAATGATGTCCATGTAGGAGAGAGACATAATCCTGTAGGCCCAGCTCATGAATTCCTTGTTCTTCAGAATGGATTTGGGGAGGTGAGAAATAAACCACCTCGCCAGCAATGGTGCACAGCACATAAGGGTCCCCCTCTTCCGAGCAATACGAGCATAAAGAGTGTGCAGGATGTCACCCAAGAGAGTGGGTACTGGATTACCGGACATGAAAATCTTCACTGCATTCACGTCAACAAAAGAATCTGAGTTGGGAAACAGAACCAAACCATAAATTAGAAGAGCCAGGATGTCCTCGAAAGTCTGAAAGTCTAAACTGTCCCAGAACTAATTAGCCTGATCAACCAAGAACTTAGTCAATAAACCTTTTGTACCACTCCTAGTTTCCCAATTAGATATTACCTCATCCTTTGTCAGATGGAGGGATGAAGAAATCTCTTCCAGCTTAAGGGGTACCTCTCAACCTGTGAACGGGGTCTGCTCCAGAATAGAGGTACCAAGTAGATCAGAGAACTCTTCCAAGGTAGGGACCAACTGGTAGTCCGGAAAAGTAAAGCAATGGCAGAGTAGATCAAACAACTGGACTAAGACACTCATCATCTGTTCATCCATCTTGGAGGTTACCAAACCAAGGGGGTGCCCATGTCTTCTGATAAAGGATGAAGTATCTGAAACCTTTGCAACCAATTCCTTAAGCTGAGTGGGAATCTGGACAAAGTTGATCTGAATAGTGTTTCTACGCATGGGTGCCATGACCTACAAAACAGAACAAAGATGAATCCCTCCTGTCTTTGAAATAGGTTAGTCCAATGTAAGATGCATGCAATGTCATGATGTCATGATAGAAAACACACCACAAGTATCCACAAATAGCAAACATGGTAAGGGCAAACAAGTCACACAGATAGCCCTTAGATTTCAGGTTGGCAAGGAGCTTAGGTACTACCCTCTTTCAGTTTAGTTGGTTCAAACTTGTCCTAGAAATAGTAACCGGGTTCTAGAGGATCTCAATATCACTGAACACCCTCGATCGGTCATAATTCCAATTTAGCAACCTTTTCTTGCGGCCAAAATCATCGCGAGAGTTTGGTCTCAATGAGTGTAGCATACTGCTACTGTTCTATGGCCAAGTTGGTCAATTACAGGTTCTAAGGTCAGTTGGTGCTTAATGACCCCTTAGCAGACCCATATTCTCCTCGTTGCGCCACAAGGGATATCGGTACATACTAAAGTGCTACACCAACGTAGCTACTACTTCAACCGTATCGGTCTACGCCGTACAGTTCCCTCTCAGTTTATTACTACTTACCTAAAGGGTATCCCCCAGATCCGGGTTAGGATCTATAGTAACTCCGATACAAAGCCCACAAAATAAAGCAAACAAATCAAAAGATTGAAAACAATATGAACTATTCCTAAGGTACACCCCACTTATTAAGTCCCCAACAGAGTCGCCAGTTCTGTGATAAGGTGGCCAGAACCGGGATTATTTTTAGGAATGCTGGTTTACGTTTTGCGTTTGTGTTTGCAAAATGTCGCGGTAAGCAAGAGTCGCCACCGACTTTTATTTTATCCAACAAGGAAAGGAAAAAATCACAGAAAAATTCCTTTTTTGAGATATTTATGAGTACGGGGGGTAGATTATAGAAAGAGAAGGTATTAGCACCCTTTCTATCCGTAGTTATCTACGGGTTATTAGGTACTTGCTCATTGTTTTCAAAATTGTATTCTGTGTTTATGGGTTTGAAAAAAAAATTGTTTTTAACTTCGATTTAACTCTTGCTTCTGTCCTCAAGAGTGTAATGAAGTGTTTTTGAAAACTTGTTTGTAAAAGTGTAAGTGTGAAAATGTTTTGTTTTATTTGAGAAAGTACTTAAGAACTAATCTACCTACTCGAAAAAGGAATCGTTCTATGTTTGTTTCCTTTAGACAATGTTATCCCACTATTAGTGAGTAGGTAGCACCGTCGTTGGAATTTGAGGGTCAATTCGAATGAGGGACATACGGTCACCAAAGCAATTTTAGGACGCCTTAGTGGTAACCCTAATGTCTTAGATCATTTGTTTGAGGCAACAATATCTGAGGCAACCATTTCGAGGCAAATATGATTTTTTAGACAAGAGGACGACCTCTAAAACGACCTATACTCAATGACCGTGTACGAAGGCAACCAAGTGGGGTGTACCCTAGGAGTGTGCATGTGCGAGTGTGTTGATTTCAGTTATTTTTATATTTGCACATGTTAAGGGTGATCTAACTGTTTTTTAAATTAGGCATTCATTCTTGTCATGCAAGCCCTATTATCAAACATCTAACAGTTGAATATTTGCAAAAATTAAAGGTGCGGAAATTAAACTAAATTATTACAAGGCGTCGGGTATTTACATCGCCAAAAACAACCCTTTGAAATAAAATAAAAGCAGAAAAATAAATAAATGTCCTAATTATTTATTAAAAGCCAGGAGCAAATACATCAATTGGATAAAGAAAAATAAAGCGCGCGATGCGAAATTAAATCGGATACGGAATTAGGGTTTTGACCCTTTTAATTAAAGAAAATGTTTTTGTTGTTTTTATTTTTAAGAAAAGAAATTAAATCCTAAAATTAAATGCTAAATTAATTATTAAATAAATTAATTAATGAAAAATATTTAATGACATATTTTTGGAGTTTTTGTTAATTTAAGAAAGAAAATAAAATAATTAAGCTAGCCATAAAACCTATTTATTCTAATTGATTTTAATTATTTACAAAAGGAAATTAAAATTGTCTAAAATTAATAACCTATTTAAATTAATTGATTTTTTTTAATAAAAATAAAATCTAGACCTTAATTGTGAAAAATAATATTTGTGATTTTTTGATAAAAAGAAAATAATTATTTGGTTAGTAAAATAACTAATATGGGCCTGAAACAACATTTTTGGGAGGTGTAAAGAGCATTCCTGAGCCCGAATCTTCGAAAGCTTCATGCTCTAACTATGGTGTTTTTTTTATTCTTGCATGGAACCTATGATTCAACCATCCATAACTGTTCTATATAAACTCAAATAAACGTAAGCATACCATAAAATGTGATTAAAATTAGAAATTCGAAATTTAAAATTTTACCAAACTGGTGTTGTCAAATGGGGGCGTGCTAGGCGTGTGATGGATTTCTCTTGGGCCTTGTAAGACTCCTGAGGACTTCAAGAGGATGGTTTGAGGCTTGATGTCAATTGCGAGAGACCGGAACCTCGAGATATGACTTGCACCAATTCTTTGATTTCTAGAGAGCTTTTTGAGAGCTTTTTAGAGAGGAATTTCGTGTCTTTCAAGCTTGTATGGCTCTATATTTATAGAGGAGAATGAGGAGACAAGAAAGCATGGAAAAAATCTCCCTCATAATGTTGTGTTTTAAGACCATGATCAAGATTTGAAAAAAATGCCATATTTGATGATTTTATGCCATTTTCACATGTGGATGAACCAGGACATATTTGAAAAGTTATTGCACGAAATAAATTGACATAAACCAGCATAAAACTTTCCCAAAATGGATTTACATCAAAATTTACATTATTTCCATTATTTATTTATTTAATTCTGAATTTTAATGAATAAAATATCAAAATAAATAGCATAAATAGTAGAAAAATGTATGGGTGGGCTTAGAGGTCGTGGACCATGTTAGGAATGAGTTTAAAACTTGAAAAGATAGGCCCATTTGGAAAAAATCCAAGTTTGATCAATATTTGCTTCATGCATTTTTTCAAAAATTGTCCAACTTTGACAATGCATATCTCTCTCAATTTTGACTCTTTGGAGGTATTCTTGGACTTTTTAGAAATCTTGTTATGTCCTCTAAGCAAACCATTTTGTCTCATCTCATTTTTATATTCCATGCTCATGTATGAAGCTTTGACAAAAAAGGTGTTTTTGTTGACTTTTCAAAATGACCTATAATGTCCAAATTCATAACTTCTTGTGAGTGCATATCTTGAACTTGGGAGCTGAAGATGTATTGTAGGGAATTTCATCCTATTAAAAATGAGCTTTGGATGGGTCATTTATCATAAAGTATGAGAAAGTTATGCTTGGTCAAAGTTGGGTTGACTTTTCCTGCAAAACCCTAATTTAGCAACTTTTGAATCTTGATGAATTGTGAGAAATCCTTGATGAATCATGATCAACCCTTTATCAAATGATGAAATATACTTCAAAATGAGGATGTTGACCAAAAATATTGAAGTTTGATTGTATGTGGCTCATAGTTTACTTTTGCCCTAGCATAGTTAACTTTTGGACGTTTGAGCAATTGACTGAGCAAACTTCCTCTGCAAGGCTTGAAACTTGACATGGATGATCTTCAGAACATATTAGGACATTGGTGAGCACTTGGGATCATTTGGACTCAAGTATCTTGATGCAACATGAAACCCTAATTTGGAGTAGACTACTTTAGGAGAGAGCTTGTGTGGCCAACCCTTGGACTACTTTGAGCAACTTGAGGATCTTTCTTGCAATGTTTTGAGAAATATGGGAGGGAAAATTTTGGGGTACAACAACTATCTATATCATTAGTTGGTAGATAACCCTATCTATTGGATATAAAGGGACAGACGAATGGTCTTCAAATGGTCATATAAAGCAACTTGTAAGGATACTTTAGAAATTTGAAGGGACTGTCATCATATTATTCTTAGGCAACAAGGGACTAGATCATTTTTTGTAGGCAAATCGAGGGACATCACGGGACCATGATCTTTATTTAAAGAGACTATGATGATTTAATCAAGGGTCTTTGATAAAGTACCCTTACTTTCGAGGGACATGACCATTATTTTCTGAAGGCAACAGAGGGAATTACCCTAGAGGTGTATGTGTGCACAGGTGATTCAGTTCAATTATATTATCTCGAGTTAAGGTTTTCTAACGTTTGTTTTTGTCTTTCCATACAAACCCTATTAGCATACATCTAACAGTTATGTATACATGTATATAAAATATAAGTGCAAAAAGTAAAGCCCTAGGACTATTACATGGCTTCAGGGCAGTTATAATATTTAATAAAACCTTGCGAGAAATTAAACACTAAGCTATTACAATTTTTATACAACCTATACACTTGTCTAAAAATAAATAGAAAATAAATAAAAATACATGTTAAAAATTATTTTTTTTTAAAACCAAAATGTCTAAAAGTCACATTTTATTTTTGTTTATATTTTGTGTTAATTCTAAGAATTTAGAAAATAATTAGTTATCTAATTCTAAATTAATTACAAAGGTTAATTAATTTAAAAAAACTAAGTCTAACAAAATTAAATTAAAAATATGTCCAAAATTAGATTAATTAATAAAAACCCTAACGCTGTTTTTTTTTATGGATTAAAAAGATTATTAGAAAATTAAATAAGAAAATAAGTAAAAATAATAGAAAGTGGAAAAGATTAGAAAACAGATAAAAGATGGTTGCAAGCGCCTAGGCTCGAACGCACACCCTCTCCTTTGCCAAGCAAGAACACGGCCACTGCACCATGAAACAAACAAAATTTTATGCCCTAACAATGGCATCTCGTATTTCTCATATTAAAACTTGCATGTAAGGCTTCAAACATGTTCTAAACAATCATGCTAAGCGATCTGAATTGTTAGAATCAGTTAACAATGCATATACTTTGTAATACGAACAATAAAAAATAATGCAAGCCGAACATGGAACGTATGCAAGTTTTAGGTACAAATAGGCATGGAAAGTTACATATTCTCACCTTGGAGATGTTCTGGAAGTGATTTGAGGTGGTGGTTTGAACTGAATCAAACTGGAACTTGAGACTCAATGGTGCACTTTCTTTGAAAAATTGTGATTTTTGAGACTTTTCTTGAGGCAAAATTTCTGTGTCATTGTAGTGTGAGGGCTTGAGCATTTATAGAGGAGGAGATTTAAGTCATCAAAGAAGGAAAGAATCAAGTGATCATGGTGTTAGCAAAAATCAATGAAACATGTTTTTTAACTTGCCATTTTTGAATATCCTTGTCTCAAACATGTCTCTCACAGTTTTGGAAAGATTTTACGAGGTCTTGGGCCTTCTAGAAGATGTCTAAATGATCATAGTCCAACGTTAATCCAACTATTTGTTATTTTTAATTTAATTCTTTTATAAAAATTAAATAAAAATTTAAATAAATAGGATAAAAAATATGACCATGTACCAGTGGACTTAGAGATATTCTATCATGTCATAAACACATTTGATCCTCAAAAGTTAGGCTCATTAGTCCAAAAATTTGAAATTGCTCAATTGAGGTTTCATGCATTTCTCAAAAAATATCCAACTTGTGCCAACCATAACTCTCACAATTTTTCTCATATGAAGGTGATCTTGGACTTTTTGGAAACCTCAAGATGCCTCCTACAACTTTTATGCTGGTAATGTTTCCATTTGAAGTCTTTATCTTGATTTAAATTTCCTTGACAAAATATGTCTTTTTGTTGACTTTTAAAATGACCTGTAATCTTTTGATCCATGTCTCTCAAATGAAGCATTTTTGGCCTTGAGCTTAGAGACACAAAGTTATAGATACTTGAATTTCCATCAAAATGGCCTTTGGTTTAGAAATTTATGATGAATCATGTGAAAGTTATGCTTGGTCAAAGTTTAGTTGACTTCTTCTTAAGAAAACCTTAATCAGTAATTTTTGACTTTTGATGAATCTTGAGTTTTTTTGATGAATCATGATCAACCATTGATCAAATTATGAATGTGACTTCAAAATCTTGATGTTGACTAAAAATCTTGAGTTTTGTCTGTATGTTGACCACAGTTGACTTTTTATCCAATACAATTGATTTTCAATCATCTGAGCAATTGACTGAGCAAACTTGTGATGCAAAGCTTGAAACTTGACACGGGGATTCTTTGAAGCATGTGAGGAACCATGAAACTCACTTGAGGCATTAGAAGCTCAAATTTCTTTGAGAAAACCAAAGCCTTAATTGTAGGCCACTGCTTAGAAGGAGGGTTCATCTGATCAATTCTTGAATAGTCTTGAGTGTTTGAGACCTTAGGAGCATGAGGAGGTATCTTGAATAAATTTCTCTTGAAAAATGAGAGGGAAAATTTAGGGGTACAACAACTTACCATGTTCAATCTTATTTAACCTGAAGAGTTAGATTGGTATGCTCGCCATTCGGGGTCTAAAGGTGGAAGAGGATTGAACACTTAAGTGCCCAGAAATTTGCATTCACATGTGCATGAAGTGACACCGTTGGTTGATTATACTGCTTGAATGGCCTTAAATATGCCATTCGGAGAGGTGATAGAGTGTCTCCGAAGATGGGCTTATAAATGCCATCCAAAGTAACTGTCGAATGTGTTAGGGAGTATCAGAATGAAATCTTTGTCTCGATTTATCTGAAGAATGCTTTTTCAGACAATCTCTGAAGGAAAATGTTTTTCCGGACGAAGGACCTGATGATATGCTTTTCAGAATTCAGTCTCTGTAGGGGAATGCTTTTCAGAATAACTTCTGAAGGAGATACTCGGCAGAATTCAGTCTCTAAAGGGAGATGCTTGCCAGAATTCAGTTTCTGGGGGGTGCTTTTCAGAATGAAGGCCCTGAAGGAGATGCTTTTTCAGAATTCGGTCTCTGAAGGGGAAATCTTTTGGTCATGCAGATAGTCGCCCCGTCCTATTTCGGGAATTGATCTACAATCCGTTTTTCATTGGTAAACCCGTTCTATTTCAGAAATTCGTACCGCCTGGTCATATAGATAGTTGCCTCGTCCTATTTCGGGAATTAATCTACGACCTGTTCTTCGTTGGTAAACACGTCCTGTTTCTGGAATTCATACCGCCTGGTCATATAGATAGTTGCCCTGTCCAGTTTCGGTAATTAATCAGTGACCTTTTTTTTGTTGGTAAACCCGTCCTATTTCAGGAATTCATACCGCCTAGTCATATAGATAGTTCCCCCGTCCAGTTTCAGGAATTAATCAGCGACCTGTTTGAAAATTGCTGATGATATTCGTCTGTTTGTGAACTTTACCTGAAAAGACAAAATTAGCTTGATGTAATGTCATGATGTATGTAATGCATTGCGTACTAATGCTATCAAAATAAATGATAATGTTATATGCATATGCTATGAAGTATTGTGAAATGATGTATGGATGCAATATGTCGTTGAAGCGTATCCGTAGCTTCTTGTAACAATGTCTGGCTGGGGAAAATAAATTCCAAACTGTTAGTAGGTTTGAAGAAAGTAATTCTTCAATTTCTACTGGGAATAATTTTGCTGGAGATTCCCGCTTTCTGTTTGAGGATACTCCGCTGGGGATCTTCGACTTCTTCTTGATGATAGAGGCATTCAAGGAGAGTCGTTTGTTCGCCGTTCTTTGAGTTGTTTGATATACTTTCATAACATCCCTTCTTTGGTTGATCAATCATTGCTTACTTTCCCTTCTTCTTTACTTGTTCAAGTACTTGTTTGCTTGTCGTCTTTGTGTGATTCTTGTATGATCTTTCTTCCATCTTTGAGACACATTTGTATGAACCTCTTGAGGTATACTTGCTTACTTGTAGAAGTCTTTACCTAGCTTGCTTCACTTCATCTTTTCTTGCTAAGTTTTGATGTTTATTTGACACTTAAAAGCCTTGAGTGCTTGTGTGTTTGTTGATTGCTTATGTTTAGTTTGTAATGCCTTAGGGTAGAACTATTTGAGCATTAACCCTTAAGGGACTTTAGTGTGTGTGTTAAGTCTTTACTTAGACACATTCTTATTTGGTGATTGATGATTTGAGACATATTAGAGTTTAAACTCTTATTGGTTTGTACTTGTTGATTGATGTTTGATCTTACACTTAGGTGTTTGCTTGGCTCTTAAGCCATATCTTTTGAGATTTATTCTCATATTTATTTATTTGTCATGTGATTATGATAACATGTTCTCTTAGGATTTTAGTTTCATCTTTTTTAAGATGTTAAATAAATAGACCTTAGGTTTTAAATTAAGTATGATAACATTAGATAGCTCCTTTTAACTTTAACCTTAGGTCCATCTTTGCATGCTACACTAAAAAAAAGCGTAAATTATAACGGTTTTTAAGGCATTTTCTTAAACCGTCATAATTAAGGTATATTATGGTGTTGTATTTATTAACTTTATTTTATGGAGGTTATAACCGCCACAAATTACCATTTTGTATTTTCATAAATTTAGCGCACTTAATATTTTCCTTTCCTTCTATTTCTTTATTTTTTTGTCACGTTCAATTTATTTAGATAAAATATTATATTTATGTTTTTCTTTCATTTTATTTTATTTACATGAACATTAACCAAATATAAAAACTTTAAATATCAAAATTAAAAAATTTAAATAAATTGAATAATTAAAATAATTAAATGATTAAAAAAACATAAAACTGTGCTTATTCTCTCTAGTTCCTCTCAAACCTAATTCTTCTTAGATTCCTTCTTGCCGGTTTTCTCATTCCCTTCAAATCCTATCCAAAAATCTCTCAATCGAACAACTATCACACACTCAAAGCACCCCCCCTAAATTGCTTGCTTCTACTTTGAGTTTTAAAGGTAAACACCTCATCATTCTTAATATGCTTGTTACAGTTTTTTTTTGTAGTAAGAGAAGGTTGGTGAGATTAACAAGATTATTATCATGGTGTAGGATGTGGCTGAGGATGGCTTGATTTTTAACATTATCTCGCTATTATTATCCTTTCTAATTGGAGGAGTGAATTATCAAGTTTAAACAGTTGTGGGAGGACATTTGAACCCTTATATTACATGGAATAGAAAAGTATTACCATCGTTTTGACTAAGTGGCGTAGTGTGTAAGCCACACTCTTTATTCAATTTATGTTATGTTTATTTATTAGGTGTGTCTGACTTTGCATTAAATTCTTGATGAAACAAATTTGATGTTGTGATTCACTTTGCAGGCCTAAAAGTTGTTGGTGAAAGTGTTGAAAATTCTCGTCGTTATTTCGATAATAATATTGTTGGAATCATCAATCTCTATGAAGTTATGGTTAAGCATAATTATAAAAAGGTTCGATTCTTGTATTTTATTTTACCCTATTTTACATGTTCATTGTTCATTCCATTATTTAGACGAAAAGTATCGTATATGATTATGTTTTTCTTATGATTAAAACAAGGAATAAAAGTCTCATATGTGTAAATTTTATTTTATCGTATATGATTATGTTCTTCTTGTTTTCTCTTTTTGGGTTCTAATGAGTTGTCTTTGTTTTTCCTTTGACACTTCACATTGCATCTTATCTTTGAGGAAACTAGGTGAGGTATTATTACTTCAATCCATAATGGAGAATTATTTAACTGAGATACTTCAATCCAGTTGAAGCACGTGAAAGTGGTAAATCGGTGAAGATCCCTAGTAGATGTTGGAAGATTACGTGAGCTCAATGTATATGGTCATGATGATCCTACAAGGGATGACTATGTGGTACATACAAGTCACACATACACTGCAATTATAATACAAGTCACACATACACTGCAATTATATTATTACACCCCATATAACAATGACACTTACATTTGAGAAAAGAAAAAAAAAGTAAGGCATTTCAAATCTTGGTTAGAAAGTTGAGAGTATGCATCAGTGATTGTTTTGTCAGTTCATGAAATATAAATCTTGAACTTTTTATCCATCGTCAAAATACTTTATTAGCTTTAAAAATATAGTAGTTTACTTGTCTACAGTGAAGGAAAATTGCGATCCAAAACGTAGCGGAAAATTAAAATTTTCCTTTAGTGATCCTTACGAATGGACATGGTCAGTGATAGAAATCATAACTCTTGTGGTGATTCAGACTTTTGATGTTGCGATCACGAACATTGATGAATAGCAACGTCTCTACTCAGTCCACACAAACAGATCGCTTTTGGTCATAGTGTTAGCTGCTTACGAACATAAACTTTGAGTGAGAGAGTCAGACAAAATACGGCTAGAGTTTCAAGACCGAAATTTCATCAAGTGAAATACTTCAGCACAAGGGTTCTGTTTATAGAACCACTTATGTGGGCTGCAAGCTAAAAGCCCAATTAAGCCTACGAGTATCATACCTTATGATATACCACATATCACTTAAACGTGTGGTACCTTACCACATTCCATATTTCACTTAAGTGTATCATACCTTACGCTACTCTACAACTCACTTAAGTGCACCGTACCTTACAGTGTTCCTTATTTACTCTATCTTTCATCAACCTATCCTTATGTGTGTGACCCTATAGGTTTTCGTGACGTTGACAATTATATTAAATCACACATTTAACATAATAAATAATAAGCATTATCTAGCAACACATCGCTGCTACCCAAGTCACGAAAATGTTATGTGATCTAACAAAATCTTTATGTGATAATATTTGTGTGTATAATTACCCTTTTGCCCATATGTCTATATTGAACACAAGGCACAAACCGTGCCACCATTGTCCAGTTCAATATTGGACCCTTAGACATTTATCATATTATGCAGAATGAGCAAATTTCATCTAGGTCACTCATGTTCCTCAACAAGCTTTGTGAAGTACCCATCAACTGTCTTTATGGTCATCCAGTTACGGATAATATTTGATCAGCAATAAAGTACTTAACTCTATATCTAGGGTCCATAGTGGTTTCAGGTCGAAGGGTGGTATACACCATTATCACCATGAGAATAACTTATGACACCTTGCATAATATTCTATGTAGTATTCTCATTGTGGGTCAATCCAGTATAAATATTACTCTTAATATTTATACCTATGTCAATACTTGGTAAATCCTTATCCACGATCCATGAGGTGTGATCATCAGAGTATATTTATAATAATCTCAATGCTTTAATGTTATCCCACTTCGCAATAAAGCTCGACTACATATATTTTAAGAATAGTGTTCTTATGTTTAATGGGATCTCATGATTAAGTTACACTTAATATTTCATTAAACAAACGACATATTCTAGGGACTTTATTATTTTGGAAAAACAAACATAATAAAGAAATGTCTTTTATTATTAATAAATAATTCAACACAAGTACCAAAAGTATTGACCTCTAGGGCTTACACCAACAATTTTCCACTAGCACTAGAGCCAATCAGGCATACCTCTAATATCCATAGATCTAGTATGGCCATCATGCTTCTGCTGTACAAGAGGCTTTGTTAGTGGGTCAGTAACATTGTCAAGTGTAGGTACTCTACATATCTTCACATCTCTATGATCAATTATCTCTCGAATGAGGTGATAACGCCTAAGTATGTGTTTGGATCGTTGGTAAGATCTAGGCTCCTTAGCTTGTGGGATATCACCATTGTTATCACAATAGAGATCAATAGGATCCACAATGCTTGGGACTATGTCAAGTTCACTAATGAACTTCTTGATCCAAACAACTTCCTTTGCTACATTTGAGGCAGAAATATACCCGACCTCGGTTGTAGAATCAGCAACTGTATCTTGCTTTGAACTTTTCTAGCTCACAACGCCACCATTTAAGCATAACACATAACCAGATTGTGATCTAAAGTCATCCTTATCTGTCTGGAAGCTAGAATCAGTGTATCCAATTACAACAAGCTCTTTCTGACCTCCATATATCAAGAATGAGTACTTAGTCCTTCTCAAGTACTTAAGGATATTCTTGACAGCTACCTAATGAGCATCACCGAGATCAAATTGGTACCTACTCGCTGCACTTAAAACATACGAGACATTTGGTCGAGTACATAACATGGCATACATGATAGATCCTATTGCAGATGCATATGAAATCTTAGTCATGCGGTCCCCTTTCTTCCTTAGTTGAAGGAGATTAGGTTTTTTATAAACACAGGTGTTGTACCCGAAACTTTTCCCTCTCATTTTCTCAAGAAATCACCCTGGATCCTCAGGTTTACTTCCATCCAATCCCGAGCTTTGAATTACAAATTTTTCAAGAAAGTCGCCTGCAAGGGCAAAATAGTCATTTTCACATTAAAAGGTCATACTTTGACTTTTGGATCAGAATCAAATCTCCGAAATCATATTTTATCAAAATATGTTGGAATATGAAGTTTGTATCATCAAAAAGTTCAAAAGCCAAATTTACTATGGAAAAAGCCAAATTTCTAAATACTTGAGATTTTTTCTAAGTATTTAAGAAAAATGACACTTCAGAACTTCTGAGCCAGCCTCCAGGCAGGTGCAGTCAGAAGTTATAAACATGGTTCAGCACATAGTCTTCAGTCAAAACATGGCTCTTCAGCATCTACGCAAGTTCAATCAGAGTTTGCTAGAGTAATGCAAAGAAGGTAATAAAGCGTAATACGAAGCCTGAAAGCTCCTTCAGAACATGTTGGAGCCAGAAGGTAAGAGGATCAGAAGATTGGATGCTACGCTGAAGCAGAACCTCTAATCCAGAGTTTTCAAAGGTAAATCAAAGAAGGTTACTGGAAAACCTGGGGAATCCTTCAGAGTATGATGAGGCAACATGATACTAAGATCAGAAGTATGGTGTTTTGTTCTAGACTATGCTGAAATGGAACTTCTGATCCAGAATTAAGCAATGATGCAAAATCTCACATTACAGGATTTCTGATTTTGAAAAATCTCATCATCATTTAATGCTCATTAATGCTCACAACCACTTTTAAGTCTTTGTCCAAAGGATCTCTCCACGTGTGGCATAGAAATACCCTTGTTATCCTTAAAAGCAAACTTTTATACAAAAGTATGGAAGGGTCCATTCGTTACTTTTTGCTTGTGGGTTTACTTTTCCTTAATCCATGCTTGCTAATCCAGTCTAGGCTAAAAAACAGTCAACTATCACACCTTTTTTGAACTTACTTCAAGAACAAGTCAACATATAGCGTATGATGTTGGCGCTACTTGACATTTCAAACCCATAAAACTTTGCCTATAAATAGAACACCATTGGTCACTGAGAAGAGGTCGGAAAAAAATTGAGAAAGAAAAGCCTTGAACCCCTGCCAAAATTCCAAGAGTTCCAAGAACTGTAAACACAACACATAAAACCTTGTTAACTGTTGATTCCTTGCATTCAAAACTACACTTGTTCTCAAATATTTCTTGACTAAAAACCATTCACACAGTTTCTGATCCACATGTTGGAAACTGTCTAAACTTGTGTTCATATTGCTATACATTTTCCATCCATCCACTCAAAGAAATCAGAACATAACCTCTTTTCCATCCCCAGAAGTTGAAAACTTCCAGCATACTGAGTACGTGAAGAAGTTGTTCAGAGCTTCATCAGAGTTGAGGTTAACTCCGGTTCACAGAACTTCTTCCAGCTGCAAGGTAAGTTTTTGCTGACCCTCACCATATTACTTAAGCATTACCAGATTTACATGCTCAGATATAATGTAGATATCAGGTTTTTGGTGTCATACATATTCTGAGATTTCATGTCTTCTGTCTGCCTAAGTAGGGAATAAGTCAGTTCAGAACCTCTTGAAGAAATTAAAACTCAGAATTAGGATTAGCAAATTCTTACGTGCCTCTGATTTATAGTTCTGATATTTCCTATTTCTGAAATGCTATGACACTTGCTATAACTGTTCTATGCATGTCTTCTGTTTTGTGGAGAAATAACCAAATTAGAGATATTCTGACTAGCATAGAGAGAGAGACCAAGTTCTACCATTGGTATCAGAACTTCTGAAGCTTGTTTTATTGCTAGTGGTCTCAGAACTTCTGAAGTATGTTTAGTTTCCAGTAGTATCAGAACTTCTGAAGCTTGTTTTGTTGCCAGTGGTATCAGAACTTCTAAAAACTATTGTTTTCCTAGTGGGTTCAGAACTTCTGACCTTATACATTTTCACTAACAGGTTTCTGTTTTGCAGTGTTCCAGGGTCAGAACCTCTAACTTCATTCTTATCAGCAACACGCTGATTCTTTTTCTTTTTTTATTATTTATTATCTTACTATCACTCTCCATTCCATTAATCAGTAAGCATCAAAAGTATTTCCTTCACACTTTATTTTGGCTTCTTAAAACAAAAGATCAAAAATATTTTCTTAAAACAAAACAAGTTCGTTTTCACATTTTCTCGTACATTCTTATGCATTTCAATATGGTTGTAATGATAATTTAGGGTTTATTTTCTTTGCAATCCCCATTTATAAACTTGTATACCCCATCCCCTAAATGTTGTAATAATGCAGGACTACATTTCCGCACTTTTATTGCTTTCATATGCTGTATAGTAACTAGGGTGTGTATGGCAAGATAAAACCAACAAGTAGACCACCAAAAATCAGATACAAATGCATGAAATCAAACACACTTGCACCCTTAGGGTAATCTCACTTGTTGCCTTACAAAAATGGCCATGTTATGCATGTGGGATGTCTTAGCACAAACAAATCGAAAAATACAAGATCATAGTCCCTCGATGACGCTATCAAAGTTGCCTTTCACAAATGATCTTAGTCCCTAAAATAAAAGTGCTAAGTCATCTCACAACATTGCTATCATGGTCATACGATGACTGTTGTACTCCAATTTTTCCCCCTAATATCCCTTCATCATACCATATTGTTTCAATCACCATAAAATCACATTAGGGCTTTTGGTTCCTCTCCCTATCTTTAACCTTGCTCTTTGAGGAGTAACCAAGCACCTTGACTTGTTTTCTTTGGTGATCATGGATATTTTACTTTGATTTTCTCTCTAAATTAACAAATACAATATTGGTTTGTCTTACTAGTTAATAATGTAGGTGGAGGCAATGAGGTTTAGCAAGTTGCATCATGGGTTCATGAGTTTATTTCCATGCCCTAGTCAAAAGATTGAGAGATCCAAACCTCACCATTGAAGTTGTTTTGAAGTTGGTATGTAAGTAGTTCTGGTATCCATGAGTCCTCATCACCATCCTCAACAAATCCTATTCACAAAGGAGGAATATTGGCACAAAAAGTTTGTTCAAACTTGACAAAGTTCCACCAAGCATTCTCTTGATCTAGAAGTTAGGGTTTTGGACTTCAGAGGGGCATATCTTTCTCATCTTTTGGTATTTTTGAGTGATTCCAAAATCATTCTTCTCTTCAAAGAGTTACCAACAAATCACTTCAAAAGTTTCAAGAATTTTTCATGTGGAAGAAACTTGGTGAAAAGGAAAGATTACAAGTCCTCCAGATGAACCCCCAATTTTTCATAATGTTATTTCAAATGATCATAACTTGGTCAATTTTTATCACCTTGAGCCTATTATTTTTTCATGATAATCCTAAGGATGTATACTTCATGCCTTCTTTTATGTGCAAAGTGAAAAAATGGATGGAAGTTGCCTTAAGAATGCAAAAGATTATAGGTCATTTCATGATTTTTGGCCAACTTCAACAAGTCATAACTTGCTCAATTTTTGGATATTTTGAGTGGTTCAAATTGCAAAATTTCATTCAAGAGGTCTACTTCATTCCATCTTTTTTGGTCAAGAGAAAATTCTAAGTGGAAGACCATGTTTGGATGCAAGAGATTATAGGTCATTTTTAAAGAAGAGTTTGAAATTTTTCTAAGTATGGAAAGTCAACTCTTTTTCTTCAACTTTGACTCCATGTAACTTTCAGCTCAAGCATCCATTTGATTCCATTATTTTTCCATTGCAAAGCTTGTAACCTCATCTTTTCAAAGCATCAAGAATTATGCCCTAAGACCCCTTGAGTTGGAAATGCCATGGATTTGAATTTGGTAGTTTGAAACTGAATTTTGCACAAAGTCAGAATTTTGAAATCCATAATGTGACTTCTAAACACAAGATTTGTGCATGTTTTTTATTTAAACTTAATTAGAAAACTTGTAAGAAGTGATTAGCACCCCAAAACGCAAGGTTTGGCTGAGTTTTAATGGAAATGAAGTCACACTTCACTCATGCTCGACCCTTACTCAATTTCCCTCCAAACTTCCTTGTTTCTTCAATTTTTCATTCCCATTCACTTCCCTATAAATAGAGGGCCATCCCCCATTCAATTTCCCAAGCTTAGAGAGCCAAGAACACCCTGCCAAAACTTCACACGAACCCACTTTTGCTAAATTCAGTTTTTGAAATTTAAGCTTCCTTTTCCAAAATTCTTTGCGTATTCATCATCCTTGAACTTCATACAAACTCTCCAACACTTAAACCAATCAAAACGACCCATAATCCAAGCTACAGAAGTCCAATTTCAGAGCTTCTTACTTGAACTTCGAAAAGGTAGAATTCTCCACCAATTGGATCCAAATCAAGCACTAATTTGTTCTACTCCTTTGTCTGATTCTAATGATACTTACAATTTTTAAATCCATTGAGAATTGAGAGATAAATCTCAAATTGAAGTTGCTCGCTATTTTTGTGTTTTGATTCATATCTCTCTCTATACTTTACATAAATTTGGCGCGATGGTTGTGTTAGAATCGTCTTGAAGAGACGAGTTCAATGATGCTAGCCAATGATCCTAATTTTTACATTTGAAGGATCTCAGAAAATCCCCATTGCAGGGTGTCTGGAGGTTGAAGACGATGACATGTCTCGTCTCAGCCAATGATAGCGTGCCAAGCGTTTTAATTTCATTGGTTGCCCTTTTTCTGATTACATGTGTGTTTCACTAAGGTCCATATCAAGCACAGCATGTCTGGTCCATTAGATTAGCTTACTAATGCGTTTTGACTTTGATCTGATGGTCCACATCTTTTTGGTTTTATTTTATTTTCTGATTTCATATTTTATTCGATTAAATTTTCAAAAATTCATAACTCTTTTATTTTTTATCCATAAATTATGAAAAATTCACAAAAAATACTTTGAATTATTTCTGATCTCATGAATATTTTTTTACATTTTTATTTTAACATTTGGTATTTTTTATATTTTTTGTATTATTTTCTTTCTTTTAATTACTTAAAAAATACTTTCTAACATTTTTTAATTCTGAAAAAATTCATAAATATTATTTTGCATATTTTTGACTTTCTGGAAATTTTATGGAATTTTATGTTGAGGTTTACTATTTTTGATCTATTTTATGTTTTTTTTATCAATTTTAAATGGTTAAAAAATAATTTCTGACTTTTAAAAATTACTAAAAATTTTATAAAAATATTTGGACCCATTTATGATTTTTCTATGGTCTTATTTTTCATTTCTTGATTAATTTGAATATAATTGATATTTTCCTCATTATTTTCTAGTTTATTCTAACATTTTCCATCCTTTAATATATATATATATATATATATATATATATATATATATATATATATATATATATATATATATATATATATATATATATATATATATATATATATATATATATATATATATATATATATATATATATATATATATATATATATATATATATATATATATATATATAATATCATTTTGTGAATATTTTCTGGCTGTCTTGGGTTGATTTTTTGATCATGGCTTTATTAACATCATTGGATCCATGGTGTTGAGTTTAACTACACAAAAATGGATGATTGATTTTAATAATATTTTGATTAAATATTAATTCAAATATGGTTTTCTTTTTTTACCCTAATTCCTCTTCATCTCTTCCCCTTCTCCTTGCACTAAATGTTGTTAGAGCATGATCTCTATATCATGTCTCAAAACAAATGGTGCATAAATTGCTATTGACCGGCCTCAAAATAGGTGCGACTTCTATATAAGTCCACTTACGATTGCTTAACATAGCGCTAAATTTTGTCCCGATTCGAATAAATGATCATTTGTGGCCGAAACTTATGATTGCAAGCCCAAGTATGTTAATTTGATCTCTTTGATCCAATAACCTTGAGATTCATTGTGTGGAGGCTTTGGTTCTGCCAATCCTCTAATGGATCTATAACACCTTTGGTCAACGCGGATCACTTAAACATCGTTGATCATTAAATGGTACTTGTGAGAATTCCAAATGGATGATATACTTGACAAAAAGCAAATGCAACTTCTTGTGTGGAGGCTTTGGTTCTACCAATCCTCTAATTAGTTCCAAATGCAAGTTTCAAGATGGTCATCCAACTAACCACTAATTATTGACTTGTTTTATTTTATGCTTTTATGCTTTATGCACTATTTACTTTTAGCATTTACATTTTATGCCATTTTCATCTTTGCTCATTTAAGCATTTATTTTCTTGTCATTTTTACTTTTCTCACTTGAGCTTTTCTTTTTCTTTTTTCTAAGATACTTAATAACCAACTTAAACCCTAAAAAACTCTTAATGGTACTTGGACTATTTGGTTACTATCCTTGGCATTATGGAGCATGGGACTTTTTCTTGGACTTAGGATTAGAAACCTTAGTCTATCTTGGAGACCTTATGATCTTATCTAATTATTTTGTCTGGAGCTCTTGAGGTTTACCTCAGGAAATTGGGTTGCTTGTTTGTTTTTGTGTGCAGGTTTTGTGATTACATCCTTTATCTGTAATCTAGAATTCACCTGCATACAGCTGTTACTCTGCCCAATTTTTGTGAAGACTTAATACACATGAAAAGGTCTAGTATCTTTGCTTGCTTGGTTTCAATCAAAAGAATGGGAGTTCTAC
The DNA here is from genome assembly GCA_948472305.1 of Vicia faba. Taxonomy (NCBI): domain Eukaryota; kingdom Viridiplantae; phylum Streptophyta; class Magnoliopsida; order Fabales; family Fabaceae; genus Vicia; species Vicia faba. Next base: position 1,276,892,600 of record OX451740.1, on the reverse strand, counting down.
CTTGGCTCATAATGTCAAGTTTTGGCTTCTTGTTGGTTAAGTGGTCCTTATCCTTAGCTTTTACCTTATGCTTTAGGATAGTATCTTCTTCTCCTCCCATTTTCTATAATTTCAAAAATCTTCTCCCTCTTTTTTTTAACCCCTCTTGTTTCTAAACTTGAACCACTTTCATAATAAACTTGGACTTATGTCCATACATTTTCAAAAATCATTTTCATAAATAAACTTCAATCAATTTAATAATACTTTGACACTTTTTTGTGAGAAGACTAAAAGTCAATCAATCTCATTTCAAATCATTTTTCCACTTTAGCTTTTACCTTTAAACTTTTTCTTAAAAGATTAGGATCTTGTCAATCCTTGTAGTGATGCAAACAACTATACTTCTATAATATGTAGTGAAGTGAGATATTTTACACTTGGGTGTTGAGTGAGGCATTGTTAATTTTAAAATCCAAGTCATATCCTCCACTTTGAGATGATGCAAATTCTCCTTTCTCATGATTGTGGGTAGTAAGTATGTTTTCCACATGGACAATGACGATGACATCTTATCTCATAAAATTAACCAACACACTCGTGTTTCAAATTTTTAAAAGAGGAACTACGTGTACCCTAATCCTGTATTGCATGAAATATGGTACGTAGGCACTAAAGGTTCGCAACCGCGGCGGGTGCAAAAATCATAAAAAATACTTTTCTTACCTCCACCATCTATTTCTATACAACACATTTTCATAGCCAAAATATACAGATTTTACAAAGAGGTTCATGCGGAGTACCATAGATGTTTAGGGTGATAATACCTTCCCTTTGCATAATCAACCCCCTTACCTTGAATCTTTCCCCCTTTTTTGGGTTATTCGCTCTTTTCCCATTCCTTTGAAACAATAAAGCGCGGTGGCGATTCTTATTTTGATTTGTATAAAGGCTAGTCAATCCAATGGCTTAGTCTTGAACATTTCTACCGCTACAATGACCCAACGTCCATCCCTTCACATCCAACGATGGGGCTTCTTACCAAATCAATGGTAAGATAGAAACATCTAAAGGAGGAGGAAAAGTACATCTAAGACCTTTTAAGTAGGTAAGTTTGCTCTCAGTTACTCGCTTGCTCACAACAAAAACATTTTTTGCACCAACACTCTGACTTTGAAACATTTTCAAAAGACAACACTTTGTACGCGTTCTTATAGAGACGAGAGCCATTACAAAGGAAACCCTTTTCAAAGTCACTTTCAAAAACACATCTCACGACAAAAAAATACACCAACACTTTCATTTTGAAAACATTTTCGAAACAAACACTTTGTATGCGTTCTTATAGAAACGAGAATCATTACAAAGTCACATTTTCAAAATACTTTCAAAACCACAAAGCACATTCAAACAAAAGCAAGTGATCTAGCGAGTAATTAAGAGCCCATGGAAAACCATGGATGAAAAGGTTGCTAATACCTTCCCTTTTTCATAATCTACCCCCCGAACTCAAAACATCTCTAAAGGTATTTCCTGTGCTTTTTCACCATTCCTTTTGGATAAAAGAAAAGTCAGTGGCGACTCTTGCTAAACTGCAAAATTTGCAAACACAAACGCAAAACCTTAAGTCAGTTCTCCCACTGTATCACAGAACTGGCGAATCTGCTGGAGATTAATAATTTGAAAATTTATAAAAGTGGGGTTATCTTAGGGTTAGATCACATTTATTTGATTACATTGTTTGACTTGTATGCTTTACATTTTTGTTCTTTGTTTGGGTTTGAAATCCTTTACTCGGATTTGGGATACATTATAGGTAAATAGCAATACGTTGTGGAAACTGTGCGGGATATACCGACATAGTCTAAGAAATAGCTATGTTAGTGTGACATATTTGTGGGTACCGGTAGCCTTTGAGTTAATCAAAGAGAATACGGGACCGCTGAGTGATGTCATGAAGCACTAATGAACTTCTAGAACCCTTTACTTGACCAACTTAGACTTTAGGATGTAGTGAGATGACCGTCTTTGGTGCAGTCCGAAGTTGGTAGATACTCGATACTACACTCATTGAGGGTTGGTTTCTTGGGATATTTCGGTCGCCATAAAATAGGCTTGAGCTGAAACAATGACCAAGGAAACAATCCGATGATATTGAGCTCCTTAGAACCAGGTTACTATTGCTAGGACAGGTTTAAGCCAACTAAACTTCAAGAGGGTACTTACCTATAAAACCCCATGTAAGCCTAAACTAAGAACTTGTTTGTCTTGCTTGTGTATGCATACTTGTACATAACATCATGGCATTAGGGGAGGTATCACCTACAACCCATGCTTAGCTTTAAGACAGTTTGGTTACGCCCAAAGGGATGGTCTGCACGAGATGCTGATTCAAGGTTTGGTATTCGACTACGACAATGACGGTCAAGGTCTTCGCCATAGATTCATCCGAGCTTGGAGGATGCTAAACAAGGTGGATAGCAAGACTTTTGGACACAAGAATTCCATCCCTCTTGAGCCTTACCTAAAATGGGTATGAACCTGTGCATAAAGTATTATGATGCCTTATCCTTCCATCCTTCCGGTGATCATTGAGCCTGTTAAGGAGGGAGAAGTTTCATACACTATCCTACATCCTGACATGCCCATATCTCTTGAAGACCTACAAAGGGATTGGATACAACTCAAAGGAGAGCGAGATACTTTCGAAGCCCAATTCTATGCAAGCGAGAAGAAGGTTTTGGAACTCACTAGGCTACTTCATGAGGAGCAGACTCTAAATGCCTACATTGCACCAAAAAGGATGCACACTACTTTTTTATCTTATAGTTTTGTATTATTTTGCCCAAGGGGCATTGATGTACTCAAACTTTATCTTATTAATATAACGTGTGTTTCTTTTTGTCTAAAACAAAATTGAATCTTTGAAATCCTTGAAAACATTGCATATGCACATATTATTCATCATAACATAAACATGTCTTTTGCAACGAGTTTCCTCATCTCTCTACTGTTTATTTCAGTAAGATGGATCTCGAACAGACAATCAAAGATCTCCAAACTCAGAACACGCAGTTTCAACAGTTGCTCATGAATCTAGCCAAGGGGAAAGAAGAGTTGAAGACTCTGCTGGCTGAGGAAAGGAAAAAGAAAACAAAGAAAGTCACTGGGGTTTTAAACATGGGGAGAAGGTTTCAAGGATAGACTAGAAGAACCTTGAATTTTGCAACAACATCCGGTGAAGGAGAGGGGAAAGGAAAGGAAACAGCGGTTTTGTCAGAATCTGAAGAGGAGGAAGAAGAGGAAGACTACTCTGAGGAACAGTATCCTCCAGCTGATGATAAGTACAGACATCTTGAAGAGCGTTTGAGTGCTATGGAAATACAAAAGGTGCCAGGCCTAGACTTTGAAGAATTGGGACTAGTTTCGGGGATTGTGATTCCTCCGAAATTTAAAGTGCCTTTGTTTGCAAAATATGATGGGGTGTCATGTCCTAAGATGCATCTCCGATCATATGTAAGAAAGATCCATCCACACTTCGCTGATAAATACTTGTGGGTGCATTTTTTCCAAGATAGCCTATCTGGAACATAACTCAACTAGTTTTACCAACTGGAAAGGGCCAATATCCATAATTGGGAAGATCTTGTCGCAGCTTTCTACAAGCAATATCAATATAATGCTGATTTGGTGTCTACCCTTACCCAACTTCAGAGTATGGCTATGGCTTCCAATGAGGGTTTCAAGGATTACGCGTAGAAATGGAGAGATCTAGCTGGAAGAGTTCAACCCCCTCTGTCCGAAAGAGAATTAGTGGACATGTTCGTAGGCACTCTATCGGGCCCTTTCTTCAACAATTTGATTGGAAGCTGCAGGATTTACTGAGTTAATACTGACCAGAGAGAGGGTGGAAGCTGGCATAAAAAGTAGAAAGATTCAGAAGGATTCATCTTCTTCTACAATTGTGAGGAAGCCTTTTGTTGGGAAGAAAGAAGTAGCTGTTGTATATCCACAAAGGAACCAAGGGAGAGCCGAACGCCGACCAATGGTAGGGGCTATTATGATCCCAAAGCCTACGTCTTATCAACCAAGAAGTAATCAACCGAGGATGGAAAGGCCAGTCCGGCAATTCACCAGAATCAATATGACTCTGTCCCAAGTATTACCGCATCTTCTGAAATCTAATTTGGCAACTTTAAAAGAATCTCCAAAAAACCCCAACACAGCGTCCCCTCATTATCACCGAAATTCCCGTTGCGCATATCATTCTGAAAGTCCGGGTCACGACACTAACAACTGTTGGGCCTTGAAAAACAAAATTCAAGACCTTATAGAGGCATAAGAAATTGAGTTTGATGCGCCCGAGAAGCCAAACGTCATTTATGCTCCTATGCCCAGACATGGTCATAACACCAATGCTATTGAAGAAGATTTATTTGTTACCACAGTTGATGAACTCGTGACTCCACTCTCAATCGTTAAGATAAACTTTTTGAAAGCCTGTATATTCCTGGGTTATAATGAAGACTGCCACCTTTTCTTATCCTTGTTGTACCCCAAAATTTTCCCTCCTAATTTCTTTTATTTGGCTTAGACCTTCGCATTCATTCACATATATCTCATTAGGTCACTAACATAGCATGCATTGCATTTAAAAGAGCGCTTGAGGTTCAAAGTTCAGTGGCTGTGTGATATTAGGGTTTCGCAACGGTTAAGGTGTCTGTATCAAATAAAGCCTGATTCTTTTTTATTATCCTTCAAGCAGTAAAATGTGGAATTAGGGTTGCAACTATGCTTATTGAGGGTTTCGTCCTCTTCAAGTTAAGGGGTTTTTTACTCATTTAGATACATTCAAGACAAGAGTCAGAGTGTTTCTCCACCAAGTTTGTGCTTGTCAGCATTTCATCAACCGAGGTTCATTAGGTTTTCTAAGTCATGGCCATCTTGGTCATATTTCTTTCTGTATCCCCATATTTATTTCCAATTTGTTCTACGAGGTCACCTAAGGGCTACCAAATCAGGCATTCATCATCTCTTTGTGCTCAACGTCATCCTTTGATTATGGTTTATTTCTCTAAATCATCTACCATTCAAGAAAGGTTTCTCTGGGAAGTTGTGATTATCAGGCAAGGCTATAATCAGGGGATGTCGTCCATGAACAATCAGGGTTTCAATTGATATATCTTTGTAAAATAAGAAGGAAATCATTTCTTGAATCTCTAGTCATGTGGGCAACAACTTCATGCTAGAAAAGAAGATTCAGTTGGACCTTCTTCATGAATTAGGGTTCGTATGCCTTATAATGCAAAGCTCTTCATCTGGTCGATTGGCTTACTTACGATATAATCTATTTTCTTTGGATTTCATTTCAATGCTTTGAGATAAAAATCTAAAAGCTTTATGTGGAAGTTTAGGATTTATATCCTATCGTACTTGGGTTTATCAACATCTTTAATGGAGGTTCATGGGATGATAAGGCGTGATATAAGGATGGCATTGTAAATTCATTAAGATCAAGGCAGTTTGGTTCTCTTATTGTTTGTTATACAAGATTGATAGGGATCAACATGTTGGATCCATTCTCTCACGAAGGACATAGGGTGATGTTAGGGACCATTTTATTCATGGTCATCAATTGAAGATTGGGTTCGCTTCATGGCTTATGATATAGGTCATTTGCTTTAGGGTACATTCAAAAAAGTGGAATCCTGATCATGGAGTTTGCTTTAGATTATTTCAAGAGAAATATCATGCGAACTCAAGTTTTGTTCAAGAATAGGATTAAAGTTCATTTACCAAGCATTCAAGGTTAGAAAAGGATTCATGTGGGATTTCTTGAGAAACAAGTTATTTGGAATTTAGAGCAAATATCAAGTTCATGCATGTACAAGGGGATTCAAGAATTATTCAAGGCTATTTCAAATTTCAAGATCGCAAATCCAAACTTCATTCACCGTTCAAGTGACCATAATGCAAAATTACAAGTTTCAATTGGTTCAAGATTCAAAATTCCAAGTTCAAATTCCAATTTCAAATTCCAAATTTCAAATTCCAAATTCCAAATTCCAAGTTTAACATTCATTATTCAAATTTTACAATGTCTAAACATCATACAAAACCATACATCCAATTTACAAAAACCACGATTAGCTTGTCTAAACATCATACAAAAATACTACACAAACTTTTGTTCTAAAGTCTTAATAGCCTAATATCTTCATGTTTCCATGTTCATGCCAAATAACCATCTTCAAAATTCTCTTTCAGGCCATATTAAATCTCTCATGCCATCTTCTTGAATTTTCCTTGAAATCCAATTTTAAGCCTTCTTATAATTATAAGCTATACCCTGTCAATTAACCAAACAATTTTACATAAATATACATGCAGACAAACTGGTTTCCAAATTAATCATGAAGCAAATTGGTTAAATTGGTTCATACCTGTTTCGATCCATGGCAAAGAAAATCAAACTTTCAGAATGCACATGGTATTATGGACGTTCTTACAGAAATGCTCAGTGCTACAGAGCCTGGTAATAAAGAAGGGCTTCGGCAGGAAATTATTGTTGATTTGGTGGAGCAATGTCGAACATACAAGCAGAGAGTGGTACACCTTGTTAATTCAACTTCGGATGAGTCACTACTATGCCAAGGACTAGCTCTTAATGATGAACTGCAGCGTATACCTGCCAAACATGAATCCATAGCTTCAGCAGGACCTACTGTCAAAAAAACAAAGAAATCAAATTCAGCACCTACTGGAGCACGTGTAGATGTTGATGGTCCTTTGATTGATACTGGAGATACTAGTATACAAATTGATGCAAGTACTGAAGCAGGGTCTCAAACATTGAATCAATTAACGCTTTCTGCGCCCTCTACTACATCAAATGGTTTAGCTCCTCCAGTAAAGGTTGATCCCAAATGGGATCTCCTTAGTGGTGAAGAGTTTAACTCACCAAAAGCAGATAATTCACTTGCTCTTGTTCCTGTAGGAGAACAGTAGCCAGCCAGTCCTACGTCTCAACAAAATGCCCTTGTTCCTTTTGATATGTTTTCTAATGGAAACAATGTGCCAATTCCTGTTAATACCCCTAACCAAATCCCAACTGTTATAACTAACTTCTAACAGTTTTCTAACTAACTCTCACGGTATAACAGGTTTCTAACCAAAACCAAAACAAAAAATAACTAATTCCCTTACCAGCTTAACCATAATCTACAACAACCCTCTAACTGCCAAAAAACAGAATTGTAACAGAATTTCCAACTATCTAACAAAAAACCGAATTCCCAAAATTCTAACCTATAACTAACTTTCAATTGCCAAAACCAGAAGAAAACGAGATCATAACAAAAAATGGAGATTCACTCTGCTGTAACAAACTCTCAAGCCATATAACATAAACTACATAACAGAAAAGTACCTGGAAATTACAAGGGATTATTCACCCTCTCTGAAAATGATCTCTCAGCTCCCTCTGCAAAATCACCTTCAATTCATCTTTCTTTGAATCTTCAATTAACAACCTCACCACTGTTCTCCAACCTGCATCAATTCTCTATAACACCTATACCACTGAACTTCAAGAATCACCATTGATCTTCACCTCTTTGTGCATCTTTAATCATCATCACCACCTTGCCATCATCAAAAATTGCAGCTCCTCCGCACCCATCAACGACAACATCATAGACAAGTAGAAAGAAGAAGAGATAAACGGAATAACTGACACTGAATGCTCCGCCATCGTTGATTCAAGGTAAAACCGTCTATCACCGATTTTTCGCCTTCTCGACGCCTTAGCATAACCGTCATCCTTATATAACCTTGCACCTTCAAGTTTCTGTAATAAACACAGCTACACCTTCAATCTTCAATCCTCCATAACAATTGTTGAAATACATCATCGTTTTTCACATCAACCTGCAATAATCCTCTTCATCAATAGAGAACACGCAAATAGAGTGTCAATCAAGATCAAAAAAACACACGGAAATGGAACAGTGAAGAAGAGATGTCGTCTGGACATGAGAGGTTGAGTTGAAGAGAAAAGTTGCCGCTGATTTGAGAGAAGGAGAAGAGAAGCCACTACTGTGCTTTTGGTTGGAAAAGAATAGAGTAATCGTGTTTCAGGGAAAAGTTGGAAAATCACAAGCATTTTAAACCCTAATCCATCGAAACTATACCATTTCATGTTGTTTTTTTTATTTTCTTTTTATTTCTTTATTTTTCTTTTAATCTTTTATATAGTAAAAGAAGTATAGTTGAATAATATTGGTACTTGAGGACTGAATCAGCTGGGCCTGGGAATATTTCGTTGCCACACAATCCTATAAGATTTTTTATTGAAAGCCACTGAACAAAAAAATTGGTTATTAGACATTGCAGATTGGGCCTAGCGCCTAATTTCTTCAGCAAACCCCTGGATTACTGGTTCGTACCCCCTGAGCTTAGTAATTTCTTTTAAATAATTGTGATAATTGTTTTGTTTGAATTTTATTCACACAATAAAAATAATAAAATTCAATAAAATTTGTTAGATTTTGATATTGATTTTTAGGAATTAAATCGGGATCATCCGATTATTTGAGATTAGTAATTCACCCTGGCTTGTTGAGATTTAAATCTTATGCAGGTTTATTATGCGATATGCGGGTACGCTTGAAATTTCGATTGGGATTTATTTTCACATCGATGATGCTTCAACACTTATTCCGAGCATTGGATTTCTAACCCTTTTCTTTGTTGATGCTAGCAGCTCACGAGATCATCGGGTTTCTTTGCTTTTTGCTTCGCTCTACGGGCTAGTACTCGTTTGGTATATTTTATTTCTATTTTCATTCTCGAATTTTACCGCTTCCTAGAGATCCTGTGAAGTATAATAACATTAGGTTTAGAAGTAGGCTAGTCTCCCTAAGACTTTTCTATCCCATTTTCTTATGCATTTTCACTAAAGCTAAAACTTCTTTTTTACAAACTTTAAAATACTAAAAAATTTACTGACGAGAATCATATCTTTGTTAAGTATGTGAGACGATAAGCAGGTTTCTTCTCGACCTTATTTTTCTCTTATTCTGAACCTTGGCATGGCTCATGTCCCAAAGACTTATTTCACGAATAAGTAGGGAAATGGCTAAAATCTCTCTCTTGAGGTTAAATAACTGTTATCTACAAGCAAAAATACCAACCAATACAAACTCTTTTTGCCTTCGGGCCTTTCTTTCAAACTCCTTTCAAAAGAGCATGTTAATTCACTTCTGTGCTGACGCGTAAGTCTCCAAAGGTCGAGTTGCGGAAGAAGGCGAAATTAATATTGTTCATTAAAAAAAACACAAACCAATTCAAACATTTTTGTGCACCCAGGCACATTTTCTCCAGACTTTTTTCAAAAGAGCATGTTAATTCACTTATGTGCTGACACGTAAGTCTCCAAAGGTCGAGTTGCGGCAGAAGGCGAAATTAATACTGTTCATTAAAAAATACAAACCAACAAAAACATATAAGCCGAACTACGACTGCTCTGATTCCTTAAAAGGGATACGTAGGCATCGGGGTAGGGCCCGAACGAGCACAACTTTTATTTTCCCTACATTCTCTTCTCCTTTTCTTTTGCATGCATTCTCCCTTTAGTAGTAATAAACAATAAGCATAGATTAAACACACCCATAAGATAGATAACGAGAGTGGATACCATAGAGTACTACGGGCGTGTGGGGTGCTAATATCTTCCCCTCGCGTAACAGACTCCCTTACCCGATCTCTCAGTCGCAAGACGGTGAATTCTGCCTTCTCAGGTTTTCTCGATGTTTACCTTTCCCTACATGTGGGATAAAAGACGTTCGATGGCGACTTTATTGTTTGATGATTTGCAGCCGGTTGTTTCAGCTGGTGACTTCACTGGGGATAGGTCGACCAAATGCTGGTCCATCCTGGAGTCACTCCTAGCTCTTGCTTTCTTTTCTTTGGGTGCTTATTTTTATGCTTTCAGTTTATTCGTTCATTTTAAATATACATGTGCATATGTATGTATTACATTTTACTGTCTTCCATATACTGCTGTTATACTAGATCTGCTTCTTGTTTGGGTGGGGATGTTACTATTGAGGTAAAAGGCCCAATACCCAGGTCAGAGTACACTAGGACACTATGAATAGAGTGGGGACATGACGGCTATAGGACATGGTCCGATTAGTGCAGTCATGTCATATACCACGCTTGGATAAGGTTCAAATAAATTACTATCGACCCCCACGTCAGTGGGTAAGCCCATAGAACTTTCAGGCGGACCCGTGATTTTCGAGTTACCATTGTCTTACCCTGACCTAGTCTTCACCCGTGAGTGGGGAGGGAATTCTTATTACAGGTACAGTTGGTTACTATGTTTAAATAGTTATTCATGTTCAAATGGTTACTCATGCTCAGATGGTGACCATGCTCAGACGGTGATTATTGGTTCTAATGGTTATGTTATGGATTTCTGTTGGTGACTTATTTAGATGTTATATTTTGTTGGTGACCATACGGTTCTCAGATTTATTTTCTGAGTTCCTGATTTGTATACTTGGAGGATTATTCAGGCCTTCGATCTTAGTGTCCCTAGCATGTTCAGAAAAGGCTCAACGGTATCTGATGTTCCATAAACCTTGACCCCGCACAATCAGTGATCTACATAGTACTTGGTTCTTATATGTGCGAAAGCTATGATAAACCTTTGACTTGATGATACTCGTTTGGTTCAGAAGAAGTGCAGCAATCATATTCAGAAATGATGGAACCTTGATCCCATTTGATTTCGTGCCTTTGTATACATAACATGGTTAACCACATGCTTAACATACATGTTCTATCATTTCCAAGGAATCATATTTGCAAGCCTTATATTGAACCTTTCCATCTTTTACTTACGTAAAATCAAAATCAAAGCATGTAAATTCCTTGGAAATAAAAGAACATGACGTGGCATCCATTCATGCGCTCCATGCATATTCATGCATTTATAACAGGTACTTGAAGATTGGGGATTCTTGCTCAGACCATGTGTTCTCCTCAGAGGTTCAGCTTGATTTCTTACTGCACATGCTCAGAGATCAGTTATGGAATAACTCTGAGTGGTACGTGCATGCTTTGGCCCGTGGTCAGAAATCTCTTCAAGCAGGAAGATAATTGATTAAGGACTCATATAAGTCAGGTCATGAAAGATCTGATAATGATGTCAACAATCTCGCACCTACTGTCACAGCAGATTCTCTCTTCTCCTCATCTTTTGGAAATTGCTTTCAACCATGGAGTGCTACATAATCTCAAGTTCTTAGAACATCTTATCAGGAGATGGTTCCCATTTACTATAGGATCTTATATCAGTGCTTCGTTCTTATTTACCAACATCAGACGTGGTTGCCACACTGGGGCATCCGACTTTTTAATCAGGGGCATCCTCCATAACTTTGTGTTCACTAATCTGTTCGACAACAACCAATCTTTATTCCCCAAGTGAATTCATGGGGCAAAGCTTTTAAGCAAAGACAGAAGATGCCTGATAGGTGTGCTGTTACAAGCCCATTACACTACATCCTATTATCTTCCTAGCTCTGATCTTTAAGGTCTTCCTCCCACAAATATCTCTTCTGATTGCCATACACAGGATAGATGCATCCCCTATTCTGGATACCTAGTTTTGATACTGAAGACTACAAAGGGTTTGAAATATAAAGCCAAGCACTTGTTTGGCGTCTCTTCCAAAGGTCCAATTCCTATTTGGCCAATTGCCACACTCTTTTTCACCAGCATTCATTTGTTCTCCTGAAAGAATCCTCTACGCATATTATTCTGGGGCAACTGATCATTCGATTGAAGATGGTACGTCATCCAGAGACAAGGTCCAAGACGAGATCAATCCAGAGATTGTGGTGTCCAAATCATATCAGAAGGGGATTTCTCTCACTCACCTCATGCATCTTCATGCATCCATAGCAGGTACTCAGAAGGTACTCAGAATGGGGAATCCATATTCAGACCCGGTGTTTTCTTTTCAGAGCTGCAAATCTTCACTTCTCGCCGCTCCGTGATCAGATTCAAGTTATGGAAGAACTGCGTGGAACATATGGGGTTCTCGATGTTAGACATGCAGGATTTGGTCTGCGGATAAGAACTCTTGAAAGAAGAAAACACTCAGTTGAAGGCTCAGTTGAGTTTGGTTACGGAAATTCTGGGGATAGTGTTGAAGAAAGAAGATAGTTCTATGCCTGCTACAATGGGAATTACCATTCCTCCCCGTGAATTGGAGACTCTCTTAAGTCAGGGAGTATCTCCTCCACCGCCTTGTGTTCCAGCATCTTCCCATCTATAACCAGTTGTTATTTCCCAAGAGGACCCCAAAAGGCAAAGTCTGTCAGCAGAGGCCAAAATAGCCTGAACGACAATTTGATCCTATTCCAAAGTTGTATGCACAATTTCTTCCTCCCCTACTAGGACTTCATTTGGTAAAACTCCAAATCTTCACTACACATGAAAGGATCCCTCATGGCTTTGACGATACTGTTAGGTGTGAATTTCACTCTGGGGCATCCGACCATGATACTGAAGTTTGCATAGCTTTTAAGCACCAAGTCCATGATCTACTTGGTTTAGGGATAATTCTCTTCACTCCCAAAGGTCTGAGCATGCAAATAAATATTATGCCAACTGCTACAAAGAGTAGGGTTACACCTTCTCCTCTTCAAAAGTTTAATCTCATGACATGAGTCACATCATCCACAACCTATACTCTTAAATAGTTCTCACCAATAGCTGTTTACAAGTTCTAAAAATCAAATGGTTAATCAAAATTAGAATGTTCCTCATGTACATCCAAGTTCTATATGGTATGCAGCAAACCCATCAACATAGACGTATGCAACAAGATAAACAAAGGGATAGGAAGCCAAGAGGGTGGTCGACATTGTTCCCATGACTTATGGCCAGTTGTTCTCTCAGTTACTCAAGCTTTCATTGGTAGAGCTCAAGCCACTGAAGCATGTCATTCCTCCTTATCCTATGGGTTTCAATCCTAATGTGCGATGTGATAACCATGTCGGGGCACTAGGACATTAAACTGAAGATTGTAAACCATTTAGAGGTGAAGCATAAGACTTGCTTGATACAATGGCTATCAATTTCGAGTCAGACAGTCGGATTTGGGGTCTCCCTTGACCCAGTAGATATCAAGACTTACAACGTATCGTTTGAAGCAACAAGTCCATACGGAGACTAGTCTCCTCAACATGGCATTTTCAAATTACATTTGCATTCTCATTTATAATCTTTATTTGTTTTGGTTTAGTACTTTCTTGTATGCAAAACTTGCTTATTTTTGAATATTAATCATAATGCATTTAATCTGTTTGTCTTGAATTAATCCATTTGTATTCACTCATTAATGTTTTTCTTTGACTTTTTGATACTTAATTCTGGTTAAATAAAGCAAAGTACCTCTGGAGGGAGGATGATGAGTAATATGCCAAAAAATTCAAACAATGTGCTTTTGAATAGGACCCTGTTGACGATGTACATGCCTTGTTTTAAATTCTCAAACACCGGAGATATAAGGGAGTGAAAACCTCGTCAACCCCTTTGAGCCTTGAAGTAGGAGTTTCTTTTCTTTTCAGAAAAACCCTCAAATTTAACCTGGTGCAGGGTAGATTTCAGTTAATCTGATTGGGCGTTCAAAACTCATTAAGAGTGTGCATCAAAGGATACAATAATGGTTATCCTTCAGAAGGTTGAGAAAGAACAAAACCACAATGGTTAACCCACATCTATCAGCAATGTGCATCAATGAGGATGATATCCCAATAGATATCTCTCGCACATCAAGAGATCAAAAGATGACGATACCATAATGGTTATTCCTCGTTGACCAAGCAGTAAGGTAGTCACACTTTCTCAGGAAGTCAAAAACGACTCAAAATCACGCGACTGGTTCAAACTAAAAGAAATAATAAAATAAAGAGACAAAAAGCCCTGCTAAGCCAAAACTTGAAAAGACAAGTCGCTTAGGAAAAAGTCATGACTTCCCGCTAGACTTCAAAATCAAATCCAAAAGGATTTGTCCAGGAAAAATTTAGGGAAAGCGAAAAGCGCAAAAAGCGAAAAGGGATTACCAAATAAAGATCCTCCACAAAGAATAAAGTCGTGTGATCAAATACCAAGAATGAAAGAGGTGAGTGACTGCCATATACTCTTCCACCATGGTAAACTCCTTCTGAGGAATGAGTGCTCGTATTGGTTTAACTGAATTTAGGACTGGAGAATATCATGGAGAATGGGTGGGCACCAAATATTTTGAGCCTTAAATCCTTTTTTCTAAAACCGTGAACCAGGCCACGCTACAACCCTTAAAAGTTCTAACTGAAGAATGGGTTAATTTGAAAGCACACTGTAACGAGAATACGGTAATCTGACTCCTAGGAGGCTTGCTAATTTTTTTGAGTTGGTAACACTCCATCTTTTTACTATCTTTTGTATAGAAAAATTTCGATATTTCAATATCTTTTCAATAAAAGTTTTCAAATTTCAAGACAAACATGAGCTTTGCATTAGAATTATCATTCTTAGAATAAACATTCTTTGCATATGAGCAAGTGCTTAAACATCAAGTAAGCTTACATAATGAGCATCAGATGAAAATTTGATCATCTCAAGGGACAAATTGCTTTAGGATACCGTTTAAAGGTAAATCATTTATGAGAATGGTCTTAACCTGGGGAAAATCTTCTATTGACTTTGTTGAGTAAAAGAATACCAGTTTGAGAAATGATCTGAAGTAGATTGCAAAAGTTGGTTGCTCAGAGTCTCTATCAAGCAGTGGTGCATTAATTTCAGTTGGTCCTAAGGGACGTATTATTTCAAGTATTTTCTCGAGAATGAAGCAGTTCAAGTCGAGAAGTATGGTTGTAAAGTAACCTACTTTCAAGACATAAGCCAACCACTCTAAGGTTATGTTGCCTTCGAAAATCCTTAAGTTTCTCATCCCTCCGTGGGCATGAGACAAAGAAAATATTTGTAGAGATTTCATTGAGCAGGGGTAAGTGTGTCGAATACTCCGTCGAGTAGGTATTCAGCCAATCTGAGGCATTCAAGTCAGGATTTTATCCCTCAATGTGCAGTCAAACTGGGGAAGTTGTACTAATGTTTGACAAATATCTCTGAGAATGCATTGATCAGAGGAGAATCTTCCCTGAATTTGAAGATGTATGGGCATTCACTCAAGCATAGTTGGAGTCATCTCCAATTCTGGTTACCTAAAGATCATGTTCCCGAGTTCATAACATTGGGGCAGATTATCTTCAATAGTATAAATCCCAAAAAGTCCTCTCGAGGCAATTTTCTGCAAAAGCCTTACAGACTGGGGCAAGAATTTATGTAAGGGCTTTCTCTCTTCTTCAGTGGTTGATCAGATCAAGTCCATACGCAGGCTAAATGACCTATGAATTTGAAAATCATGCTGAGAAGTCAGGATTGTTATCTTCGAATTATCAGAAACTCAAGTCCATTTACTGATATCCTTTGTCCTAAGTCAAGGTTATTATCCCCAGTCGAAGTTTGGATTGTTATCTTCAGTAGGATATGAGAAGTGATGCAAAGATCATTTTGGGTTTGTTTACTCGTACAAGACGCAATGGAAATATTTCTTCCTAGGGGGATGCCTCCTCCCAGTAACTGACCTATTGCTACTCGACAAAAATCTGTCTATCAAGGGGCTTCTCTTCTAGGATATTTTCTCCCCAATAAAGCATCCTCATTTCTCTGCAGGAGGAGAATATTCTTTCTCCCTGGAAATGTAAAAGTTGTGTAAAGTCTAGATAATTCTTTTTTGTCGGAATGCAATTTATTTTTGCAGCATCTCCTCTAAAGTCCACTCTTTTATGGAATTTTATCCTCAAAGTCAACATGTTGAAGTTGCAATCTTGCATCGCGGTTTTTACCTGGTGATTGGTAGTTCAAATTTCCTATTCTTCGGTAAGGTTTTCCATTCCAAACAGGGGCATGTCGCCCCAATTTATGTTTTGCAAGTGTTGTTGGTATTGTATGACAAGATGCATACCAACAAATGAATCAAAAAGGGTAACGTGAGGATTTTAGTATAATGAAATCCAATTTCCCCAGTGAATGCTCACTTCTGCTCAAGACAGAATCATTCATCCTTAGTAAGGGCATGCCCTCACCCAGACAAAATGCTTTATCTCCAGTGAAAGTATACCCGTGCTTAATCCTCTCTAAAGTCAACATTCTTGATAAGAATTTGTTTAAGAGTGTGTCCCTTCCAGAGGGTGGATCTCCAAATAAGTGTATTTCAGCATGATTCTGTGCAGTCTTCTTCTTCATCACAGTCTACTTTGTGTTGAAGAATATGGGAAAGATCATTTCATTGGATTGCATACCTTTGTTATATCCCCTTGAACTCGGTGACTCTGTGGTTGGAATTTATCTCCCTAGTGAGGTTATTGTTCATCGTCTCTGTGAAGTTCGTATCTTTTCTCCCTAGGGAAGTTTGCCCAAGTCAGGTTTTCTTGAAGAGATGTTTGATTGACATGTTTGTTATGCCCAATAGAGCATGTCTCCTATTTTTCTAGAGCGTCGTGCATAGACGAATGCCATTTAGGGCTCTTTTATTCCCGATGATGGGGTATTTCTGAAATATTTCCCCAGTGAAGTTCTGAACCTCAAAGCTTATGTTTTAAAGATGCTTTCCTCTTCTCGAGTGAAGATTGTTACTCCCGAAGGTGGTATTCCATGTATGGCCGGGGTGGAATTCTTTTATTCAGGAATTTCTGTGACCTCCCAGTCGAAGTCATTTTTATTGAGGACTTACGTCAGAAGATCCTATTTCTGATCAAGATTCTCTTCATCATTGGAAAGAGGTGTTGGATTCTTTTCCCCATGGAGGTTGGGAATTGAATCAGAGTTCAAATTTCCTCTGAACTGCAATTTATTTTTGCAGTATTTTCCCTAGTAAAAGCGTACCCTCGATCGAGTATTCCTCATTCTCAATGCAGTTTGTGTCTTTCTAGGTTTTTCTCAGAATAAATGTTTTATTCACTAGCCGAAGAGTTTTGATATACTCCCCTCGAAGTCAACAGTCTATGGCTTCCCCAGTGAAGTTTGCATTTGTTCTCCCTGTGAAGTATGTATTCTCCTACTCAGTGAGGTATACACTCTCTCTCTCCAATGCATCTTGCCTATATCAGAGTTCTCAAAGAGACTCGTGTTTATCTATAGGAGATTTTAGTTTTTATCCTCATGAGGACGACCGTCATCCGCAATGAAATGATTTCTTCTCCCAGTACTGAACTTCTTGTCGGCTTGAATCTTACAGAGATGGCTATACCTAATGCAATATTGTTAATTTAGTCTTTTAGGCTCCCCGGTGTAAAAGGCAGTCTTTATACCCAGTCAAAGTCAAATTTTGAGAACCTATCGAAGCAAGGTACCTATTATTCCCCAGTGGAGCTATTCTTCTTTCCCTAGTGTGGTGTACACGAGAATTCCAGTCATAATTCTTTCACCTCCATTGACAGAAGAATTATGTTAAAATATCCCCGATGGAGTTTCTGCCCGAGATGTTTGTTTCTTCCCCAAGTGAGGATCTTTTACCTCCCAGCAACGTTATCCCCAGTGTGGTCTGAGTAGAATTCTTTTTACTTAGGAATTTCTATACTCCCCAACAGAAGTTATCTTTGTCAAATAATTTCTATGCCAGAAGTTTCCATTCCCAACAAAGCTTTCCTCTTTCCAACAAAGGATGAAGAATTTGTTCCCCGTGAAGTGGGGAGTTTGATCAGAATTAAAGATTTTCTCTGAACCGCAATTTACATTTGCAGTTTACTTCCCAAGAAGTTACTTCCCCAGCGATATCGATCTTTAGAGGTTGGTGGTTCCAAATCTCGGTTCCCCATTGAAGTACAAATTTCCATTTACAGAAGGTCAAATGTGCCAGAATAATCGTTCGGAAGTTCAATGCCTTCTCAGCAGCCGATTATTGATGTGTTTTCATAATGCATTACTAAACATGCATCACTACATTTTATCATTACATTGCATCTACCAAAACACGTAGCATTTCCATTGTATGGAGCATTACGCTATAATTTTTTTTTTCAAACATGCATGAGTATAAGCCAATTGTATTTACTTGCAATAACCAGATTGTTATGCATTCAGATTTTAATTATCTCCATAAGAAGCCTAGGGTGATTCTATTTTGTTTCCCCAGCTAAGGCTGTTTGATCTACCACCAGTCGAGTCTTTAGTGTTTCCCATTGTCTTAGTAAGTCGTGGCTTTCTCTTGCCCTTGCAAGCCTTTGTTTATATATGTCCTTTCCTCCGAACATATTTTTTTCTTCGATATCCTTGGTTATACGCCCTTTTCTCCGGACATATATTCCTGATATCCTTGGTTAGAGTCCTTTTCTCCGGTCTCTTTCCTTTCTTACATATCCGATACCAACCACATATATGTATTTTTGATACTTGCTTCATGTGTCTGCTACCAATCCCAGACATGTGTTCTTGATATCTTTGTGAGACCTTTCTTCGGTCTGTCTCTTTCTTGCATATCCGATACCGACCATGGATATGTATTTTTGATACATGCTTCATGTGTCTGCTACCAATCCCAAACACGTGTTCTTGATATCTTTGTAAGAGCTTTCTTTGGTCTGTCTCTTTCTTACGTATCCGATACCGACCATGGATATGTATTTTTGATACATGCTTCATGTGTCTTCTACCAATCCCAGACATGTGTTCTTGATATCTTTGTGAGAGCTTTCTTCGGTCTGTCTCTTTCTTGCGTATCCGATACCGACCACGGATATGTATTTTTGATACATGCTTCATATGTCTGCTACCAATCCCAGACATGTGTTCTTGATATCTTTGTGAGAGCTTTCTTCAGTCCGTCTCTTTCTTACGTATCCGATACCGTCCACGAATATGTATTTTTGATACCTATTTCATATGTCTGCTACCATCCCCAGACATGTGTTCTTGATATCTCTAATGTCTCTTTTGTGTGTATCCGATACCGACCACGGATATGTATTTTTTATGTCTCTTTCATGCGTATCTGATACCGACCTCAGATATGTATCTCTGATACTTTTTCGTATGTCTGCTACAGACTTCAGGCATACACCTTTTGACATCTTTATTACAAGTGTTTGTTATTAAATCCCAACAAGTGTTCCTCGATAACCGAGTTATCCTTCTGTGTGTCAAACTCTGGTTAGACATACATCTAACCCTAATAACCCCTTTAACCTAGAAAGCAAAAAAATAAATAGAAAATACAGAAAACCAAAAATATACTTTATACCTTACCGGCTTCGGAGCGCAAATTTTCGGGTTCTTTTAGTATTTAATCTTCTTCCACCCTGAAAGTTCGAAAGGCTGACGCCAATATCACCTTCAGGTTGAAGACGATTAAATAGGGGCAGTTGTTGTACCCCAAAATTTGCCCTCCTAATTTCTTTTATTTGGCTTAGACCTTCGCATTCATTCGCATATATCTCATTAAGTCACTAACATAGCATGCATTGCATTTAAAAGAGCGCTTGAGGTTCAAAGTTCAGTGGCTGTGTGATATTAGGATTTCACAATGGTTAAGGTGTTAGTATCCAATAAAGCCTGGTTCTTTTTGATTATCCTTCAAGCAGTAAAATGTGGAATTAGGGTTGCAACTATGCTTATTGAGGGTTCCGTCCTCTTCAAGTTAAGGGGGTTATTACTCATTTAGATACATTTAAGACAAGAGTCAGAGTGTTTCTCCAACAAGTTTGTGCTTGTCAGCATTTTATCAATCGAGGTTCATTAGGTTTTCTAAGTCATGGCCATATTGGTCATACTTCTTTTTGTATCCCCATATTCATTTCTAAGTTGTTCTACGAGGTCACCTAAGGGCTACCAAATCAGGCATTCATCGTCTCCTTGTGCTCAACATCATCCTTTGATTAGGGTTTATTTCTCTAAATCATGTACCATTCAAGAAAGGTTTCTCTGGGAAGTTGTGATTATCAGGCAAAGCTATAATCATGGGATGTCGTCCATGAACAATCGGGGTTTCAATTGATATATCTTTGGAAAATAAGAAGGAAATCATTGCTTGAATCTCTAGTCATGTGGGCAACAACTCCATGCTAGAAAAGAAGATTCAGTTGGACCTTCTTCATGAATTAGGGTTCGTATGCCTTATAATGCAAAGCTCTTCATCTGGTCGATTGGCTTACTTATGATATAATCTATTTTATTCGGATTTCATTTCAATGCTTTGAGATCAAAATCTAAAAGCTTTATGTGGAAGTTTAGGATTTATATCCTATCGTACTTGGGTTTTGTTAGAACATAGTTTGATTCTACAACCCTTGATTAGAGTTTTGATGATAACAAAGTACAAAGAATAAATAAATTCAAAGATATATATATAAAACAAATATGCTTCTTAAAATTATGTTTTGTATATACAGAAGTTCTGATTGAATCAGCATCAGAAGATCAGTAATATGTGCTACACGCTGAAGCTACCAGATTATACGTTGAAGCTTGATGACCAGAATTTGTGCATAACCAAATACACTCTGACTCTGATCAAAGACATCCTTACCAAGTCATCAACACTCTGAAGTGTTATCATAAGTTAAAGAAAAGAAGACTCTGAAGCGTTATTAAGTATTCAAGACAGAATTAAATGCTAACGACTCTCATCAGACAAGATCTTCTTCAAAAGGAAAGTGCGTTATTGTCATTAAACTGGCTTTATGGACAACGTATCTTTGCCTTGCCTATATAAACAAGTCTGCTTGAGAAAAGACGCATGCATGCACTCACATAATTTGCTAAGCTTTCAAAACCGCTTATTCAAACGCTTTAAGCAAATTCAGTTTACTCCAAGCTTAAGTTGTGTAATTATCACAGTGTGATAAATTGTTTTGTTAGAAAACGTTAACACATCCTTGTTCAATTATTTGTAAAAGATTTCCTTGAGATAAACCGGTTTGTGGTTATACTCAAGAAGACTTTAACCGTTGTTAAAGTAGCTGTTGTAATTCTTTGAGAATAATGGATTAAGACCTCGTTAGAGAGAGGTGAAATCACCTTGACGGGTGGACTGGAGTAGTTTGAGATCAAACGAACCAGGATAAAAATACTGTGTTGTCAAAGCATTTGTTTTAACTTTTACAATTCAACCCCCCCTTCTTGTGTTTTTCACATCTTCAATTGGCATCAGAGCGCCTGGTTCTGAGCTTATAACACTTAACCGTGTCAGGACAAGATCCAACGTCAGAAAAACACAATGGCAGGACCAAGTCAAAACATCAGCAATGACAACAATGAAGAAAGGGACAGATTCAGTGGCAAACCTCCAGTCTTTGATGGAGAGAACTTTTACTACTGGAAAGACAGAATTGAGAGTTTCTTTCTTGCCCATGATTCTGATCTGTGGGACATGGTGACTGATGGATACACGCACCCAGTGGATGGACGTGGTCAGAAGATTGAAAGGAAAATGATGTCTGATCAGCAAAAGCGTGAGTTCATAAATCATCACAAGGCCAGAACAATTCTCCTCAGCGCCATCTCTTATTCAGAATATGAGAAGATATCAAGCAGAGACACTGCAAAGAATATGTTTAACTCTCTGAGAATGACACATGAAGGAAACATTCAAGTCAAAGAAACCAAAGCCCTTGCACTCATTCAGAAGTATGAGGCATTCAAGATGGAAGAGAGTGAATCAATAGAAACTATGTTTTCAAGATTTCAAATTCTTGTTGCTGGTCTAAAAGTTCTTGACAAAGGGTATTCCACTGTTGATCACGTTAAGAAGATCACCAGAAGCTTGCCAAAACAATGGAGGCCAATGGTCACAGCGCTTAAGCTAGCCAAGGATCTCAACAAAATATCTATGGAGAAACTTGTCAGCTCCCTCAGAAGTCTCAAGATAGAGCTAGAGGCAGATGAACCTCAAAAGCAAGGTAAGCCATTAGCTTTAAAATCTAACAGAGAATATGACTCCAAAGTTTTGCAGGCTATGGAAGAAACCTCTGATGGGTCCTCGTCAGAAGAAGATGAACTGTCTCTCCTCTCCAGAAGGGTGAACCAATTGTGGAAGCAGAGGCAAAGGAAGTTCAGGAATCCCAGAAGATCAGAAAATCAGAATGAATCTTTCTCCAGATAAGAAGGTCAGAATCCTCCTCTGGACACAAAAGATTTGAAGGCTCTTCAGGAAATAGAAAGCCAAACAACAAAGACATCATCTGCTATGAATGTAACGAGCAAGGGCACTACAAAAGTGATTGCCCAAAGCTTCAGAAGGAGAAGCTCAAAAAGAAGTTTGGCAAGGAAAAGAAGAAAAGTCTCATCGCTACATGGGATGATTCTGACACATCTGAAGTTGACTCAGAATTAGATGATGAAAGAGCAAACATAGCTCTCATGGAAAACATAACAGAAGACAATGAAGCTTCTAAGTCAGACTCTGAATCAGATACAGAAGAGGTATTCCCTGACTTTACTATAAACTTTACTAAGGCTGAACTAGCTGAAAGCCTTAATGAAGTTCTGGAAAGATATCAGCAGATCAGAGTCAAACTCAGAAACCTGAAAAGGAATCTTGCTTCTGACTCTGATAAGACTGAGAGTCTCAAATTGGAGAATTCTGAGTTAAAAGATAAAATTTAAAAATTAGAAAACCAATTACAAAACTCTCAAAAGGAAACAATCCCTGTGTTGTACCCCAAAATTTGCCCTCTCATATTCTTCAAAGTTTTGACAAGCATCATCTCAATTTGCTCAAGTCTACTCAAGGGTTGCACAGTTCAAACACCCTCCTAAGCCAGTCAAATTAGGGTTTTGGTTCTTGCAAGGAAGTTGAGGTTTTCAAGGGCTCAATCAAGTCACATATGCCTATACACATTGTCAAGCATCTACATGTCAAGTTTCAAGGTTCACAAGGTCAAGTTGCACAGTCAAAAAACCTAATTGCTCCACAATCAACTGCGGGGGCAAAATGGTCATTTGGCAGTCAAAAGTCAAAAATTTTGGTCAACATCTTATTTTGAGCTCACAATCATCATTTGATCAAGTCTTGATCATGATTCCACAAGCATGGCTCAAAAATCATCAAGATGCAAAAATTTCCATTTTTGGACAGCTGAAAAGTCAACTGTAACTTGACCAAGGCATAACTTTTTCATGGTTCATCATAAAAATCCCATCCAATTCTCATTTTGAAGGGGATGAGATTTCCTAAAACTCATCTTCACATTCCAAGTCCAAGAAATGCTCTCACAAAAAGTTATCAATTTCAACATTATAGGTCATTTTCAAAAGTCAACAAAAAGGCATTTTAAGTCAAATACCATAACTTGAGATTGGTAAATCAAAATGACATGGGACCAAAGGAATTGGTTAGAGAACTTCAAGACCTTTCCAAAATGTTCAAAAACATGTTCATATAATCCAAATTGAGCAAGATATGCATTGGAGAAGTTGGGAAATTTTTGTGAAATGGCAAAAGTCAACTATCCTTAAAACATCAATTTTTGACAAAAGGGCCCACTTTATTCCACTTGATTCAGCCTTGTCATGCCATACACGTGTCCCATGATTAATTTCAAGATTAAACATTAATTTTTCTATTTTATTTAATTTTTATTGATTTAATTCATTTTAAATCCATAAAATTCAAATAAAATCAAAAAAAATTAAATGGATAGCATCTTTTGATTTGAATGGCTTTTATGTGTCATGAGCAAGTTACCAAATTCGTGCCAAGCCATTTTGAGCACAAAATCATGGTTTTGCCTCAAACTTGGAAAGTCCTTTAATGGTGGTCAAGAAGAATCCAAAAAACTTAATTTCACAAGGGTCCAAGCCTAGCTGTTGACCTAATTCCCTTCATACATACATAAGCAAGCCTTCCCAACCTCATTCACGACCAAAAAAGTGCACAAACGGCCAGAATAAAAACTCAGAATTTATCATAAAGTGTGAGATCTAAAGCAGTATTACAGGCATTTTCAGACCAAAAGAGGAACGTGATTCCCTTCTTTGCCATCCCCTGAAGCTAAAGCGACCTTTACCAAGTCCTAAGACCTTCTACAACGCACTGTAAGTTATCTTGAACTCACCTCTGAACATGAAACTTGAGCTCCTTATTCTTGCACTTTTTCTCAAAAGCATTGGCATATTTGTGTTCCTTACTTGATTTTTAACATCACTGTAATATCCAATTGCGTTTTTAGGCCCTGAATCCTGGTTCCCGATTCTAGGGTTTGTCCTTTTGTGTTTTGGGCATTTTGTTTCTAGGTACAATTGGAGCAAATCATGAGTATGGATGTGATCAGGGGACCAAGACGAATATGCCCATGGCTTCAGATGGCGTTTTCATGGCCTGAGGAGCATTTTCGAAGCAACCTACGAAACCACCTGCGGATAAAATCCGCAGGTAAAAAACCTGCAAATTTTTGATGAAGAAGACGACCAGCTGTTGCAGCGTGATTGGTCATTTCAAACCAACGCGCGTTTTTTTTATTTTTTTTAGCATATACATTGATTTACTAATATTATATTTAGTTGTTACTATTATTTCAATTAAGACACATAGCTCAGCTGGCTAAGGCGTACAGGTATTGTCCCTTGGGACTTGGGTTCGAATCACAGGTCCCCCTAATATTTGTTTCATATTTTGTTTAACATGATTTCATGCAGCACGCCCAGATGAACTCCATAGTACACCTCACAAATCCACGCGCCAAGTGGCCAGTCCCACAGATCTGAAGGCCAAGAGATGAGGAGCACCATGCTCCTGGTCAACCCATGCTCCAGGCAATTTCAAAAGTCAAACAGGCTTTAATGCTATTGGGCCAGATTCCAGATTCACCTCCCAAGGGTCCAACACCCCCCTAGTTAAATATTTCTTCTTTTATTTTTCTTTTACTAATTTCTAACTATTAATTATTATTATTTAATTAACCTAAATTATTTATTTTCATAAAATCAGAAAACTAAATATTTTATTCACTTAGTTTAATTATTTTTGTAAATAAATTCTAACATTAATTAACTTAGTTGTTTAATTAGGTTTAATTTTAATCTTTTCACAATAAATAAAATTAATTTAGAATTAGGTCTTTCTTTTGACAACTTTTAATTCCTTTTATTTTATTTTCATTAAAAATATAAAAAACACAAAAACATTCTTTTTTCTTTTTAATTAATTAATTAGTACTAGGTTTAATTTTAATTTAATTACAAAAAAGGACAAAACTTAAATTATTTCTCAAAAAGGATCAAAATCTTAAGGACGTCCCGATTCTATTTCTTTTCGCGCATTATTCTTATCTTGATTATTTATGTATCTGCTCAAAGGATGTAATAGTAATTAGGATTTTATTGCTTTCTTTAATTTTCTGCATTTACTTTTCAAAACGGGTTTTTGTTTTTTGGCGATGTATAGACCCGCGCCTTGTAATAGCTAGATTTACCTTTCAGCCATTTATTTTCCGCACTCTTAACTGTTAAAAAATGCATGAAAGACTTGTATGAAAATAAAATTAATCTGTAGCTCACAAATAACATGTACAAAACAATTTAACTGAAAAAACAACACACATGCACATGCCACTCTTAGGGTACGCCTCACTGGTTGCCTCGAACGTGGTCGTCAAGTATAGGGTGTTTTAGAGGTTGCCCTCCTGTCTAAAGATCCTATCGCCTCGAAACGGTTGCCTCGGATAAAAGGATCTAGGACATTAGGTTTACTTCTAAGGTGTCCTACTATTGCTTCAGTGACCGCATTGTCCCTTATAATCGAATTGACCCGAATAACTCCAACGACGGTGCTACCTACCTCTCAATGGTGGGATAGCATTGTCTAAAGGACTCTTACACAGCCTAATTCCTTAGAGTAGGTAGATTCTCCTGGGTACTTGCTCTCTCTTAAACAAACAAAACAACTTTTCGCACCTACACTTTCAAAAGGTTTTTAAATAAATATTTCATACACTCTTGAGGACAGATACAAGAGTTACTTAGAAATTTTTCAAACGAAACTTTTTTTTCAAAACCCACACACACTTGAAAAGCAAACAAATTTTTGAAAACATAGAGTGAGCAAGTACCTAAGAGCCCGTGGATAACCACGGATAGAAATGGTGCTAACACCTTCCCTTTCTATAAATGTACCTCCCGAACCGAGAAACATTCTCAAATAAGGAATTTTGTTGTGCTTTTGTCCTTTCCATGTTGGAGAACATAAAAGACGGTGGCGACTCTTGCTTACCGCGACATTTCGTGAACCAGCTTAAAAAACAGTCAGTTCTATTCCCACCGATCACAAAACTGGCGACTCTGCTGGGGATAATTGTAAAGTGAGGTGTACCTTAGGATTAGACCACTCTTGTTTTCAATTGCTTTCTTTGTTTGATTTAATATTGTGGGCCTGTCTTGGAGTTTCCTAGATCCTAACCCGGATCTGGGGGATACCTTTTGGAAAGTAGCAACAAACTGTGAGGGAGCTGTGCGGGGTATACCGACACGGTTGAAGCAGTTTGCTACGTTGATGTGGCACTTTGGTGAGTACCGGTAACCCTTGAGTCAAGTCAAGGAGAGTACGGGGCCGCCGCGTGGTGTCGTGAAGCATCAACTGACCTTAGGAACCTTACTTGACCATCCTGGCCTCTTTAGGGTAGTGAGATGACTGACTTTGGTGCAGTCCGAAGTTGGTTGATACTCGATACTACACTCATGGAGGGTTGTTTTCTTAGAATATTTTGATCGCCAGTTCAGTGGCTAAATCAAAACAATGAACACAGAAAGCAACCCAATGATATTGAGCTCCTTAGAACCCGGTTACTTTTGATAGGACAGGTTTGAGCCCACCAACTTCAAGAGGGTAGTACCCCAAACTTCATGCTGGCCTAAACTCTAAGGGCTGTCTGGTGTGACTTATGTGCCTTATCATGTTTGCTTTTTGTGAATACTTGTAGTGTGGTCTTATCATAGCATCATAACATCATACAGCATCATATGCATTTACTAACCACTTCAAGGGTTCGAATCTTCATCTTTGTTCTTGTTTTGTAGGACATGGAAACTATCCGCAGAAAGACAATTCAGATCAACCTTGTAAGGGTCCCTCCTCAGCTTAAGGAGCTTACATCCAGGATTCCCGAGAACTCTTCCTTCAGTGAAAGGCATCGTAGACTCATCAGCTTGGTTAACACCAACATTGAAGAAGATATGATAAAGGTTCTCTTCCAGTTCTTTGACCCCTTGCACCACTATTTTACTTTCCCGGATTATCAATTGGTACCTACCTTGGAAGAGTTTTCCCAGCTTCTGAAGGTTCCTATTCTCAGTCAACTACCCTACAACGGTACGGAAAGGGAACCAACACTTGAAGAGGTTGCTAAAGCATTACACCTACAACCATCTGACATCAAGGGGCATTGGGAAACCAGAAGTGGTATCAAAGGATTCTTGGCAAAGTTTCTGTTTGAGAAGGCCCAAGAATGTTGGAATTCCCTTGACCTACAAGCCTTTGAAGAAGTTGTGGCACTCCTTCTCTATGGGTTGGTGTTGTTCCCGAATCCGGACCAGCTTATAGATATCAATGCTGTCAAGATCTTCATGTCCAGGAATCCTATACCTACGTTGCTCGGGGACATCCTCCACTCATGTTACACTCGAACCATGAGAAAAAGAGGTGTTCTCATGTGCTGCACTCCTCTCCTGGCAAGGTGGTTTATTTCGCACCTTCCACAATCAGTTTTGAAGAACGAGCGGGGTTTGAGATGGTCACAACGACTGATGACCCTTACACATGCTGATATACATTGGTGTTCTCGGTCCAGAGAGAATGTCACTATCATTGATCGTTGCGGGGAGTTTCCTAATGTTCCTTTACTTGGAATCAGAGGAGGTATTACTTACAACCCGTGTCTGGCTTTGAGACAGTTTGGTTATGCTCGGAGGGATGGCCCTCATGACATGTTGATTCCTGACATAGTTTTTGACTTCGACAACGATGCACAAGGACTTCGCCAGAAATTTATCAGAGCTTGGAGGATGCCCAACAGGGTAGATAGCAAGACACTGGGGCACAAGAACTCCATCCCCCTGACCCTTATCTCAAATGGGTACGAGCCCGCTCCCAGAAGCTGGTGATGCCATATCCTCATATTCTCCCCGTGATCAAAGAGCCAGTTTTGGAAGGAGAGGTGCCCTACACCATTCAACATCCTGACATGCCAACATCTTGGGAAGAAATGCAAAAAAGCTGGATCTAACTCAAGGAAGAACGGAATTCTCTTGAAACCAGTCTACATGCCAGTGAGAAGAAGGTCTTGGAGCTCACCCGCCTACTGCACGAGGAAAAGACTCTCAACACCTATATCGCTCCAAAGAGGATGCGCAGTGTCTTTTGGGATTAATTATTTTTGTAATGTTTTGCCCATGAGGCCCTGATGTACCGAACAAATTATTTCTTAATATAACGTGTGTTCCCTTTTGTCTACAACGAATTTGAACTTTCGAACCCTTGAATGCATTGCATAAATAGCATATCATGCATCATGTGCATAACAGGTACCCTTTTCCTACAGGTTGCTTAATCTTCTTCGCTGTTTATTTCAGCACTCAGTCATCATGAATCCTGAACCTACTACCGAGCAAGCTATCAAGGCCCTCCAGGCCCAGAACGCCCAATTTCAAGAGCTGGTCATGAGCTTAGCCCAAGGACAACAGGAGTTGAAGGCTTTGCTCCTGAAGAAGAAGAAGAAGAAGAAGAGGACTGTGTTATTCAACACTGGACGCAGACTCGGGAATACACTGCAGAATGAAGCTGAGTTGACTACTCCATCTGTTGGGGAAGGCAGTCACCAGGAGGGAAGGGTTCCTAGCCTCGTGGTCTCTGACACCGAGACAGACTTCAATGATGAAAAGTACCCTCCTGCTGAGGACAAGTACAAACAGTTGGAGGACCGGTTAAATGCTATGGAGATTCAACGTGTGCCTGGGTTGGATTTTGGAGACTTAGGGTTATCTTCTGGGGTGGTGATCCCACACAAGTTCAAGGCTCCTGCCTTTGTGAAGTACGACGAGGCTTCCTGTCCTAAACTGCATCTCCGTTCTTATGTAAGGAAGATCCAACCTTACACTGCAGACAAGAACTTATGGATCCATTTCTTCCAGGAGAGTCTTTCAGGGACTCAACTCGAATGGTTCTATCAGCTGGATGGAACCAATATTCGTAACTGGGAGGACTTGGCTACTGCTCTTTATAAGCAGTATCAGTACAATTCCGACCTTGCTCCTACGCGTACCCAACTCCAGGGTATGTCACTAGGAACCGGTGAAGGTTTTAAGGAGTACGCACAGAAATGGAGAGACCTGGCTGGCAGGGTGCAACCACCATTGACTGATCGTGAGCTTGTGGAAATGTTCTTGGGGACCCTGTCTGGTCCTTTCTTCAATCATTTGATTGGTAATTCCCCTGCTGGGTTTACAGACCTGATCCTGACTGGTGAGAGGATCGAAGCTGGTCTCAAATCAGGGAAGATACAGAAAGGTGCCTCCTCGAGTTCTGAAAAGAAGCCCTTCAAGAAGGAAGCTAGTGTTGTGTATGGTCCCAGGAGACAGAACAAACCAGAACGCCGCCAAGCTGTTAACGCGGTGGTAATTTCAAAGCCTGCTGCTGCTCCTCACCAATACAACCAGCCGAGGGTTGAGAGGCCCAAAAGGCAGTATACTCGGCTCAGCATGACCCTGTCTCAGATTTTTCCACAACTGCTGTCAACCAATCTGGTAACCGTCAAGGAAGCTCCGAAGGTGGTAAACACAACATCTCCGAAGTACAACCCCAACGCCCTTTGTGCTTATCACTCTGATAGCCCGGGGCATTCTACTGATGATTGTTGGGCTCTAAGGAATAAGGTTCAGGACCTTATTGATGCTAAAGAAATACAGTTTGAGGCGCCCGAAAGGCCCAATGTTGTGACTGCTCCCATGCCCCAGCATGGAGTGAATGCTGTTGAAGAGGACCCGTATGTAGCCTCTGTGGATGAGATTGTTACTCCGTTATTAACTGTCAAAAGGAACCTGTTGCTAGCCGGTTTATTTCCGGGGTGTAGTAAAGGTTGCCATCTATGTGCTGTTTCACCTGCTGGTTGTCCTTTGCTGAAGTCAGGCGTCCAAAACCTGATGGATAGCAAAGAAATATTGTTCAAGAAGATTGTTGTTCCTGCTGTCCGTACCGAAGAAGTTTCTATTGTCACTATTTTCAACAACCCTCCTAAGGCTCCCTCAAAGAAGCCTGTTAAAATTACGCATGTTCACAAGATTGCACCTATCATCATCACTGTTCTGGGGCCCATCCCCTATAAGTCTGACAAAGCTGTCCCGTGGCACTATAGGGCAGATGTTTATGTGCTTGGAGTAAAGCAAGAGTTTGATACTAGTACCGGTGTCAGCAACATCACCGGGCCTGCCAAGGTTACTCGTAGTGGAAGACTGTTCTCACCAGACATTGCACCTCCAGCAATTCAGAGACCTCTGGTCATCACACCTGCCAGTGTGCCTGCTTCCCTTCCTGATCAAGTTCCTGTTTCTACCCCTGCTGCCGAGTCATCTGACGCTCGGGGAAAAGGGGTTGCTACTGATGTGCCTGCCCAGACGGAGGCACCGAAGACCACTGTTGAAGCTTCCGAGCAAGAGATGGAAGAGATTCTCAAAATTATCAAGAAGAGTGATTTCAACGTCGTTGAGCAGCTGGGGCACACCCCATCTAAGATTTCCATGCTATCACTGTTGTTGTGTTCAGAGGCCCATGCCAAGGCCCTGATTTCCTTCCTGAAGACAGCCCACGTGCCACAAGAAACGTCTGCTGATCAATTTACCGATTGTATGGCCAACTTAACTGCTGATAATGGGTTGGGTTTCTCTGACGCCGATCTGACTGCCAAGGGAAAGAACCATAACGACGCCCTGCATGTCTCCATTGAATGCAGGGGAACTACTCTTGCCCATGTGTTGGTAGACACCGGTTCTTCGTTGAACGTATTACCCAAGAAGGCCCTAGACAGGCTGGGTTGTGAGGGTTTGGAGCTCAAGCCTAGTAACATTATTGTCCGGGCCTTTGACGGATCGAAAAGAATGGTACATGGGGAAGTTGACATTCCAATCAGGGTTGGTTCTCAAGTTTTTGATTCAACTTTCTATGTGATAGACATTCGTCCATCCTATTCTTGTTTGCTGGGTCGTCCTTGAATCCACAAGGCTGGAGCTGTGACCTCCACATTGCATCAGAAGCTTAAGTACCCGGTCAGAGGGAAGATCGTAACAGTGCATGGGGAGGAAGAATATATGGTCAGCCACCTCAACTCGTTCCAGTACGTAGAAATGGATGGGGAGTTCATTGAGACCCCCTTTCAACACTTTGAAGAGGTGCCTCAGACATTGGCAGCAGTAGAGACAGTGACTGAAGAAGACTCTCCTTTGAAGATGGCTTCCTTGAAGGATGCCCGGGTTGTGATCGAGAAGGGTGAGTGCGCAAACTGGGGCCGACTTCCTGATTTTACTCCAAAGACTGACAAATTTGGCTTGGGTTTCATTGCAGAAGCTCAGAGGGTTGTTCGCAAGGCAAGGATTGGAAGACCTCCCGTGTTCATCACTAACCCGGGAGTAAACGCTATTGAGGACGACGTGGAGGAATCCGAATTTGACAGCTGGATCTACCCAACGACCAACGGTGGACCAAGCAACTGGACTGCAAAAGACTTTACACCTATTACTTTTGTCACTCAGTAATGAACTCCTTTGTTTTGAATTTGTAACAAACAATAATTTGAAACTCTATGGCCCGGTGTCTTACCCGGGGCACCGTGGCTTCATTTGTGAGGGCTTGTTATTTTTCACTTTCATATATCATGAATAAAAGCATTGGACGTTTTTCACATTTAAAATCTTGCGCTCCTTGTCTTTCTTTATTATATATTGCAAAACAGCTATATTTACACACACTCACTTATACAGGTTCCAATCCACTCTGGATCTCACTGGTAACAACTCTGCTACTGCCAGTTATGACTTCGAAAATCCGATCAACTTAGCCGAAAACGAAGGTGAAGGTGATTGTGAAGTGCCTGGTGAGCTTGCAAGACTGTTACTCCGGGAAGAGAGGGCCATTCAGCCACATGAAGAGCCAGTGGAAACGGTAAATCTGGGTACTGAGACAGACAGAAAGGAAGTCAAGATTGGTGTCAATCTGGAGGCTAGTGTGAAACAACGTTTGATTCAGATGCTGCATGATTACGTGGAAATCTTTGCCTGGTCTTACGAAGACATGCCTGGGTTGGATACTGACATTGTGGTTCATCACTTGCCTACCAAGGAAGACTGCCCTTCGGTTAAACAGAAGGTCCGCCGTATGCGTCCAGAGATGTCCGAGAAAATCAAGGTTGAGGTTATGAAACAATTTGATGTCGGGTTTCTAGCAGTGACTTCTTACCCTCAGTGGGTTGCCAACGTGGTTCCAGTGCCGAAGAAGGATGGTAAGGTCCGAATGTGTGTTGACTACAGGGATTTGAATAGGGCCAGCCCTAAGGATGACTTCCCTCTACCTCACATCGACGTTCTGGTTGATAATACTGCTCAGCACAAGGTGTTCTCCTTCATAGATGGGTTCTCAGGATATAATCAAATCAAGATGGCTCCCGAAGATATGGAAAAGATCACTTTTGTTACTCAGTGGGGCACTTTTTTCTACAAGGTCATGCCTTTTGGGTTGAAAAATGCTGGGGCAACCTACCAACGTGCCATGGTTGCTTTATTTCATGACATGATCCATCATGAGATCGACGATATGATTGCAAGGTCCCAAACTGAGGAGGAACACCTTGACCATCTACAGAAGCTGTTTGACCGTCGGAAATTGTACAAGCTGAGGTTGAACCCAAACAAGTGCACCTTTGGGGTGAGGTATGGAAAACTACTAGGTTTCGTTGTGAGCGGCAAAGGTATTCAAGTGGACCCTGCCAAGGTGAAATCCATACAAGAGATGCCAGCTCCCAAGACAGAGAAAGAAGTCAGAGGCTTTCTAGGACGGCTGAACTATATTGCCCGATTCATCTCACATCTAACTGCTACCTGTGAACCAATCTTCAAGCTACTGAAGAAAGATCAAGTAGTACGTTGGGACGATGAATGTCAGGCCGCTTTCGAAAGAATTAAAGAGTATCTCCAAGAACCACCCATTCTTATGCCACCGGTTGAAGGGAGACCTCTAATCTTATACTTGACAGTACTTGACAGCACAATGGGGTGTGTGCTGGGGCAGCATGACGAGTCTGGCCGAAAAGAGCACGCCATTTATTACCTTAGCAAAAAGTTTACCGACTGTGAGACCCGATACTCACTGCTCGAGAAAGCTTGCTGCGCTTTGGTATGGGCTGCTCGTCGGCTGAGACAGTATATGTTGACTCACACTACTCTGTTGATTTCAAAAATGGATCCAATAAAGTACATATTCGAAAAGCCCGCCTTGTCCGGAAGAATAGCAAGATGGCAGATGATCTTGACCGAATATGACATCCAGTACACGACTCAGAAAGCAATCAAGGGAAGTGTATTGGCAGACCATTTGGCACACCAGGCAGTGGACAACTACCAGTCCATGAACTTTGAATTTCCAGACGAGGATATCATGGTAGTAACTGATTGTGAAGTACCTGGACCGGATAAAGGACCTGAGGAAGGATCCCGATGGTCTATGCACTTTGATGGAGCCTCAAACGCTTTGGGTAACGGTATTGGCGCTGTAATCATATCCCCAAAAGGCACTCATACTCCACTCACTGCCCGACTATGTTTCAACTGCACCAACAACATGGCAGAGTATGAGGCATGCATCATGGGTCTTCAAGCTGCAATTGACTTAAGGATCAAGTTTCTGAGTGTCTTCGGAGATTCCTCTCTCGTGATCAATCAGATCAAAGGCGAGTGGGATACGAAACACCCAAATCTTATTCCTTACAAAGAGTGTGTGTTGACGTTGATTCCCCATTTCACGGAGATAACTTTTGAACACTTCCCAAGAGAGGAGAATCAGTTGGCGGACGCGCTGGCTACGATGTCTTCTATGTTCAAAGTCAAATGGGACAACGAGGCTCCCCGAATCATTATCTGGAAACTGGATGAACCTGCATATTGCTGTGATCTTGAGGCTGAAGAGGTAACAGAAAAACCTTGGTATCATGAAGTGAAAAGGTACTTGAAAGCTTAAGAATATCCTGAGGGTGCATCTGTCAATGACAAGAAGTTTCTGAGAAGGTTCGCAGCAAAGTTCTTCCTCAGAAACGGCATTCTGTACAAGCGAAACCATGATTCAACCTTACTGCGTTGTGTGGATAAAACTGAAGCAGAAAAGATCATGGCAGAGCTGCATGAAGGTACCTTCGGAACGCATTCCAGTGGACATACCATGGCAAATAAAATCCTTCGGGCAGGATATTTCTGGTCCACAATGGAAGCCGACTGTTACCAACATTCTCAGACGTGTCACAAATGCCAGATCTATGCTGATAAGGTGCACGTTCCTCCAGTTCCTATGAACGTCTTGACAGCACCTTGGCCTTTTTCAATGTGGGGCATTGATATGATCGGCAAGATCAGACCTACGGCATCCAACGAGCATCGCTTCATCCTGGTAGCGATTGATTACTTCACGAAGTGGGTTGAAGCAGCTTCCTACGCTACGGTAACCAAGAACGTCGTGGCACGGTTCATTCGGCATAACCTGATCTGTCGATATGGCGTCCCGGAAAGGATCATTACGGACAATGGTACCAATCTTAACAACAAGATGATCACTGAGCTCTGCGAGCAATTCAAGATACAGCACCACAACTCTTCTCCTTACCGGTCGAAGATGAATGGGGCTGTCGAAGCAGCAAATAAGAATATCAAGAAGATTGTGCAGAAGATGACAGTGACCTATAAAGATTGGCACGAGATGTTACTGTTTGCTCTTCGTGGGTACCGTACCTCAGCACGAACGTCAACAGGGGCAACACCCTTTTCCTAGGTCTATGGCATGGAGGCAGTCTTGCCTATTGAAGTCCAGATACCCTCCCTCCGGATAATGAAGGATGCAGGTTTGAGCGAAAATGACTGGATCCAGACTCGGCTTGATCAATTAAACCTAATTGATGAAAAGAGACTCACTGCTATTTGTCATGGTCAAACGTACCAAAAACGGATGATCAGGGCATTTAACAAGAAAGTCAGACGACAAGAGTATCAAGTCGGAGACCTGGTAATCAAGCGCATCATTCTTCCTCAAAGTGATCCCAGGGGCAAATGGACCCCTACGTACGAAGGGCCATTTATGGTTAAGAACATCTTCTCAGGAGGTGCGATGATTCTAACCACCATGGATGGTGACGACCTTCCTTACCCCGCCAATGCAGACATAGTAAAAAGATACTACGCATGATAAAAGACCCGCTAGGTTGACACACCTAGGCAAAAATAAGGGCTTCCTGGCGAACCAAAAGGGTTCGGGCAAAAATAAGGGATGAAATGAAAAAAAAATTGTACACCCGGCAAGTCGAAAACCTGAAAAGGCGGCTTGGGCAAAAATGGGTATCCCGGTGGACTGAAAACCCGAAAGGGCAGTCCAGGCAAAAGTTAGGGATAAGCGTAATACTATGTCTCAATTGGATCACCTTGCATCCAGAATCCGGTATCAACTATCAGGTTCAGACGACATCAATCAATCAGCTTCATCTTCAACTAAGCAGCCAAGTGATGAGACGCTTGAAGACATAAAGGCAATATCAGAGTTGGAACCCAGTGGGATTATTCTTTTCACATAGCTGTTTTGTTTTCCTTTTCACAAAATTGTATGTTATTCGGCGGTGTTCTCTTACTAGGACGTCAACCTCTTGTACACAAAATGCCTATTTACAGGCAAATTCAAAATCAATACAAATCCACTTTTCCAGACAAATTGCCAATTGTTTTTCCTTTTTCTGTTTTGTTTTGCGAAAAACGTCCAATGTTCATCTTTGATATATGCATTTGACATTAATTGCTAACTCATAAATACTTGCATGCGAAACAAAGGACTAATTACAGGTGACATCAGAAACAGGGGCAATATTGAGTTGTCTAAGCGATCTAGTTGCTATGTCCACCAAGGTACTAAGGTAAGTCCAGCTGAAGAATGTAACCAAGATATCTCCACTCCCTGCAGAGTAAGAAAAGATTCAACAATACTCTCCCCAAGCAGAGTTGGTCCTCCCATCAGCCCCGAAAGGCACAGTATCCCTAGCAAGTCAGCGATACTCTCCCCAAGCAGAGTTAGTCTACTGTCAGCCTTAAGGAAGTTGGGTATCCCCAGAAAATCTCAATATTCCCCAGCGGAGTATACAGTTGTTCCTAAGCAAGCATCCCCGGAAGTCTTGATATAAGATTGTTCCCCGGCGGAATACAGACACCCCAGTGGAGCCACTTCCCTAGTACAATCCAAAGTTTCCCCAGGAGAGTTGAATCATCCTCCCCAGTAGTTTCTGAAAGCTTATCCCCAGTAGATTCTGGAAGCTTATCCCCTGCAGAGTATGAACGCTTCTCCCCGGCTTTATTTCAGAAGGTTATTCCCCACCAGAGCTTATAACTGGGTTATCCTCAGCTAAATACCACGGAAAGATCGTCCTCGGCGAAGTTCTTCCTACCCCTAGTGGAGTTCATCAAATTCCCCAACATAACTTATCAACGGAATCCCCAGCGGGGTTCTCATCAAAACCTCAGCGAAGTATCTCTTCCCACAGAGTAATTCCCCGCAGAGTAATCTCTTCACCAAGTTTATTCCCCAACGGAGTCATCTTCTCCTACCAGTTTATTCTTGCAACCATCATCCCCAGCGGAAATGAAGAGCTCTACTCTTCAACGTCAGCCCAGGATTTAACTTCCCGGCGTTCGTCAAGGATTTATTTTCCTAGACGAAAATACATTCATAAACATCACATCCTCATACATTATAGCATGCATATGCATCATACAACACAAATCTCATTTATTTTTGAGAACATCTTAAAATCATGCAGTTCATGCATCACGACATTGCATACAACTGATGTTTTGCCTTTTCAGGGAAAAGGTCCATCCAAAGATGATTACTATCAACCGCCGCAATTCCAGATTCGATTCCTGTATCTAGCCAGGGCATATCTGTGAGTAACTGATTGTAGGTTCGACACCTGTATCAAGCCAGGGCATATCTGCATAAAGAGTTTAGAGATTCGACACCTGTATCCAGCCAGGGCATATTTGTAGATGATAAATTCCAGATTCGATTCCTGTATCTAGCCAGGGCATATCTGTGAGTAACTGATTGTAGATTCGACACCTGTATCAAGCCAGGGCATATCTGCATGAAGAGTTTAGAGATTCGATACCTGTATCCATCCAGGGCATATCTATAGACGACTAATTCCAAATTCGACTCCTGTATCCAGCCAGGGCATATCTGTAGACGACAAATTCCAGATTCGATTCCTGTATCTAGCCAGGGCATATCTGTGAGTAACTGATTGTAGATTCGACACCTGTATCATGCCAGGGCATATTTACATGAAGAGTTTAGATATTCGACACCTGTGTCTAGCCAGGGCATATCTGTAGACGACAAGTTCCGGATCCGATTCCTGTATCTAGCCAGGGCACATCTGTGAGCGATTTTTTGTAGATTCGATACCTGTATCCAGCCAGGGCACGTTTGTAAGCAACCTTTTGAAGTTCCGGATTCGATTCCTGTATCTAGCCAGGGCACATCTGTGAGCGATTGTTTGTAGATTCGATACCTGTATCCAGCCAGGGCACGTCTGTAAGCAACCCTTTGAAGTTCCGGATTCGATTCCTGTATCTAGCCAGGGCACATCTGTGAGCAATTGATTGTGGATTCGACACCTATATCTAGCCAGGGCATATCTACATGAAGAGTTTGAAGATCAACACCTGTAACAGGCCAGGAAAACATCTTCCTTTCTCAAATCACGCAAGTTCTCGCTAAGGAATCTCTTACGCGATCGACACCTTCCGATGGCATCTATAAGCCCATCTCCACAACTATTCATCACATTTCCAAATGGCATCTATAAGCCCATTCCCCAACAAGGTTATGTCACACTTCCAGATGGAATCTATAAGCCCATCCTCCTATCCACCATCTCTCCAAATGGCATCTGTAAGCCCATTCCCGCCATCACATTGCTGATATTCTACTATGCGAGTGCAAATTTCTGGGCACTCTAGTGTTCAATCATCTTCCACCCTCGGATCACGAAAGGCACACAAGCCAATCTACATCCTCAGGTCTAAGAATATTGAACAAGGGCAACTGTTGTACCCCAAAATTTTCCCTCCCATATTCTTCAAAGTTTTGACAAGCATCATCTCAATTTGCTCAAGTCTACTCAAGGGTTGCACAGTTCAAACACCCTCCTAAGCCAGTCAAATTAGGGTTTTGGTTATTGCAAGGAAGTTGAGGTTTTCAAGGGCTCAATCAAGTCACATATGCCTATACACATTGTCAAGCATCTACATGTCAAGTTTCAAGGTTCACAAGGTCAAGTTGCACAGTCAAAAAACCTAATTGCTCCACAATCAACTGCAGGGGCAAAATGGTCATTTGGCAGTCAAAAGTCAAAAAATTTGGTCAACATCTTATTTTGAGCTCACAATCATCATTTGATCAAGTCTTGATCATGATTCCAAAAGCATGGCTCAAAAATCATCAAGATGCAAAAGTTTACATTTTTGGACAGCTG
This sequence comes from Vicia faba, assembly GCA_948472305.1. NCBI lineage: Eukaryota > Viridiplantae > Streptophyta > Magnoliopsida > Fabales > Fabaceae > Vicia > Vicia faba. The sequence goes on along the minus strand of OX451740.1, from coordinate 1,276,853,751 downwards.
AAAAGTCAACTGTAACTTGACCAAGGCATAACTTTTTCATGGTTCATCATAAAAATCCCATCCAATGCTCATTTTGAAGGGGATGCCATTTCCTACAACTCATCTTCACATTCCAAGTCTAAGAAATGCTCTCACAAAAAGTTATCAATTTCAACATTATAGGTCATTTTCAAAAGTCAACAAAAAGGCATTTTAAGTCAAAGACCATAACTTGAGATTGGTATATCAAAATGACATGGGACCAAAGGAATTGGTTAGAGGACTTCAAGATCTTTCCAAAATGTCCAAGAACATGTTCATATGATCAAAATTGAGCAAGATATGCATTGGATAAGTTGGGAAATTTTTGTGAAATGGCAAAAGTCAACTATCCTTAAAACTTCAATTTTTGACAAAAGGGCCCACTTTCTTCCACTTGATTCATCCTTGTCATGCCATACATGTGTCCCATGATTAATTTCAAGATTAAACATTAATTTTTCTATTTTATTTAATTTTTATTGATTTAATTCATTTTAAATCCATAAAATTCAAATAAAATCAAAAAAAATTAAATGGATAGCATCTTTTGATTTGAATGGCTTTTTTGTGTCATGAGCAAGTTACCAAATTCGGGCCAAGCCATTTTGAGCACAAAATCATGGTTTTGCCTCAAACTTGGAAAGTCCTTTAATGGTGGTTAAGAAGAATCCAAAAAACTTAATTGCACAAGGGTCCAAGCCTAGCTGTTGACCTAATTCCCTTCATACATACATAAGCAAGACTTCCCAACCTCATTCACGACCAGAAGAGTGCACAAACGGCCAGAACAAAAACTCAGAATTTGTCAAAAAGTGTGAGATCTAAAGCAGTATTACAGGCATTTTCAGACCAAAAGAGGAACGTGATTCCCTTCTTTGCCATCCCCTGAAGCTAAAGCGACCTTTACCAAGTCCTAAGACCTTCTACAATCCACTGTAAGTTGTCCTGAACTCACCTCTGAACATGAAACTTGGGCTCCTTATTCTTGCACTTTTTCTCAAAAGCATTGGCATATTTGTGTTCCTTACTTGATTTCTAACATCACTGTAATATCCAATTGCGTTTTTAGGCCCTGAATCGTGGTGCCTGATTCTAGGGTTCGTCCTTTTGTGTTTTGGGCATTTTGTTTCCAGGTACAATTGGAGCAAATCATGAGTATGGATGTGATCAGGGGACCAAGACGAATATGCCCATGGCTTCAGATGGCGTTTTCATGTCCTGAGGAGCATTTTCGAAGCAACCTACGAAACCACTTGCGGATAAAATCCGCAGGTAAAAAACCTGCAAATTTTTGATGAAGAAGACAACCAGCTGTTGCAGCGTGATTGGTCATTTCAAACCAACGCGCGTTTTTTTATTTTTTTTAGCATATACATTGATTTACTAATATTATATTTAGTTGTTATTATTATTTCAATTAAGACACATAGCTCAGCTGGCTAAGGCGTACAGGTATTGTCCCTTGGGACCTGGGTTCGAATCCCAGGTCCCCCTAATATTTGTTTCATATTTTGTTTAACATGATTTCATGCAGCACGTCTAGATGAACTCCACAGTACACCTCACAAATCCACGCGCCAAGTGGCCAGTCCCACAGATCTGAAGGCCAAGAGATGAGGAGCACCATGCTCCTGGTCAACCCATGCTCCAGGCAATTTCAAAAGTCAAACAGGCTTTAATGCTATTGGGCCAGATTCCAGATTCACCTCCCAAGGGTCCAACACCCCCCTAGTTAAATATTTCTTCTTTTATTTTTCTTTTACTAATTTCTAACTATTAATTATTATTATTTAATTAACCTAAATTATTTATTTTCATAAAATCAGAAAACCAAATATTTTATTCACTTAGTTTAATTATTTTTGTAAATAAATTCTAACATTAATTAACTTAGTTGTTTAATTAGGTTTAATTTTAATCTTTTCACAATAAATAAAATTAATTTAGAATTAGGCCTTTCTTTTGACAACTTTTAATTCCTTTTATTTTATTTTCATTAAAAATATAAAAAACACAAAAACATTCTTTTTTCTTTTTAATTAATTAATTAGTACTAGGTTTAATTTTAATTTAATTACAAAAAAGGACAAAACTTAAATTATTTCTCAAAAAGGGTCAAAACCCTAAGGACGTCCTGATTCTATTTCTTTTCGCGCATTATTCTTATCTTGATTATTTATGTATCTGCTCAAAGGATGTAATAGTAATTAGAATTTTATTGCTTTCTTTAATTTTCTGCATTTACTTTTCAAAACGGGTTTTTGTTTTTTGGCGATGTATAGACCCGCGCCTTGTAATAGCTAGATTTACCTTTCCGCCATTTATTTTCCGCACTCTTAACTGTTAAAAAATGCATGAAAGACTTGTATGAAAATAAAATTAATCCGTAGCTCACAAATAACATGTACAAAACAATTTAACTGAAAAAACAACACACATGCACATGCCACTCTTAGGGTACGCCTCACTGGTTGCCTCGAACGTGGTCGTCAAGTATATGGTGTTTTAAAGGTCTCCCTCCTGTCTAAAGATCATGTCGCCTCGAAACGTTTGCCTCGGATAAAAGGATCTAGGACATTAGGTTTACTTCTAAGGTGTCCTACTATTACTTCGGTGACCGCATTGTCCCTTATAATCGAATTGACCCGAATAACTCCAATGACGGTGCTACCTACCTCTCAATGGTGGGATAGCATTGTCTAAATGACTCTTACACAGCCTAATTCCTTAGAGTAGGTAGATTCTCCTGGGTACTTGCTCTCTCTTAAACAAACAAAACAACTTTTCGCACCTACACTTTCAAAAGGTTTTCAAACAAATATTTCATACACTCTTGAGGACAGATACAAGAGTTACTTAGAAATTTTTCAAACGAAACTTTTTTTTCAAAACCCACACACACTTGAAAAGCAAACAAATTTTTGAAAACATAGAGTGAGCAAGTACCTAAGAGCCCGTGGATAACCACGGATAGAAAGGGTGCTAACACCTTCCCTTTCTATAAATCTACCTCTCGAACCGAGAAACATTATCAAATAAGGAATTTTGCTGTGCTTTTGTCCTTTCCATGTTGGAGAACATAAAAGACGGTGGCGACTCTTGCTTACCGCGACATTTCGTGAACCAGCTTAAAAAACAGTCAGTTCTATTCCCACCGATCACACCCTGAAACTCCCAGCAATGCTGATGAGATCATCAAGGAGTATGATCACAGCTTTCAGAAGTTTCTAGCTAAAAACATAGACAGAAGCAAAATGGCTTCAATGATCTATAGAGTTAGCAGAAATGGCAGAAAAGGGATAGGATATCAAGGTAAGGTACCTACACCAAAAAATGCCATTGATTTAGTTATAAAACGTACTCCACTTGATTCACACTTTATATATGGGCACACACATGACATAAAATATACAAGTAGTGATTACTCTATCAAACCAAAATTCAACCAGAGTTTTGGTAAAACTAACAAATCAGGACCAAAGAAAATGTGGGTACCTAAGGATAAAATAATACATGTGGCAGATATCTTTAGCAGCAAAGCAAAAACACCAATCATGGTACCTGGACTCTGGCTGATCACGACACATGACGGGAAGAAGGCATATGTTCCAAAGCCTGGAACTTAAGCCTAGAGGCCACGTATGCTTTGGAGGCAATCAGAGAGGAAAGATCATTTGCTCTGGAACAGTAGTTAATGGAAATCTTCCCTCTATAAGTAATGTTTTATTAGTTGATGGATTAATGCATAACCTGTTATCCATAAGTCAATTAAGTGATGACTGTTATGATATAATCTTCAATCAAAATTCATGCAAAGTTGTTAGTCAGAAAGATGGGACTATCCTATTTAATGGAAAGAGGAAAAACAACATTTATAAAATAAAACTTTCTGAACTAAAAAGTCATAATGTAAAATGTCTACTGTCTATTAACAACGAGCAATGGATCTGGCACAGAAGATTGGGACATGTTAGTATGAGAAGAATATCTCAGATTAACAAACTCAGTCTGGTCAGAGGACTTTCTAACCTGAAGTTCAATTCAGATGCTCTGTGTGAAGCATGTCAGAAAGGCAAGTTTGCAAAACCATCTTTCAAATCCAAAAACGTTGTTTCCACCTCCAAGCCATTAGAACTTCTGCACATTGACTTATTTGGACCAATTAAAACTGCTTCAGTCAGTGGCAAGAAGTATGGGTTAGTAATCGTAGATGACTATAGCAGATGGACATGGGTAAAGTTCTTAAGGCACAAGGACGAGTCACACTCTGTGTTTGTTACCTTCTGCAACCAAGTTCAGAATGAAAAGGATCTTAGAATCGTCAAAGTCAGAAGTGATCATGGTGGAGAATTTGAAAACAAAGATTTTGAGTTATTCTTTAATGATAAAGGCATTCTGCATGATTTCTCTTGTCCTAGAACTCCCCAGCAAAATGGAGTTGTAGAACGAAAGAACATAACATTGCAAGAAATGGCCAGAACCATGATCAATGAGACTAACGTTGCTAAGATCTTCTGGGCAGAGGCAATAAACACAGCGTGCTACATTCAGAATAGAATCTCCATAAGACCTATTCTGGAAAAGACTCCATATGAATTGTGGAAGAACAGAAAGCCCAACATTTCCTATTTTCACCCATTTGGATGTACATGTTTTATCCTGAATACAAAAAATTATTTGAACAAGTTTGACTCTAAAGCACAAAAGTGTATTATGTTAGGATATTCTGAACGCTCAAGAGGGTACAGAGTATACAATACAGAAACACAGATTGTGGAGGAATCAATCAGTGTTCGTTTTGATGATAAGCTTGACTCTCAAAAGTCAAAGCAGAATGAATTCCTTGCAGGTATGGAAGTTGAACTCACAGGTACTGAAGACAAATCATCAGAAGCTCTCAACAGAGACACTCCCTCAACATCAGAAAGAGTCACTGCAAGCAATCCAGCACCTTCTGTTGATCAACTCCAGAAAAGACCATCAGAAGCAGCATGGATCACCCAGAAGAAACAATCCTAGGAAGGAAGGAAGATCCAATCAGAACAATATCTAGCTTCAGAAACTCTGAAGAATCCCTCATGGGTCTGGTTTCTCTAATTGAACCAACAACAATTGATGAAGCACTTCTGGACAATGACTGGATTCTAGCAATGTAAGAGGAGCTAAATCAATTCACAAGAAATGACGTATGGGATCTAGTTCCCAAACCAAAAGGATTCAACGTCATTGGTACAAAATGAGTGTTCAGAAACAAACTGAACGAACAAGGTGAAGTCATCAGAAACAAAGCACGATTGGTAGCACAAGGTTATAGTCAGCAAGAGGGGATAGACTATATAGAAACCTTTGCTCCAGTCGCCAGGTTAGAATCTATCAGACTCTTAATTTCATTTGCTGTTAATAAAGGCATCACTCTGTATCAGATGGATGTTAAGAGTGCATTCTTAAATGGCTATATAGAAGAAGAGGTATATGTGCACCAACCCCCTGGTTTTGAAAGTTCCAAAAATCCAGAATATGTTTTCAAACTAAAGAAGTAACTCTATGGTCTGAAACAAGCTCCCAGAGCTTGGTATGAAAGACTAAGTAACTTCCTGCTAGAAAAGGAATTCACCAGAGGGAGAGTGGACGCAACCTTGTTCTGTAAGATAGTTAAGAATGACATTTTAGTATGTCATATTTATGTTGATGACATCATATTTGGATCCACTAAACCCTCTCTGGGAAGAAAGTTTGCTAAATGTATGCAGGCAGAATTTGAGATGAGCCTAATGGGGGAACTAAAATTCTTTCTGGGTATTCAGATTAATCAAACCCCAGAAGGAACTTACATTCATCAGAGCAAATATGCCAGAGAAATTCTGAAAAAATTTGATCTCTCAGAATGTAAGCCATCAAAGATTCCAATGCATCCCACGTGCATTCTGGAAAGAGAATAGGTAAGTAAAAAGGTAGAACAGAAGGTCTACAGAGGTATGATTGGTTCTCTTCTCTGTCTGACGGCTTCAAGGCCTGACATTCTATTCAGTGTTTGCATTTGTGCTAGATTCCAATCAGATCCTAGAGAATCTCACTTAACAGCAGTTAAGCGAATTTTCAAGTATCTGAAAGGTACTACTAATCTGGGTTTGTTTTATAGAAAATCAAGTGATTACAGCTTGATAGGATACTGTGATGCTGATTTCGTTGGAGACAGAGTAGAACGTAAAAGCACTTCTGGAAGCTACCAGTTTCTGGGAGAAAATCTGATCTCATGGTCCAGCAAAAGACAATCCACAATAGCTCTATCAACAGCAGAAGCTGAATACATAGAAGCAGCTGGATGCAGCACACAAATGCTCTGGATGAAAAGTCAACTTGAGGACTTCAAAATATTTGAGAGTAACATCCCTATCCTCAGTGACAATACTTCTTCTATTTGTCTCAGTAAAAATCCTATTTTGCATTCTAGGGCTAAGCATATAGAAATAAAACATCATTTTATTAGGGACTATATTCAGAAAGGGATTCTAAATTTAAAATTTATTAACACAGACCATCAATGGGCTGATATCTTTACAAAACCTCTTTCTGAAGATAGGTTCAACTTCATTCTGAAACATCTCAGCATGAAGCTCTGCCCAGAATAAAACTATTTTGATTCCATGTCTTAACCTTCAGAACTTTGTTTATTTTTACGTGAACTACTGATCAATCTTTCTTCAGATCTTTAAAAGTACAGATTATATCAGAATCTATCCATGAAGACCTGCGCGCTTCATTTCAAGGATAGAAATGTGCTGTTCACTCAAGCAAACAAGTGCCATCCAATCACCAGCTACTTTCTGAGGCTGAACACGCGTTCACGTTTCTGAAAGGTCAAAAGTGCTGATTGGATGCATTGGGACACATGTCATGGGTAACCATTTCAATATCTTTCTGAATCCCCCAAAATCAGCTATCATTAAATGCTCATAATCATCATAATTTATTTCTCTCTCTTACCGTTTATGTTTTCAAAACCTTTTTTTAAAATCTATTTAAACTCATTTCTCACTATTTACAGTTTTTACTTTCACTTTCATTTTCCCTACAATCTTATTGATTTCAGTTTGCATCCTTTCTCAAAACCCTTTCAATTTCTTCACAAAACCTTCGTGTGAACATGGCTTCCTCAAGCAACCCTACTTCCAGTTCTCAGAAAACAGATTCCTCCGAACAATATGAAGAACCCTACAGAACTCTTCTCACACCAATAAAAAATCTAGAAGTTCTTTCTGAATTAATTGTGGACTTTAACAGTCTTCAAGAAAACGGGTTTAATCTCTCTGAAGAAGTAAAGGCTCAAGGCTGGGACAAATATTTTGACCGACTGGTGGGTCCAACATTCCCAATCCTTGTGAAGGAATTTTGGATTTATGGTTAATCTTCCAACCATCAAGTTACTTCATACATAATAGGGAAGAAGATAGTCATAACTGAGGACCTCATTGCAAGATTAATAGGCTACAATGGTGGTGGTGTACAATGCATTGACATGGCTGAAAGATGCGCTGATGTCGCCCTAATTGCTAGAGAAATCTTCACTTTGGGTCTTCCCTCCAGCAAGATAAGGGATCTAAAAGACCACCACAGAATATGGGCCAAGATCATTCTGGGATGCATAAACCACAGGAAGCCTACCAGCTCTCCTGACTACATCAATATTGATCAGCAATTTATGATCTACTTCATCTCTCAGAAGATTAAGGTGAATCTGGCTCATCTGTTGTTTAACCATCTAAGGACTAGTGTCAAGGAAACCAGAGAACATGAGTGCACAAAAAGGGACCGGACACCCCTAGGAAGGCTTATATCAGATATTCTAACAGAGAATAAGCTGATTGATCATCTTACAGAAGCTCAGGAAATCAGCTCTTTGGAAGCTACTATTGGCAAATAGCTGAATGCAAAGAATCTGAAGAAAATGAAGTTAATTGAGAACGTCAAGAAGGAACACAGTGTCACTTCTTTTGCAGCAATCTCCAGCAGAAGAATCCCTCTAGATAACTTTCCTTTGTTCTCAGAGATTTATTCTAAACCTGATATAATAGTCAGATATCTGGATGCATGCAAGGCGGATGGTACAGCACCAGATTTGAACATTCGGGATCTGCAGCAGAAGGCTCTAGAAGTTGTGGTGAAGAAAACCAAGAAAAGGAAAGCTGTAGCAGAAGGATCATCCCAGCGGACTCCTAAAAAGAGAGGTAATCCTTCTTCTATAACTGTTTTAAACTCAATTTATGTATCAACATCTATACCAATTCCCACTCAATCAGAAAACCCCACACCACAAACATTTGATGACTTTGACATTGAATTTGACCCCTCAGAAACCTTAACTCTTAGAAGATCTCGCTCCCAACCTCCAAATCCAAATATTGAAGCAACCCAACAAGAACTTGCAAAAGTTCTATCTGATATAGAAACCTTTGACCAACATACTTCTGCTCTCATGCTAGAAAATCCAAACCCTGAAACCACCACAGAAGCACCACAACCAGAAATTCCCCTCTCTCCATAATCAGAAATACCACTACCTCCATCTCCTCAACCAGAAATTCATCCACCTTCTCCACAACCTGAACTATTTCAACCAGAAGTTCAAACTTCTGAGGCTCAACCTTCTGAATCCTGTGAACCAGAACCTCATAACGATCAATCAAACCAAACTTTTGATTCTGATACCATTCCCATTCTGGAATCACTGAACCTCTGGCCATCCGTATGCCCCTAACCATCCTGGATATTCCCCAAATTCCCTCCTCACTAGAATCAAATCCACCTAACTCCCCAACCAGTCCAATAATAATTCCTGACTCTCCCACTCCCTCACCAAAGAACAATCCAGATGACAACATCAAGACTGTCATTGATCTAACGGTTTTTGAATGTCTTGCTGCCATAACCCACAAAACAGCTATTCCAAAACCAAAACCATCTGAACCCTCTCCAGATGTTGGTACCAGCTTATTGATATTTGAAACAGAAGTACAGAAGTGGATCACTTCTATGAAGCAAGCTAGTCTTGAGGTGATTGATCCTGCTGCATCAGACTACCTTTGGACAAGGTTCAGAAGATGGGTATGTTCTGAAACTCGTAAGATGCAAGAACAGAGCTACGGACAAGTTCAACAGAACTTCAGTAATCTCCTGAAAGTAATTGAAGATCAAGTTCTGAGCCAGCTGCTCAAGGAAGAAGTTCTCCTCTAGACAATGCTCCCTGGTCTGAACATCGTACACAAAGTTCAACCAGAGTCAGAAGATCTCAATCTAACTATTACTCCAGAGCAGATGATTCCTGCTGAAGAACTGGGTCAAAAAGAGGATATTGCAGAATGCTTTGAGAAGCACCCAGTTTCTGAAGATCCTCAAGCTTCCTCCTAGGAAAGGCAGACTCTAGAAGACCTGAAAAGATCTGATATGTTGATGAAGGAAAGAATGGATAAACAGGACAACAAAATTGAAATCACGAGCATGTTAACCCAGCAACAGGAAACCAACAACCAGATCAAGAGCATGTTGGAAGCTTTGTTTACGCGTCTACCTCCTCCCTCTTAGAATTTCCTCGTTTTTAAAACATGTTTATCTGTAATATTCTTACATTGCCAATGTTCTGAACTTATCGTTGCTTCTGGTTTTTTAATATAAATGCATTTTGGCTCTGATTATATGTTATTTTTGATAACTGACAAAAAGGGGGAGAAAGAATAAGATATTTTTCAATAACGGATTACTGAGACATAAGTCTCAGACATTCTGATCTATTTAAAATTTCTCTCTTCTGAAAAGCTTGAACAGGTACAAAACTCTGATGAAAGATACAATAAGGTTCTGATGCTCAAAGACTCATGGAATTAAAGGGAAGTAATCAACTAAGGGGGAGTTTCTCTTCTTAATTCTATACTTTTTATTCTTTATTTTTAATTGAAAAATTTGGTTTTTGTCATCATCAAAAAGGGGGAGATTGTTAGAACATAGTTTGATTCTATAACCCTTGATTAGAGTTTTGATGATAACAAAATACAAAGAATAAATAAATTCAAAGATATATGTATATATATATATATATATATATATATATATATATATATATATATATATATATATATATATATATATATATATATATATATATATATATATATATATAAAACAAATATGCTTCTTAAAATTATGTTTTGTATATACAGAAGTTCTGATGGAATCACCATCAGAAGATCAGTAATATGTGCTACACGCTAAAGCTACCAGATTATACGCTGAAGCTTGATGACCAGAATCTGCGCATAACCAAATACACTCTGACTCTGATCAAAGACATCCTTACCAAGTCATCAACACTCTGAAGCGTTATCACAAGTTAAAGCAAAGAAGACTCTGAAGCGTTATTAAGTATTCAAGACAGAATTAAATGCTAACGACTCTCATCAGACAAGATCTTCTTCAAAAGGAAAGTGCGTTATTGTCATTAAACTGGCTTTATGGACAACGTATCTTTGCCTTGCCTATATAAACAAGTCTGCTTGAGAAAAGACGCATGTATGCACTCACATAATTTGCTAAGCTTTCAAAACCGCTTATTCAAACGCTTTAAGCAAATTCAGTTTACTCCAAGCTTAAGTTGTGTAATTATCACAGTGTGATAAATTGTTTTGTTAGAAAACGTTAACACATCCTTGTTCAATTATTTGTAAAAGATTTCCTTGAGATAAACCGGTTTGTGGTTATACTTAAGAAGACTTTAACAGTTGTTAAAGTAGCTGTTGTAATTCTTTGAGAATAGTGGATTAAGACCTTGTTGGAGAGAGGCGAAATCACCTTGACGGGTGGACTGGAGTAGTTTGAGATCAAACGAACCAGGATAAAAATACTGTGTTGTCAAAGCATTTGTTTTAACTTTTACAATTCAACCCCCCTTCTTGTGTTTTTCACATCTTCAAGTTTATCAACATCTTCAATGGAGGTTCATGGGATGATAAGGCGTGATATAAGGATGGCATTGTAAATTCATTAAGATCAAGGCATTTTGGTTCTCTTATTGTTTGTTATACAAGATTGATGGGGATCAACGTGTTGGATCCATTCTCTCACGAAGGACAGAGGGTGATGTTAGGGACCATTTTGTTCATGGTCATCAATTGAAGATTGGGTTTGCTTCATGGCTTATGATATAGGTCATTTTCTTTAGGGTTCATTCAAAAAAGTGGAATCCTGATCACGGAGTTTGCTTTAGATTATTTCAAGAGAAATATCATGTGAACTCAAGTTTTGTTCAAGAATTGGATTAAAGTTCATTTACAAGCATGCAAGGTTAGAAAAGGATTCATGTGGGATTTCTTGAGAAACAAGTTATTTGGAATTTAGAGAAAATATCAAGTTCAAGCATGTACAAGGGGATTCAAGAATTATTCAAGGCTATTTCAAATTTCAAGATCGCAAATCCAAACTTCATTCACCGTTCAAGTGACCATAATGCCAAATCACAAGTTTCAATTGGTTCAAGATTCAAAATTCCAAGTTCAAATTCCAAGTTCAAATTCCAAATTCAAAATTCCAAGTTTAACATTCATTATTCAAATTTTACAATGTCTAAACATCATACAAAACCATACATCCAATTTACAAAAACCATGATTAGCTTGTCTAAACATCATACAAAAATGCTACACAAACTTTTGTTCTAAAATCTTAATAGCCTAATATCTTCATGTTTCCATGTTCATGCCAAATAACCATCTTCAAAATTATCTTTCAGGCCATATTCAATCTCTCATGCCATCTTCTTGAATTTTCCTTGAACTCCAATTTTAAGCCTTCTTATAATTATAAGCTATACCCTGTCAATTAACCAAACAGTTTTACACAAATATACATGCAGACAAACTGGTTTCCAAATTAATCATGAAGCAAATTGGTTAAATTGGTTCATACCTATTTCGATCCATGGCAAAGAAAATCAAACTTTCAGAATGCATGTGGTATTATGGACGTTCTTACAGAAATGCTCAGTGCTATAGACCCTGGTAACAAAGAAGGGCTTCGGCAGGAAATTATTGTTGATTTGGTGGAGCAATGTCGAGCATACAAGCAGAGAGTGGTACACCTTGTTAATTCAACTTCAGATGAGTCACTATTATGCCAAGGACTATCTCTTAATGATGAACTGTAGCGTATACTTGCCAAACATGAATCCATAGCTTCAGCAGGACCTACTATCAAAAAATCAAACAGAGAAATCAAATTCAGCACCTACTAGAGCACGTGTAGATGTTGATGGTCCTTTGATTGATATTGGAGATACCAGTATACAAACAGATGCAAGTACTGAAGCAGGGTCTCAAACATTGAATCAGTTGACGCTTCCTGCACCCTCTACTACATCAAATGGTTCAGCTCCTCCAATAAAGGTTGATCCCAAATGGGATCTCCTCAGTGGTGAAGAGTTTAACTCACCAAAAGCAGATAATTCACTTGCTCTTGTTCCTATAGGAGAACAGCAGGCAGCCAGTCCTATGTCTCAACAAATGCCCTTGTTCCTTTTGATATGTTTTCTAATGGAAACAATGTGCCAATTCCTGTTAATACCCCTAACCAAATCCCAACTGTTATAACTAACTTCTAACAGTTTTCTAACTAACTCTCACTGTATAACAGGTTTCTAACCAAAACCAAAACAAAAAATAACTAATTCCCTTACCAACTTAACCATAATCTACAACAACCATCTAACTGCCAAAAAACAGAATTGTAACAGAATTTCCAACTAGCTAACCAAAAACAAAATTCCCAAACTTCTAACCTATAACTAACTTTCAACTGCCAAAACCAGAAGAAAATAAGATCATAACAAAAAATGGAGATTCACTCTGCTATAGCAAACTCTCAAGCCATATAACAGAAACTACATAACAGAAAAGTACCTGGCAATTACATGGGATTATTCACCCTCTCTGAAAATGATCTCTCAGCTCCCTCTGCAAAATCACCTTCAATTCATCTTTCTTTGAATCTTCAATTAACAACCTCACCACCGTTCTCCAACCTGCATCAATTCTCTATAACACCTATACCACTGAACTTCAAGAATCACCATTGATCTTATCCTATTTGCCAATCTTTAATCATCATCACCGCCTTGCCTTCATCAAAAATTGCAGCTCCTCTGCACCCATCAACGATAACATCATCTTCAACATTACGAACCTTCAACGAACAAGAACAATTTCTCAGAACAATGATTTCAAAATCAATACATCATAGAGAACGTACCGATTTAGAGAAGTGAAGACGGAGAAGAAGATGTAGACAAGTAAAAAGAAGAAGAGATAAACGGAATACCTGACACCGAATGCTCCGCCATCACCGATTCAAGGTAAAACCGTCTATAACCGATTTATCGCCTTCTCGGCGCCTTAGCATAACCGTCATCCTTCTACAACCTTGCACCTTCAAGTTTCTGTAATAAACACAGCTACACCTTTAATCTTCAACCATCCTTAACAATCGTTGAAATACATCATCGTTTTTCACATCAACCTCCAACAATCCTCTTCATCAACAAAGAACATGCAAATAGAGTGTCAATCAAGATAAAAAAACACACGGAAATGGAACGGTGAAGAAGAGACGCTGTCTGGACATGAGAGGTTGACTTCAAGAGAAACGCTGCTGTTGATTTGAGAGAAGGAGAAGAGAAGCCACTATTGCGCTTTTGGTTGGAAAAGAAGAGAGTAATCGTGTTTCAGGGAAAAGTTGGAAAATCACAAGCATTTTGAACCCTAATCCATCGAAACTATACCGTTTCATGTTGTTTTTTTTATTTTCTTTTTATTTCTTTATTTTTCTTTTAATCTTTTATATAGTAAAAGAAGTATAGTTGAATAATATTGGTACTTGAGGAATGAATCAACTGGGCCTGGGAATATTTTGTTGCCACACAATCCCACAAGATTTTTTATTGAAAGTCACTGAACAAAAAAATTAGTTATTAGACATTGTAGATTGGGCCTAGCGCCTAATTTCTTCAGCAAACCCCTGGATTACTGGTTCGTACCCCCTGAGCTTAGTAATTTCTTTTAAATGATTGTGATAATTGTTTTGTTTGAATTTTATTTACACAATAAAAATAATAAAATTCAATAAAATTTGTTAGATTTCGATTTTGATTTTTAGGAATTAAATCGGGATCATCCGATTATTTGAGATTTGTAATTCACCCTGGCTTGTTGAGATTTAAATCTTATGCGGGTTTATTATGCAATATGTGGATACGCTTGAAATTTCGATTGGGATTTATTTTCACATCGATGATGCTTCAACACTTATTCCGAGCATTGGATTTCTAACTCTTTTCTTTGTTGATGCTAGCAGCTCACGAGATCATCGGGTTTCTTTGCTTTTTGCTTCGCTCTACGGGCTAGTACTCGTTTGGTATATTTTATTTCTATTTTCATTATCGCATTTTACCGCTTCGTAGAGATCCTGTGAAGTATAATAACATTAGGTTTAGAAGTAGGCTAGTCTCCATGTGACTTTTCTATCCCATTTTCTTTTGCATTTGCACTAAAGCTAAAACTTCTTTTTTACAAACTTCAAAATACTAAAAAATTTACTGACGAGAATCATATCTTCGTTAAGTATATGAGACGATAAGCGGGTTTCTTCTCGACCTTATTGTTCTCTTATTCTGAACCTTGGCATGGCTCAAGTCCTAAAGACTTATTTCATGAATAAGTAGGGAAATGGCTAAAATCTCTCTCTTGAGGTCAAATAGTTGTTATCTACAAGCAAAAATACCAACCAATACAAACTCTTTTTGCCTTTGGGCCTTTCTTTCAAACTCCTTTCAAAATAGCATGTTAATTCACTTATGTGCTGATGCGTAAGTCTCCAAAGGTTGAGTTGCGGTAGAAGGAGAAATTAATATTGTTCATTAAAAAAACACACAAACCAATTCAAACCTTTTTGTGCGCCCAAGAAAATTTTCTCCAGACTTTTTTCAAAAGAGCATGTTAATTCACTTCTGTGCTAACGCGTAAGTCTCCAAAGGTCGAGTTGTGGTAGAAGGCGAAATTAATATTGTTCATTAAAAAATACAAACCAACAAAAACATATAAGCCGAACTACGGCTGCTCTGATTCCTTAAAAGGGATACGTAGGCATCGGGGTAGGGCCCGAACAAGCACAACTTTTATTTTCCCTACATTCTCTTCTCCTTTTCTTTTGCATGCATTCTCCCTTTAGTAGTAATAAACAATAAGCATAGATTAAACACACCCATAAGATAGATAACAAGAGTGGATACCGTAGAGTACTACGGGCGTGTGGGGTGCTAATACCTTCCCCTCGCATAACAGACTCCCTTACCCGATCTCTCGGTCGCAAGACCGTAACTTCTCCCTTCTCAGGTTTTCTCGATGTTTACCTTTCCCTACATGTGGGATAAAAGACGTTCGATGGCGACTTCATTGTTTGATGATTTTCAGCCGGTTGTTTCAATCCTCACCAACTGTTTTCCCTTTGTTGAAGACAAGCATTCAACGCTTGATAGACAACAAAGAGATCATGTTCGAAAGTACTCCTGTTTCACCTGTTCCTGTTGAAGAAATTTCAGTCATTACCATCTCCGCCAATTCTTCCAAGGTCTCCAAAAGACCCGTTAGAATTACATTTATTCCAAAAGCTACTCCTCTTATAATCACAATGCCTGGGTCAGTGCCGTATGAATCGGATAAAATTGTGCCATGGAATTACAGTGGAGACATCTACTACCATGGCATCAAACAAGATGGGTTGGCCACCGAAGAGATAAACTCTGAAGAAGAAGATTCCGACATTAGCAATACTGCCAAAACTAGTAAGATTACCCGAAGCGGTAGAATCTTCTCTCCAGAAATTTCCCCCCCAAAGGCAGTTTTTGGACCCGTGGTTGCTCCAAAGGTCACTTCTGTACCGCTAATCATCCCTGCAAGTGCTCCTATTAACGAAGACAATACAACCCCTGTTGTCACTCCTACCAACACTCCTACTGCTGAAACTCGAGGGAAAAGTATTCAAGTGGAGCCTGTCCGGACGAAGGCTCAATCACTGACTATCCCCGAGACCTCCAAGAAAGAAATGGAGGAGATTCTAAAAATAATAAAGAGGAGCGACTACGACGTAGTTGAACAGTTGGGACAAACTCCCTCAAAGATCTCCATGCTAGCATTGTTGTTGTGTTCCGAGGCACATGCGAAAGCCCTGGTAAAGTTCCTAAAGATAGCCCATGTGCCTCATGAGACGTCTGCTGATCAATTTCAAGATTGCGTGGCCAGCTTGACAGCGAATAACGACCTAGGCTTCTCAGATGCTGATCTGACACCAAGGGGAAGAAAGCACAATGAGGCATTACATGTCTCTGTGGAATGTAGAGGCACAACTCTGGCCCATACTTGGTGGACACTGGCTCATCTTTGAATATTTTACCAAAGAAAGCCCTCGACAGACTGGACTGCGAAGGACTGGCGTTGAAACCAAGTAACATAGTCGTAAGGGCATTTGATGGCTCAAAGAGGATGGTACACAGGAAGGTGGATATTCCCATAAAGGTTGGAACTCATACTTTTAATTCAACCATTTATGTAATAGACATTCTCCCCTCTTACTCCTACCTGCTAGGACGGCCATGGATCCATAATGCTGGCGTTGTCACCTCTACACTACACCAGATGCTGAAATATCCGGTCTAAGGAAAGATTATCATTGTCCACGGAGAGGAAGAGTATATGATTAGCCACCTCAATTCTTTCTGGTATGTGGAATTGGATGGCAAGTTCATTGAAACTCCTTTTCAACATTTCGAAGAAGTCCCCTAAGAAGTAGCAGTAACCAAGACGGTGTCCCAGATTCCCAAGATTACAAGGCCTCTGCTTCGGATGTCATCTCTAAAGGACACCAAAGCAGTAGTAGAGGAAGGAGGATGCACCATTTGGGGCAACTTCCAGATATTCTGTATAAATCTGACAAGTTTGGTTTAGGGTTCACTTCAAGTGCTCAGAAGGCTATACACCGTGCTCGTGCTGGAGGGCCACCCTTGAAGATTAGCAACCGAGAGGTCAATGCGGTAGAAGATGGTGAAGAGGATTGCAGCTTGGAGGATTGGATCTTTCCTACTATCAACGGAGGACTTCGCAATTGGGAAGCCAGAGACTTTGTCCTAATAAATTTTATCCCTCAGTAATTTATCTTTACATTTCTGTTGGACTTGTAATATTCACAAACAATTCCCACATTTGAAACCTTGTGTCTTACCCGAGGCACAATGGTCCATTTGTAAGGGTTATTATTTCATCTTCATATGGCATTCAATGAATCATGGACGTTTTTCGCATACAAACTTTTGTGCTCATTGTTTTTCTTTTACATTTTATTTTTAAGGATGGATATACCCTTACACACACCCACACTCACAAATGCAGGCACCCATCCATTCTGGATCCCATGGGTAACGATGCTGTTATGGCCTTTTGAGACTCTGAGGATCTATTCTACCAAGCCGAAGATGAAGGTGAGGAAGATTGTGAAGTACCAAGGGAACTGGCCAAACTACTACAACAAGAGGAAAGAACCATTCAGCCTCATGAGGAACATGTGGATACAACCAACCTGGGTACCGAGGAGGATAAAAAAGAAGTCAAGGTGGGTGCAAATCTAGATCCTAGTGTCAAGGAGCGTCTGATTCAGCTGTTGCATGATTATGTTGAGATCTTTGCCTGGTTATATGAAGACATGCCAGGACTTGATACAGACATCGTGGTACATCGTCTGCCTACAAGGGAAGATTGTCCTCCAGTAAAATAAAAAGTTCGCCGCATGAGACCTGATATGTCAGAAAAGATCAAAGCGGAGGTCATGAAGCATTTCAATGCTGGATTCTTGGCTGTCACTTCCTATCCTCAATGGGTTACCAACATTGTTCCCTTACCTAAAAAGGACGTCAAAGTACGAATGTGCGTGGACTATAGAGATTTGAATAGGGAAAGCCCTAAAGATGATTTTCCACTCCCCCACATTGATATCCTGGTTGACAATACGACACAGCACAAAGTGTTTTCATTCATGGACGGATTCTCAGGTTACAACCAAATCAAAATGGCACCTGAGGACATGGAGAAAACTACATTTGTCACATAGTGGGGCATATTCTGCTATAAGATGATGCCATTCGGACTGAAGAATGTTGGGGTAACCTATCAACGTGCCATGGTAGCTTTATTTCATGACATGATACATCATGAAATAGAGGTCTACGTAGACGATATGATAGCCAGATCACAAACAGAATAAGAGCACTTGGATCACTTACAAAAGTTGTTTGAGAGATTGAAGAAGCACAAGTTAAGGTTGAATCCAAACAAGTGCACATTCGGAGTACAGTCCAGTAAACTCTTAGGTTTTGTCGTCAGTAACAAGGGTACTGAAGTCGATCCTGCCAAAGTTAAAGCAATACAAGAGATGCTTTCTCCTTGTACTGAGAGGGAAGTCAGAGGATTCTTGGGACGCTTGAACTATATTGCCAGATTCATTTCTCACCTAACAACTACTTGTGAGCCAATCTTCAAACTATTGAAGAAAGATCAAGTAGTCAAATGGAATGATGAGTGCCAAGTTGCTTTTGAAAAAAATCAAAGAGTACTTACAAGAGCCTCATGTGTTGATGCCACCAGTCGAGGGAAGACCACTGATCATGTATCTGACAGTTTCAGAGAACTCAATGGGGTGTGTATTGGGGCAGCATGACGAGTCTGGCCGAAAAGAGCACGCTATTTATTACCTGAGCAAAAATTTTACCGATTGTGAAACCAGACATTCACTGCTCAAGAAAACTTGATGCGATCTGGTATGGGCTGCTCGCCAGCTAAGACAGTATATGCTGACTCATACTACCTTTTTGATATCTAAGATGGATCCGATAAAATACATCTTTGAGAAGCCTGCTCTTTCTGGGAGGATAGCTAGATGGAAAATGATCCTAACAAAATACGAAATACAGTATACTACCCATAAAGCTATAAAGGGAAGTGTGCTAGCTGACCATCTTGCTCACCAAGCTGTAGAAGACTATCAGTCCATGAAGTTTGAATTCCCGGATGAAGACGTCATGACATTAGACAACTGTGAAGGAATCAGGCCATATGACGGACCTGAACAAGGATCTCGATGGACCATGTTGTTTGATGGGGCATCCAATGCACTTGGTAATAGTATTGGCGTTGTACTCATATCTCCAGAAGGGTGCCATACTCCCTTTACTGCCAGACTTTGCTTCAACTGTACAAATAACATGGAGGAATAGAAAGCTTGCATCTTTGATCTCAGAGCTTCTGTAGACTTGGGAATCAAATCTTTATATGTGTTTGGAGATTCAACTTTGGTCATCAGTCAGATCAAAGGGGAATGGGACACTAAGCACCCAAAACTTATCCCTTACAAAGAACATGTTTTGACATTGCTACCACATTTTTAGAAGATTACCTTCGAGCATTTCCCGCGAGAAGAAAACCAGCTAGCAGACGCTCTGGCCACAATGTCATCTATGTTTAAACTTAATTGGGATAACGAGGCTCCCCATATCACCATTGAATGAATGGATAAACCAGCGCATTGTCACGAGATTAATACTGAAGAGGTAGTGGACCAGCCTTGGTTTCATGAGGTCAAGAGGTATCTCGAGGCTCAAGAATATCCAGAAGGAGCTTCAATCAATGATAAGAAGTTCTTAAGGAGATTCTCTGCTAAGTTATTCCTTAGTAATGGTATCCTATACAAACGCAATCATGACTCCATTTTGCTTCGGTGCGTGGATAAGGTTGAAGCTGAAAAGATCATGTCTGAATTACATAATGGTACTTTTGGCACCCACTCCAGTGGGCATACGATGGAGAATAAAATCCTACGGGAAGGCTATTATTGGTCTACCATGGAAGCATATTTCTATCAACACTCTCGAACTTGTCATAAGTGTTAAATTTATGCTGACAAAGTGCACGTACCTCTGGTTCCTCTGAATGTCTTAACGGCTCCTTGGCCCTTTGCTATGTGGGGGATTGATATGATTGGAGAGATCAAGCCTACAACCTCCAATGGACACCGCTTCATCCTGGTGGCCATTGACTATTTTACCAAGTGGGTTGAAGCAGCTTCCTTCGCTTCTATTACCAAGAATGTCGTTGCCCGCTTCATCAAGCAAAATCTCATTTGCCGGTACGATATCCTGGAAAGGATCATCACTGACAATGGTACAAATCTTAACAACACTATGATCACCGCATTATGCGAGCAATTCAAGATCCAGCATCACAATTCTTCTCCCTATCGGCCAAAGATGAATGGTGCTATCGAGGCTGCAAATAAAAACATTAAGAAGATCATACAGAAAATGACAGTCACATAAATAAGACTAGCACGAGATGCTACCATTCGCTCTCCACGGTTATAGTACCACGACTCTCACATCAACCGAGGCAACACCCTATTCTTTGGTTTACAGCATGGAGGCTGTCTTGCCTATTGAGGTTCAGATCCCCTCTCTGAGAATTATGAAGGATGCAGGATTGAATGAAAACGATTGGATCCAGACTCGACTTGATCAACTGAACTTAATTGATGAAAAGAGACTTACTATTGTTTTCCATGGTCAAATGTATCAAAAATGGATGATCAAGGCTTTCAACAAGAAAGTCAGACGCCAAGTATATCAAGTTGGGGATCTAGTGATCAAACGTATCATTTTGCCACAAAGTGATCCCAGGGGCAAATGGACTCCTACCTATGAAGGACCATTTGTAATCAAGAATATATTCTCCGATGGGGCAATGATGTTGACCACCATGGATGGCGAAAATATGCCACACCCCGCGAACATGGACATAGTCAAAAGATACTACGCACAAGAGACCCGCTAGGTTGACACACCCAGGCAAAACAAGGGCATCCCAGAGAACTAAAAGTTTTGGGCAAAAATTAGGGATAAAAATAAAAAAAATCTGTACACCCAGAAAGTTGAAAACCCGAAAGGGCGACTTGGGAAAAAAGGGGTTTCCCGGTGGATTGAAAACTCGAAAGGGAAGTCCAGGCAAAAGTTAGGGAATTAAAGCGTATGACTATGTCCCGTCGGATCATTTGACGGACAACCTATGGCTTCTACTAACAAACTCGGAGTTTCTGATCAATTCAATCATCTTCGGACGAAGCAACAGATAGACAAGATATTCGAAGATATGAAGGCTATAGCAGAGTGGGAACCCCATGGGATTATTACACATAGCTATCTTTCTTTGTATAAATTTTTCTTGTTTTATGGCACCATTCTCTTACTAGAATGTTTGTCCCCTTTGTACAAAAAAATACTTATTCAAAATCAATACAAAGATACCCCTTTGAAAGTGAAAAAATTATCTGTCTTTTCTTTACGATTGTGTTTTGTTTGCAAAAATATCCAATGATTCATTGATGAACATATGCATTTGAACATAATTACTGTATACAAATAAAGAAAATGAGAAAGACAATTACTGATAGGTGGAAAGAATAGGAAAATGTCTCTAGGCTATTACCCAAGAAATCCCCATAGTACATCATTTGAATCCCCAGCAGAACTAAACTTCAAATTATTAATCCCCAGTAGAAATCGTCAAATTTCTCAAGATTCCCCAAGCAGATATTACAAGCAGTACATGACATTGCCCTCACAACAGAATTTACTTCTCTTAACAAGAGTTCGTCAACACTTCAGCTTCAAGACATGAAGATTCACGTATCCTCAGCAGCATTCAGGGATTTATTTTCCTCAATCCGACAACAATATAGCAAATCAGCTCACATACGCATCCATCGCATACATTTATGATAAACATTGATAAAACAAATACATTACACCATGCATTTCATACAACGTGACTTTGCATTCTAGCTAACACTTTACCTTTTTCAGGATAAGGTTAACAACTATCACTCAACTTTTGATACAGTTCGGATACGCTCCAGACCCGGAAGCCATTCTGATACTCATTCAAAGACACCTCCTGATACAGTCCAG
This sequence comes from Vicia faba, assembly GCA_948472305.1. Taxonomy (NCBI): domain Eukaryota; kingdom Viridiplantae; phylum Streptophyta; class Magnoliopsida; order Fabales; family Fabaceae; genus Vicia; species Vicia faba. The sequence continues at coordinate 1,276,831,634 of OX451740.1, read as the reverse complement.
ATACGCTTCAGACCCGGAAGCCATTCTGATACTCATTCAGATTCAACTTTTGATACAGTTCGAATACGCTCCAGACCCGGAAGCCATTCTGATGCTCATTCAGACTCAACTTTCGATACAGTCCAGATACGCTCTAGACCCGGAAGCCATTCTGATACTCATTCAGACTCAACTTTCGACACAGTCTATATATGCTCCAGACCCGGAAGCCATTCTGATACTCATTCAGATTCAACTTTTGATACAGTTCGGATACGCTCCAGACCCGGAAGCCATTCTGATACTCATTCAGATTCAACTTTTGATACAGTTCGGATACGCTCCAGACCCAGAAGCCATTCTGTTGCTCATTCAGACTCAACTTTCGATACAGTCCAGATACGCTCCAGAAACGGAAGCCATTCTGATACTCATCCAGACTCAATACAGATAGGCTCCAGACACAGACGTCATTCTGATGTTCAACTTACAAATTACATCTCAACAAGCATTCTTGGATGGCATCTACAAGCCCATATCCAACAAGATTCTATCACCTATCAAAAATGGCATCTTTAAGCCCATTCCTCCTATTGCCGCCAAGTGCAAATTTTTGGGCACTCTAGTGTCCAATCATCTTCCACCTTCGGGTCACGAATGGCAAATCTCTCCAATCTAACTCTTCAGGTTAAAGAAGATTGAACAGGGGCAGCTGTTGTACCCCAAAATTTGCCCTCTCATTTTCTTAAGAAATCACCATGGATCCTCAGGTTTACTTCCATCCAATCCCGAGCTTTGAATTACAATTTTTTCAAGAAAGTCACCTACAAGGGAAAAATAATCATTTTCACATTAAAAGGTCAAACTTTGACTTTTGGATCAGAATCAAATCTCTGAAATCATATTTCATCAAAACATGTTGAAATATGAAGTTTGTATCATCAAAAAGTTCAAAAGCCAAATTTACTATGGAAAAGCCAAATTTCTAAATACTTGGGATTTTTTCTAAGTATTTAAGAAAAATGACACTTCAGAACTTCTGAGCCAGCCTCCAGGAAGGTGCAGTCAGAAGTTGTAAACATGGTTCAACACATAGTCTTCAGTCAGAACATGGCTCTTCAGCATCTACGCAAGTTCAGTCAGAGCTTGCTAGAGTAATGCAAAGAAGGTAATAAAGCGTAATACGAAGCCTGAAAGCTCCTTCAGAACATGCTGGAGCCAGAAGGTAAGAGGATCAGAAGATTGGATGCTATGCTGAAGCAAAACTTCTAATCCAGAGTTTTCAAAGGTAAATCAAAGAAGGTTACTGGAAAACCTGGGGAATCCTTCAGAGTATGCTGAGGCAACAGGATACTAAGATCAGAAGTAGGGTGTTTTGTTCTAGACTACGCTGAAATGGAACTTCTGATCCAGAATTAAGCATTGATGTAAAATCTCACATTACAGGATTTCTGATTTTGACAAATCTCATCATCATTTAATGCTCATTAATTCTCACAATCACTTTTGAGTATTTGTCCAAAGGATCTCTCCACGTGTGGCATAGAAATACCCCTGTTATCCTTAAAAGCAAACTTTTATACAAAAGTATAGGAGGGTCCATTCGTTACTTTTTGCTTGTGGGTTTACTTTTTCTTAATCCTTGTTTGCTAATCCATTCTAGGCTAAAAACTGTCAACTATCACACCTTTTTTTGAACTTACTTCAAGAACAAGTCAATATCTAGCGTATGATGTTGGCGCTACTTTACATTTCAAACCCATAAAACTTTGCCTATAAATAGAACACCATTGGTCACTGAGAAGAGGTCGGAAAAAAATTGAGAAAGAAAAGCCTTGAACCCCTGCCAAAATTCCAAGAGTTCAAAGAACTGTAAACACAACACATAAAACCTTGTTAACTGTTGATTCCTTGCATTCAAAACTCCACTTGTTCTCAAATATTTCTTGACTAAAAACCATTCACACAGTTTCTGATCCACACGGTTGAAACTGTCTAAACTTCTGTGTTCATATTGATATACATTTTCCATCCATCCACTCAAAGAAATTAGAATATCACCTCTTTGCCATCCCCAGAAGTTGAAAACTTCCAGCTTACTGAGTACGTGAAGAAGTTGTTCAGAGCTTCATCAGAGTTGAGGTTAACTCCGGTTCACAGAACTTCTTCCAGCTGCAAGGTAAGTTTTTGCTGACCCTCACCACAATACTTAAGCATTACCAGATTTACATAGATACAATGTAGATATCCGGTTTTTGGTGTCATACATATTCTGATATTTCATGCCTTCTGTCTGCCTAAGTAGGGAATAAATCAGTTCAGAACCTCTTGAAGGAATTAAAACTCAGAATTAGGATTAACAAATTCTTACGTGCCTCTGATTTATAGTTCTGATATTTCCTATTTCTGAAATGCTATGACACCTGCTATAACTGTTCTATGCATGTCTTCTGTTTTGTGGAGAAATAACCAAATTACAGATATTCTGACTAGCATAGAGAGAGAGAGAGAGAGAGAGAGAGAGAGAGAGAGAGAGACCAAGTTCTTCCATTAGTATCAGAACTTCTGAAGCTTGATTTATTGCTAGTGGTCTCAGAACTTCTGAAGTCTGTTTAGTTTCCAGTAGTATCAGAACTTCTGAAACTTGTCTTGTTGCCAGTGGTATCAGAACTTCTGAAAACTACTATTTTCCCAGTGGGTTCAGAACTTCTGACCTTATACATTTTCACTAACAGGTTTCTGTTTTGCAGCATTCCAGGGTCAGAACCTCTGACTTCATTTTTATCAGCAACACGCTGATTCTTTTTATTTTATTATTTATTATATTGCTATCACTCTCCATTCCATTAATCAACAAACATCAAAAGTATTTCCTTCACACTTTATTTTGGCTTCTTAAAACAAAAGATCAAAAATATTTTCTTAAAACAAAACAAGTTCGTTTTCACATTTTCTTGTACATTCTTATGCATTTCAATATGGTTGTAATAATAATTTAGGGTTTATTTTCATTGCAATCCACATTCATAAACTTGTATACCCCATCCCCTAAATGTTGTAATAACGTAGGACTTTACATTTCCGCACTTTTATTGCTTTCATATGTTGTATAGTAACTAGGGTGTGTATGGCAAGATAAAACCAACAAGTAGACCACCAAAAATAAAAGACAAATGCATGCAATCAAACACACTTGCACACATGCACTCTTAGGGTAATCTCACTTGTTGCCTTACAAAAATGGCCATGTTATGCATATGGGATGTCTTAGCATAAACAAATCGAAAAATACAAGATCATAGTCCCTTGATGACGCTATCAAAGTTTCATTTCACAAATGATCTTAGTCCCTAAAAGAAAAGTGCTAAGTCATCTCACAATATTGCTATCATGGTCATACGATGACCCAACGTCCGTCCCTTCACATCCAACGATAGGGTTTCTTACCAAATCAATGGTAAGATTGCAACATCTAAAGGAGGAGGAAAAGCACATCTAAGATCTTTTGAGTAGGTAAGTTCGCTCTCAGTTACTCGCTTGCTCACAACAAAAACACTTTTTGCACCAACACTCTCACTTTGAAACATTTTCAAAAGACAACACTTTGTACGCGTTCTTATAGAGACGAGAGCCATTACAAAGGAAACCCTTTTCAAAGTCACTTTCAAAAACACATCTCACGACAAAAAAATACACCAACACTTTCATTTTGAAAACATTTTCGAAACAAACACTTTGTATGCGTTCTTATAGAAACGAGAATCATTACAAAGTCACATTTTCAAAATACTTTCAAAACCACAAAGCACATTCAAACAAAAGCAAGTGATCTAGCAAGTAACTAAGAGCCCATGGAAAACCATGGATGAAAAGGGTGCTAATACCTTCCCTTTTCATAATCTACCCCCCAAACTCAAAACATCTCTAATGATCATTCCTGTGCTTTTTCACCTTTCCTTTTGGATAAAAGAAAAGTCGGTGGCGACTTTTGCTAAAACGCAACATTTGCAAACACAAACGCAAAACCTCAAGTCAGTTCTCCCACCGTATCACAACAGGCCATGTTGCATATGTATCAATCCTTTCTTGGAATCATGCATATTAAAGCGTCTCAACACTTTATCTATGTATGTACTCTGACTTAGGCCAAGTAGTTTTTATGATTTATCTCTATAGATCCTGATTCCTAATATATAGGCTGCTTCACCTAGGTCCTTCATAGAAAAGCATTTCTCCAACCAAGTCTTTACTTGTTGCAAGGTAGGGACATCGTTTACAATGAGTAATATGTCATCTACATATAATATAAAAAAAAACAATCATTCTCCCACTAACCTTCTTGTAGACACAAGGCTCATCTTCATTCTTGATGAATCCATATTGTTTTACTGTTTCATCAAAACAAAGATTCCAGCTTCTGGAAACTTGCTTCAATCCATAGATCGATCGTTGTAAATTGTATATCTTTTGGGCTTCTTCTGGTATGTCAAATCCACCAAGTTGTGTCATGTACACATCCTCAAGAAGATTCTTATTAAGGAAAGAAGTATTGACATCCATCTACCATATTTCATAATCATGATATGCAGCGATAACAAGTAAAATCCGAACAGATTTAAGCATTGCAACTGTTGAAAAGGTTTCACTATAGTCGACCCCATGAATTTTTTTATAGCCTGTTGCAACTAGTCTTACCTTATAGGTATGTACCTAACCATCCATGTCAGTCTTCTTTTTAAAGACCCACTTGCATCCTATAGGGTTAACTCCTACATGAGGTTCTACCAAGGTCCAAACCTGGTTTGTGTATATGGAATCCATTTCAGATTTCATGGCTTCTAGCCACTTCTCATGCTCAGGACCAGTTGAATATGGATCTCAGTGCCCTCTACGTGTCAGAGATGATGACGACATTCACCTAAGAAAGCAGAAGCAACCACGAAAACAATACAAGGGTTATTGGACACTAATTTTATTTTTGAAATCAAATATACCAAATGGTTGTTTAATGTAGTACTAGTCAAAAAAGTTTTGGGAAATAGAGAATGTATGTTGACTATACCAACCTAAACAAGGCATATCTTAAAGATTCATACCCACTCCATGACATAGACAAGTTTCGCATGATACAAGCTTTTGTACTTCATGGACACATAGTCCATCTTTAATTAAATCTCGATGTATGAGTGTGATAGAGGAAAAAATTCCTTCATGGCCAAATAAGAAAACTATCAATATAGTATCATGCCCTTCAGAATGAAAAACTTCAGGGCCACATACCATATGATGATGAATAAAGTCTTTAAGGAAGATATAAGTGAAACCTTGGAAGTCTATATGGATGATATGATTGTTAAGATAATCAAAGAAGAACTACACAACCAACATCTCGCCCGCATCTTCTAGAGAGTTTGACAATTTAATATAAGGTTAAATCCGAGAAGTGTTCCTTTAGAGTGAGAGCCGAGAAGTTCCTAGGTTTCTACCTCACAGAGAGAGGGATTGAAGTGAACCCGTACAAGTGTGATTCAGTAATGAATATGAGTACATCCACGTCTAAAAAATAACTAATAAAACTGGACATATTGCTTACAACCTTGAACAAATTCATTTTGAAATAGACATAACACGCCCTTCCCTTCTATAAATTGTCAAAGAAAGAAGCTCAATTCGAATGGACGCCAAAATTCCAATATGCGTTCATATCCTTAAAAGAAGCTTTATCCATCCATCTACATAATCTTTTTTTTTACGTTAAATATAGTATATAGCATATAGTTCCAAATTCTTACACAATAGAATTATTATATATTATTGGGCCACCCAGAAGTAAATCAATTGATTGCTTCTTTCTTTTATTTGTCTTTCAACTTGAAAGAAAAAGTCTCGATAGATATGATCCAAAAAAATGTGTTGAACCAATTAAAGAAGTTCATTTTTCATTAAGATCCTAAAAGAAGAAAATATGATTTTTTAAAACATACAATAAAGTTATTTATTGATTCATTTACAAAAATATTTTGATTATGAAGAATCCAAAATATGAGCCATAAAAAAAATATTAATTAAATCGATCACAACAATACAAATTACAATACGTATTATCTAAAGAGAGATTCTTTCAATAGTATTGGTCATTTATCCCACTTTCTTTCATATTTGATCAAATAGTCGGTCATACTAGAGACCTAATCAGTCTTAGATAATTTTGAAATAATATCCTTCAGAAAGGGATAAAAGAATTCCTAATATATATTGATTCATATTATACTGTCAGGACTAAAACTTTTTGTTTCAGAGAGTGAATCTATCAAATTTGATCAACCATTAACAAGTAATTCTAATGTGAACGGATTTGGTAAAGGTGTATAAATAGTGCTTCAAGATCTGTTACGTGTTTAAAGTCTTTTGCACTTCTTGACATCTATTATTTTGTCATAAATCTTTTTGGTTCTTAACAAAAAACAATTTGAGAAGGTTCGATTGTCTGAAATGAACTTTTAAGAATGTGAATTTATCAACATATTAAGCTCGTAAAAAGAACTCCATTTTTATTGATAAATTCCGAATAGACCATTGATTCTTTCTAGTTTTTTTGTTGCTATAATTAGAGAATTCTTTGTATAGTAGAATTAGTCATTCATATTATTGTATATTGTGAAGAAGTAGAGGAAATTATCCTAATGTAGCATGAAGATACATAGTAAACTGCACTTGGTTTAATGGATTAAGTACTCGATTTGTAAGGGGAAGTAGAGGTAGCAAAACATTATTGCAAACTAATATTAAAATACTTGTTTGTTTTTCTGCCTCATTTTATTTTTCTTTTTTAGTTCTTTATGACTTCTCTTTTATTAACTCGTTTGAGTTATTTATCTAGAGGAAGAAAAACTCTTTCAAAAAGGACAACTGAAAAAAATTTGAATGCTTAACACAACTCAATTACCATTTCTTATATTTTTCCAATACCTTTAATTTAGTTTCTTCGTGGAAAACAATTGGAAAGAGTACCTTGTACTTTTTTTTTTTGCCATACTCCAATTGTTCCAGGGTATTCATTCACCATATTTATTTCATATTTATTTCATTAGTGGGTTATTCATATATTTAGATTCGATCAAAATTCAGTTTAAATTAATATTTATATTGTTTGGAGTATAAAAATATATGATATTTTATTTCATACATTTTTATTTGTGTTAAGTTGATTATAATTCAATAATATTAATATTTTCGTTCTACAGACAGACTGTTAAAAACAATTCAACATTGTGTAAAATATTAGTAGGTAAAATATTTTGAGTTTTCATTTTTTATTAACTGTTTTATGAATCTACGTTACGTGTAGATCATGTTGGTGTGTTCGTTTTATTTTTTCGGTATAGTTTACAATTTTTTTTAATCATCAGTTGTTCAACCAAATGTTTTTATTTTTGTTTTATTTTTAATTTTGATCATTCCCAAACTTTTTTATTAAACTTCATTAGACGTAGATCATTTTGATGTATTTAGTTTTAGTTTTCGATTAAAAAAATACGCTCTATTTTTATTCGTTTTAGTCTATTTTATTTTATATTTTAATGTAAATATTGTTTCTTAATTTTAATATAATATATACTATTAGAGAAAGACATACGTACATATGTATTAGTTTGAATTTTATTATGTGCATAGTATACACACTAGTTTACTATGTGTATTTTAGATATTTCTTGTAATGATTATCAGAGTAATGAATACAACAATATTTTTCACTTTCGTATTTGCTTTTTCTTGAATATGATTAATCAACATTCATCTTCTTTATGATGATTTCTTGTTTCTTCTTGATATGGTATCAGAGCAAAACAAGTTCTGGTAGCCATTGTTTCCCTTTCTTTCCCTGAGTTCCTTTCTTCTTCCTTTCTCAACATCAATGGTTGCTCAAAGTTTTGCTGATTTCGCTACCAATTCGGCTAATTCATATTATCTCCATCCGAACGAGAATCCTGCTATCGCTCTCGTCTCTCCACCGCTTGATGAAAAAAATTATCACACATGGTCTCGATCGATGCAAATCGCGTTAATCTCCAAGAACAACGACAATTTCATCGACGACACTCTTCCCAAACCTGTTGTTTCAGATATTCTCTATGCGCCATGCATTCGGTGCAACACGATGGTTCTTGCATGGATTCAACACTCAATTTCTGAATCAATTGCATGATCGATACTCTGGATCGAAACTACTACTGGTGTGTGGAAGAATCTGCAGATTAGGTTTTCTCATAGCGATATTTTCTGTATATCTGATATTCAAGAAGATTTGTACAAATTTCGACAAGATACTTTGGATGTATCCAATTATTTTACTCATTTGAAAGTTCAGTGGGATGAATTGGAAACTTACTGTCGAATTCAATCTTGTTCATGCACTATTCTGTGTTCTTGTGGCGCTACCGCATCCATACGTTGTTATAGGGAACAAGATTATGTGATTAGGTTTCTTAAGGGTTTGAATGAGAAGTTTACACACTCTAAGAGCCAAATCATAATGATGAATCTGTTGTAACTGGTTTTAAAATAAGAGTCGTCACCCTTATTTTTTATCCTAAGGAAGGAAATATAAAGGTTAACCCTAAAAAGTCTAAGATTCAAGGTTTTTTGATTCAGTTTTAGACGAGGGGAAGGTGTTAGGCACCGCTCACCTGCCTTGTTCACAAGGATACTAGGGTTAGAAGCGTGATTTTTAAGAAATAGGATTTTAGTTTTTATTAGGGGAACTCGCCACGATTTTAGTCGTATGTCTATGTATCCTCTTATGAGAAATCAGAGTCCCAATTTGTAGTTCGTATTTGGTTTGTGTTTTTTATAGGATCGCGTAAAATTGTTTCCGAGTTATCTTGAACCTTGTCTGGGTTTGAAAAATGAGTGATCGTAGACGTAGTTCACATTTAATTTTGAAAGTAATTCTCCTTAATCCTTTATTTGAAAAATGATCTTGAGATTTGAATCATGTTAATAGAAAAAAGTGATTTACTGTTGGTTAGCTGTTTTAGGGTGAGGATATTAGGGGCCAAAGTTCAGAAATTAAACTTGGTCCAAATTCGTAGAGGGGGGTGTGAATTTTAGTCTAGTAGTAAAAACAGGGTGTGTATTTAATAAGGGCTCAAGATGAGAAATTGAATTTGGCCCAATTTATGCAGGAGGGTTTAATAATATCTTCAAGAAATATTGAATTAATTGTTTTAAAAAATATTGAATATCAGCACATGTTTAGTGATTTTATTTACAAGTGTCTGAATTATAATTATTTTTATATTTTTATATATTTTGTATATTTTAAAACCCCAATAACTACACTAATTTAATCAATGTAGTAACTAAATTAATCTATTTAACTAATCTAATATCGTGAGTTTTGATGTCTTGGGTATTATTATTTTTAGAATATAAACTAACCTAAATTGAATCAAATTAATTAACTTAATAAGATTTATAAATAAAAAATATTGATTTACTTCAATTATAACTAAGGGACAATAAAATAGTAACAACACAAGAGACTTTTCAAATGGTATAATAATAACAAACAATTCAAAAATGGAAATACACGATATATGTCAACTAACGCTATATCTTATTAGTTGGTTTTTTTTCTTTAAAAGCTTTTAAGCGCTATAGCCAATTAGGGAGCGACATGTGGTGTTTTGTTAATAAAAAAACAAAATTGTAGAAGCATAATTATGAGACGACGAATGATGGTGATAATGTGCGTGTGTGTATTTTCTTGAGACAAGATTATATTTTCCTTTTCTTATTTTATATTCAACACTAAGATAATGACACTAATGATTTAGAACTAATAAGTGAATAGAAAACTCCCAACCTATATGAATTAATTATCTATTTATAAATATATAAAAACCAAAGTACCATTAACTTACCATAATACCCTAATTAGTAAATTTCAATTTAGTCTTCATCTAAGGGTATATTTGTAACTTTCTGAAATACTTGCACCATATTGATTTGACAATAAATATGGCTGATGTGTCACACTATGGTTTTTTCTGCCACTTTTTACTTTTTTTTAATTATTTCTAACTAACAACAATTATGCCATTTTGTTTATATTTACATGTTATAATCACACCTAATTATGTGCTACATACCACTTCCCAAAACCCTCATCCAAACCAAAGGTCATTCAATTTGAAATTTAAATTAAAACACTCATATTATAGCTGCTACGTACACTGGGTTTTGAAATTCTAATTATTCCACTAAACCCTAATCACGTTTTTTGTTGCAAGATTTAAATTGGCAGCACAAGATGAACAACCATCATAAATGTTGAGTTCTTGAAACGGTAAATCTATACAACCAAAGAAATCGTTTTTCCCAAGATGCAACAAATAACTCATTCACCCAACTCTATTAAAACACAAATCAGAAAACCTAATTTCATCTTCTTACCTAATTTCATCTTCTTCCTGCGCCGCTCCATCTCTTTTCATTCTTCTCTCTTTGTTGCTACCAATTTCGTTTCGTTGTAATCTCAACCATCTAATATTCTCATCCTAACCTGTTAATTTATTTGTTTCAGACGTTCAAGCGTAAGAATGGTGGTCGCAACCAAGACCTCTGAATCTCAACAACATCAATAACCAACAACACCCGTTATAGATCTATAAAAGAATTTCCTTCAAATGCAATTTTTAACGTTAATTTGATTCATACATATGTAAGTGACGAAGGTGAGTGATTGAAACATGTGATTGAAAGTTGAAACTGAAATGTAGTTTGGAATATCATATTTTATGATGTATTCTTTTCGTTTTCAGGGTTGTCTTACTATTTCTCCTTTTCCAAAAAAAAAAGCTTAACTTGACACCTAAAATGGGATATCTTTATCTTTAGGTTTGAGAGTTGCAGAAGGGGATTTTTGAGCTTGCATGTGACGAACAACACAACCATGATATTGTTTATTTTTTGCTGTTAGGTATGTTTTTTTTAATTCAGATTTTATTTCTCAATTTTTTTAATTTTTTAAATTAAAATATGAGGTTGAGTTTTGGCTTTTTTTATTTGTTTAGTCTTGGTGAATACAAAGCTCACACATATATATTTACGATTGATTCTCCAAATGGATAGAAGCTTATTTCTTTTGCTTCCTCTTTCAATTTATTATTAATCTATTTAAATTTCAATTTCTCCCATCACATGTTTGATAAAAGAAGGCAGTATATTCTCATCAATTTTGTTGTTTATTTTGCTTACTATTATATTTATTTGTATCTAATTGAGATTTTTGTATTTATTTTCTTGATTTAATCGGTTCTTCTTTTGGATTAATTATGGATATGGAGGCTGATAATTGATTTCACACTTGAATCAGTAGGGGACCAATCAATAAATTGAATAATGGATTGTTTCACAGTTTAATTTTTATACATTGATACGTAAAATGAAATTATGCTGATTGCGATTTGATTTTGTCATGTGAAAACAGGTTTAATATAGTCACAATCTGTCTTAACAAGGAATTATCAAACTTTACCTCATGGTCGATTCAAGCATTTGTTTTCGAGGTTGAAGATAGAGAGAGGATTAGTGGTTCGGCTTATGGGGGTCAACAGGACATCTGTTGCACCAATGATCTTCCTAAACTCACTGTGTGCAATGATGGACAGAGCTGTCACCGGCCTTCTCCCATGAATTCAAATTGGCCTGAAGTTTATGGCGTGGCTTTTTATCATGCCCAAGAAATAAACAGTTTGTTTTTAGTTTTAATGCTTTATAATATTATTGTTTGCAGAGTTGTCTTAGCATTTTAAGTGCCAATATTCACCATGGTCATGGCTGAGTGACCATTTGCTTCTCTAATTTCACAAACAAAAATATTACTAAAGAAGAATTGGAGACTGCCACAACAGAACCAGAGACCACTATTTTAAATCTACTTAATCGAGTCGATTTTCACATGTGATTCATCATCAAAGCCAAGTGTTAACTTATATTTTCATTCAAGTTATTTGATAGTTAACCTTATAATAGTAAATATATGTTCAATATGGTGCAGATGATTTGATTTCCCGAGCATTTGATTTCCATCTACAGCCGTAATTGAAGATTAGGAAATTGAAACCATGGCTTTCCTTGGCAGGTACTGATTATATACTAATTGTATTCTCTGACAGATAGCAAATGCAAATGTCTCATTGCAATGTTTGGAGGAACTGTTTTTGGAAGAGGAACGAGATTTTGATGAACATGAGGATAGTCAAAGGGATGAGACTCTTATTCACCCGAAGTTCTAAAGTAATATGTTTTTAAGGGTTCAAGAGTAGCAGGTGTTGCTGAAGTTCACTACCAATTTCAGAAGAACCATAAGCAAGGCAATAATTATCTAAGATGTATAAGATGATAAAACCAATGTTGATATGCGATCATTTTCTGGTTTTATAGAAGAATGTTTTTAACAAGATTTGATTCAAATTATGTATATCTATTATCAATCTATTAAAAGTAAAATACCTGGAAATTCCAAGTCTAACCTTTTGATTAGATGTTATAACTTTTCTTATTCCAAGGGTATAATAGACTAATCAACACTATGCTGTTACCATATTCATTTGGCATTTAATTTTGTTGACATGTCAATCTATCATAATTTTACACTATTTTTTATTTATTTGATTTATTAATTTATTTTATTTATATTTGAATTTTATTTATATTTGAATTCCAATTCCTTTGAATTCCAATTCCAATGTTTCATTCACGATTAATTTATTTATATTTGAATTCCAATGTTTTTTTTGACAGAATTTGAATTCTAATGTTTGACTCACGGTTAATGAGGAAGGAATTGGAATGGGCAAATTAGATCTATTATAATTAAATGGAATATTATTCATTGCATGATTTAAAAATACCCACTATTTATCATTACACTAGAATTAGAATGGATTATTTTGATATTCCAAGATATCACAACTTCCCATGCATTCTAAACCCTATATATAGCCATTCTAAACCCTTACTCTTTCACTCCTCAATCTTCTTCATTCTCCATTATTTTCAAAAGGTTACGTAGTATTTTCTATTCCCATATTTTGATTCTCTGTGTCCATTTTAATACAGATTTTGTAACAGGTCTAAATAGTAACATCAATGGCGCGACCGATTGAAGCTGTGAAAGACATCAACGACTCAAACATTTAATTTTGCTGACATGTCAATCTATCATAATTTTACACTATTTTTTATTTATTTGATTTATTAATTTATTTTATTTATATTTGAATTTTATTTATATAGTTCTTTTGAATGTAGCATTGCCTCTAGCAAACACACTACTCTAAGTTTCGTTCAATTAACATATTTACAATCTTTTTTAAATAGAATTTCTCTTCTCCTAAAGAGAAGATAATAACCTACAAGTTACCGATATATCTTTTGAATGGAGACATTATTATCATTTATTTTTATTATACTTATATGAAAATTATTTTGAACGGTGACATAAATATATTTAATTTTTATATATGATTTGATTCCATAAAATATTATGATCAATAAAATTTGAATAAATTTGAACTCTCTTTTAATATTAGAGGTTTGATACTGTTTCATATTATAGGAATATTATATACATTAGAATATATAAAGATATGAAAAAAATTAAATCAAAACTTTACAAATATATCTTTTGAATGGAGGTATTAATATTATTTATTTTTATTATATATAGAAATATTTTGAATGGTCATATTAATACATTTTATTTTTATGCATGATTTGATTTCAAAAATTTATGATCAATAAATTTTGAATGAAATTATAATTTAACCAATAAAATTTTCTACCGACTTCTAAATATATTTGTGTATATTTTTTTGAAAGGTTACATTTATATTCTTGAAAAAAATAACGTAGTTTAAAGGATGTATTGTTAACTATAAATATATTGTTAATAAAATTAACAAAAAAAGTATATTATAAATATATAAAAGATAAAGTAAATAAGAACTCTAATGTTTATCTTAAATATTTAATTTATCATTCTATAAATGTAAGAATAAATATTATTTTGTAATTATTTATATCCTTATTTGACCTAAAATAAATTATTTCAATTTCAATAAAAAAGGTTAATAAAACAAAACAAAATCAATTGAGATTTGATAATTTTTTTAAGTTTATGAAATAACTAAAATATATCATAATCTTTTCAAATTAACTTTATAATTGTAATCATGATAAAAAAATATTAAATGGTAATCATGAAAATTTAATGATAAATGATAATCATAAAAATTTATGATAAAATAAAAAATTATTGATACAATCATTTTAATAAATTAAATAATTTATAATTAATTTTATAAAGGTGAATAAATTACAAATAATTTTATAAATGTAATAAATTAAACTATTTATAAAATTATTTATATCAATAATAGTAAATTACATATATTTTAATAATGGACACACGAATTCAACGTGCTTATAAACCGGAAAAAAGTTACAATAATTTTATAAACAGGAATAAGTTAATATCATTTTATATAAATTAATGATATAATATAATGTATTAAATATTTATATAACACTTTATTAAATAAATTTATTTCATGAAATTAATTTTATATAATATCATTAATATTTAACTATTGAAAATTCGCAATAAACTGAAAAATATTTATTACAAATCGAATATAATAAAACATAAGAAATAAATACATAATTTTGAAATGTTATATATGATTCATTGTAATAATAAATGTTAAATTATTATTTAATATTATAATAAATTTTTCGATATTCTTAGATTTAATTTATTCTTTTTCCCGTATATAATAATAATATTATATTATTATTTAATATTATAATTTTTTATTGACAATAATAAATTCATTTTAATTAGTTAGACATTAAGATAATAAATTTAATATATATCACTAATACACGATATTTATTTATAAATGTAATTAACTAAGAGACACATATTTATCAATAAATAAATTTAAGATAATATGGTAAATATTTATTTTTATAATTATTTTTATAAACTTAAATAACTTACAAATATTTTTATAAACAAACAAAATTCAAATATTGATGTAATTATTTTTAACATGAATAAGTTAAAATGTTTTTATAAATTGTCACACGGGTTAAAGACACTTATAAACGAGAAAAAGTCTACATATTAATATAATTAATTTTACAAACTAAAAATAAATTATAATAATTTTTATAAACATGAATAAATTATAAATATTTTTATAAACCGAAAAAATTCAAGTATTCATACAATTATATTTCTAAAAGAGTATAAGTTTCATATATTTTTATAAATAGACACACGCGTTCATTTTTATAAACGAGAATAATTTAAAATTATTTTTATAAATGAGAAATTCAAATTTGATAAATGATTATATATTGTAATTATATTAATATTAACCAACTGAGTACATGAAATAAATTCACGGGTAGAATAAATGTATCTATGACATACCAGATAATTGAAGTTAAAGAATTAAATGTACTATTTTAAATGACAATTAAGTTATATTTTTAAATACAAATTAGAAAATAAATTCATCTAAAATAAATTTCATTCATTAAATAAATATAGAAAATAATATACAATAGTTTTATCTATAAATTTTATTTATTTTTTATGTTCTTTTTAAAAATAATTGTAATTTAACGGGAAATTGTTATACATTATAGGTTGTAAAAAAATATGTAAATATGATATAATATAAAAGTTTTAAAACTGAAATTTGACGGGAAATGTCATACATTTTTAATTTGAAAAAATGGATTAATAGGACCTCTTTTTCTGATTTTGTTATCCCTACTTTTGCCTGAACTGTTTCTTTTGTGTTTACAGTAAGCGGGATGCCCTAGCTTTTCTTAAGTCTCCTTTATAGGTTTCTGACTTTAATGGGCTTTTCTTTTGAAAAATAATGAATGTCTGCTTTAATGATTATGCGGAACCATCACCATCTTTTGGAAGGCATCTTCTACACTATTTTTCATGTATGAAGAATGAGCTTGCAACTGAATGCACCTCCAGATTAACTGAGAAAGCTACCCTGCCTCGGGTTATGATTAAGGGTTTCAATTTGTGTGAAAAAGAAAACTCCTACTTCTTAGGCTCAAAGGGGTTGAATAGGGATTATCTTCCTTATAACTCCACTGTTTAGAATTTGAAACAATGCATGTACATCGTCAGCAGGGTATGTTCAAAATCATACTGTAGAGATTGTGGTATCGTTTTCGTCATCCTCCCTCAAAAGGCTTAGAGCTTTCTAACGCAATGCCAATTAATAAATCCCAAGGCCAATCACTTGATACCATTGGATTGTATTTGCCTACTCCTGTTTTTAGTAATGGACAATTGTTAGTAATGGACAATTGTGTGTAGCCATTTCAAGAGTTACAAGCAAAAGTTGTCTTAAAATCTTAATACATGATAATGAGAATGTATCATCTTCTATCACTACAAATGTTGTATACAATGAAGTTTTTCAATTGCATTGTTAATGGGTAAGTACACGACAATACAAATGTTTTTGTTTATAAATTATTTGCATATTTGGTGTCTGATTTTTGCACAAATTATCATGCAGATTAATGAGTTGAAAACATCAATGGAAAGCAGGTTGCTTCATATCTAAAGTTCAAATACGATATTGTTATCATTAATGTTATCGATGGAAAGCAAATTAATTTGATACACTAATTTTTTCTTCTAATTGATTGAACTTTGGTTAAATCATTTTAATATTTTAAATTTGAATAATATATACGAATGATCTATTACAATTCAAAGTTAGTTCTATATTATATGAAATTCGGACAGGACCCATATGATACCACGGATTTTTTAATAGTTGTATATCTAAAATCAAAACCATTGAACGAGCCCGCTCTCCTTAAAACAAAATTACAAAAACGCCTAAGGACATATGAAAACAAAACCACTGCTCTTATTCCATCTGAGTTGTGCACAGACCCGCCGCCATCTTACACGTACTCCAATCCTCCGCTTTGCGTGCAGATCCGCGGCAACGCCGCCACGCTCATTGCAATTGTTTGAGTTAAGAAGGTATTCACAATGTATATCGTAGGTTCTCGATGGTACTGTACTAATTCCTTCTGCTTTACACATAGATCCACAGCCACCTTATATGGACTCCAATCCTTCCTCTTTGCCTGCAGATCCGCGGCGACGCCGCCATGCTCACTGCATTTGTTTGAGTTAAGAAGGTATTCACAATGTATATCGTAAGTTCTCGATGGTACTGTACTAATTCATTCTGCTTTACGCACAGATCCACAACCATCTTACACGAACTCCAATCCTTGCGCTTCGCGTGCAGATCCGCGGCGACGCCGCTAGGCTCACCGCATTTGTTTGAGTTAAGAAGGTATTCACAATGTATATTGTAAGTTCTCGATGGTACTGTACTAATTCCTTCTGCTTTACGCACAGATCCGCAACCACCTTATATGGACTTCAATCCTTCCGCTTTGTGTTTAGTCATGGTCAATTATATGTTGCAATTTCAAGAGTTAAGAGCAAAAGTGGGCTAAAAATCCTAATTCATGACAAGGAGAATGTACCGTGTTCTACTACTACTAATGTTGTGTACAAGGAAGTCTTTCAAGCACTTTGATAGTTGGTAA
Source organism: Vicia faba (assembly GCA_948472305.1). NCBI lineage: Eukaryota > Viridiplantae > Streptophyta > Magnoliopsida > Fabales > Fabaceae > Vicia > Vicia faba. Next base: position 1,276,813,961 of record OX451740.1, on the reverse strand, counting down.
ACTTTATATCTTATACTTTACGATTCAAATTAAAAATCTATTTTGAATTAAAATATATAGTATGTACATTTTCCATGTATTTCAAGAAGTATATAATTTTTCCTATTTGTTCATGCAGACGTGATTTATTGATAGGACCGACGCTTGCTACAAATATGGAGTTAAATGCCAACATGGTTTACATGAGACATATACTCAACTGAAAACATGGTAACATACTTAATAATTTAATAATCTATAAATGTAATGTGAATCCAGACGAGACCCGTGTGATAGCACGGGTTTGTTACTAGTGTATATTATTATTGCTTTCATATTTTGTATGTCATATCAACATTTGTTTTGTCATAATATATTTTTCTAACACCAAATTCTAAGTTCTTTTGAATGTAGCATTGCCTCTAGCAAACACACTACTCTAAGTTTAGTTCAATTAACATATTTACAATCTTTTTTAAATAGAATTTCTCTTCTCCTAAAGAGAAGATAATAACCTACAAGTTGGTGTTGATGTGCCTTCAAAATTCTAATTTATTTTGAATCGAAATTATAATTCTCATTTGTTGTGGAATTTGAATAAAATTTTTATTTTGTATTGATATTTTTTTATTTTTAATTTCTATAATTTTAGAAACAAATATTACAATTTTTAATAAAATATTTACGATTTATTTTTTTAAAGTACGACTAATTAATATATTTTATACAATATTAAAAATAAATATTACAATTTTTTAATCAAATATTGGAGTACCATTTAATTCGATACTTTACCAATATATCTTTTGAATGGAGACATTATTATCATTTATTTTTATTATCTTTTGATACTGTTTCATATTGTAGGAATATTATATACATTAGAATATATAAAGATATGAAAAAAATTAAATCAAAACTTTACAAATATATCTTTTGAATGGAGGTATTAATATTATTTATTTTTATTATATATAGAAAATATTTTGAATGGTCACATTAATACATTTTATTTTTATGCATGATTTGATTTCAAAAATTTATGATCAATAAATTTTGAATGGAATTATAATTTAACCAATAAAATTTTCTACCGACTTCTAAATATATTTGTGTATATTTTTTGAAAGGTTACATTTATATTCTTGAAAAAAATAACGTAGTTTAAAGGATGTATTGTTAACTATAAATATATTGTTAATAAAATTAACAAAAAAAGTATATTATAAATATATAAAAGATAAAGTAAATAAGAACTCTAATATTTATCTTAAATATTTAATTTATCATTCTATAAATGTAAGAATAAATATTATTTTGTAATTATTTAGATCCTTATTTGACCTAAAATAAATTATTTCAATTTCTATAAAAAGGTTAATAAAACAAAACAAAATCAATTGAGATTTGATAATTTTTTTAAGTTTATGAAATAACTAAAATATATCATAATCTTTTCAAATTAACTTTATAATTGTAATCATGATAAAAAAATATTAAATGGTAATCATGAAAATTTAATGATAAATGATAATCATAAAAATTTATGATAAAATAAAAAATTATTGATACAATTATTTTAATAAATTAAATAATTTATAATTAATTTTATAAAGATGAATAAATTACAAATAATTTTATAAATGTAATAAATTAAACTATTTATAAAATTATTTATATTAATAATAGTAAATTACATATATTTTAATAATGGACACACGAATTCAACATGCTTATAAACCGGGAAAAAGTTACAATAATTTTATAAACAGGAATAAGTTAATATCATTTTATATAAATTAATGGTATAATATAATGTATTAGAATGGTTAATTGGCAGAATGGTTAGAATCTGGAAAGTTACCTTTTTTTATTGGTACTTGATTGTCCATAATTATAATATTTTTAATTAAATTTTGAAATAACACTTAACACTATTTAACGCTATTATTATTATTAATTATTATTATTAATAATTAAAATGGTTCACAAAAATAATCACTTGGTATTCTGTTGACTTCAGTATTTTACTTCAAAATCTTGGAACCGTGAATATTGTATTAACAATTATATTTATTATCATATAACCAAAAACTTTATTCATTTTATGTCTACAATCATTTTATGTGGTTAACAAAAAAAAATTGAATGACAACCATACAATCAAAGTGATTTTCTACCTATTCATTTTTGCATCACCTAACCAACACTATGGAACCACAAGTTGCAGCAATGGCAAGACGTAAAAGGAAGCAAATTCTTAAAGATAAAAGATTGAAAAAAGGAAGAACTGATGAAAACACAATCAATCCCATTGAAAACTCTCAAAGGTATTATGTTCCAACCATGGTTAATATCAGAACACCACTATCTGATTTAACTTCATCAATCTTTAATGAAAGAAATATGAGTTCACCTTCACCAGCATATGCATCAAGCAACTCAAGTACAATGAAGAGTTTCAATATTGTTTCTACAAATCAACTGGCTGCTTCAGCACGACAGCGGAGGAAAAGTATTATGGAAGGTAAGATGCCCCAATCTTACAAACTTCATAACAACCTTAGCAATAACAGTGGGGGTCCTTTCAGGATAAATTCTCCATCCTTTCGCATTTCAAAACACCATTTTCTGATATAGCTTCCTCATGTTCTAACCAAAGAAACATAAAACCTCATGCACCGCCAAGTTGTTCTATTCAAAAATCAAAAAAACAGTTGACTGTTACACCTCTTTCTGATATAACTTCCTCATTTTCTAATCAAAGAAATATGGAACCTCATGAACATCCAAGTAGTTATGTTCATAAATCAAAAAAACAGTTGAATGTAGGTGTTATTCAATCCATGACGGTCAAACTCTTCAATTATTTTGGAAATAAGAATCATAATCTGGCTTTTTCATCCACAAGCAATATTCCTATACAAGAACCCACAACATTCACTTCAACTCCAGATATTAACATTGAGAGTGATTACTCTGGTGATGAGACGGTAACAGATGATTCTCTCAGTGATAGCTCATGTGAATTCAATGCCGTAGATACAAATTATGACTCAAGTTCCAGCTATGATGACGAAGATGTCTATGACTCCAATTCTACATCATTTGATTCTTTAAATATTGGTATTTATCATTAAAACCAACTTTATTTCTTCTTTAAATTCATTATACATATCAATTTGACGTTGTCCATTACATGTTGCACTTTGATACCTGCTATGATTTAATGTGGATTTTAGTTATAATTTTATTATTTAATATGAACGATTTTAGTTATAATTTTATTATTTAATATAAACCAATTGCTCAACTACGTTTCATTTAAATAGGTTATTCTGATATTGGTGATCCTATAGTTGAATGTACACAATGTGGGGCACTTATGTGGTATCAAGAAAAAACTGACAAGCGAAAACATAGTGCAATTCCTAAGTTTCAACTATGTTGTGGAAAGGGGAAAGTTGTGTTGCCACTTCTGAAAACACCACCACTATTACTACAACGTCTTTTGTTTGATAATAGTGAGATAGACAGTCGAAATTATCAACAATTTTGTAGAATGTACAACATGATGTTTGCTTTTATGTCTCTGGGAATGAAATTCGACAACAGATTTTTAGCTGGAAGTGGACCACCTAACATAAGAATTCATGGACAGACTTGCCATCGAATTGGGAGCATGTTACCTTTAACTGGACAATCTCCAAAATTTGCTCAACTGTATGTTTATGACACCGACAATGAGATTCAACATAGAATTAAAGGAATTGGGTAATTTTACCAAACTTTGTTTTCTTTACAACATATTAAATATTTTTCATTGCTGCATCGTAGTATTTCCTTTTATATGCAGGAACAACCCCAATATTATTCCAGAAACAGTTAGTAGATTGAAGGACATGTTAGATGAGTTCAACACACATGCCAAATCTTTTAGGATGGCAGCAGATAGATTAAAGGATTGTCCTTTGCCTGATCTCAAGCTTAAGCTAATATCTGATAGATCAACAGATGGAAGGATTTATAACCAACCTACTGTTTCGGAGGTAGCCGCCCTAATAGTTGGTGATGTTGATACGGGTTCTAAGAGGGATATTCTTCTTGAAAGAAAGAGCGGAAGGCTAAAAAGAATAAGTGAGTTTCATTCAAGTTATCTGGCATATCAATATCCACTTTTGTTTCCTTATGGGGAAGATGGTTTTAGACTTGGAGTTCTTCTTAGAGAAACTAATACCAAAAAAAAAATGAAGAGGAATAAGCTTACCATTAGAGAATGGCTTGCTTTTAGGATTCAATGCAGACATAACGAGGCACAAACTATATTGCGGTCAAGAAGGTTGTTTCAACAATTTTTGGTTGATGGATTTACTATGATGGAGTCACAAAGATTGAATTATATTCGAAAACATCAGAAAAAGATGCGTGTTTCTAAATATTGCAATTTGAGCTCATCTGAACAGAATGCAAACACTCAAGGATCAAACAAAGGTAAAAGAGTGGTTTACCTTCAACTTATGTTGGAAGTCGGAGGTTTATGGAACAACTCTATTTTGATGGAATGGCAATTTGGAGCCAAGTTGGATTTCCAGATCTTTTTATCACATTTACTTGCAATCCCAACTGGCCTGAAATCCAAAGGTTGCTTAGCAAAATTAACTTGAATTCTCAAGACCGTCCAGATATCATCTCAAGAGTCTTCAAAATTAATTTCGATGAGTTGTTGTGTGATCTAACAAAAAAGCACGTGTTAGGGAGAGTGATTGCATGTAAGTCAATTTAATACCCTTTCAGTCGAGTTATATTTTTTGACATTAATCTTATTAAATATGTAATATGCATCATTTTACTAAGTTTAAACTTACTTAATTTCATATATATACACCATTGAATTCCAAAAGCGGGGTTTACCACACGCCCATATACTATTATTCTTGCATCCTTCAAGCAAGTATCCGACTCCAGATGATATAAACAAGATCATTTCAGCAGAGATACCAACGGAAGAAGATGATAGGCAACTCTACCATTTGGTCAAGACACATATGATTCATGGCCCATGTGGTTTAGCAAATGTGAATTCAACTTGCATGAAAAATGGAAAGTGCTCAAAATACTTTCCAAAGAAATATCAAACCGAAACCATTGTTGATCAGGATGGATATCCCGTGTACCGAAGAAGAGAAACTGGTAATACAGTGCTGAAAAAACACGTTCAACTTGATAACAGATATGTAGTTCCTTACAATCCATATTTGTTGAAGAAATTCCAAGCACACATCAATATGGAGTGGTGTAATCAAAGTACTTCAGTTAAATACTTATTTAAGTATATTAACAAGGGGTATGATAGAATTACTGCTGTTGTTGTCCAAACTGACGGTGATGGATCTCCCTCGGTCAGAATGGTTGACGAAATCAAGCAATATCTTGATTGCAGATATATCTCACCAAGTGAGGCATGTTGGAGACTTTTTTCATTTCCTATTCATGGTAGATCACCCGCAGTTGAAAGGTTGTTCTTTCATCTTGAAGGAGACAACTCTGTTTATTATACCGATTATGAATTGATAGATGAGGTGCTTGACAAACCAACTGTGAAAGAATCTATGTTTACAGCATGGATGGAAGCAAACAAAGCATACCCAGAGGCAAAGAATTTGACGTACTCACAATTTCTTTCCAAATTTGTTTATGATAAAAGATACCGTCGATGGAGACCGCGTAAAAGAGGAAATACAATTGGAAGACTTATTTGGGTCCCTCCAAGTACGGGTGAGTTATATTTCTTGAGAATGATGCTAACAATCATCAAAGGTCCAACTTGCTATGAGGATATAAAATTTGTGGGTGGAAAAGTTCAGGATTCTTTTAGGGATGCATGCTTCGAAATGGGCTTTCTTAACGATGACAAGGAATATGTTGCAGCCATCGACGAAGCAAAGAATTGGGGTTCCGGGTATTTTTTACGAAAGTTATTTGTCACTATGTTACTATCCGGTACTGTCAATAAACCACGACATGTTTGGGAAAAAACTTGGAGGACGTTATCTGATGGTATCCTCTACCAACAAAGGCAAAAAACAAATAGAAGAGGTATGAACACTTTATTAAACTTTTTTAAGTCAACAAATATTATTTTCCGAATGCAAGCTGTATCTTTTTTTATTACAAAATATAATGATATGAACTTACTTTAAAATATAATTATTCTTCATCCATATGTCCCTTATTTAATATGTTTCATAAGGTATGTCCATTTACGTAAGAAACATTTTCATATTTGTCATTTGTCATGTATGTAAGTTATTTTCTTAACTTGCAGCTGCAACGGTGTCTTTGGTTCCATTTAATTTCACGCAGCCGCAACATCAACTGTTTGATTTATGTTCAATGTATTTTAACATCACGACAGCAGTTGCATCATACATATGTAATTATATAGAAAACTAATGAAATTTTTTTAACAGAATTGCAGCTATCGGACAATGAGTTAAAGAATCTCACACTAATTGAGATTGAGAACATGATGCAATCGAATCGAAGAAGTTTGCATGAATTTAAATGTATGCCGTATCCAGATTCATACATCACAAAACATGTTGGCAATAGGCTTATTTATGACGAACTTAATTACGATGCCGATACCGAGAAACAGAAATTCCAAGAACTTTTTCATGCCCTTACAGGTGATTTATTTTCTTTATACTATGAATTACAAAAATGATTTTTATTGTCCTTGCACTTATAATTCTTGGTTTGTATTTTATAGATGAACAACGTTTGATATTTGAGAAAATCATGGATGCTGTTAACAAACAGAGTGGACGGGTATTTTTCTTGCATGGTTACGGAGGGACTGGTAAAACTTTCATATGGAGAACACTATCAAGTGCACTTCGTTCTCAAAAAAAATTGTTCTTACTGTTGCTTCAAGTGGGATAGCTTCGTTATTATTACCGGGTGGAAGAACAGCACACTCAAAGTTCAAAATACCTGTGCCAACGCTTGACAATTCAACTTGCAACATCGACAAAGACACCGAACATTCTCAATTATTTGAAGCAACATATGTGATAATATGGGATGAGGCACCTATGTCTCACAAGAACTGCTTCGAAGCATTGGATAAAACCCTTAAAGATGTAATGAGCAAAAAGGGTGTTGAGAATACTATTTTTGGTGGAAAAGTTGTTGTATTTGGAAGAGATTTTAGACAGATTCTTCCTGTTGTTCCAAGAGCTGGGCGTTCTGATATTTTTCATGCATCAATTAGTTCATCTTATGTATGGGATTATTGTCAGGTTTTAACACTATCAAAAAATATGAGACTTCAAGAGGGAAGAGACAACACAAGTTCTAATGAACTAGCGGAATTTTCAAAATGGATTTTAAATGTGGGTGATGGTAAGATTTGTGAACCCAATGATGGTTTGGTTGATATTGAAATTCCTCAAGAGCTATTAATATCAAATTTTGATGATCCTATAAGAGCAATTGTTGAAAACACATATCCCAATTTGTTGGAAAAATATCAAGATGTTGAATTCTTACAAGGAAAGGCTATTCTTGCTTCAACCATTGAAGTTGTGGACAAAATCAATCATTATGTATTAGACTTGATACCAGGTACATGTGTTTTATATTTACTGTATTATTACATTCATAATATATATATATATATATATATATATATATATATATATATATATATATATATATATATATATATATATATATATATATATATATTAAGAACATAGTTTTACTAATTTATTTATGTTTTGCTTTTAAACTTTTTTTTAGGAGAAGAGAAAGAGTATTTGAGTTTTGATTCCATTGATAGAACAAATTCAAGTTATACTGAAGCATATGAAGTTCTAACTCCTGAATTTCTCAGTAAATTAAGAACGTCAGGGCTTCCCAATCATAGGATCAAATTGAAGGTTGGTACACCTATTATGCTAATGAGAAATTTGGACCAAGCTGATGGGTTGTGCAACGGAACAAGATTAATTGTTACAAGATTTGCAAATCATGTCATTGAGGCAAAAATCATGTCTGGAAAGAACATAGGTAACATTTTTTACATTCCACGAATGTCTATGTCACCTTCTGATTCACCTTGGCCATTCAAGTTGATTAGGAGACAATTTCCGATTATTGTCTCCTATGCAATGACAATTAATAAGTCACAAGGTCAATCTCTTGATAGTGTTGGATTGTATTTGCCTACTCATGTGTTTAGTCATGGTCAATTATATGTTGCAATTTCAAGAGTTAAGAGCAAAAGTGGGCTAAAAATCCTAATTCATGACAAGGAGAATGTACCGTGTTCTACTACTACTAATATTGTATACAAGGAAGTCTTTCAAGCACTTTGATAGTTGGTAAACTTTATATCTTATACTTTACGATTCAAATTAAAAATCTATTTTAAATTAAAATATATAGTATGTACATTTTCCATGTATTTCAAGAAGTATATAATTTTTCCTATTTGTTCATGCAGACGTGATTTGTTGATAGGACCGACGCTTGCTACAAATATGAAGTTAAATGCCAACATGGTTTACATGAGACATATACTCAACTGAAAACATGGTAACATACTTAATAATTTAATAATCTATAAATGTAATGTGAATCCAGACGAGACCCGTGCGATAGCACGGGTTTGTTACTAGTTTGAAATTAAAATAACAATAGAAATTTTTTTATGACAACTAAAAGACCAAACAAATCAAATAGATCACTAAAAATAACATATAGACAACAAGCAGGGCAATTATCAATCAAACTGTATAGAATTGAAAACAAATAGTATACAAGCACAACAATATATCAACAACAAACCACTAATTAAAAAATTAGAATTTTACTAACTTGGAGTGTCGTGACCAATTTAAGCGGCTTCCTTTCCTTTTTTCGTCGCGAGATTTTTCCTTTGTATATCACCGCTTGCTGAAGGCTTATGGTTTCTTTGTTGTTGTTCTTCGATGTGAAAAGCAACAACTTTGAGAGAATAATTTTAATAAATTGTGGATTCTCCAAATGATTGTTGATATTCTAATAGTGTGAAAAAGTGACATATTTATAGTGATAATTAGGTCAACAAATTAGGAAATAAAATTGATTGGCTAATCAAAATTTTCTTGGTCAGTAAGCTAACAAATTAGAGATTGAGTATGATATAAAATGAATGACATAAAAAAATGACTTTTTATGGTTAAAAATATAAATAGTTAGTAATAAATAAATAAAAAATATCCAAAGTGCACCAAGTGAGATTCGAACCCATGACCTCATACTTGCGAGCTTCATTCTTTACCAATTGTACTGTCTTGTTTATTCAAAATAGAAATGCAATTAAAAGTATATGGAGACGAGCAAGTGTTTCTTATATTTTAAAAAAATACAAATAATTTGAAATAAATTATTATACTTTTAAATAGACATTGAGAACGAATAATTATAAAACTCCGAAATATTAGTGTAATAAACCAAAAGAATTTTAAAGCCAAGTTTAAAAATAATTTTGATCGTAGTATCGGGGCGGGAAAATTAAGGGTATGACAGTTGTCCCTATTTAATTACTCTGCATTTTAATGATGCGAGAATACGCAGGTCTCGCACATTCAAATCAGAGGGTTATTAAATAATTGAAGACCCCAAAATTTGACCAAAACATTATTAAATAAGGATACACTGATATAACATACCTAGAGTACAGAGAAAATAGGCAAATATGATGATGTATCATCCCACTAGAGTTTGAACAAAGAAATAGGCAAAGATGATAATGTATCATCCTACCAGGATTTGATAACAAAGAAATAGGCAAAGATGATGATGTATCATCCTACCAGAGTTTGACCAAAATTGGTTTGATTTTAGGTATGACGACGCGGATAACCCGTCAATATCTAAAAGAGATTGTAAATTTTGTATATTTACCATAACCTCGGATGTAAATGATACAAGTTTAAAAAGCTGACTTACTAATGCTTGGGGACCAATATAGTAAATTTGAGACGTAGATTTTGTATATCCATCACAACCTAGGGGATGAATAACATAAAGCTTGGTAATACATCACTGCTTAGAGACTTACGTAATGAGCCAAAGATTTTTCGTGTACCTATCATAGCCTAGAGGATAGATAATACGAGCTCGTAACCTGATATTTGGAATTTGGAAGATGATGTCAGTTGTGTCATCCCTCAACTAAGACTCGATAACCAAATAAAATATGCTAGATTTGAAACGATGGAACTTAAAATTTCCTGATGGTATCAGTTGTGTCATCCTCAACCATGACTATCAACAGGAAGAAATAAACCCCAAAATTCATTGCTAATGTGGGTTGTGTCGTTCTCAACCATGACTATCAACATGAAAGATAAACCCCAAATTCATTGCTGAAGTCGATTGTGTCGTCCTCAACCATGACCATCAACATGAAGAAATGAACCCCAAATTTATTATTGGTGTCAGTTGTGTCATCCTCAACCATGACTATCAATATGAAGAAATAAACCCCAAAAATCATCACTGAAGTCGGTTGTGTCGTCCTCAACCATGACTATCAATGTTACAGATAAACCCCAAAATTATTATGATGTCGGTTATGTCGTCCTCAACTATGACTATCAACATGAAGAAATTAACGCCAAATTCATCATGATGTCGGTTGTGTCGTCCTCAACCATGACTATCAATATGAAGAAGTAAACCCCAAATTCATTACGATGTCGGTTGTGTCGTCCTCAACCATGACTATCAATATGAAGAAGTAAACCCCAAAATTTGTTGATGATGTCGGTTGTGTCCTCCTCAACCATGACTATCAACATGAAGGAATAATCCCCAAATTCACGATGATGTCGGTTGTGTCGTCCTAACCATGACAATCAACATGAAGAAAATAAACCCCAAATTCATTATGATGTCAGTTGTGTCGTCCTCAACCATGACTATCAATATGAAGAACTAAACCCCAAATTCATTATAATGTCGATTGTGTCGTCCTCAACCATGATTATCAATATGAAGAAGTAAGCCGCAAAATTTTATGATGATGTCGGTTGTGTCGTTCTTACCCATGACTATCAACAGGAAGGAATAATCCCCAAATTCACGATGATGTCGGTTGTATCATCCTCAACCATGACAATCAACATGAAGAAAATAAACCCCAAAACTCGCTGATGATGTCGGTTGTGTCGTCCTCAACCATGACTATCAACAACACGATGATGTCGGTTGTGTCATCCTCAACCATGAAAATCAACATGAAGAAAATAAACCTTGAAATTCGTTGATGATGTCGGTTGTGTCGTCCTCAACCATGACTATCAACAGGAAGAAATAAACCCCAAAATTCATCGCTGAATGTCAATTGTGTCGTCCTCAATCATGATAATCAACATGAGTAAAGAAACCCCAAATAGCTTTAAAGTTTGAACTATTTAGTCCGCACAGATAGGTTTTCTAATAATGAAACTCAAGAAAATTCGTAATTTTAACCAAAGTAGCTATGCCAGATGTCATGCATACTGCCCTAAATTGATGTGTTATCCAAGTGTGATGTATGCCCCCAAATATTTACATATGTACAAAATGTTTGTATATTCCCCCATGTTTTAAATGTGTATTCCCCAAATGTAGGTGTATATGTACCAAATTTATGTATATGCCCCAAGTGTTTTAAATGCTCATGCATCAAAATGCTTATGTGTGTATATGCCCCAAATGTATGTGTATATCCTAAGTATTTTGAAAATGTTGTTTATTTCTAATTGTTGTATCTCCAGGTTGATTTGATTTTTGACAAAGTTTGGTGAACAATGGCAACATGTCATATGTAATTTTAGTATCACAGGCGCAGGCGTAGGCGCAAACATAGACGTGGATTTTCTTTTGACATTTTTCTAACCAAAATGCTTTTTGATGCCTATATCAAATGCTTTTATTTGTATGTCAATTCCCCAAAATGATTTAAAACAGTATTCACCAAAAATAATCGTAGTATTTTACAAACAAGTCTGAAAAGAAAAAACACAATTGAAAGATTTGAAAAACTTCAAAGTTTTATTGATAAATATGCCTTTGAATAGGCGAGCGTACAAGATGCAATTCCTTGAAAGAGGTAATTACCGATAGTTTAAATAAAGACTGTAAATGGCAATGAAATGATAATTGCTACTGCTGTTTCCCCAATATTCTTTTGATAGCCCAATCTTCTTTGCTTTTGAGTTGAATGATTTGGACCCATCTCTCTCCTTCGTGGTTTGTAGTCGTAAATCATAGATTGCAGTCTTTTTGTTTATTATTTCTTTGAATAAGATCCCTAATTTTTGTCTGGATTTCCCTTTCGGGTTTTCAATCCACCAGGATAATTTTTTTTGTATGTCCCTAATTTTTTCCTGGACCGTCCTTTGGGGTTTTCGATCCACCAGAATTCTCCTTTTTGCCTAAGTTGCCCGTTTAGGGTTCAAGCTTAACGAGCTTTTTATACTTAGTATTTTTTGACTACGTCTGAATTTTCCAGATGTGTTAGTTCTTCCTCATCCATTATTGTGAGGATAAGACCACCACCGGAGAATGTTATTTTTACCACATATGGACCTTCGTAGTTGGGTGTCCATTTACCACGTGAATCAAGGCGAGGTAGCTGAATCTTCTTGAGCAAAAAATCCCATTCTTTAAATAATCGGTGGAATACTTTCTTATCGAAGGCTTTCTTCATTTGCTTCTGATATAATTGACCATAGTACAAAGATGTTAAGCGTTTTTCTTCAATGAGGTTAAGTTGATCAATTCGCGTTGGAACCCACTCTTCTTCTTCAAGCTTTTTTTCATTAGAACTCGACGTGATGGAATTTCTATTTCAACCGAGAGTACTGCCTTCATGCCATATACCAGAGAAAAAGGAGTTGCACCTGTTGATGTATGCACAGAAGTACGATAGCCATGTAAAGCAAAGGGAAGCATTTTGTGCCAATCCTTGTATGTCTTAACCATTTTCTGAATGATTTTCTTGATATTTTTATTGGCAACTTCAATGGCTCCATTCATCTTGGTTTGATATGGTGAGGAATTATGATGCTTGATCTTGAAGTTATCACATAACTCCTTCATCATTTTATTATTTATATTTGATTATAACCCGAGAAACCGTCCATGAACGAAAATACCAAAGCTTGAGTTGTATTTTCCACCAAAACATCTATGTGAGGTAACGGGAAATCGTCATTGGGACTTGCTTTATTCAGATCCCGATAATTCACACACATGCATACTTTATCATCTTTCTTGGGTACTGGCACAATGTTAGCTATCCAAGATGGATAATCTACCACCGCTAAGAACCCTGCGTCAAATTGTTTAAGGACCTCTTCTAGAATTTTGTTGGACATGTCTAGACGAGTTCTCCTGAGCTTCTGCCTAACTGAAGAGAAACCTTCCTTGAGAGGTGGTCTATGTACCACAATGTCTGTATCCAATCCTGGCATAACTTTGTAAGACCAGACAAATATATCCACATATTCACGTAACAACTTGATCAGCCTTTCTTTGACGCTTTTTCCAACGTTGACCCTTGCTTGATCTCTTTTGGATCTTCCTCTGTGCCAAGGTTAACGGTCTCAATAGATTCCTGGTATGGCTGTATACTATCAATTTTTTTCTCTATCTCCCCCGCTAATTCTTTAGTAAGTTCGGGATCTTCATCATCTTCCTCTTCAGCTTGGATGATGGGTACATCAAAATTATATTGGATAGCAGCAATAACATTATCGGTGATTTTAGGCATGAATCTTCACTTTTATCATGTTTTGATGCAGATTTTAGTATGTAAATTTTGAAAATGCATATGGAGAAAAGTATTGCCATTTTTAAATGTAAGAGATAAATTCAAGAGAAAGACAGGGATCTTAATTGAATATAAAATATAACTTTTATTAATTGTGAATATTGTCTGAAACAAAATGAGGGACCCTTACAAGCAACCCATATGCCTCGAGCTTGACATAGGTTCTTTCAAAAACAAGAAAAACTACTTTGGAAAGAAAACTATCTTGGGAATCTCTACAACTATCCAGTTCTTGAGTTCTTCGTCTGGGGCACATTCATGGATGAAATCAAATTCCCCTTTGATGTTGTCCTTGTTCGGTGTCATTGCTACTTGACCATCACGCTTTATCCCTTTGTTGATAAAGACTTCCTAATTGGGAGGAAACTACTCTCTGATGCCTTCATGGTCAGTGACTACCTCAATTTCACTCACAGTTGGACTACCATGTGGAGGCATGGGGTTTGTCTTGGTGTTCGGTTTGTCAAAAGTAATATCCTGAGAATTCAACACATCTTGAACCTTGTGTCTGAAGGTGATAACACGAAAAAATATAGAATTTTCCATCCAAATTACATAGATTAAATTTCTGATTCTTTGATTATTATGTCACATTTTATCCCTTTTTGTAGTTTTTTAATCATATTTCAGGTACTTAGCATTTGCAAGGCATAAATAAGAAAAGGAAGAAAAAAGAATGGAAAAATGAAGAAGAAATGATTTTAAAATAGCAAAAATGCAGTTCTTTAGCAGAGAAGTGTGCCACCTGCCACAAAGTCGTTACGACCGGTACAATCTAAGTTTCAATACCCCTAGGCACATGCACGTTACGACCGAAACATGCTTGAATTATGTGACCCACGTCACGTACCACACCATGCTCTCCACGATCATCCAGGCAGTTATGAAGCTTTTGTCAACAGAGCGTACTCAATGCAAAATCCTGGATTTTCTCCATGTTTCAGTAACGTAAATCATGGGAAGTTACATATTTTTCCTCAATAAAAAATGGAATCTATAAAAAGCAGCAGTTACCAACAATTGACGGGTTCCGCTCCCTCTCGTTGTGATCTTTTCTCATGCACTTTAGAATTATGCAGTATTATTGTTTTCAATTCCATTTTACTCTGTTCAACAATTATTTTATTGTATTCCGTTGTAGTATTTTCCAGTATTGCTTTTCCACTTTTTGTAGTATTCCGTAGGAAATAAAACCTTACCGTTAAAAGCAGTATTTTTCCACATCAGAGAAATACTGCAACATTAGTTTGGTTCAAGGCTTCCAGAATTTGTTTAGGATTTACTATAATTGTATTCGAGCCATTCTTACACCAAGTCAATCCCGCCGGCTTATGGAGGACACACACTTTATTGGAATTCACCACTTTCTTATTCACTTTTCAGGTTCTTATTATAATTAGCATAATTTATTTATTTCTTACTGTGCATGAGATGTTTAATTTACACTTTAATTTTATGATATTCTGCAATAATATTATGTCTAGCTAGATCCCCTATACCGGTATGTAAAACTTGACTAAAAGGATTCGGTAATTAATTGGCATTATTATTTTTTTACAAAAATACTTTTCTGGTTTTAATTTCCAATTGAATATTTAATTGTTTTTGTACGGAAGTAGGAAACAGTCTAAGGTTAAAATCAATAGAACAGAAGTTTGAGGTTTTACCCGGATAGTGGTTATTAAAACATTAATTTTAAAAACAGCGGAAGCGCTTTAACGTTAATTGGAACTTATTTGTTTTCAAAAAATACTTTTTAGTTTTAAATGAAACAGTGGAAGCGCTTATTTCGAGCTTAACTGATACGATCTAATTCAATAGAACGAAAGTTTGAGATGAGGGTTTTTATATGAATAGTTTCACCAAAACTGTGTTTTAATACTAAAAGCAAATGCCAATGATGTACTTAATCCATTAGGTTAACGAAATACATACTTGTATCTCGTCATTAATTATTAAATTCTAGTTAATTCCCGATTAAACCCAAACACTCAAATTTATAATTAGCCTTAGCTTTACATAGTAACCTTTAGATAACAGTGGTTATGACCATCATTCCTTGTGGGTTCGATATCTTTTAAAACTACGCGATAGACTGTGCACTTGCAGTCACTACACCCAATAGACTCATAAAGTCGCGATCAAGTTTTTGGCGTCGTTGCCTGGGACTGAATTAGTAGAATACTGTAAATCCCTTATTACGCAGTATAGACTAAGGCAACCAATTTTATTTTAATTTCAACCGTCGGTTGTATGCCAAGTACTCACTCTAAAGACAAGGAATTAGAATAACCAATCTACGAAGTCAAGCGTTTTGTTAGCATAAGACGTCGAATCAGAGAGTACCAAGCCAAGTACAATATTCCAGAAAACCAATCTTCCTAACTTTTCTCTTCCTGACCCCAAAATGGCTGAAGGACCCCAAAACCTTCCTCTGAAGGATTATGCTACCCCATCGCAAGAGGAACCCCACAACAGTATTTCTACTCCCGCTATCGCACGAAACAATTTCGAGTTAAAGCCTTCGCTTTTGCAAGCTGTTCAACAAAACCAATTCTCAGGATATCCTACGGACGATCCAAATCTTCATCTATCCGTATTTGTGCAGTACGCAGACACAGTGAAAGCAAATGGAGTCAGCCTTGAAGCAATAAGACTTCGTTCTTTTCCTTTCTCATTAAGAGATAGAGCTAGAGCATGGCTCCACCCTCTACCATCCAACTCCATTACAACATGGAACAAATTGAAAAAAGTTTTCCTAGCGCGATATTTTCCGCCAAGTAAGACAGCTATGCTAAGAGCCAATAACAATGATTTTAAACAAAAGGAAAGCGAATCTCTTTTCGAAGCGTGGGAAAGATACAAAGACATGTTGTGACTCTGTCCGCATCACGGTCTAGAAGAATGGCTGATCATCCACACCTTTTACAATGGTCTCTTGTACAACACGAGACTAACAATTGATGCAACTGTTGGCGGTGTACTGATGGATAAACCATACCACGATACCTATTAACTTATTGAAAGTATGGCTCAAAATCATTATCAGTGGGGAAGCGATAGAACCATGATGGAAAAATCTTAAACGAAAAGTGGTATGCACGAAGTTAGTAGATTAGACCAAGTAAACGCCAAGGTCGAAGCCCTTACCCAAAAGATAGAATGCTCGACCATAAATCCCGCAGCCACCGTGGCTGCAGTAACTCCAACATGTGATCTATGCGGACTTCACGCGCATAACGCACCCGAATGTCCACTTTTAACATGAGTACCAGTTGATCAAGTAAATTATGCTCAAGGAAACCCCTATGGAAATAACTATAACACTGCTTAGAAGAACCATCCAAACTTTTCATACAAAAGCAATAACACTTTATACACACCAGGGCAAGCTCCTACTACACCTCCAGGATTTCATAAATCCACCCAAAATGTACAAAATATTCCAAATATCCCTAGGAAGTCCAACATCGAAATCATGATAGAAAACTTTGTATCCAACCAAGCTCAAACTAACAAAGATTTCATGAATCAAAATATTCACACCAGTGAACAGATTAAGCAATTGACTAATAAGGTTGATGCTCTTTCCACACACAACAAAATGCTGGAAACACAAATTTCCCAAGTGGCTCAATAGCAAGCAG
This sequence comes from Vicia faba, assembly GCA_948472305.1. Classification (NCBI taxonomy): domain Eukaryota; kingdom Viridiplantae; phylum Streptophyta; class Magnoliopsida; order Fabales; family Fabaceae; genus Vicia; species Vicia faba. The sequence continues at coordinate 1,276,796,459 of OX451740.1, read as the reverse complement.
CTACAGCTGCTCCAGCTGGAACTTTTCCTAGACAACCCCAACCAAATCCTAAGGGACACGCTAATGCCATAATACTACGGAGTGGGACAGAACTAAGCGGACCAACTGAACCTAAAACGAAAACCCAACCATGTACCAAAAATGTGGAAAAGGAATTGAGGAAGAAACTTAACTAAGGGAAGTAGAAAAAGAAGGTGACGAAGAGGTCGTAGAAAAAGAAGAACCTTATGTTCCTCCGCCACCGTATAAACCACCTATTCCATATTCTCAAAGATTTTCTAAGTCTCAAAACGTAAGGCAGTTCACGAAATTCGTTGAACTTCTGAAACAACGTAACATTAACATACCTTTTACAGAAGCTATCACCCAAATGCCCTCCTATGATAAATTTCTTAAAGAAATTTTATCCAATAAGAAAAAGCTTAAGGATAACGAAACTGTATTGCTCACTGCTGAGTGCAGTGCTATAATACAAAACAACATGCCTCATAAACTATAAGACCCAATTAGTTTTTCTATACCTTGCGTAATCGGAAAATTTGTCATAGACAAAGCACTATGCGATTTAGGAGCCAGTATTAGTCTGATGCCATTATCAATTTGCAAGAAACTCAACATAGGAGAACTAAGACCAACAAGAATGTCTGTACAATTAGCAGATCGACTGAAATTTCCTTTAGGTAGTTAGAAAATGTTCATGTACACATAGGACAATTTTATATCCCCGCTGATTTTATAATCATGGACATTAAAGAAGACTCCAATATTCCTATCATATTAGGTAGACCATTCCTAGCTACTGTAGGAGCCATAATAGATGTTAAAAATGGAAAACTGGCTTTCGAAGTCGGAGAAGAAAAGGTTGAATTCATTTTATCTAAATTCCTTATGGCACCAGCCATCGACGATTCATGTTGTTTCCTAGATGTAATCGATAAATGTGTGAAAGAATTGGAGAAACAATAAACCACCTATTTAGAGGTATTAAATATTCCCATACCCCCGATTCTCGAAGATCATAATTGGCATCCTGAATATCAAGATGAAAATATAAGTGAATGCCTAGCCTTAACTCCTGACCATATACCCTGTCATAAGAAGCCTGCCATAGAACTCAAAACGCTACCAAAAGACCTAAGATATGAATTCCTGGACATAGAACTTGAACAACCAGATATAGTCAATACAGACCTAGCACAAATAGAAATTGAAAAATTATTACACGTCCTAAGAAAATACCCGATCGCTTTAGGTTATAACATATCAGATCTAAAAGGAATAAGCCCCTCTATCTGCATGCACCGTATTATGCTGGAGGAAGACTGTAAAACCTCTAGGGAAAATCAAAGGATAATAAATTCCATTCTGAGCGATGTAGTCAAAAAGGAAGTAGAAAAGCCACTAGAAGCAGGAATCATATACCTAATATCTAACAGTAAATGGGTTAGCCCAGTATTTAACGCCCATTAATTTAATTAATTATTTAATTAAATTAATTACGGTTTAATGGTTGAAATGTTGTTGAAATTGTTAAAGTTACGAAATATCAAGAAATATTCATTTAAGTTGCTTAGTTGTTATTTGGTTGATATTTAGTTGATTGGTTGATTAATATTAGCAATAATATTAATATATATATATATTTAGTTGAGTAGTATATATATATATATATATTAGAATAATATAAGGTTTATTAGTTGGGCTCATTATTTGGTTGTATGGAGTAATAGGTGGAGTGTGAAAGTGAGGCCCAATTAGAATATTAATAATTATAAGGTTAAGCTAATTATAAGGAATTAGGTTAATTGAACAAGTCTTGGAGTATTTTGTGGGAACGTGGAAGTTGCAAAGTTACAGAGAAGAGACAAAGGTTGGAAACTTTGGCAAGGCTAGGCTCGATCGAATAATTATGGAGCGGTCTCCAATCCAAGGTAAGGGTGGGGTTCTAACTCTATAATGGGAATTATGATGAATAATATATAGGAATTGGGTTGTGTAAAATTGTTGTTGTATGTGTATAATTGTTGTGGTTGGTTGTTTATGAAATTTATCAGATTTCTATGAATATGTTGCTGAGAATTAATTTGTGTTGATTTAATCTTCATGTTGATGTGGCTCCATATTGTTGGTTCTAGAAAATTGTGTTTCTGTGAAAATTGATGTTGCTGCAATGGTATAAATTGTTTTGTTATGAATCGAGTAATCCAAGGCAAATTTGAGTATTGGAATCAATTATAGAGAATTCTGCGTGACAGGAAAAACTAGAAGTTTGGGCGTGCCGAGGGGCACACAGACTGTGTCGGACGACACAGAAAACAAAAGTGTGATGATGGGGACACCCTTGTGCCGAGGGGCACACTCAATTATAAGGGGTGTGCCGAGTGGCACACCATGTTTCATGTAACAGACTTAACTTTTGGTTATACTGTTTTAGTAATTGTTTTGTTTTGCTTCCTGTAAGAATATGATATATATGTTTATACGATGAAACCAATAATGAAACATAGGAAGCTGATTAATTAATCTAGCAGAGTAGTATATTAATAACAGATGTAATAATTTAGCAGAGAATTATCGGTAGAAGTAATTAGTAGATAAATTGGCAGAAGATCAATGTGGTAATTAATAATAATTTATTAAGTGGATAACAGGTAGTGTATGTTGGTAGCAAGTAGTATTCTTAATAATAGAGAGTAATGGTACTAGTTTGGCAGTGAGATATTAGTAACAGGTAGTGCCTATACTAGCAGTAACTGTATAGACTAAATAAGAGTAGTGCAGAGTAGAAAATATGGGTAATTTAGCGAAAGATTAATTAACTGGAAAATAGTCGAATTGTCTGAACTAATTCGTGGAGCGTTTGTAGTATATTTTGGTTGTTGCGGTGTATTGTATACTTTGCTGAAAATATGAATTTCATGTGGTATTGAATTGCTTGGCTTATGGCCAATGTTGTTTTCTTGTTGATGTTGTTACCAAATTACTATTGTTAATATGGTATTGTTGTTGTGATGTATTAAGTTATAGGCTTATGCCAATGTTGTGTTAATTGTTGTTGTTGAAATATCAAGTTGTAGGCCCATGGCCAAAGTTGAATTATGTTGAGTTGATATCGAATCGTTGATTGAGGTGGTAGGCTTATAGCCAATGTTGATTTATGTTGAGTTTAGGTGTTGTTGTGATTGTCGCTGTGAATTCTTGTTGGTAATGCGAAGTGGCGGGGAATTTTAAATGATGATGAATTACCTCTATTTAATGGTAATAATGGTGATGTGGGCTTATGCCTTGCGATGGATGATGATTGTTGTGAGTATGTGATAGTGCATTCATTGAGTCACATACATTTGCATACACTGTGATGGTTTGGATTGGAAAACTGCGAAGAAGGCTTATGCCTTGTTGATGCCTCTATTAATTGGCAATTTTTTATGATGAAAGTTTTGCTCCGTATTTAAGATGGGAGTTCTGCCCCGTTTTTAAGTTGGGAGTTCTGCTCCAATGGTACCACATGCATGTGCATTGTAATTGAGTCTCATTTGATGTTGCATCTTAAGTTGTGGTGAAGATAGATTTGTTGTTGCTTTATGTTGTTTACTTGTTGTAACAGGTATCATCTAAAAGTTATGAATTAGTTGTTATGTCGTGTTGATGTTTTGTTGAGATTAAAATTGTTTGAAAGTTGTGAAGTGGTGATTTTATATGAACTGATTCTGATATATTAATTATCATACATCCTATTATATCGTTAGATATCTCACTCCTTCTGTTTGAATGCTGCCTTCTGTTGGTAACGTGAAGGTAATCAAGAAGAATAGTTGTTACCTTCGTCAGTTTGAGTCGGTGTTATCACTCTAATACGTAGCATTCAGGGGGATGAACGCTTGATGTTCAGTTGTTGATTATTATTTAAGTTTCTGAATTTTTAAGTTGATTACATGAAATAATTGTTGTCTTGAGGTTGTTTTAGTTGAATAAAAGATGTTAAGTGAATTGAAGTTGAGTATGTAGATTTTGCTACTTATCAATAAAAAGTTGTTTGATTTTAAAGAATAAATCAGGTTGTTAGCGGTTCATCCGAATTAAGTGTTATATATCTATTTTATATGCGATTAAATGAAGTTTGATTTTAAGTTGAAAATGTAGCATCCTATTTATGTTGAACTCTGATTTTTAATATTATTCGCCGGGTAGCAATGGGTGTTACATTAGGTGTATCAGAGCTGGTCGGTCCATCCGACCAAGTTGTCTAATGTTGTTTGTTCCTTAGTGCGCGACAAGTGTGTGAAACACTATCGGTGCTTGTTGTTTTTATAATCGATTGTATGCAGGAGTTGGTTTGAAGATAAGTAGGGGGAGCTTTGCTTCTCGGATATGTTTCGGCTGTAAGATGTTAAGTTCAGTATGTTGTTGATGGCGACAGTGCGAGTATTGTTGCAATTTAGTTGTTTCCCGAAGCCGAGATGACATGGATTCAAGATTTTGTTTGTTAATCAAGTTTGAGCGTCATGAGGAAGAATGATCAGACTTTGTTGATGTTTACTCCTCGAAGGATGAGGAACAATGTAACAGTTGTTGATATACGAGTAAAGTGTAAATCCCTGATATTTCTGAAGGTGATTGTTAAGTAACAAGGATAATTTTTAGAAGATGGAATTTAGAAAGTTGTGATGTTTCTGCGCTTCTGGTGGACCGTGAAGTTGTCGGTTTTAGTAGCCCTTGCATGAGATGTCAACGTTTGAATGGTGATAAAGTGACAGATTGTTGTAGACCTTGTCGTGGGATCCTTGTGAGTGATTGTAAAATTTGTTGAAGTTGTTGGGAATGTTTTGAATCGCGAGTCAGAGTCAGAAATGCGAGGAGATGAGTACGATTTTCAAGAATGGTAAGTGTTGGTACTAGTGCAAAGAAATTCTATTATGATGTTATCGTAAGATGTGTAATAGTATGTCGTTGCATGACATCAGTGTTTGCATTTTCGGATAACCTTGGAAATTCATATCTTGTGTTTCGAGTATTGGATTGACGTTCTGTTTGAACCTATGAGGAGATAGGAATATATTCTATCATATGAAAGTGTTTTCAAATATGGTTGATGCATTCCCATATGGAGGAACTCTGGAGTCGTTTACAGAACTAGAGGCTTTTTGGGCATAAATAATTATTATTACAGTTGTTCGAGACAAGGGAAAGCATACTATGTTATTGACGAATAAGTTGAGAAATGAGATGTTTGAAATTAAAAAGGATAGTCATTCATCATTCCAAGTATGGGATGTTGCATGTGAATGAAGTTTTGTAGAACTAAAGAAAAGATTGACGACTGCTCCGATATTAGTTGTCTAATCCGAGTGAGTCATTGGTAGTGTATTATGAATGTGCCTAAGATGGGATTTAGTGGTGTGCTAATGCTGAATAAGCAAGTTGTTGCTTGTGCTTTAAGACAACTCATAATTCATGAGAGGAATTATCCTACACGTGACTTAGAGTTAGAAACAATGGTGTTTATGTTGAAAGATTATGATTTCAGCTTGAATTATCATCCAAGGTAAATCTAATGTTGTGGTTGATGCTATAAGTAAAAATACTTTACATATGTCGACAATGATGGTTAAAGAATTGGAGTTAATTGAACAATTCCGAGATATGAGCTTAGTTTGCGAAGTGACACCGAAGATTGTTATGTTGGGGATGTTGAAGATTAAGAATGATTTTCTGGACAGTATCAAAGAAGCTCAGAAGTTAGATGTGGAGATGGTAGATTCGGTGGTTGGACTCGATCAGTCTGAGAATGATTTCAAGTCAGATGCGCAGGGTGTGTTGAGATTCAGTAATCGAATTTGTATTCTTGAGGATGCGGAGATAAAGAAAGTAATTCTTGAGTTGGAGAATACTTAACCTTCGAGTAAGGCTAAGTGAGTGTAATGTGGACCATGTAATATGTTGAGCATTGATGTCTCATTGACAAAATCGAATGAGAGGGAAATTATGGGATTATTTGTAAACCTCATTGGAAAATTATTGGATGATGGTGCTTTAGGTGACTTGAGTACAAGTTCAAAAGGAACACTATTATAGTTAGTAACGATAGTTATACTACATTATGGTTGTCGGCTATCTATTGACAAATTGAGGAACTGATCACCCTTAATCTCTTGTTGATAGTAGACGAGATCGTGTTGGATGATATAGACTTGTCTTGCTATCTTAATGGTGAGTGAAGTGGTTGATGTTATATCATGGGGTAGTCGCTCACCAATTTGTGTGAAGAGTGGCTAAGAAATAATTGAGACGCATTGAACAAGTCGGAGTGGCGAGTTATATGCGAATTAACATCGCAAAGTGAAAGATTGAGAGTATCAAGTGAACAATGGTTTATGTGGTTATTGAGGAAAGTCTGAAACTAGATTGAAACTTGCGAGCTAGATAGTTGACGAAAATTTTAACGAGGACGGTGACTTAAGGTGGATTATCAGAGTTGCACAACTGAAGTGTGATGTCGCGTAATTGCTATGCGTGTATGACTCGTTAGAAGTGAAGGATTAAAACCTCAGAAGCCTATGGGAATGGTGTGTCCTAATCTACATGCTTGATTTGGTGGATTGTGGATATACAGATGTTGCGCCTGGGCAATATGTTTGCTAGTAAATATTTACGGATTTTATGAGAAGATTGTTGTGGATTGTTGGTTGATGGTGAGCTATGGATGTGCTTACTAAGTTATATAGTTAAGTTGATGTTGTAATGATTTTGTTATCGTTATTGAGATGTTATTGTTGATTTCTGTAAGTAAGGAAGGATACTCCATAACGTGGCGAAGTTGATTATGTTGGTTGTGTTGATGTCACTATAAGAGAGATACGACAATATGGACGGATTTGTTGATATTTTGTTGATAATTGACATACGGGAATGAAATTGTGTATGTGTTTTGGTGTTGAAAAATGTTATTAAGATGATATTGTGATGATGTACATCCAAGTATAAGTGTGTTATAGTTATTGATACTCTAAATGTTGATATGTCAGATTATGGTGGAGTAGTTGAGATGCTAGTAACAATTGTATCACACAATGTTAAATGATTGGCATGTGTGTAATCGATTTGAATCGTGTTGAGTTATTGAGTTATCAGAAAAGTAGTGGTCGAAGTGTGGCCAAACACGACTTAGAAATCATCGAGTTGGATGCGAAACTCGAACTAAGAGTGGTTGTATTGAAAAGATTTTCGAGGACGATAATATTCTAAGTGAGAGAGAGTTGTAACGCCCATTTATTTAATTAATTAATTAATTAAATTAATTACAGATTAATGGTTGAAATTGTTGAAGTTGCAAAATGTCGAGAAATATTGATTTAAGTTGCTAAGTTGTTATTTGGTTGATATTTAATTGATTGGTTGATTAATATTAGCAATAATATTAATATAGATATTAGAATAATATAAGGTTTATTAGTTGGGCTCATTATTTGGTTGTATGGTGTAATAGGTGGGGTGTGAAAGTGAGGCCCAATTAGAATATTAATAATTATAAGGTTAAGCTAATTATAAGGAATTAGGTTAATTGAACAAGTCTTGGAGTATTTTGTGGGAACATGGAAGTTGCAAAGTTACAGAGAAGAGGCAAAGGTTGGAAACTTTTGCAAGGCTAGGCTCGATCAAAAAATTATGGAGCAGTCTCCAATCCAAGGTAAGGGTGGGGTTTTGACTCTATAATGGGAATCATGATGAATAGTATATGGGAATTGGGTTGTGTAAAATCGTTTTTGTATGTGTATAATTGTTGTGGTTGGTTGTTTCTGAAATTTATCAGATTTCTATGAATATGTTGCTGAGAATTAATTTGTGTTGATTTAATCGTCATGTTGATGTGGTTCCATGTTGTTGGTTCTAGAAAATTATGTTTCTGTGAAAATTGACGTTGCTGCAATGGTGTAAATTGTTCTGTTATGAATCGAGTAATCAAAGGAAAATTTGAGTATTGGAGTCAATTACAGAGAATTATGCGTGATAGGAAAAACTGGAAGTTTGGGCATGTCGAGGGGCACACAGACTGTGTTGGACGGCACAGAAAACAAAAGTGTGACGATGGGGACACCCTTGTGCCGAGGGGCACACTCAATTATAAGGGGTGTGCCGAGTGGCACACCATGTTTCATGTAACAGACTTAACTTTTGGTTATACTATTTTAGTAATTGTTTTGTTTTGCTTCCTGTAAGCATCTGATATATATATATATATATATATATATATATATATATATATATATATATATATATATATATATATGTTTATATGAGGAAACCAATAATGAAACATAGGAAGTTGATTAATTAATCTAGCAGAGTAGTATATTAATAACAGATGTAATAATTTAGCAGAGATTTATTGGTAGAAGTAATTAGTAGAATAAATTGGCATAAGATCAATGTGGTAATTAATAATAATTTATTAAGTAGATAACAAGTAGTGTATGTTGGTAGCAAGTAGTATTCTTAATAATAGAGAGTAATGGTACTAGTTTGGCAGTGAGATAATAGTAACAAGTAGTGCCTACGCTAGCAATAATTGTATAGACTCATTAAGAGTAGTGCAGAGTAGAAAATGTTGGTAATTTAGCGAAAGATTAATTAACCGGAAAACAGTCGAATTGTCCGAACAAATTCGTGGAGCGTTTGTAGTATATTTTGGTTGATGCGATGTATTGTATACTTTGCTGAAAAATATGAATTTCAGGTGGTATTGAATTGGTAGGCTTATGGCTAATGTTGTTTTCTTGTTGATGTTGTTACCAAATTTCTATTGTTAATATGATATTGTTGTTGTGAAGTATTAAGTTGTAGGGATATGTCAATGTTGTGTTAATTGTTATTGTTGAAATATCAAGTTGTAGGCCCGTGGCCAAAGTTGAATTATGTTGAGTTGATATCAAATAGTTGATTTATGTGGTAATCTTATAGCCAATGTTGATTTATGTTGAGTTTAGGTGTTCTTGTGATTGTCGCTGTGAATTCTTGTTGGTAATGCGAAGTGGCAGGGAATTTTAAATGATGATGAATTACCTCTATTTACTGGTAATAATGGTGACGTGGGCTTATGCCTTGCGATGAATGATGATTTTTGTGAGTATGTGATAGTGCATTCATTGAGTCACATACATTTGCATATACTGTGATGGTCTGTATTGGCAAACTGTGAAGAAGGCTTATGCATTGTTGATGCCTCTATTAATTGGCAATTTTTTATGATGAGAGTTCTGCTCTGTTTTTAAGATGGGAGTTTTGCTCCATTTTTAAGTTGGGAGTTCTGCTCCAATGGTACCACATGCATGTGTGTTGTACCCAAAAATTTGCCCTCTCATTTTACTCAGCACATGCCCATTGAGATCCTCAATTTGCTCAAGGTTGCCCAAGAGTTGACCAGACAAACTCTCTCCTAAAGGCAATGTATCTCAAACTAGGGTTTCCATTTTCATCAAGATGGGTGAACTCCAAAGACATCATATGATCTCCATGGTCCTAATATGTTCTCAAGACCCCCCAGGTCAAATTTCAAGCCTTGCACAAGAAGTTTGCTCAGTCAACTGCTCAGATGCTTGAGAATCGACTGTATTAGGTCAAAAGTCAAATGTGGCCCACATACAGTCAAACTTCAAGATTTTTGGTCAACATCAATATTTTGAAGTTATATCCATCATTTGATCAAGGGTTGATCATGATTCCTCAGGGAATACCCCAAATTCATCAAAACCCAAAAGGCGCTAAATTAGAGTTTTTAAGGAAAAGTCAACCAAACTTTGACTAAGTATAACTTTCTCATACTTTATCAAACATTTTCCTTCCAAGATTCACTTTGAAGAGGATGAAATTCCCCACAATTCATCTTCAGCCCTCAAGTTCAAAATATGCACTCATCAAAAGATATGAATTTCCATATTATGGGTCCTTTTGAAAAGTCAACAAAAACACCTTTTGGGTCAAAGCTTCTTACATGAACATGGAAGACCCAATTGAGATGAGACCAAAAGAGTTGTTTATGGGACATCCTAAGCTTTCTAAAAAGTCCAAGAACACCTATCTAGGGTTAAAATTGGAAGAGATATGCCTTGTCAAAGTTGACCATTTTGGAAAAATTGCCAAAAGTCAAATATGCTCAAAAATGCATTTTTTGCCAAATGGGCCTAAGTTTTTATGCTTGCACCTCACTCATAACATGGTCCACGACCCAAATATTCACCCACACATTATTTGCTTCATTTTTCATTTTATTTTTATTTTTTATTAATTAAAAATTGAATTAAATCAAATAAATGACAAATAATAACAAAGATTTGTTTTGATCTAATTTTTGGACATAATCACAAGCTAATTATGCTGGCATATCAGGATCAAATCGAATCAAGGTTGATTGGAAAAAGAATGGTATGATTAGGCCTAATTTGGAAACAAATCACACAAAGTAAGAGTGAGATCAAATCTTCAAAAATTGCAAAGATACCAGTTGTTTTTATAACCCTAATTCACTTAGGAATATATAATGAACAAGACCAAGCACAAAAACAAGGGCTAGCAGTCGTGAAGAACACTAGAAAAAACTCAAAATTTTGGCAAAAAGTGGTGATATGATCCCTACCCTAGAGGACGATTCAAAGCATTCCAACACTCCCAATCGAATCCTGGAGTATCTCTGAAGCTAACTGGGTCAATTGCAAGTCTTTTCACGCCCAGAAACTCTTCGCTACACCTCATACGGTTTGCTTGTTTTTTCAAAATCGATTACAGCCATTCTTGCATCATTAGCATAATTTAATGACATATTTGTGATCATTGATGTATTTCTAACATGTCTGGATCGTTTAATTAATTTTTTGAGGCTTATATATGTGTTTACCATTGTTAGTGTTTGCTCTTATGTTTTAGGGCTTCTCTGTATCAGTGAAATTGGCCAATAAAAAGGGCACCATGATGTTCGTGGGTTCAAGACAAATGGAACCATGTAATTAGAATTTATTTATCATGTGTTTTCTTGATTGTTGAAGTTTACAGGTTTCCAGCTATGGCAAAGTGTCTGTGGGTATAAGTCTTACCCCTAAGACGACAGTCTCAACGAAGGAGACGATGACTTGTCACCACCTGACTCGCCATTTTGAATTCCGCGCACGTTTGTGACTCAGTTAACTTGATTTATATATTATATATTATTGTTATTATGTTAACAAACAAAACATGTGGCCCAGTTGGTGAAGCATGCATTGCAATAAGTTGGGAGGACCTGGGTTCGATCCCAGGTCCCAACAATTTTCTTTGTTTTAATTCTTTTTTGTAGATCCTATACACCACTTATCTAAGCGTCCACCATGCACCACACAAATCCAACCAGCGGATTCATGATCAATCATATCCAGCGCTCATCACTGAAGGATCATGGTACACCATCAGGAGGGAGCACCACTGGATCAAGCGCTGACTGGGCTTCAGCTTGGTGGGCCTAAGCAATTTCACAATGCACCCCCTAATTTCTTCAGCAAGCAGGCCCAAGTTTTTTTTTTCTTTTATATCTTTTTTTTCTTTTAATTTGTTTATTAAATATTTTCTTTTTTTTTTACAAAATAATCCAAAATAATTTTTTAAATCAAAAATCATAAAACACCAAAAATTATTTTTTTCATAAAATATTTATTTTCTTTAATTAATTAGTTTAATTAAAAATTAGGTTAATTTGATTCTTTTTTTTTGTAATTAAAATCAATTAGAAATTAGAGATGATTTCATATATAATTAATCTTTCTTCAAAAAAATAACTTAAATATTTTTTCTCTATTAGATTTTTAGGTTTTATATTTATCCTCGCATTTAATTCATCATGCGCACTTTGATTACCTTTTTTATTATTTTTGTAACTGTTCCGAGGTTGTAATAGACTTAATTAGGTGTTAATTCGGCATTTTATTTTTACAGTCAAAAGTAATTATGTATCTGTGAAAGCCATGTAATAGCTAGAACTTTTAACTTTCCGCATTTTAATTTCCGCAATTATAAACTGCCTAGATGTATGCTAATAGGATTGTATGGAAAGAATATCTGAAATTAATACGGTAGAAAACCCTAAATGTGCAAAGACAAATTAACTGGAAAATTCATTCGCACATGCTCATTCCTAGGGTTTACTCCACTCCGGTTGCCTTCGGTTAAACGGTCATGAAGTATAGGGTTTGTTAGCGGTCATCCTCTAGCCCCGAAAGATCTAAAAATGACCCATTCAGATGTTGCCTCGAAAAAAGATCTTTAAGGCTTTAGGATGATTACTAACACCTCATAACATTGCTTTTGTGACTGTATCTGTCCCTTCAAACGTCCCTTAAAACTCCAACGACGGTGCTACCTATTCCTTAATAATGGGATTGCGCTGTCAAAAGGAAAATTAACAGACTTTTTTAGAGTAGGTAGAAAACTCTTAAGTACTTGCTCAATCAATCAAACAAAACTTTTCACACAAACAATTTTTCAAAACAATTTTCAAAACAACTTTGTCACACCCTTGAGGACTGATACAAGCGTTATCACGAAGTTAAACAAAAACTTTTCAAAACACACACAAGCAATTTTCAAAATGAGCAAGTACCTAAGAGCCCATGGAAAACCATGGATAGAAAGGGTGCTAACACATTCCCTTTCTATAATCTACCCGTACTCAGAAATCTTCTCGAAAAAGGTTTTTTCTGTTCTTTTTCCTTTTCCTTGATTGGATAAAATAAAAGTCGGTGGCGACTCTTGCTTACCGCACATTTGTGAATACAAACGCAAACCAGTATTAACAGTCGATTATGTAACTGTATCACAGAACTGGGGACTCTGCTGGGGACATTATAATAAAGTGGGGTTCACCTTAGGATCTAGGTCATTTCAAAATTGCTTTCTTGTTTGTTTGCTTTATTCTTAAAGGGTTTTGCTTGGGTTACTATAGATCCTACACCCGGATCTGGGGGCACTTTTTAGGTAAACAGCAATAGATCGTGGAAACTGTACGATGTAGACCGATATGGTTTAAGCGATGGCTGTGTTGGTATGGCACTTTGGTTGGTACTGGTATCCTTCATGGGGAAACGAGGAGAATACGGGGCCGCCGCATGGTGTCGTGTAGCACTAACGGACCTTAGAACCTTAGTTGAACAAACTTGGCCATTAGAAAGTAGTGAGATAGCCGGCCTCAGTATAGAGTTGAGGATTGGTTGATATTCGATGCTACACTCATTGAGATCAGACTTTCGGGATATTTCGGCCACAAGAAAAGATTGCTTGAGCTGAAATAATGCCCGATAAAGGATGGTCAGTGATATTGAGAATCTTTAGAACCCGGTTACTTTTTAAGACAAGTTTGAAACAAACTAAACTTCAAGAGGGTATGACCTTTAACCTCATGCAGGCCTTAAACCTAAGGACTTGGTGTGATTTGTCTGTGTTTGCTATACCTGTGGTTTATCATGACATCATGCATCATAACATAGCATCCATTCTTATTGCACTAACTATTTCAAAGACCAAGGGAATTTATCTTTGTTTTGTTTTGCAAATCATGGCTTCCGTTCGTAGTAACATTATCCGGATCAGCTTTGTGAAGATACCTTCCCAACTCAAAGAGCTAGTATCAAAGGTTTCCGAAACTTCTGCGTTCACTAAGAGACATGGTCGACTTCTGAACCTGGTTACTTCAAACTTTGATGAAAATATAATGAGTGTACTATTTCAGTTCTTTGATCCCAAGCACCACTGCTTCACCTTTCCAGACTATCAGTTGGTGCCTACAATGGAAGAATTCTCTCAGCTGTTGGATATACCCATTCTTGAACAGTTGACTTTCATAGGTCTGGAAGAAGTTCCTAAGCCAGAAATCATTGCCTCAGCTTTGCATATGAAACGGGCCGACGTGGTATCCAATTGGGAAACAAGAAGCGGAGTCAAGGGTTTTCTAGCTAAGTTCCTGATAGACAAGGCCCATCTGTTTTGGGATGATATGGATTTTCAGGCTTTTGAAGAGGTCTTGGCTCTTCTAATCTATGGGTTAGTACTATTCCCTAATCCAGACTCATTCATAGATGTGAATGCTATCAAGATCTTCCTCTCTCGCAACCCTGTGCCTACCTTGCTCGGAGATATCTTGCACACTCTCCATACTCGTACCATGAAGAGAAGATGGGTTCTTATGTGTTGCATGCCATTGCTGTCGAGGTGGTTTATTTCTCACCTCCCTAAGTCCATACTTAAGAATGAAAAAGGTTTGGGTTGGTCACAAAGGATAATGTCACTCTCTCACATGGATATTCTCTGGTGTTCCCGAGCTATGGAAAACACTGGTATTATTGACCGCTGCGGGGAGTCCCCTAATATCCCGTTACTTGGCATCAGAGGGGGTATAACCTATAATCCTTGTTTAGCTCTGCGATAATTTGGTTACGCTCGAAGAGATGGTCCACATGAGTTACTTATCGAGGGCATTATATTCAACTATGAGGATGATGTTCAAGAGTATCGCCGGAGGTTCATACGAGCTTGGGGCATGGTAAACAAATTTGGCGACAAGGCTTTGGGGCCAAAGGCTTCCGTTCCTATGGAACCTTACCTCCAATGGGTACGAGCTCGCACCCAGAAACTTATGATGCCCTATATTGTTGTTTACCAGTAACTATGGAACCCACTACTGAAGGGGGTATTCCTTACACGGTTCTCTATCCTGATATGCCCACTGATCTTGGAGAATTACAAAGGTCTTGGATTCAGTTGAAGAAAGAGCGAGATACTTACAGGGATTAGTTCTATGCCCAGGAGAGGAAGGTTTTAGAGCTCACAAAGAAACTCCATGAGGAAAGAGGACTCAATGTCTATCTCAGCACGAAGAGGAAGCATCCATGGGAATTTTTTTTCTAGTTTTAGATTTGTTTTTAATTGTAACGCCTAAAAGGCATTTGAACTTTGAATTCAACTAATAAAATCTTTGTTTCATTTTGGTTTGAAAATTTAAATTTCCCAAAGTCTTTGAAATCATTGCATGCACATCCCATTCATAACATTGCGTGTACATGTACCATTACAGGTTTCTCATCTTCTTCGCTGTTTATTTTAGCAGAAATGTCTTCCAAACAAAGCATTAAGAATCTTCAGGCGCAAAACGCCCAATTCCAGAAAATGTTCATAAATCTGGCAAAAGGGCAGGAGGATCTGAAAGCCCTCATCCTGAAAGAGAAAAAGAAAAAGAAGAAGGATACCGGTATTATGAATATGGGCAGAAGGTTTAGAGGGCCATTGAAGCAACAAGTCGATCTGACCTCCTCATCTAAAGAAGGGGAGAATCAAGAAGAAGAGACAAGGGAGAAGGATCACAGTCCTGAAGTTTCTGAAAATGATAACAACTACAATGATGAGCAATATCCTCCCACTGAGGATAGATACAAGCAGTTAGAAGATCGCTTGAGTGCTATGGAAGTCCAGAGGATATCTGGGCTGGATTTCGAAGAATTGGAATTAGTGCCGGGAGTGGTCATCCCGCAGAAGTTCAAAGCTCCAATTTTTGCAAAGTATGATGGGGTGCCCTGCCCAAAACTCCATCTCCGCTCTTACGTCAGAAAGATCCAGCCCCACACCGCTGATAGAAATTTGTGGGTTCATTTCTTTCAAGATAGTCTGTCAGGGACTCAGCTTGAATGGTTCTACCAACTAGAGAGAGCCAATGTCTGAAATTGGGAAGATCTGTCCGCTGCTTTCTATAAGCAGTACCAATATAACACCGAACTTACTCCTACTCGTACTCAACTCTAGAGTATGTCCATGGGGGAGAGTGAAGGCTTTAAGGACTATGCACAAAAGTGGAGAGACTTGGCTGGAAGAGTCCAACCCCCGTTGTCTGATAGGGAGTTGGTAGATATGTTTATGGGGACGCTATCTGGTCCATTCTTTAATCATTTGATCGGCAGCTCGTCAGCTGGTTTCACCGAGCTAATCTTGACTGGAGAGAGAGTAGAAGTTGGGATTCAGAGTGATAGATACCGAAAGATGCTTGTTCGAGTTCGGTAAAGAAGCCTTTTGCTAGTAAAAAAGAAGCCAGTGCCATCTACAACCCTAGGGGCCAAAACAGAGCTGAACATCGTCAGACAGTAAGTGTCATAATGATACCTAGGCCTGCAGCCTCTCCATAACCCAACAATCAACCAAGGGTGGAAAAGCCACAACGGCAGTTTACCCGAATCAATATGACGTTGGCTGAAGTTCTACCTCATCTGCTGAGATCCAACTTGGAGACCTTGGAAGAGGCTCCCAAGAATCAGAATACCACATCTCCTTGGTATAATCCAAACGCTCGGTATGCCTATCATTCTGAGAGTCCTGGCCACGATACCAATGACTGCTAGGGTCTAAGAAATAAGGTACAAGATCTGATCGAAGCCAAGGAAATTGAGTTTTATACTCCAGAAAAGCCCAATGTCATAACTGCTCCCATGCCTAAGCACGACCGTGGAGTTAATGCTATTGATACCGGCTTATTTGTGACCTCGGTGGATGAAGTTTCTACTCCTCTCATGACTATGAAGAAGAATTTGCTGTTGGACGGTTTATTTCCGGGTTGTGATGAAGGGTGCCACATGTGTTCATTTCTGCCTTCTGGTTGCCATTTGCTGAAGTCAGATGTTCAAGGCCTGATGGACAATAAAGAAATTTTGTTTGAGAAAACTTTGGTTCCTGTTGTTCCATCTGAAGACATTGCCATTATAATAATTTCCGCCAATCCTTACAAGGTCTCCTCAAGAAGACCTGTTAGGATTACATCTGCTCCAAGAATCGCTCCACTAATAATCACTATTCCTGGTCATGTCCCGTATGTCTCGGATAAAGCTATCCCCTGGCATTATGGTGCCGATGTGTACTATCATGGCATCAAACAAGATTTGAAAAATGAAGAGGCTGATCCTGATATTGGTAACATTGTTGGAACCAGCAAGGTTACCCGAAGTGGAAGGGTCTTCTCTCCCGAGATTTCCCCTAAGACTGTCAACAAGCCTAGTGTTATTCCATCTGCTGTTCCTGTTGGTACATCAACTACGACTCATGTTCTTACTCCAATTATTAACCCTGTCGGCGAATCGTCTGACACCCACAGCAAAGAGGTTATAGGTGAGCCTGCCCGGACGGAGGTGCCTAGAAAAAGTATTGTGGAAGCCTCTAAGCAAGAGATAGAGGAAATATTGAAAATAATTAAAAAGAGCGACTACAATGTGGTCGAGCAGCTGGGGCATACCCCCTCAAAGATATCCATGTTATCCCTACTGTTGTGCTCCGAGGCCCATGCGAAGGCTTTGATTGCATTCCTCAAAACTGCACATGTGCCGCAAGAGACTTCAGCTGATTAATTTAAAGATTGCATGGCCAGCCTGACTGCTGACAATGGGCTGGGTTTTTCAGATGCAGACTTGACACCCAAGGGAAGGAAGTATAATGATGCTTTACATGTCATGATTGAATACAGGGGCACCACTATGGCTCATGTGTTGGTAGATATTGGGTCTTCGCTGAATGTTCTACCCAAGAAGGCGTTGGACCGGTTGGATTGTGAGGGTTTGACTTTAAAGCCTAGTAACATTGTGGTAAGGGCTTTTGATGGTTCGAAAAGAATGGTGTACGGGGAAGTGGACATCCCTATCAAAGTGGGTTATCAGACCTTTGGGTCCACCTTCTATGTGATGGACATCAGGCCATCGTATTCTTGTTTGTTGGTTCATCCTTGAATCCACGAGGCTGGGGCGGTTACTTCCACACTACACCAAATGCTGAAGTATCCGATAAAAGGGAAGATTATCACTGTGTTGGGGTGAAGAGGGTTATATGGTGAGTGTGATCGGTGGATCTGGAACTGACTGTTTAACGCTGGTTCGCGAAATTTCGCGGAAGCAAGAGTCGCCACCATCTTTTATTTTCTCCAAATGGAAAGGACAAAAGCACAGAAAAATTCCTTATAGAGATTGCTCTCGGTTCGGGAGGTAGATTATAGAAAGGGAAGGTGTTAGCACCCTTTCTATCCATGGTTATCCATGGGCTCTTAGATACTTGCTCATTTGTGTTTTCAAAATGGTTTGTTTGCTTTTCAATGTGGGTTTTAAAAAGTTTCTTTGAAAATTCCAGTTCGACTCTTGTATCGGTCCTCAAGAGTGTTTGAAAAATTGCTTTCGAAAGCTTTTTGAAAAGGTGTCGGTGTGAAAAGTATTTTTGATTTGTTTTGAAATTAGAGCAAGTATCTAGAGTTGTCTACCTACCCTAAGGAATTCGTCTGTGTAAATGTCCTTAAAGTAGTGGCATCCCACCATTGAGAGGTAGGTAGCACCACCGTTGGAGGTGTTCGGGTCAATTCGATGTTCGGGACATGGTGATCACCGGAGCAATGGGAAGACACCTTAGAAGCTATCCTCATGCCAGGTTCCCGGATCATGAGGACTTACTAAGACATCCTCTACTCGACGATCACCTTTCGAGGCAAGGCAACAGTGAGGCGTACCCTAGGGGTGGTGTGTGATTTGTGTGTCGTTTTCATTTATATTTATCTTGTCATGGGTGATCTACGCTTTTGTTTTTATTTTAACATTCATTCTTGCATGCGATTTAACAGTTAAAAGTTGCGGAAAGTAAAAGATTCTAAGCTATTACAAAAGGCGCGGGTCCACATCGCCAAAATTTCTTGAACCCGATTTGACAGAAAATAAAGAATTAAAGAAAATAAAAGTGCGAGAAATTAATTTACAAGGCCTTGGGAGAGATACATAAAAATTAAACGAAAAAGAAATAAGTATGCGAATTAATAAGAAATTAAGAACGAGGGCGTTGGACCCTTTTTGACTAAATTAAATTAAATGATGGAATTAATTAATAAAAAAGAAAAGAAATTGTTTTTGGTATTTTTTGGTTTTAATGAAAAAAGAATTAATTAAAATAAAATGCTAACCCTAATTCTATTTGTTTTTAGTTTATTAAGAAAAGATTAAATTTTAACCTAAAATTAACCCTAATTAATTTACATGCAATTTAATTACAAAAAAAAATATATTTAATAAATTATTATGGAAGAAAAATAAAAGGAATAACAATTATCATAAACCCTAATTCTATATTTTTTAGATTTTTATTAAAAGAGTTAAAATTAAAACCTAACTTAAAACTAGTTAATTTATGAATTTATTTACAAAATATTAATTAGATAAATATATTTAATTTTTCATCTTTTCTGATTTTTTGGTGTTTTTGTGTTTTTTTATATATTATGAAAACAATAATCAAGAAATTAAGAAATTAATTAAAATAAAGACAAGGAAAAAATATAAAAGAGTAAAAGAGAGCAAACTGGAGGGGGGTGTTGTCCCCAAGTGGAGGTATAGCCCAGCAATTTGAGGCCCATTTATCTTTGGCCTTGTGGACTTTTCCAGGACACGTGTGGGTGCATTGACTCAGGCTTATGGTACGCTTCAGATTGTGGCCATTGATTGAATCTCCAGGGGCACGTGGATGGCCAGATGTGATGGATGTATGGTGTTCCTTCAGGCTGAAACTGCATAAGAATATTAAATGGAAAATAATATGAAAGGGGGTGAGGACCTGGGGCTCGAACCCAGGTCCTATGGTTTACCAATCAACGCGCTTGCCAATGCTCCACTTTGTTCTCTTTGTACCTTACATGAATAACAAATAATATATAATAAAACAAATGTCAGTGGAATTTTAGCGCGTAAAATTCAAACAAGCCAATCGCTGATCGCCACCGGGGTCATCTTCTTCCTCGTTGTTTATTTTTTTTCTGAAACATAAACATTGGCAACGGTTTTATTAGTGTTCTTTTAGGCTATTTTCTGGAAAATTGCGAATAGCCCAAGAACGCTCATAAATTGAGCGCGAGGGTGGGTTCCTCTTCGTCCAAGTGTGCTGAGCATGGCCATGGCATCGTGGTAGTCTAATTTTACACTGTCTGAAAACGCCCAATTCACAGTTCTGCAAACCCTAAAATTTGACAATGGTAGATTCTTTGTTTTGGCATGAAACTCAAATCAAACTATGCAGTTAGCTCGCAAATATCATTCTAAACACAAAAACAACAATGAAACATGTTAATAATGCATGAATGATTGAAAACGATTCTGAAATTTTCCTTACCAACTTCAATGGTGATTTCGCGTTTTCTTGAGTATGGGGCTTAGGGAATGATTGGAACACGTTTTATGATCCTTGAGGAAGCTAATGGAATAGCTATTTGGCCTTGAATCACCCTAGAACTAGGTTTTCAGAATTGAGTTTTCTTGATAAAATTCCAAGTTTTTGCAAGGGTTTCTGGCGCAGCTTTTTTTGTTAATGGCCTTAGGGT
Source organism: Vicia faba (assembly GCA_948472305.1). NCBI lineage: Eukaryota > Viridiplantae > Streptophyta > Magnoliopsida > Fabales > Fabaceae > Vicia > Vicia faba. Next base: position 1,276,776,076 of record OX451740.1, on the reverse strand, counting down.
TGTGTTCTACACTTATGTATGAGTGAATTAGGTCAAAAAACTTGATCAAAATCCTTTGCATTCATGGTTTTGAAGATTTGATTTTTCAAGATCTTTTTTCAATATTTTCCATGCTATTTTGTACCAATCATGACCAATTCTCTTCAATTCTTTCTATATTTGATTATGCACGAATTTCTGAACCTATTACATGTACAAAAAGATTTGATAAATTAGGTTTAGTATTTTCCATGTATTTAATTAATTTAAATGAATTATTAATAATAAAAATCCAAATAAATAAATAAATAATGAAGAAAAACTTCCCTTTGGGCCAAGTGGTCGTGCACATGCCTTGGATGATGAATTGTGGAAGAAAAATGGGCCCATTAGCAATTTTAAGTCATTTGAATCAATGTTGACTTTTCAAAATATCCAAAAATTTCCCAACTTCCACAAGGCATAACTTGCTCCATTTTTAAGCTTTGCTCATGTTCTTGGACATTTTGGAAAGGTCTTTGAGTCTTCTAACCAATGCCTTTGGTCCCATGTAATTTGGATTTACCAATCTCAAGTTATGGCCTTTGACTTAAAGTCCCTTTTTGTTGACTTTTGAAAATGACCTATAATGTTGAAATTGATAACTTTTTGTGAGAGCATTTCTTGGACTTGAAGTATGAAGATGGGTTGTAGGAAATGTCTTTCTCTTCAAAATGAGATTTGGATGGAATTTTTTTGATAATCCATGTGAAAGTTATGCCCTGGTCAATTTACAGTTGACTTTTTCAGCTGTCCAAATAAGGAAACTTTTGCATCTTGATGATTTTTGAGCCAAGCTTTGAGAATCATGATCAAGCATTGATCAAATGATGTTTGTGGCTTCAAAATAAGATGTTGACCAAAAATTTGAACTTTTGACTATCAAATGACCATTTTGCCCCTACAGTTGACTGTAGTGCAATTAGGGTTTTGACTGTGCAATTTTGTGCTGAAGGTCTTGAAACTTGATATGAGGATGCTTGACCATATTTGTAGGCATGTGGGATTTGATTGGACCCTTGGAAACTTCATTTTCTTGATCAGAACCAAAACCCTAATTTTGACTGTTTAGGAGGCCCTTGCACTGTGCAACCCTTGGGGAGATTTGAAGCATGACTTGGCAATTTCTTGAAGAATATGGGAGGGAAAATTTTGGGGTACAACAGTTGCCCCTGTTCAATCTTCTTAGACCTGAGGATGCAGATTGGCTGACGTGCCTTTCGTAATCCGAGGGTAGAAGATGATTGAACACTAGAGTGCCCAGAAATTTGCGCTCACATAGTAGCAGTGTGATGATGGGAATGGGCTTATAGACGCCATTTGGAGATTGATCGCGTAAGAGATTCCTTAGCGAGAACTTGCGTACCTGCAAAAGAAAAATGAGTACCTGACATGTTGCAGGATCTGGTTTTCCAATTCTTTGTGTAGATGTATCCTGACTGGTTACAGGAGTCAGATCTGCGAATTCTTCAGATGTGCCCTGGCGAGATACAGGAGTCGAGTCTGGTAATGTTAGTCTTCAACGGATACACCCTGGCAAGATTCAGGCATCGGATCCTCGAACTCTTCAGACACACCCTGGCAAGATACATGAATCGGATCTGGTAATGTTAGGTTGGTGAGTTGTCTCTACTGACAGGTTATCCTCATGGATGGGTGGTCTTTAACGACGAGTGTCTAAAATGATGAGTGTCTATGACGACGAGTGTCTATAACGACGAGTGTCTATGACGACGAGTGTCTATAACGACGAGTGTCTATAACGACGAGTGTCTATGACGACGAGTGTCTATAACGACGGGTGTCTATGACGACGAGTGTCTATAACGACGAGTGTCTATGACGACGAGTGTCTATGACGACGAGTGTCTATAACGACGAGTGTCTATAACGACGAGTGTCTATGACGACGAGTGTCTATGACGACGAGTGTCTATAACGACGAGTGTCTATAACGACGAGTGTCTATAACGACGAGTGTCTATAACGACGAGTGTCTATGACGACGAGTGTCTATGACGACGAGTGTCTATAACGACGAGTGTCTATAACGACGAGTGTCTATAACGACGAGTGTCTATGACGACGAGTGTCTATGACGACGAGTGTCTATGACGACGGGTGTCTATAACGACGGGTGTCTATAACGACGAGTGTCTATAACGACGGGTGTCTATGACGACGAGTGTCTATAATGACGAGTGTGTATAACGACGAGTGTCTATGACGACGAGTGTCTATAACGACGAGTGTCTATAACGACGAGTGTCTATAACGACGAGTGTCTATAACGACGAGTGTCTATAACGACGAGTGTCTATGACGACGAGTGTCTATGACGACGAGTGTCTATGACGACGGGTGTCTATAACAACGGGTGTCTATGACGATGAGTGTCTATAACAACGAGTGTCTATGACGACGAGTGTCTATAACGACGAGTGTCTATAACGACGAGTGGAAGTAATTTTAACTGGATTTGTCTTCTTTGACGAGTTGTCTTTAATGACGAGATGTCTTCAATGACGGGTGTCTATACTGACGAGATGTCTTCAATGACTGGTGTCTATACTGACGAGATGTCTTCAATGACGGGTGTCTATACTTACGGGTGTCTATAACGACGGATTGTTTTCTTTGACTTTAGGAAGTAATTTAACTGGACATGTCTTCTTTGACTGGATGAGCATCAGAAAAAACCTTTGGGATTTAACTGGGCTTGTCTTCTTTGACTGGATTTGTCTTCTTTGACGGGATTGGTCTCTTTTGATTGGATTTGTCTTTTTTGACTGGATTTGTCTTTTTTGACTGGATTGGTCTCTTTTGACTGTATTTGTCTACTTTGATATAGCTGATTATTTAACTGTATCCTTCCTGAAAGGTAAAGGTCTGTCGTATGCTATGCATGGTATGGATCAAGCAATGATGTTCTTGACATAAATGAGAATGTATGACATGATGCGTATATGCATGTATCATGATGTGATGTATTTTCGTCTAGGAAAATGGGTCCTTGACGGATGCCGGGAAGTCAAATCCTGGGCTGATGTTGAAGAGTGCAATTCTTCGTTTCCGTTGGGGATGATGATTGCAAGAATACCGGTAGGAGAAGATGACTCCGTTAGGGGATAAACTTGGCGAATACATTACTCTGCGGGGAGGTAACTCAGTGGGGAAAGAGAGGTACTTTGTTGAGATGCTGATGATAACTCCGCTGGGGATACCATTGTCGTGTTGGAAGTGTTGATAGACTTCGCTAGGGATAAGAGGATTTCGTCGAGGACGCTCTTTCCGTGGCTTTTGGCTGAGGATAACCCAGTTATATCCTGTTAAGGGAATAACTCTTTGAATAAAGCCGGGGACGCGCTCGTGCTCTGCGAGGGATAAGCTTCCAGAATCTACTGGGGATAAGCTTACTGCTTGGGGAGATGATTCCAACTTTCCTGGGGAACTAGATTGGACTCTCTTGGGGAAGTATTGAACTGTATTGGTTATGTTCTTCCACGGAACCTACCTTGATACCTTGGAGGACAGAACAATCAGATTGCTTGGGCAGCTCATCATTGCCCCTGTTTCTGAGGTGGGAGAGGAAGACCTGTGAGGTGCTGATAGTTGTTGATGGACAAACTCTTCTTCTGATAGGCCAGTGACAAGATGCCGGGACATAGTCGTACGCTTTTGATCCCTAACTTTTGCCTGGACCGCCCTTTCGGGTTTTCAGTCCACCGAGATACCCATTTTTTCCCAAGCCGCCTTTTCAGGTTTTCGACTTGCCGGGTGTACAGATTTTTTCATTTCATCCTTTATTTTTGCCCGAACCCTTTTGGTTCGTCGGGAAACCCTTATTTTTGCCTAGGTATGTCAACCTAGCGGGTCTTTGATTATGCGCAGTATTTTTTCGACTATGTCCGCGCTCTCAGGATGTAGGGAGTTGCCCCTGTCAGAAGTGTTTTGTCATACAAGATTTGTTGCTGGAATTCCCAAAATGATTCAGGCGAAGATTTGCCCCAGGCTGGTTGGCCTTTTGAGAGATTCTCCGAATCTTGATTGGATTGCCCCAGATGATTGGACCATGATCATGTCATGCCCCTTGATTGGAAGTGCTTTTATTCATTGGACATTCGTCGTGCGAATTTCCCTGCTGTTCCAACAAATAGTCATATGCAAACAATGTTATATCAACAATGCAAAGCTTATGTCTGTCTTGAAGATTTTGAAAATGAATTCTTTTTAATAAAACAAATGAATGTTGGTAAAACATGATGTCAACTCCGTATTTACCGTAGGCTTTAAGGAGTCAGGATACCTTTCGTAACAGTATGCTTCCGAACTAACCCATGCTTCAGCTAGGACTTTTAAGGGTTATAACGTGGCCTGGTTCACGGTTTAAGAAACAAAGGATAAAGGCTCAAATTTTATTTGTACCCACCCGCTCTTCGTGATGTTCTCCAAACCTAAACTCAGTTGATCATACGTTAGACCTTGTTTGAGTCTTTGCTCTGATGTTCCAATGATGGTTCAGATATTGATGATTTATTTTGAATAGGCAGTCATTCCTGTTTTTGTCGAGGGTTTGTAGGACCTCTTTCTTCTTTGATTTTTGTTGTCCCTAAATTTTGCCTGAACTGTTTTTTTTGTGATTACAGTCAGCGGGATGCCCCAGTTTTGTAAGTCTCCTTCATAGGTTTTGACTTATTGGGTTTTTTTTTTTTTTTTTGAGATAATGACTGTCTTTCTTTATTGATTATTAGGAACCATCACTGTCTTCCTTTGTTTTGTAAGGACTTCTTTGGTGCCATTTATTATGCACTTGGATCAACTGAGAAGACTACCCTGCCCCGGGTTATGATTAAGGGTTTTAATTTTCGAAAACAAAAAAACTCCTACTTCTTTGGCTCAGAGGGGTTGACGAGGGATTATCATCCTTATAACTCCAGTGTTTAGGGATTTGAAACAATGCCTATACCTCATCAGCGGGGTCTGTTCCAAAGCATATTGTAGATTATGGTATCGTTTTCGTCATCCTCCCTCAAGAGGCTTAGAATTATTGAGAGTTGACATCAGAAAAAATATGAAAGTAATTTGCGTATAGTGAATACGAATATATTGCTTCAAAACAGACATATGCGATGCATTAATGAAATAACAATGTTTAACATGAATAAATGTTTGAACAAAAGAAAATTGCAACTTGAACATTCGAATGAACAAAAATTTCTCAATCCTAGCCATGATTTGGCAAGGGAGCAGTGATCACGTGAGGAGTCTTGGGTACTTTAAACTGAATCTCTCCAGCGTCGATCATGTCTTGGATCTTATTTTTCAAACTCCAACAATCATCTGTAGTATGCCCCGGGCTGTCAGAGTGATAAGCGCAGCGGGCGTTGGGGTTATACTTCGGTGACGTTGTATTTTGGCTCTTCGGAGCTTCTTTTAGAGTTACCAGCTTGGTCTCCAGCAACTGTGGCAATATCTGGGATAAGGTCATGCTGAGCCGAGTGAACTGCCTTCTCTCACTCTTTTGTTGGTTGTGATGTTGAATTTGTGATACTGGAGCCATTTGAGGAGTTCTCCCCTTACCTCCTTGTCTCAAAGGTGGTTGAACGATGACTGGCTTTTTGCCTTTAGACTTTGGCCCCAGTTGGTTGCCCTGAAGCAGTTGGTTGGCGAGAAACCAGAGCTCATCTTGTCTTTGAGCTAACCCTTGAATGGCAGTCACCTGCCCCAGCATCTGGACCTTCAATGCATCCACCTCAGCTTGTAGGTGTTCCAGCCTTTCATCCTCAGCACTGTTTCTGACAAAGGTCTCCATGAGAAGTGTCCTTAGCTCTTCCTGCCCCTTGGATAGATTCAGGAGGATTTTCCCGAATTGAGTCTCTTGAGCGAGAAGGTCCTGGTTATCTGGTTGGAAAGCCATTGCTGAAATAAACAGCGAGAAAGGTAAGTGACCTGCAACAAGGGTACCTGTTATGCAATGATATGTATGATATGCATGCAATGTTTTCAAGGATCTCGCGGGATAAACAAGAAAATTTGTTAGCATTTGGACCCGGTAGCTTGATTGAAAGAACTTCATATTTGTTGAGAGTCCTTTTTCAAGGGTCAAAGGCTCACCATATCCAGTGGGTCATAGCCCCTGACAACCTTGGCTCGGGGAACTTTCTTCAAGTGTCAAAGCTCACCGTATCAAGTGGGTCATAGCCCCTGACAACCTTGGCTCGGGGAACTTTCTTCAAGTGTCAAAGCTCACCATATCAAGTGGGTCATAGCCCCTGACAACTTTGGCTAGAGGAAAATAAATCCTCTTTGCCCCTTGCTAGATGTTTGATTCATCATGACCTGCATCACAAGCCCTTGAGATCCTTGAAATGGGTTAGGATGTATGCAATGGTATGATGTCATGATGCATGGGGTAATATGAATAAACCCTGTTATGAGCCCTTGTTAAGGACTGCAAACCGAAACCTGCAAGAAACTTAGTAAACCCTGTCATGAGTCCCAATTAAGGACTAAAACAAAACCTGTAAGAAACTCGGTAAACCTTGTTATGAGTCCTAATTAAGGACTACAAAACCTGCAAGAAGCTCAAGTGTCAGACAACAAGCATGCAAGTAGTCAAGTTGGAAGGCACACAAGTCACACAAGAGAAACCCTTAGAGTTCAGGCCAGCATGAGGTCTAGGTATTACCCTCTTTCAGTTTGTTGGTTCATACATGTCCTATCAAAGTAATCGGGTTCTTAGAGGATCCCAATATCATTGACTACCCTCAATCGGTCATAACTCCAGCATCGCAATCTTTTCTTGCGGCCAGAACCATCACGAGAGTTTAGCCTCAATGAGCGTAGCATACTGCTACTGTTCTAATGGCCAAGTTGTGTCATTTAAGGTTCTAAGGTCTGTTGGTGCTTAATGACTCCTTGGAAGACCCATATTCTCCCCATTTCAACACGAGGGATATCGGTACAGACCAAGGCGCCACACCAACGTAGCCACTGCTTCACCCATGTCGGTATACGCCGGACAGGTCCCTCACAGCTTATGCTACCTAAACAGGGTATCCCCAGATCCGGGTTAGGATCTATGTAACTCCCATGCAACCCACAAATTTAAAGCAGACAAGTCAATACAATTGAAAACACAGTTATGAACTAACCCTAAGATACACCTCACTTTAAGTTTAGGTCCCCAGCAGAGTTGCCAGTTCTGTGATCGGTGGATCTGGAACTGACTGTTTAACGCTGGTTCGCGAAATGTCGCGGAAGCAAGAGTCGCCACCGTCTTTTATTTTCTCCAAATGGAAAGGACAAAAGCACAGAAAAATTCCTTATAGAGATTGCTCTCGGTTCGGGAGGTAGATTATAGAAAGGGAAGGTGTTAGCACCCTTTCTATCCATGGTTATCCATGGGCTCTTAGATACTTGCTCATTTGTGTTTTCAAAATGGTTTGTTTGCTTTTCAATGTGGGTTTTAAAAAGTTTCTTTGAAAATTCCAGTTCGACTCTTGTATCGGTCCTCAAGAGTGTTTGAAAAATTGCTTTCGAAAGCTTTTTGAAAAGGTGTCGGTGTGAAAAGTATTTTTGATTTGTTTTGAAATTAGAGCAAGTATCTAGAGTTGTCTACCTACCCTAAGGAATTCGTCTGTGTAAATGTCCTTAAAGTAGTGCCATCCCACCATTGAGAGGTAGGTAGCACCACCGTTGGAGGTGTTCGGGTCAATTCGATGTTCGGGACATGGTGATCACCGGAGCAATGGGAAGACACCTTAGAAGCTACCCTCATGCCAGGTTCCCGGATCATGAGGACTTACTAAGACATCCTCTACTCGACGATCACCTTTCGAGGCAAGGCAACAGTGAGGCGTACCCTAGGGGTGGTGTGTGATTTGTGTGTCGTTTTCATTTATATTTATCTTGTCATGGGTGATCTACGCTTTTGTTTTTATTTTAACATTCATTCTTGCATGCGATTTAACAGTTAAAAGTTGCGGAAAGTAAAAGATTCTAAGCTATTACAAAAGGCGCGGGTCCACATCGCCAAAATTTCTTGAACCCGATTTGACAGAAAATAAAGAATTAAAGAAAATAAAAGCGCGAGAAATTAATTTACAAGGCCTTGGGAGAGATACATAAAAATTAAACGAAAAAGAAATAAGTATGCGAATTAATAAGAAATTAAGAACGAGGGCGTTGGACCCTTTTTGACTAAATTAAATTAAATGATGGAATTAATTAATAAAAAAGAAAAGAAATTGTTTTTGGTATTTTTTGGTTTTAATGAAAAAAGAATTAATTAAAATAAAATGCTAACCCTAATTCTATTTGTTTTTAGTTTATTAAGAAAAGATTAAATTTTAACCTAAAATTAACCCTAATTAATTTACATGCAATTTAATTACAAAAAAATATATATTTAATAAATTATTATGGAAGAAAAATAAAAGGAATAACAATTATCATAAACCCTAATTCTATATTTTTTAGATTTTTATTAAAAGAGTTAAAATTAAAACCTAACTTAAAACTAGTTAATTTATGAATTTATTTACAAAATATTAATTAGATAAATATATTTAATTTTTCATCTTTTCTGATTTTTTGGTGTTTTTGTGTTTTTTTATATATTATGAAAACAATAATCAAGAAATTAAGAAATTAATTAAAATAAAGACAAGGAAAAAATATAAAAGAGTAAAAGAGAGCAAACTGGAGGGGGGTGCTGTCCCCAAGTGGAGGTATAGCCCAGCAATTTGAGGCCCATTTATCTTTGGCCTTGTGGACTTTTCCAGGACACGTGTGGGTGCATTGACTCAGGCTTATGGTACGCTTCAGATTGTGGCCATTGATTGAATCTCCAGGGGCACGTGGATGGCCAGATGTGATGGATGTATGGTGTTCCTTCAGGCTGAAACTGCATAAGAATATTAAATGGAAAATAATATGAAAGGGGGTGAGGACCTGGGGCTCGAACCCAGGTCCTATGGTTTACCAATCAACGCGCTTGCCAATGCTCCACTTTGTTCTCTTTGTACCTTACATGAATAACAAATAATATATAATAAAACAAATGTCAGTGGAATTTTAGCGCGTAAAATTCAAACAAGCCAATCGCTGATCGCCACCGGGGTCATCTTCTTCCTCGTTGTTTATTTTTTTTCTGAAACATAAACATTGGCAACGGTTTTATTAGTGTTCTTTTAGGCTATTTTCTGGAAAATAGCGAATAGCCCAAGAACGCTCATAAATTGAGCGCGAGGGTGGGTTCCTCTTCGTCCAAGTGTGCTGAGCATGGCCATGGCATCGTGGTAGTCTAATTTTACACTGTCTGAAAACGCCCAATTCACAGTTCTGCAAACCCTAAAATTTGACAATGGTAGATTCTTTGTTTTGGCATGAAACTCAAATCAAACTATGCAGTTAGCTCGCAAATATCATTCTAAACACAAAAACAACAATGAAACATGTTAATAATGCATGAATGATTGAAAACGATTCTGAAATTTTCCTTACCAACTTCAATGGTGATTTCGCGTTTTCTTGAGTATGGGGCTTAGGGAATGATTGGAACACGTTCTATGATCCTTGAGGAAGCTAATGGAATAGCTATTTGGCCTTGAATCACCCTAGAACTAGGTTTTCAGAATTGAGTTTTCTTGATAAAATTCCAAGTTTTTGCAAGGGTTTCTGGCGCAGCTTTTTTTGTTAATGGCCTTAGGGTTGTGTTCTACACTTATGTATGAGTGAATTAGGTCAAAAAACTTGATCAAAATCCTTTGCATTCATGGTTTTGAAGATTTGATTTTTCAAGATCTTTTTTCAATATTTTCCATGCTATTTTGTACCAATCATGACCAATTCTCTTCAATTCTTTCTATATTTGATTATGCACGAATTTCTGAACCTATTACATGTACAAAAAGATTTGATAAATTAGGTTTAGTATTTTCCATGTATTTAATTAATTTAAATGAATTATTAATAATAAAAATCCAAATAAATAAATAAATAATGAAGAAAAACTTCCCTTTGGGCCAAGTGGTCGTGCACATGCCTTGGATGATGAATTGTGGAAGAAAAATGGGCCCATTAGCAATTTTAAGTCATTTGAATCAATGTTGACTTTTCAAAATATCCAAAAATTTCCCAACTTCCACAAGGCATAACTTGCTCCATTTTTAAGCTTTGCTCTTGTTCTTGGACATTTTGGAAAGTTCTTTGAGTCTTATAACCAATGCCTTTGGTCCCATGTCATTTTGATTTACCAATCTCAAGTTATGGCCTTTGACTTAAAGTCCCTTTTTGTTGACTTTTGAAAATGACCTATAATGTTGAAATTGATAACTTTTTGTGAGAGCATTTCTTGGACTTGAAGTATGAAGATGAGTTGTAGGAAATGTCTTTCTATTCAAAATGAGCTTTGGATGGAATTTTTCTGATAATCCATGTGAAAGTTATGCCCTGGTCAATTTACAGTTGACTTTTTCAGCTGTCCAAATAAGGAAACTTTTGCATCTTGATGATTTTTGAGCCAAGCTTTGAGAATCATGATCAAGCATTGATCAAATGATGTTTGTGGCTTCAAAATAAGATGTTGACCAAAAATTTGAACTTTTGACTGTCAAATGACCATTTTGCCCCTACAGTTGACTGTAGTGCAATTAGGGTTTTGACTGTGCAATTTTGTGCTGAAGGTCTTGAAACTTGATATGAGGATGCTTGACCATATTTGTAGGCATGTGGGATTTGATTGGACCCTTGGAAACTTCATTTTCTTGATCAGAACCAAAACCCTAATTTTGACTGTTTAGGAGGCCCTTGCACTGTGCAACCCTTGGGGAGATTTGAAGCATGACTTGGCAATTTCTTGAAGAATATGGGAGGGCAAATTTTGGGGTACAACAGTGAGCCACCTAAATTCCTTCCGCTACGTAGAGATGGACGGGGAATTCATAGAAACTCCTTTCCAGAACTTCGAAGATGTCCCTCAAATCTTGGCATTGACTGAAACTACTACCAGCAACAAACCTCCTCTGAAGATGGCTTCTCTCAAGGACGCCAGGGCCGTGGTTGAAGAAGGTGGGTGTACCAATTGGGGTCAGCTCCCTGATTTCACTCACAAAACTGACAAATTTGGTTTGGGCTTTACTACAGGGCCTCATAGGGCTGTTCGACGAGCTCGGGCTGGAGGACCTCCCCTATGCATCAACAATCGTGGGGTTAATGCCATTAAAGACAGCAAGGAAGACTCATACATTGACAGCTGGATCTACCCAACTACCAACGATGGACCGAGTAACTGGACGGCTAGGGACTTTATACCAGTTTCTTTTATTCCGCAGTAATTGTCCTACTTGTTTTGAGATTTGTAATAAACAATTTAAAACTTTACGGCCTTGTGCCTTGCCCGAGGCACATTGGCTTTGCTTGTGAGGGATATTATTTGTCATTTCATATATCATTAATAAATCATTGGACGTTTCTTGCATACAAATTTTGCGCTCTCTGTTTTTTCTTTTCTGTTTTCACTTTATCAAAACAGCTATTCTCTTACACACACTCACGTATCATACTGCAGATCCATATCCACTCTAGATCCCATTGATAATAGCTCTGCTATTGCCAGTTATGACTTCAAAAATCTGAGCAACCAAGCCGAAGATGAAGGTGAGGATGATTGTGAGGTTCCTGGAGAACTTGCTAGACTATTACAACAGGAAGAAAGGGTCATACAACCTCATGAAGAGTCGGTTGAGACAGTGAACTTGGGTACTGAGGAAGACAGAAAAGAGGTTAAAATAGGTGCAAATCTAGATCTTAACGTCAAACAGAGGTTGATACAGATGTTGCACGACTAAGTTGAGATCTTTTCCTGGTCATATGAAGACATGCCAGGTTTAGACACTGATATTATGGTTCATCGTCTGCTAACTAAAGAAGATTTCCCTCCGATAAAGCAGAAGGTCCACCGTATGCACCCTGAAATGTCAGAGAAGATCAAGGTAGAGGTCATAAAATAGTTCGACGCAGGATTCTTTGCTGTCACTTCTTACCCATAGTGGGTTGCTAACATCGTCCTAGTACCTAAGAAGGACGGTAAGGTGCGGATGTGTGTGGATTATAGAGATCTGAACAGGGCAAGCCCCAAGGATGACTTCCCACTTCCTCACATTGACGTTCTGGTTGACAACACCATGCAAAATAAAATCTTCTTCTTCATGGATGGTTTCTCTGGCTACAACCAGATCAAGATGGCTCCTGAAGACATGGAGAAGACAACCTTCGTCACGCAGTGGGGCACCTTCTGCTACAAGGTGATGCCTTTTGGGTTGAAGAATGTTGGGGAAACTTATCAGCGCGTCATGGTCACTTTGTTCCACGATATGATTCACCATGAGATCGAAGTTTATGTTGATGAAATGCTATCCAGGTCTCAGACTTAGGAAGAGCACCTTGATCATCTAAAAAAGTTGTTCCACGGGTTGAAGATATATAAGTTGAGGTTGAATCCGAACAAGTGCACCTTTGGGGTAAGGTCTGGTAAACTTCTGGGTTTCATTGTCAGCGACAAAGGCATCCAAGTAGATCTTGCAAAGGTAAACGCTATACAAGAAATTCCAGTTCCCCGTACATAGAAGGAAGTTAGAGGTTTCTTGGGACGCCTGAATTATATCTCTAGGTTCATTTCACATCTGACTGCTACTTGTGAGCCAATCTTCAAGCTTCTGAAGAAAAATCAAGTGGTAAAGTGGAATGATGAATGCCAGAATGCTTTCGAAAGAATCAAGGAATACCTTCAAGAACCACCAATCCTGATGCCCCCGGTTGAAGGAAGACCTTTAATTTTGTACCTAACAGTCCTAGACAATTCAATGGGGTGTGTGCTAGGTCAACATGACGAGTCTGGTCGAAAAGAGTATGCAATATACTACCTTAGCAAAATGTTTACCGACTGTGAGACAAGATACTCACTGCTCGAGAAAACTTGTTACGCTTTGGCATGGGTTGCTCGCTGACTAAGACAGTACATGCTGACCCACACTACCTTGTTGATATCGAAGATGGATCTGATCAAGTACATTTTTGAGAAGCCTGCACTCTCCGGAAGAATAGAAAGATGGCAGATGATCATAACTGAGTACGACATACAATATACAACCCAGAAAGCAATAAAGGGGAGTGTCCTGGCTGATCATTTGGCTCATCAGGCCGTGGATGACTACCAGTCTATGAATTTTGAGTTTCCGGATGAGAATATTATGCTGGTGACTGACTATGAAGAACCTAGACCAAATGAAGGACCCGAGGAGGGATCCCGATGGACTATGGTTTTTGACAGAGCTTCAAATGCACTGGGTAATAGCATCGATGCTGTAATCATATCTACTGAGGGCTGTCATACTCCGTTCACTGCCCGATTATGTTTCAAATGTACCAACAACATGGCGGAGTATGAAGCATGTATCATGGGTCTTAGAGCTGCTATTGACCTAAGGATCAAATTATTGGACGTTTTCGAAGATTCAGCCTTGGTAATAAGTCAGATCAAAGGCGAATGGGATATGAAGCATCCGAATTTCATCCCATACAAAGAGAACATGCTGACATTGCTCCCACACTTTGAGGAGGTAACTTTTGAACATTTCCCGCGAGAGGAGAACCAGTTAGCGGACGCGCTAGCTACCATGTCTTCTATGTTCAAAGTTAGGTGGGACAATGAAGCTCCCCAAATCACCATTGAGAGGCTGGATGAACTATCACACTGCTGTGAAATCGATACCGAAGAAGTGGCAGACAAACCTTGGTTTCACGAAGTCAAGAGGTATCTCGAGACTCAAGACTATCCCAAAGGGGCATCTGTCAATGATAAGAAGTTTCTGAGAAGGTTTGCTGCAAAGTTCTTCCTCAGTAATGGAATCCTCTATAAACGCAACCATGACTCCACACTACTACGGTGTGTAGACAAGAGTGAAGTAGAGAGGGTCATGATAGATCTACATGAAGACACCTTCGGAACCCATTCTAGTGGACATACCATAGCTAAGAAGATCCTACGGGCAGGATACTGCTGGTCCACTATGGAAGCCGATTGTTATCAGCACTCTCGAACTTGTCATAAGTGCCAAATCTATGCTAATAAGGTGCATGTGCCTCCGGTCCCCTTAAACGTCTTGACGACCCCGTGGCCCTTTGTAATGTGGGGCATCGACATGATTAGAGAAATCAGGCACACCGCTTCTAATGGACATCACTTCATCCTAGTAGCCATTGATTACTTCACGAAGTGGGTTGAGGCATCCTCTTTTGCTACGGTAACCAAGAACGTCGTGGCGCAGTTTATCAGACATAATCTGATCTGTCGATATGGTGTGCTAGAGAGAATTATTATTGACAATGGTACGAATCTCAACAACACAATGATCACCGAGCTCTATAAATAGTTCAAGATATAGCACAATAATTCTTCTCCCTACCGGCAAAAGATGAATGGTGTTGTTGAAGCAGCTAACAAGAACATCAAGAAGATTGTACAGAAGATGATGGTGACATACAAAGACTGGCATGAGATGTTACCATTTGCTCTTCATGGGTACCGTACCTCAGCAAGGACGTCGACAGGGGAAACACCTTATTCTCTGGTATATGGCATGGAGGCAGTCCTACCCATTGAAGTCCATATACCTTCTCTCAGGATTATGAAGGATGCAGGTTTGAATAAAGACGACTGGATCCGAACCCAACTTGATCAGTTAAATCTAATCGATGAAAAGAAACTTACTGCTATTTGCCATGGTTAGACGTATCAAAAGAGAATGATCAAGGATTTAACAAGAAAGTCGGGCGTCAAGAATATCAAATTGGGAATCTAGTGATCAAACGCATCATTCTGCCACAAGGTGATCCCAGGGGCAAATGGACCCCCACGTACAAAGGACCATTTGTGGTTAAGAACATTTTCTCAGGTGGAGCTGTGATTCTAATAACCATGGATGGTGACGACCTTCCTCACCCTGTCAATGCAGACATAGTGAAAAGATACTACACCTAATTAAAAGACCCGTTAGGTTGACTGGCCTAGGAAAAAATAAGGGCTTCCCGGCGATCCAAAAGGGTTCGAGCAAACGTAAGGGATGAAAATGAAAAATCTGTACACCCGACAAGTCGAAAACCCGAAAGGGCGACTTGGGCAAAAAAGGGTATCCCGGTGGACTAAAAATCCGAAAGGGTGGTCCAGGAAAAAGTTAGGGATATAAAGTATACCATTATGTCTCATTGGATCATCTTGCAACCAGATTTACATATCGGCTATCAAGCTCGGGCGGAGCCAATCAATCTGATCAACTTTCGGTCATGAAGCAAAGTGATGAGACGCTTGAAGATATAAGGGCAATTCAGAGTTGGAACCCAATGGGGTTATTTCACATAGCTGTTTTTTTTCTTTTACATAAATTTGTACAACTTCTATTTTTACGGCGAAGTTCTCTTACTAGAGCGTCAGCCTCTTTGTACAAAAACGCCTATTACAGGCCAATTTCAAAACTCAATACAAATCATTTTCGCGAGAAACTTCGATTTGTTTTTCTTTTTCTGTTTTGTTTTGCAAGAATGTCCAATGACTTATTTTTGATATATGCATTTGAAAATGATTTTTGCTCATAAATATTTACATAAGAAACAAAAGACAATCACTCGTAATTCTAGAAATAGGGGAAAAAACAAGAAGTGCCAAACCCGACGGTTACTCCGCCCAGCAGGTGTCGGGATAAAGCCAGCTTTGGAACACAATAATTGGTAGATACACTCCCCACAGAGTAAAAGTATTCAAAAGCATTGATGTCATCTTTCCCGAAACAGGACGTAACCTCCCCAGCCAGGGTCATTCTGAAACCTGACAGCTATATCCTCCAGCCGAATTTCATAATCGCGGACGAGTCAGTAAATTTCATCCCCCAAGCAGAGTTTATTTCTCTAGATACAGAGGCTCAGTCCCCGACAGAGTTCATCACTTCAGCTATAAAAATGCACTTCCTAAGTTTGTTCCCCGCAGAGTTTATTCTCAAGCAGAATCTCTTCCTGACAGAATATTCATAAATCTCCAGCAACAGTCAAGGATTTATCTTCCCAGACATGGGCATACCCCGATAGCATTTCATGAACATACATCATGACATGCGCATACATATCATATACAGCATAATCTCATTTATTTTGAGAACATCATCTCAACCTGCATTTCACGCATCGCATATAATTAACGTTGATATCTTTTCAAGAAAAGACGATTAGCTTCAACAAATCCAGCATTTATAAAGGTCACGTCTGCAGACGACTAATGGAAACTCAGCTCCCTAAACCGAATGGGTCAACTAACCTACACTATTGCTTTGAAGTAACCACTATCCAGGTTCCTTCTCACAACTCTACTATCCAGGCTTTCATTCCGAAGCAGCCCTACTATCCAGGATTTCATTTCGAAGTAACCCTACTATCCAGGTTCGTTCTCATAGCCCTACTATCCAGGCTTTCATTTCAAAGTAACCCTACTATCTAGGTTCCTTCTCATAGCCCTACTATCCAGGCTTTCATTTCGAAGTAACCCTACTATCCAAGTTCCTTCTCAACAACCCTACAATCTAGGATTTCATCCCGAAGTAACCCTATAACCCAGGTTCCTTCTCATAGCCCTACTATCCAGGCTTTCATTTCGAAGTAACCCTACGACTCAGGTTCCTTCTCATAGCCCTGCTATCCAGGCTTTCATTCCGAAGCAACCCTACTATCCAGGCTTTCATCCTGAAGTAACCCTATGACCCAGGTTCCTTCTCATAGCCCAACTATCCGGGATTTCATGTCGAAGTAACCCTACTATCCAGGCTTTCATTTCTAAGTAACCCTACTACTATCCAGGT
The DNA here is from genome assembly GCA_948472305.1 of Vicia faba. NCBI lineage: Eukaryota > Viridiplantae > Streptophyta > Magnoliopsida > Fabales > Fabaceae > Vicia > Vicia faba. The sequence goes on along the minus strand of OX451740.1, from coordinate 1,276,759,154 downwards.
TCCTTCTCATAGCCATTCTATCCAGGCTTTTATTTCAAAGTAATCCTATAACCCAGGTTCCTTCTCATAGCCCTACTATCCAGGCTTTCATTTTGAAGTAACCCTACGACCCAGGTTCCTTCTCATAGCCCTACTATCTAGGCTTTCATCCCGAAGTAACCCTACGACCCAAGTTCCTTCTCATAGCCCTACTATCCAGGCTTTCATTTCGAAGTAACCCTACGACCCAGGTTCCTTCTCATAACCCTGTTATCCAGGCTTTCATTCTGAAGCAGCCCTACTATCCAGGCTTTCATCCCGAAGTAACCATACGACCCAGGTTCCTTCTCAAAGCCCTACTATACAGGCTTTCATCTCGAAGTAACCCTACTATCCAGGTTCCTTCTTATAGCCCTACTATCCAGGCTTTCATTTCGAAGTAACCCTACTATCCAGGTTCCTTCTCATAGCCCTACTATCCAGGCTTTCATTTCGAAGTAACCCTACTATCCAGGTTCCTTCTCATAGCCCTACTATCCAGGCTTTCATTTCGAATTAACCCTACTATCCAGGTTCCTTCTCATAGCACTACTATCTAGGCTTTCATTTTGAAGTAACCCTACGACCCAGGTTCCTTCTCATAGCCCTACTATCCAGGATTTCATTTTGAAGTAACCCTACTATCCATGTTCCTTCTCATAGCCCTACTATCCAGGTTTTCATTTCGAAGTAACCCTACGACCCAGGTTCCTTCTCATAGCCCTACTATCCAGGATTTCATTTCGAAGTAACCCTACAACCCATGTTCCTTCTCATAGCCCTACTATCCAGGCTTTCATTTCGAAGTAACCCTACGACCCAGCTTCCTTCTCATAGCCCTACTATCCAGGCTTTCATTTCGAAGTAACCCTACGACCCAGGTTTCTTATGATAGCCCTACTATCCAGGCTTTCATTTCGAAGTAACCCTACTATCCAGGTTCCTTCTCATAGCCCTACTATCCAGGCTTTCATTTCGAAGTAAACCTACGATCAAGGTTCCTTCTCATATCTCTACTATCTAGGCTTTCATTTCAAAGTAACCCTACTATCCAGGTTCCTTCTCATAGCCCTACTATCCATGATTTCATTTCGAAGTAACCCTACTATCCAGGTTCCTTCTCATAGCCTTACTATCCAGGCTTTCATTTCGAAGTAACCCTACTATCTAGGTTCCTTCTCACAGCCCTACTATCCAGGATTTCATTTCGAAGTAACCCTACTATCCAGGTTCCTTCTCATATCCTTACTATCCAGGCTTTCATTTCTAAGTAACCCTACTATCCAGGTTCCTTCTCTCTTATCTCCAAACAATAGTTCACAATAATGTAAGACCTGGACCTGATCAAACACGATCAATTTCACCTTTCCCCAGTAAGTCGTCGTGCAACCTGGACCCTGACCAGATACGCAGCTCACTTCCACCTCCTCGATCATTCCCTAGTAGATTAATGGATAACCAAAGCTCCTAGACTCTATCAACATTCTCCGGCAATGTTGTCCTCAATGGCAGGTACATGGATGCTTGCAAAGGAATCTCTTACGCGACCGATATCTTATCTGGATGGAATCTTTAAGCCCATCTCCGACGATTCTCCGTCAACTTCTAAATGGAATCTGTAAGCCCGTTCCCGATACCACCGATTGACACTCACTTCATACGAGTGCAAATTTCTGGGCACTCTAGTGTTCAATCATCTTCCACCTTCAAATCAAGAAAGGCAGACAAGCCAATCTACATCCTCAAGTTTAAGAAGATTGAATAGGGGCAGCTGTTGTACCCCAAAATTTTCCCTCTAATTTTACTCAGCACATGCCCATTGAGATCCTCAATTTGCTCAAGGTTGCCCAAAAGTTGACCAGACAAACTCTCTCCTAAAGGCAATGTATCTCAAACTAGGGCTTCCATTTTCATCTAGATGGGTGAACTCCAAAGACCTCACATGCTCTCCGTGGTCCTAGTAGGTTCTCAAGACCCTCCAGGTCAAATTTCAAGCCTTGCACAAGAAGTTTGCTCAGTCAACTGCCCAGATGCTTGAGAATCGACTATATTAGGTCAAAAGTCAATTGTGTCCCACATACAATCGAACTTCAATATTTTTGGTCAACATCAACATTTTGAAGTTATATCCATCATTTGATCAAGGGTTGATCATGATTCCTCAGGGAATGCCCCAAATTCATCAAAACCCAAAAGTTGCTAAATTAGGGTTTCTTAGGAAAAGTCAACCAAACTTTGACCAAGCATAACTTCCTCATACTTTATCAGAAATTTTCCATCCAAGGCTGATTTTGAAGAGGATTCAATTACCTACAATTCATCTTCAGCCCTCAAGTTCAAAATATGCACTCATCAAAAGATATGAATTTCCACATTATGGGTCCTTTTGAAAAGTCAACAAAAACACCTTTTGGGTCAAAGCTTCTTACATGAACATATAAGACCCAATTGAGATGAGACTAAAAGGGTTGTTTAGGGGACACCCTAAGCTTTCTATAAAGTCCAAGAACACCTCTCTAGGATTAAAATTGGAAGAGATATGTCTTGTCAAAGTTGACCATTTTGGCAAAATTGCCAAAAGTCAAAAGCATTTTTTTGCCAAATGGGCCTAACTTTTTATGCTTGCACCTCACTCATAACACGATCCACGACCCAAATATTCACCCACACGTTATTTGCTTCATTTTTCATTTTATTTTTATTTTTTATTAATTAAAAATTGAATTAAATCAAATAAATGACAAATAATAGCAAAGATTTGTTTTGATCTAATTTTTGGACAGAATCACAAGATAATTATGCTGGCATATCAGGATCAAATCGAATCAAGGTTGATTGGAACAAGAATGGTATGATTAGGCCTAATTTGGAAACAAATCCTACAAAGGAAGAGTGAGATCAAATCTTCAAAAATTGCAAAGATACTAGCTGTTTTTATAACCCTAATTCACTTTGGGATATATATAATGAACAAGACCAAGCACAAAAACGAGGGCTAGCAGTCGTGAAGAACACTATAACAAACTCAAAATTTTGGCAAAAAGTGGTGATCTGATCCCTACCCTAGAGGACGATTCAAAGCATTCCAACACTCCCAATCAGATCCTGGAGTATCTCTGAAGCTAACTGGATCAATTACAAGTCCTTTCACGCCCAGAAACGCTCGCTACACCTCATACGATTTGCTTGCTTTTTCAAAATTGATTACAGCCATTCTTGCATCATAAGAATAATTTAATGACATATTTGTGATTATTGATGTATTTCTAACATGTCTGGATCGTTTAATTGATTTTTTGAGGCTTATATATGTGTTTACCATTGTTAGGGTTTTCTCTTGTGTTTTAGGGCTTCTCTGTATCAGTTAAATTGGCCAATAAAAAGGAAACCATGACGTTCGTGGGCTCAAGAAAAATGGAACCATGTAATTAGAATTTATCTATCATGCGTTTTCTTGATTGTTGAAGTTTACAGGTTATCAGCTATGGCAAAGTGTCCGTGGGTATAAGTCTTACCCCTAAGACGACAGTCTCAATGAAGGAGACGGTGACTTGTCACCACCTGACTGGCCATTTTGAATTTCACGCGCGTTTGTGACTCAGTTACCTTGATTTATATATTATATATTATTGTTATCACGTTAACAAACAAAACACGTGGTCCGGTTAGTGAAGCGTGCATTGCAATGAGTGGGAGGACTTGGGTTCGATCCCAGGTCCCCACAATTTTCTTTGTTTTAATTCTTCTTTGCAGATCCTATACATCACTTGTCTAAGCGTCCACCACGCACCACACATATCCAACCAACGGATTCATGATCAATCAGATCCAGCGATCATCACTGAAGGATCTTGGTACACCATCAGGAGGGAGCACCACTGGATCAAGGGCTGATTGGGCTTCAGCTTGGTGGGCCTAAGCAATTTCACAATGCACCCCCCTGATTTCTTTAGCAAGCAGGCCCAAGTTTTTTTTTCTTTTATATTTTTTTTTCTTTTAATTTCTTTATTAAATATTTTCTTTTTTTTACAAAATAATCCAAAATCTTTTTTTTAAAATCAAAAATCATAAAACACCAAAAATCATTTTTTTTCATAAAATATTTATTTTCTTTAGTTAATTAGTTTAATTAAAAATTAGGTTAATTTAATTCTTTTTTTTTTTGTAATTAAAATCAATTAGAAATTAGAGTTAATTTCATATATAATTAATCTTTCTTCAAAAAAATAACTTAAATATTTTTTCTCAATTAGATTTTTAGGTTTTATATTTATCCTCGCATTTAATTCGTCGTGTGCACTTTGATTACCTTTTTTATTATTTTTGTAACTGTTCCGAGATTGTAATAGACTTAATTAGGTTTTAATTTCACATTTTATTTTTACAGTCAAAAGTAATTATGTATCTGCGAAAGCCATGTAATAGCTAGAACTTTTAACTTTCCGCGTTTTAATTTCCGCAATTATAAACTGCCTAGATATATGTTAATAGGATTGTATAGAAAGAATATCTGAAATTAATACGGTAGAAAACCCTAAATGTGCAAAGACAAATTAACTGAAAAATTCCCTCGCACATGCTCATTCCTAGGGTTTACTCCACTCCGGTTGCCTTCGGTTAAACGGTCATGAAGTATAGGGTTTGTTAGCGGTCATCCTCTAGCCCCGAAAGATCTAAAAATGACCCATTTGGATGTTGCCTCGAGAAAAGATCTTTAAGGATTTAGGATGATTACTAACACCTCATAACATTGCTTTTGTGACCGTATCTGTCCCTTCAAATGTCCCTTAAAACTCCAATAACGGTGCTACTTATTCCTTAATAATGGGATAGCGCTATCAAAAGGAAAATGAACAGACTTTTTTAGAGTAGGTAGAAAACTCTTAAGTACTTGCTCAATCAATCAAAAAAAACTTTTCACACAAACACTTTTTCAAAACAATTTTCAAAACAACTTCGTCACACCCTTGAGGACTAATACAAGGGTTATCACGAAGTTAAACAAAAACTTTTCAAAACACACACAAGCAATTTTCAAAATGAGCAAGTACCTAAGAGCCCATGGAAAACCATGGATAGAAAGGGTGCTAACACCTTCCCTTTCTATAATCTACCCCTCCGTACTCAGAAATCTTCTCGAAAAAGGTTTTTCTGTTCTTTTTCCTTTTCCTTGATTGTATAAAATAAAAGTCGGTGGCGACTCTTGCTTGCCGCATATTTGTGAATACAAACGCAAACCAGTATTAACAGTCGGTTCTGCCACCGTATCACAATGTGCATTGTAATTGAGTCTCATTTGATGTTGCATCTTGAGTTGTGGTAAAGATAGATTTGTTGTTGCTTTATGTTGTTGACTTGTTGTGACAGGTATCATCTAAAAGTTGTGAATTAGTTGTTATGTCGTGTTGATGTTTTGTTGAGATTAAAATTGTTTGAAAGTTGTGAAGTGGTGATTTTATATGAATTGATTCTGATATATTGATTATCATACATTCTATTATATCGTTAGATATCTCACCCTTTTTGTTTGAATGTTGCTCTTTGTTGGTAACGTGCAGGTAATCAAGAAGAATATTTGTCACCTTCGTCAGTTCGAGTCGGTGTTGTTGCTCTGATACATAGCACTCGGAGGGATGAACGCTTGATGTTTAGTTGTTGATTATTATTTCAGTTGCTGAATTTTTAAGTTGATTACATGAAATAATTGTTGTCTTGAGGTTGTTTTAGTTGAATAAAAGATGTTAAGTGAATTGAAGTTGAGTATGTAGATTCTGCTACTTATCAATAAAAAGTTGTTTGATTTTAAATAATAAATCAGATTGTTATCGGTTCATCTGAATTAAGTGTTATGTATCTGTTTTATATGCGATTAAATGAAGTTTGATTTTAAGTTGAAAATGTAGCATCCTATTTATGTAGAACTTTGATTTTTAATATTATTCACCGGGTAGAAATGGGTGGTACACAGTACATGTCGTACCTAAGAAAGGTGGTGTTACGGTTGTTAGCAACACTAAAGGAGAATCTATAGCGCAACAAACTCACACCGGGTGGAGAATATGCATCGACTATAGAAAGCTAAACAAAGCCACTCGTAAAGATCACTTTCCTTTACCCTTCAATAATCAAATGCTTGAACGACTAGCTAAACACTCTCACTTCTTCTATTTAGACGGTTATTCTAAATTTTTCCAAATTCCTATCCATCCGACGACCAAGAAAAAATGACTTTCACTTGTCCTTATGGGACGTTCGCCTATAGACGAATGCCATTCAGATTATGCAATGCCCCTGCAACATTCCAGAGATGTATGATATCTATTTTCTCTGATTTTCTAGATGGCATGATGGAAGTTTTCTTGGATGACTTCTCTGTCTGTGGAGAAAGTTTTGAAGGATGTTTATCGAACCTTGAAATGGTACTAGAAAGACGCGTAAGTGTAAATCTCGTATTAAACTGGGAAAAATGCCACTTCATGGTCTGACAAGTAATTGTCTTAGGGCACATAGTATTCGATAAGGGAATTGAAGTAGATAAAGCAAAGATCGAAGTTATAGAAAATCTTCAACCACCCAAAACTGTTGGAGAGATAAGAAGCTTTCTAGGACACGTTGGTTTCTATCGACGTTTCATTAAAGACTTCTCTAAAATAACCAAGCCTCTGACTGAACTCCTAATGAAGGATGGTGAGTTCATTTTCATCGACAAATGTTTGGACGCGTTTACAACTCTAAAAAAAGCGTTAGTTTCAGCACCTATTATGCAACCTCCTGATTAGAATGAAGCATTCGAGATAATGTGTGATGCCAGTGACTATGCTGTAGGCACAGTTTTAGGGCAAAGAAAGGATAAAAAGCTTCATGAGATCTACTACACAAGTAGAACTCTAGATCCTGCGTAGAAAAATTACGCCACCACTAAAAAATAATTGTTAGTTGTTGTGTTTGCTTTAGATAAATTATGTTCCTACTTCGTAGGAGCAAGAATAATTATCTATACCGACCATGCTTCAATCTGGTGCCTCTTGAGTAAGAAAGACGTCAAACGAAGATTATTAAGGTGGATATTACATCTACAAGAATTTGATTTAGAAATAAAAGATAAGAGAGGCATCGAGAATGTAGTAGCTGACCACTTATCCAGAATAGAAGGCATCAAACCAGATCATATTCCCATCAATTATGATTTTCCTTATGAACGCCTTGTAGCCCAATTAGAATTAGATAGTATCATAATTGAGTACCCTGTGTGTGATCGGTGGATCTGGAACTGACTGTTTAACGCTGGTTCGCGAAATGTCGCGGAAGCAAGAGTCGCCACCGTATTTTATTTTCTCCAAATGGAAAGGACAAAAGCACAGAAAAATTCCTTAAAGAGATTGCTCTCGGTTCGGGAGGTAGGTTATAGAAAGGGAAGGTATTAGCACCCTTTCTATCCATGGTTATCCATGGGCTCTTAGATACTTGCTCACTTGTGTTTTCAAAAATGGTTTGTTTGCTTTTCAACTGCGGGTTTTAAAAAGTTTCTTTGAAAATTCCAGTTCGACTCTTGTATCGGTCCTCAAGAGTGTTTGAAAAATTGCTTTCGAAAGCTTTTTGAAAAGGTGTCGGTGTGAAAAGTATTTTTGAATTTTGTTTGAAATTTAGAGCAAGTATCTAGAGTCGTCTACCTACCCTAAGGAATTCGTCTGTGTAAATGTCCTTAAAGTAGTGCCATCCCACCATTGAGAGGTAGGTAGCACCACCGTTGGAGGTGTTCGGGTCAATTCGAGGTTCGGGACATGGTGATCACCAGAGCAATAGGAAGACACCTTAGAAGCTACCCTCATGCCAGGTTCCCGGATCATGAGGACTTACTAAGACATCCTCTACTTGACGATCACCTTTCGAGGCAAGGCAACAGTGAGGCGTACCCTAGGGGTGGTGTGTGATTTGTGTGTCAGATTCATTTATTTTTGTCTTTTGTCATGTTATTGGTGATCTAGCGTTTGTTTTTATTTAGACATTCATTCTTTCATGCAATTATTAACAGTTGAAAAATTGCAGAAAGTAAAAGATTCTAAGCTATTACAAAAGGCGCGGGTCCACATCGCCAAAATTTCTTGAACCCGATTTGACAGAAAAATAAATAAGGAAATAAAGATAAAGTGCGACAAATAATTTACAAGGCCTTGGGAGAGATACATAAATATTAAAAGAAATAAACAATAAACGCGCGAATTAAATAAGAATTAAACGAGGGCGTTGGACCCTTTTTTGCAAAATTAAATTAAATGGTGACATTAATTAATAAAAAAAAGAAAAGGAAATGTTTTTGGTATTTTTTAGCATTTTAGGATTTTAATGAAAAAGAATTAATTAAAATTAAACCTAATTCTACAATTTTTATTTGTTAAGAAAAGATTAAATTTTGACCTAAAATTAACCCTAATTAATTTACATGCAATTTAATTACAAAAATAAATATTTAATATTTTAATTATTATGAAAGAAAAGATAAAAAGGAATAAAAATTATCATAAACCCTAATTCTATAATTTATATATTAATTAAGAAAACATTACTATTAATCCTAATTTAATAACTAAATTTAATTATATGCAATTTATTTACAAAAGTACTTAGAATAAAAATATTTATTATTTTTCTCTTTTCTGATTTTTTTATGGTTTTTGTGTTTTTATGAAAATAATTAAAAGACAATAATTAAAAGAAAATAATAATAATGCAAAATAAAGAAAGTAAAAAAAAGACAATTAGCAAACCTAGGGGGTCTGCCCCAAATTGTGAGGTTTTCTTTTAGCAATCTGGCCCAAGATTCTGAGGCCCTTTTGACTTTCGTGGCTAGCCTGTAGCTCTCTTGACCAATGCCTATGGTGTCCATCAAGTCTGGTCCCTTGGATTAGCATTGTTGGCCAAGTGGCGCGTTAGATGGAAGCGTGTATGGTAGTCCAATACATTGAATCTGCACTTGAACATTATATGAAGAAAAATATGAAAGGGGTGAGGACCTGGGGCTCGAACCCAGGTCCTGAACGTTACCAGCGTGTACGCCTGCCACTGAGCTATTTTGTTTTTCTGTAAATTAAATAACAAATGAATATAATAAACAAAACAATGCGTTAGTGCTACTTTTCGCGCGAACTTTCAAACCAGCCAACCATCGCCTGCCACCTAGTCGTCTTCTCCATTGTTTTATTTTTTTCTGAAACACAAACATAATAAGCAACGGTTTTGAACCGTTCTAAAACCCATCATTAGAGAAAATAGCGAATAGGCATTGGATGCTCATAAATTGAGCGCGAGGGGAGATTCATGATCGTCTCATCGTGTTTGTTTCAGTGGTCCAAGTCTTGTGCTCCAATTTTTCCTTATTTTAAAACCCCCAATTTGAGGTTCTGAAAACCCTAAAATACGACCATGGCAATTTCTTGTATAGCGCATAAAAATCCAATCAAATCATATGGTTAGCTTTAAAACACATCACTGATCATGAATCTATAAACAAAATGCCATGAATGTGCATAGAATGTAAAATACGATTATGAGAAAAAGTGGAAAAAGCTTGACTTCTGTATACCGTTTCAAGGTGTTAGGATTGATGTTTTTGATCCAGGAAGGTTGCTTGATGTCCTTGGAAGGCAATAGGATGAATTTTGTGGCTTGAAACGACCTAGAACTAGGTTTTCAGATTTCACTTTTCAAGCAAAAATTCCAAGTTTTTGGTATGCTTTTCTGCGCATCTTTTTGTCAATGAGCATCAGGGTTGTGATCAGGCTTATGTATGGAGTGATCTAGGTCAAATAAAATTGATCCACAATCCATGAATTGATGAATGCAATATTTGATTTTTTCACCATGATTTTCAAATCTTTTCCACATGCTTTTTGATACAAATCACATCCAATTCCATTGGTTCTTTCCATATTTGACTAGGCACGAAATCTTGAGGATATAATATGCACAAAAAGATTGAAAAACTTAGGTTAATTATTTTTCATGTATTTAATTGATTTAAATGAATTATTATTAATAAAAATTCAAATAAATAAATAAAAAATGAAGAAAACTTCCCTTTGGGCCAAGTGGTCGTGCACATGCCTTGGATAATGAATTGTGGAAGAAAAATGGGCCCATTAGCAATTTTAGGTCATTTGAATCAATGTTGACTTTTCAAAATATCCAAAAATTTCCCAACTTCCACAAGGCACAACTTGCTCAATTTTTAAGCTTTGATCATGTTCTTGGACATTTTGGAAAGGTCTTTGAGTCCTCTAACCAATGCCTTTGGTCCCATGTCATTTTGATTTACCAATCTTAAGTTATGGCCTTTGACTTAAAGTCTCCTTTTGTTGACTTTTGAAAATGACCTATAATGTTGAAATTGATAACTTTTTGTGAGAGCATTTCTTGGACTTGGAGTATGAAGATGAGTTGTAGGAAATGTCTTTCTCTTCAAAATGAGCTTTGGATGGAATTTTTCTGATAATCCATGTGAAAGTTATGCCCTGGTCAATTTACAGTTGACTTTTTCAACTGTCCAAATAAGGAAACTTTTGCATCTTGATGATTTTTGAGCCAAGCTTTGAGAATCATGATCAAGCATTGATCAAATGATTTTTGTGGCTTCAAAATAAGATGTTGACCAAAAATTTGAACTTTTGACTGTCAAATGACCATTTTACCCCTACAGTTGACTGTAGTGCAATTAGGGTTTTGACTGTGCAATTTTGTGCTGAAAGTCTTGAAACTTGGTATGAGGATGCTTGACCATATTTGTAGGCATGTGGGACTTGATTGGACCTTTGGAAACTTCATTTTCTTGATCAGAATACAAACCCTAATCTTGACTGTATAGGAGACCTTTGCACTGGGCAACTCTTGGGGAATTTTGTGACCTGGCTTGGCAATTTTCTTGAAGAATATGGGAGGGCAAATTTTGGGGTACAACAGTTGCCCCTGTTCAATCTTCTTAGACCTGAGGATGCAGATTGGCTGACGTGCCTTTCGTAATCCGAGGGTAGAAGATGATTGGACACTAGAGTGCCCAGAAATTTGCGCTCATATGTTAGCAGTGTGATGGGGGAATGGGCTTATAGATGCCATTTGGAGATTGCTGGATAGGATGATGGGCTTATAGATGCCATCTGGATGTTGATCGCGTAGGAGATTCCTTAGCGAGAACCTGCATACCTGCAAAAAGAAAATGAGTACCTGACACGTTGCAGGAGCTGGTTTTCAGATGCTTGGTATAGATGTGTCCTGACTGGTTACATGAGTTGAGTCTGGAGCTTCAAACGGAGATGAATGAACCAGGGATGTTACTGCCTTAGCATGAATGGTAAGAGAATCTTGGGCGACTTTAACTTCAACAATGCTTGTTGAGAAAAATCTTGGGTGACTTTAACTTCAACAACGCTCGTTGAGAAAAATCTTGGGTGTCTTCTACTGGGATAAGAATCAGGGAGATCTTAGGGTCGATCTGACTGAACCAGAGGAGGTTTTTTTGATAAGGATGTGATGAAGGAATCTGAGACGATTGCTACTCCAAATCTATGATGAAGGAATCTGGGACGATTACTACCTCAGCAGAATGATGAAGGAATCTGGGACGATTACTACCTCAGCAGAATGATGGAGGAATCTGGGACGATTACTACCTCAGCAGGATGATGAAGGAATCTGGGACGATTACTACCTCAGCAGGATGATGAAGGAATCTGGGACGACTACTACCTCAGCAGGATGATGAAGGAATCTGGGACGATTACTACCTCAGCAGGATGATGAAGGAATCTGGGACGATTACTACCTCAGCAGGATGATGAAGGAATCTGGGACGACTACTACCTCAGCAGGATGATGAAGGAATCTGGGACGATTACTACCTCAGCAGGATGATGAAGGAATCTGGGATGATTACTACCTCAGCAGGATGATGAAGGAATCTGGGACGATTACTACCTCAGCAGGATGATGAAGGAATCTGGGACGATTACTACCTCAGCAGGATGATGAAGGAATCTGGGACGATTACTACCTCAGCAGGATGATGAAGGAATCTGGGACGATTACTACCTCAGCAGGATGATGGAGGAATCTGGGACGATTTCTACCTCAACGGGATGATGAAGGAATCTGGGACGATTACTACCTCAACGGGATGATGAAGGAATCTGGGACGATTACTACCTCAACGGGTAAAGACTTTTATCTGTTGATCGTTCTTTCCTGAAAAAGTAACGAATTAGTTGTATGCAATGTCATAATGCATGAATTGCCTGATTTTAAGATGTTCTCAAAAATAAATGAGATTGGGGTGATATGATGCGTCTATGCATGCTATAATGATGTATGTGATGTTTTATGAATGTGTTTTTCGTCTAGGAAAGTAAATCCTTGACGGGTGCCGGGAAATCACTCCTGGGCTGATGTTGAAGAATAGATTTTGCTTCCGCTGGGGATGATAACTGCAAGAATATCGGTAGGAGAAGATGACTCCGTTGCGGAATAAACTTGGCAAATGGAGGATTCTGCGGGGAGAAAAGATACTCTAGCGACCATGCTGGGAAGCAATACTCTGTGGGAAGAGGGATGCTTTGCTGAGTGTTGATGATAATTTGCTGGGGATACCCTTGTTGTACTGGAAGTATTGATAGACTTTGCTGGGGTAAGAAGACTTCGTCGAGGACGCTCTTTCCGTGGCTTTTGGCTGAGGATAACCCAGTTATATCCTGTTAAGGAAATAACTCTTTGAATAAAGCCGGGAGACGCGTTCGTGTTCTGCGAGGGGATAAGCTTCCAGAATCTACTGGGATAAGCTTATTGCTTGGGGATATGGATTCCAATTTTCTGGGGGAACTTGGATTGGACTCTCTGGGGGAGTTTTGAACTATGTCGGGGAAGTGATTCCTTTGAATGTTAATGTGCCGCCGGGGAACAATCTTTAGACCAAGACTGTCGGGGATGCTTGTTAAGAACACATATGCTGCTGGGGAATGTTAGGATCTGTTGGAGGATACCCAATTTCCTTGAGATTTGATAGCTCTGCTTGGAGAAGAATGCACTTTTGTTGGCTCACTCTCTGGGGAATTCAGGTATACTGGTCATGTTCTTTAGCTGAACCTACCTTGGTACCTTGGAGGACAGAACGATTAGATTGCTCAGACAACTCTTTATTGCCCCTGTTTCCAATGTTACCTGTGGAGGTGCTGATAGCTTGTTGATGGACAGACCTTCTTCTGGTAGGCAGGTGACGAGGTGACAGGACATAGTCGTACGCTTTGATCCCTAATTTTTGCCTGGACCGCCCTTTCGGGTTTTCAGCCCACCGGGATACCCATTTTTGCCCAAGCCGCCTTTTCAGGTTTTCGACTTGCCGGGTGTACATATTTTCATTTCATCCCTCATTTTGCCCGAACCCTTTTGGTTCGCCGGGAAGCCCTTATTTTTGCCTAGGTATGTCAACCTAGCGGGTCTTTGATTATGCGTAGTATTTTTCGACTATGTCCATGTAGGGAGTTGCCCCTGTTGGAAGTATTTTGCCACGCCACCAGAAGGTGTTTGATCAGACAAGATTCGTTGTTGAAATGCCCCAAGTGACTCAGGTGGAGATTTGCCCCAGGCTATTTTGGCCTTTGAGAGATTCTCCGAATCTTGATTGGATTGCCCCAGATGATGGACCATGATCATGTCTGCCCCTTGATTGGAAGTACTTCTGTTCACTAGGTATTCATCGTGCGAATTTCCCTGTTGTTCAAACAAATTGTCATATGCAAACAATGTTATATCAAAAATGCAAAGCTTATGTCTGTCTTGAAGATTTTGAAAATGCATTCTTTTTCATAAAACAAATGAATGTTTGTAAAACATGATGTCAACTCCGTATTTACCGTAGGCCTTAAGGAGTCAGGATACCTTTCGTAACAGTATGCTTTCGAACTAACCCATGCTTCAGCTAGGACTTTCAAGGGTTATAACGTGGCCTGGTTCACGGTTTAAGAAACAAAGGATAAAGGCTCAAATTTGATTTGTACCCACCCGCACTTCATGATGTTCTCCAAACCTAAACTCAGTTGATCATACGTTAGACCTTGTTTGAGTCTTTGTCCTGATGTTCCCACGATGGTTCAGATATTGATGACTTATTCTGAATAGGCAGTCATTCCTTTTTTGTTGAGGGTTTGTAAGACCTCTTTCTTTGATTTTGTTATCCCTATTTTTTTTCCTGAACTGTTTCCTTTTTTGGAATTACAGCCAGCGGGATGCCCCAGTTTTATAAGTCTCCTTCATTGGTTTTGACTTTTTGGGCTTTTCATTTATGATTTTTTTTTTGATAATGACTGCCTGTCCTTATGATTGTTCGGGACCATCACTGTCTTTCTTTATTTTGTAAGGACTTCTTTGGTGCCATTTGTTATGCACTTGGATCAACTGAGAGACTACCCTGCCCCAGGTTATGATTAAGGGTTCTGATTTTCGAAAATAAAAACTCCTACTCCTTTGGCTCAGATGGGTTGACGAGGGATTATCATCCTTATAACTCCAATGTTTAGGGATTGAAACAATGCCTGTACCTCATCAGCGGGGTCTGTTCAAAAGCATACTGTAGATTATGGTATCGTTTTCGTCATCCTCCCTCAAGAGGCTTAGAATTTTAGATCAAGAGTTGACATCAGAAAAAATATGAAAATAATTTGCGTATAGTGAATACGAATATATTGCTTCAAAACAGACATGCGATGCATTAATGAAATAACAAAGTTTGACATGAATAAAATGTTTGAACAATCAAAGAAAAATACAACTTGAACATTTGAATGAACAAAAGACATTCTCGATGATTCGGTGTAGGATCAGTGTTCAAACTTGACCTCCTGGGCGTCAATCAAATCCTGGATCTTGTTCTTCAAGGTCCAACAGTCGTCGGTGTCATGTCCAGGACTGTCAGAATGGTAGGCACATCTCACACCCGGGTTGTACTTGGGAGAGTAAGTGTCAGGATTTTGAGGAGGATCCTTTAGTGTGATCAGTTTCGCCTTCAGCAATTGCTGTAATGCCTGAGACAAAGACATGTTGATGTCAGTATACTTCCTATCTTGATGCTTTATCCTACGCCTATTGCCCTTTCTTGGTTGAACGGGCGTGGGATCAGAAATCTGGATTGCCCCTACATCATGACGACCCTTTTTACCATGTATAGCATTGGACTCTTTCTTCCCATTGTGGGGCTTTTCCTGAGCATCAGCAAGTGCGGTTTCTTGAATCTTCCCCGACTTGATACCAGCTTCAATTCTCTCCCCAGTCAAGATAAGATCTGTGAACCCAGCAGAAGAATTCCCAATCAGATGGTTGTAGAATGGACCAGACAAAGTCCCCAAGAACATGTCGACGAGCTCACGGTCAATTAGAGGTGGTTGTACCCTTCCACCAAGGTCTCTCCATTTTTGAGCATATTCTTTGAAACCTTCGCCTGCACCCATAGACATTCCCTGAAGCTGAGTGCGCGTGGGAGCGAGGTCAGCGTTGTACTGGTAATGCTTGTAGAAAGCAGTGGCCAAGTCCTCCCAGCTGCGGATGTTGGCTCCACTCAGTTGATAGAACCACTCGAGCTGAGTCCCTGAAAGGCTCTCTTGGAAGAAATGGATCCATAAGTTTTTGTCAGCTGTATAGGGCTGGATCCTCCTTGTGTAAGACCTGAGATGCAATTTAGGACAGGATGCCCCGTCGTATTTAGCAAAGGCAGGTGCCTTAAACTTGTGCGGGATCACTACCCCAGAAGACAGACCTAGATCCTCGAAGTCCAGGCCAGGCACCTTTTGTATCTCCATAGCACTTAACCGGTCTTCCAACTGTTTGTACTTATCCTCAGCCGGAGGGTACTGCTCGTCATTGAAATCTGTCTCGTTGTCGGAGACCACTAGACTAGGCACCTTCCTCTCATGGTGACTGCTTTCCCTCACAGATGGAGTTGTCCTCTCAGTTTGATACTGTAGGGTGTCCCCAGATCTGCGTCTAGGGCTGAACAAAACAGTCCTCTTCTTCTTCTTTTCCTTCTTTAAGAGCAGAGCCTTCAGATCTTGCTGCCCCTGGGTCAAATTCATGATCAGCCCTTGGAACTGGGCGTTCTGAGCCTGGAGGGCCTTGATAGTGTGCTCGATTGAAGATTCAGGATTCATGACGAGACTGCTGAAATAAACAGCGAAGAAGGTAAGCAACCTGCAGAGAAAGGGTACCTGTTATGCGATGATATGTATGATATGTATGCAATGATTTCAAGGACCTCGAGGGGTAAACAGAGAAACTTGTTAGAGTTGAAAACTGGTGACTTGATTGAAGAAACTTCCTGTTGTAGAAAATCCTTCTTCAAGGGTCAAAGGCTCACCATATCCAGTGGGTCATAGCCCCTGACCACTTTGTCTAGAGGAAAATAAATCCTCTTTGCCCCTTGCTGGGATAGTTGATTCACCATGACCTGCGTCACAAGCCCTTGAGATCCTTGAAATGGGTTAGGATGTATGCAATGGTATGATGTCATGATGCATGGGGTAATATGGATAAACCCTGTTATGAGCCCTTATTAAGGACTGCAAACCAAAACCTGCAAGAAGCTTAGTACACCCTGTTATGAGTCCCAATTAAGGACTATAAACAAAACCTGCAAGTAGTTCATGTGTCAGATAACAAGCATACCAATAGTCAAGTACGAAGGCACACAAGTCACACAAAAGAGCCCTTAGAGTTTAAGGCCAGCATGGGGTCGGGGTATTACCCTCTTGAAGTTGGTGGGCTCAACCTGTCCTATTAGAAGTAACCGGGTTCTAAGGGTCCCAATATCACGGGATTGCTTTCATTGTTCATTGTTTCGATTTAGCCACTGAACTGGCGACCGAAATATTCCAGGAAAGTAACCCTCAATTGAGTGTAGTATCGAGTATCAACCAACCTCGGACTGCACCAAAGTCAGTTATCTCACTACCCTAAAGAGGCCAAGATGGTTCAATTAAGGTTCCTAAGGTCAGTTGATGTTTCACGACACCACGCGGAGGCCCCGTACTCTCCTTGACTGAACTCAAGGGTTACCAGTACACACCAAAGTGCCACATCAACGTAGCAGACTGCTTCAACCATGTCGGTATACCCCGCACAGTTCCCTCACAGCCTTGTTGCTACTTTCTAAGAAGGTATCCCCAGATCCGGGTTAGGATCTATAGAACTCCCAAGACAGTCCCACAATAATAAAGCAAGCAAGTCAATACAATTGAAAACACAGTTATGAACTACCCTAAGGTACACCTCACTTTAAAAATACTCCCCAGCAGAGTCGCCAGTTCTGTGATCGGTGGATCTGGAACTGACTGTTTAACGCTGGTTCACGAAATGTCGCGGAAGTAAGAGTCGCCACCGTCTTTTATTTTCTCCAAATGGAAAGGACAAAAGCACAGAAAAATTCCTTAAAGAGATTGCTCTCGGTTCGGGAGGTAGGTTATAGAAAGGGAAGGTGTTAGCACCCTTTCTATCCATGGTTATCCATGGGCTCTTAGATACTTGCTCATTGTGTTTTCAAAAATGGTTTGTTTGCTTTTCAACTGTGGGTTTTAAAAAGTTTCTTTGAAAGTTTCAGATCGACTCTTGTGTCAGAGTGTTTGAAAAATTGCTTTGAAAGCTTTTGAAAAGTGTCGGTGTGAAAAGATTATTGTTTGTTTTTGAAGAGAGCAAGTATCTACGAGAACCTACCTACCCTAAGGAATTCGTCTGTGTAAATGTCCTTTAAAGTAGTGCCATCCCACCATTGAGGGGTAGGTAGCACCACCGTTGGAGGTGTTCGGGTCAATTCGAGGTTCGAGACATGGTGATCACCAGAGCAATGGGAAGACACCTTAGAAGCTACCCTCATGCCAGGTTCCTGGATCATGAGGACTTACTAAGACATCCTCTACTCGACGACCACCTTTCGAGGCAAGGCAACAGTGAGGCGTACCCTAGGGGTGGTGTGTGCGATTCGTGTGTCGTTTTCATTGATATTTGTCTTGTCATGTTAAAGTAATCTACGCTTGATTTTATTATGGCCATTCATTCTTGCATGCTTTTTGTTAACAGTTAAGATATTTGCGGGAAAAGTAAATCTAAAGCTATTACAAATGGCGCGGGTCCACATCGCCAAAATTAAACCGGACCCGATTTGACAGAAAAATAAATAAAGCAATTAAAGAAAAGAAATTGAAAAGTGCGAGAAGTTTAAGTTACAAAGCTTTGGGAGAGGTACATAATTATTTGAGCGAAATAAAAATAAACGCGAAATTAAATAAATTACGAACGAGGGCGTTGGACCCTTTTGCAAATTAAATTAATAAGGAATCAGAATTAAAATTAAAAGAAGAATGTTTTTGGTATTTTGTGTTTTTTAAGATTCAATAGAAAAAAGAATTAATTTAAAATTAACTAACCCTAATTCTAATGGTTTTTAAATTTATTATGAAAGTATTAAAATTTGACCTAAATTAAACCTAAGTTTTTTATGTACAATTTAATTATAAAAATAAATAAATAAATAATATTATTAAAAAAGGGAGAATTAAAAAGAAATAAAAATTAATTAAACCTATTTCTACATTTTTTAGATTTTTTATGAAAAGAATTAATATTAAAACCCTAATTTAACTAAATTTAATTATATACAAATATTTACAAGAAAATATGAAAATAAAATATCTATTATGTTTTTTTGCCTTTTTCTGATTTTTTATGAAGTTTTTGTATTTTATAAAAAAAATAATTAACTAAATCAAAACCATAAAATAAATAAAGCAATAATTGAAAAATAAAATAAAAAAAGAGAAAGAAAATTGCAAACCAGGGGGGGGTGGAAGTCCCAATATGGAGGTATAGTTTTGAATAATCTGGCCCAAAATATCCTGAGTCCGTTTGACTTTTTGAATCGTATGCTGAAGCGTGGACTAGGGTACAGCGTGCTCCTTAGATCTGTGCTTTTGGTTTGGTCATCAGGGGCACGTGGACGTCTTGATTATGATGGTGCATCATGCGCTTCAGTGTAAACGCTGCATAGGAATTCACATAGAAAAACAATATTGAAATATGCAAGACCTGGGACTTGAACCCAGGTCATGGGGGTTACCAACATCACACCTTGCCAGCTGAGCCACTACACGCATTCGTTAATTAAATATACAACAAATATAATAAAAGAAACAACGCGTTAGTGGACCTACGCGCGAAAATATTTAAATGGGCCAATCAGTTCTCGCCACGACTCCGTCTTCTTCGTTTTCCTGAAAACAAAAACATGGGGCAACGGTTTTCATAGCGTGGTTTTAGGCCGTTTTACAGAAAATAGCGATTAAGCCATCTCTAAACATAAATTAGGCGCGAGGGTTGGGATCTCTTCGTCCAGGCTTGCTCAATTGAATGGTGGTGGTCTGGAGTCTTGATTTTTCCTAATTTTAGAAGCCCTAATTCCAAGCTCTGAAAACCCTAGAAAAGAAACATGGCAAAATCGCGTATAGTACAGAAAAAAGCAATTGAACATATTGGTTAGCTTCAAAAGATCATAATGAACATGAATCAATAAAAAAAATGCTGTAAAAATGCTTAAATCATGATGCACGATTTTGAGTTTTTCTCTGTACAGTTCATGTCCAATATACCAATTCCTGGCGTTTTAATGGATGTTAATGACTGGAATATATTCAGGGAGACTTGAGGAAGCTAATGGAATAGGAATGAGGCCTTGAATCGCCCTGGAGAGTGGATTTCAGAATTGTGTTTTATGGAGAAAATTTCAAGTTTGCAAATGTATTTCTTGCGCAGCTTTCAGTCTATGGACATTAGGGTTGTGATCAGGCCTTTGTAGTGAATCAATTAGGTTAAGAAAACTCAATAAAATCCAATGAATTAATGGTTTTTGATATTTGATTTTTCACCATTATGTTTCATATCTTTTTCACATGGTTTTTGTATCAATTATGCTCAAATCAAACCAAATCTTTCCTAATTAGCCTATGCACGAAATCTTGATAGCAAAACATGCATGAAAAGATTTTTTAGGTCAAGTTACATATTTTCCACATATTTAAATGATTTAAATGAATTAATATAAATAATAATTCAAATAAATAAATAAAAAATGAGAAAATACTTCCCTTTGGGCCAAGTGGTCGTGCATATGCTTGGAATGATGAATCATGGAAGAAAAATGGGCCCATTAGCAATTTTAGGTCATTTAGATCAAAGTTGACTTTTCAAAATATCCAAAAATTTCCCAACTTCTACAAGGCATAACTTGCTCAATTTTTAATCTTTTATCATGTTCTTGGACATTTTGGAAAGGTCTTTGAGTCCTCTAACCAATGCCTTTGGTCCCATGTCATTTTGATTTACCAATCTCAAGTTATGGCCTTTGACTTGAAGTCCCTTTTTGTTGACTTTTGAAAATGACCTATAATGTTGAAATTGATAACTTTTTGTGAGAGAATTTCTTGGACTTGAAATATGAAGATGAGTTGTAGGAAATGTCTTTCTCTTCAAAATGAGCTTTGGATGGAATTTTTCTGATAATCCATGTGAAAGTTATGCCCTGGTCAATTTCAGTTGACTTTTTCAGCTGTCCAAATAAGGAAACTTTTGCATCTTTGATGATTTCTGAGCCAAATTTTGAGAATCATGATCAAGCATTGATCAAATGATGTTTGTGGCTTCAAAATGATGTATTGACCAAAAATTTGAACTTTTGACTGTCAAATGACCATTTTGCCCCTACAGTTGACTGTAGTGCAATTAGGGTTTTTGACTGTGCAATTTTGAGCTGAATGCCTTGAAACTTGATATGAGGATACTTGACCATCTTTGTAAGCATGTGAGACTTGATTGGGCCTTTGAAAACTTCCTTTTCTTGATCAGAATACAAACCCTAATCTTGACTGTATAAGAGACCTTTGCACTGGGCAACTCTTGGGGAATTTTGTGACCTGGCTTGGCAATTTTCTTGAAGAATATGGGAGGGCAAATTTTGGGGTACAACAGTGTGTCCACTGGAATGTGTACCAAAGGTCCCTTCATGTAGCTCTTCCATAATCCTTTCTGCTTCAGTTTTATCCACACAACGCAATAGGGTTGAATCATGGTTTCGCTTGTACAATATGCCGTTACTAAGGAAGAACTTTGCCGCGAACCTTCTCAGGAACTTCTTGTCATTGATAGAGGCACCCTCAGGGTATTCCTGAGCTTCCAGATATCTCTTCAACTCATGGTACCAAGGTTTCTCAGTCACCAACTCAGTCTCGAGATCACAACAGTATGCCGGTTCGTCCAGTTTCCAGATGATGATTCGGGGAGCCTCATTATCCCATTTAACTTTGAACATAGAAGCCATTGTAGCTAACGCGTCCGCCCGCTGATTCTCTTCTCTTGGAAAGTGTTCAAAGGTTATCTCTGTGAAGTGGGGGATCAGGGTCAACACACATTCTCTGTAAG
Organism: Vicia faba; assembly: GCA_948472305.1. Lineage (NCBI taxonomy): Eukaryota > Viridiplantae > Streptophyta > Magnoliopsida > Fabales > Fabaceae > Vicia > Vicia faba. The sequence continues at coordinate 1,276,737,647 of OX451740.1, read as the reverse complement.
GAATAAGATTCGGATGTTTCGTATCCCACTCTCCTTTGATCTGATTGATCACGAGAGCGGAATCTCCGAAGACACTCAGAAACTTGATCCTTAAGTCAAACGCAGCTTGAAGACCCATGATGCACGCCTCATACTCTGCCATGTTGTTGGTACAGTTGAAACATAGCCGGGCAGTGAGCGGAGTATGAGTTCCTTGAGGTGATATGATTATAGCGCCAATACCGTTACCCAAAGCATTGGAGGCTCCGTCAAAGTGCATAGACCATCGGGATCCTTCCTCAGGTCCTTCATCCGGTCCAAGTACTTCACAATCAGTCACTATCATGATGCTTTCGTCTAGAAACTCGAAGTTCATTGACTGATAGTCATCTACGGCCTGATGTGCCAAGTGGTCTGCTAATACACTTCCCTTGATGGCTTTCTGGGTCGTGTACTGAATGTCGTATTCCGTCAAGATCATTTGCCATCTTGCTATTCTCCCAGACAGAGCGGGCTTTTCGAATATGTACTTTATAGGATCCATCTTTGAGATCAACAAGGTAGTGTGAGTCAGCATATACTGTCTCAGCCGGCGAGCAGCCCATACCAAAGCGCATCAATTTTTATCGAGCAGTGAGTATCGGGTCTCACAGTCGGTAAACTTTTTGCTAAGGTAATAAATGGCGTGCTCTTTTCGGCCAGACTCGTCATGCTGCCCCAGCACACACCCCATTGAGTTGTCAAGTACTGTCAGGTATAATATCAGAGGTCTCCCTTCAACCGGTGGCATAAGGATGGGTGGTTCTTGGAGATACTCTTTGATTCTGTCAAAAGCAGCCTGACATTCATCATTCCAACGTACTACCTGATCTTTCTTCAGCAGCTTGAAGATTGGCTCACAGGTAGCGGTTAGATGCGAGATGAACCGAGCAATGTAATTCAGGCGTCCTAAAAAGCCTCTGACCTCCTTCTCTGTCTTAGGAACTGGAATCTCTTGAATAGCTTTCACCTTGGCAGGGTCCACTTGAATACCCTTATCACTTACAACGAAGCCTAGCAACTTTCCCGATCTTACCCCGAAGGTGCACTTGTTCGGGTTCAACCTCAGCTTGTACAGTTTCAACCGGTCAAACAACTTCTGCAGATGATCTAGGTGCTCCTCCTCAGTCTGGGACCTTGCGATCATGTCGTCAACATACACTTCTATCTCATGATGGATCATGTCATGAAATAAAGCGACCATGGCACGTTGGTAGGTTGCCCCAGCGTTCTTCAACCCGAATGGAATGACCTTGTAACAAAAGGTGCCCCACTGAGTAACAAATGTAGTCTTTTCCATGTCTTCAGGTGCCATCTTGATCTGATTGTAACCTGAAAAGCCATCCATGAAAGAGAACACCTTATGCTGAGCAGTATTATCAACAAGGACATCAATGTGAGGTAAAGGGAAGTCATCCTTGGGGCTGGCCCTGTTCAGATCCCTGTAGTCGACACACATTCTGACCTTACCGTCTTTCTTAGGTACCGGCACCACATTAGCAACCCACTGGGGGTAAGAAGTCACTGCAAGGAACCCAGCATCAAACTGCTTCATAACCTCGGCTTTGATCTTCTCAGACATCTCTGGACGCATACGGCGGACCTTTTGCTTAACCGGAGGGCAGTCTTCCCTAGTTGGCAAGTGATGGACCACAATATCGGTATCCAACCCGGGCATGTCTTCGTAGGACCAGGCAAAGATCTCCATATAATCATGCAGCATCTGAGTCAACCGTTGCTTTACGCTGAGCTCTAGGTTGGCACCAATCTTTACCTCTTTCCTGTCTGCCTCAGTACCCAAGTTTATTGTTTCCACTGGCTCTTCATGGGGTTGAATTGCCCTCTCTTCCTGAAGCAACCGTCTTGCAAGCTCGCTAGGCACTTCGCAATCATCTTCACCTTCGTCTTCGGCTAAGTTGATCGGATTTTCGAAGTCATAACTGGCAGTAGCAGAGTCGTTATCAGTGAGATCCAGAGTGGATTGAAACCTGTATGAGTGAGTGTGTGTGTAAATACAGCTGTTTTGAAATATATGTAAAGGAAAGAAAGACAGAAAAGGAGCATAAGATTTGCAATGCGAGAAATCGTCCAAGATTTTCATTCATGATATATGAAATGACAATTTATATGCCCTCACAAATGAAACCACGGTGCCTCGGGTAAGACACCGGGCCATAGAGTTTATTTATTGTTTATTACAAATGGCAAAACAAAGAAATTTATTACTGCGTCACAAAGGTAACAGGAGTATGGTCCTTAGCAATCCAATTGGTCAATCCGCCTTCAGTCGTTGGATAGATCCAGCTATTGAACTCTGCTTCATCCACTTCATTGTCTTCCCCAACAGCATTCACTCCTGGATTTGTAATGAACACAGGAGGTCTTCCGGTCTTCGCTTTCCGCATAGCTTTCTGACCTTCTGCAGTAAAGCCCAACCCAAATTTGTCAGTCTTCTGTGTAAAGTCTGGAAGCCTGCCCCAGTTAGCACATTCACCTTTTTGAACCACAGCCCGGGCGTCCTTTAGGGAGGCCATCTTCAAAGGAACATTCTCTTCTACTGCTGTTTCTGCTGCCGCTGAAATTGGAAGCACCTCCTCGAAATGCTGAAAGGGGGTTTCAATGAACTCCTCGTCCATCTCAATGTATCTGAATGAACTCAGGTGGCTTACCATATACTCCTCCTCTCCTTGCACAGTGACGATCTTCCCTCTGACAGGGTACTTCAGCTTCTGGTGCAAGGTAGAGGTCACTGCCCCAGCCTTATGTATCCAAGGTCGACCCAGTAGACAAGAGTAAGATGGACGGATATCCATCACATAAAAAGTAGAGTCAAACACCTGAGAGCCCACACAAATCGGAATGTCAACCTCTCCATGAACCATCCTTTTTGAACCGTCAAAGGCCCTGACGATGATATTGCTGGGTTTTAGTTCCAGGCCTTCACAATCTAAACGGTCTAAAGCCTTCTTGGGTAGAACATTCAAGGACGAACCAGTATCCACCAACACATGTGCCAAGGTAGTGCCCCTGCATTCGATAGAGACATGCAGAACATCATTGTGGTCTCTTCCCTTCGCAGTCAGGTCAGCATCTGAGAAACCCAAGCCATTGTCTGCTGTCAGATTTGCTATGCAATCAGTGAACTGGACTGCAGATGTCTCCTGTGGCACATGGGCCGTCTTGAGGAACGAGATTAAGGCCTTAGCATGGGCCTCGGAGCACAGCAATAAAGAGAGCATGGAGATCTTGGAGGGCGTGTGCCCCAGCTGTTCCACAACATTGAAGTCACTCTTCTTTATTATCTTTAGAATCTCCTCCATTTCTTGTTGGGAGGCTTCAGCAGTTACAGGTATAGGTGCCTCCATCTGGGCAGGCTCAACTTCAATTCCTTTTCCCCGAGCATTGGATGACTCGGCGGCAGGAGAAACAACTTGATCGGCAATAGGAACAGGTACACTTGTAGGAGTTATAAGAAGTGGTCTTCGAGCAGCAGGCGGTGCAATGTCAGGCGAGAAGAGCCTGCCACTGCGGGTGACTTTGGCTGGGCCAGTGATATCACAGATGCTGGCGCCAGTGTTGAATTCTTGTTTGATCCCATTCACATATACGTCTGCCCCGTAATGCCATGGGACAGCTTTATCAGATACATAGGGAAGAGGCCTCAGAACAGTGATAACCACAGGTGCAACAGTCATGATTTGAATAGGCTTCTTCGGGAGAGCCTTGATTGGAGTATTGAAGATGGTAACCACATAGACTTCTTCTACCGGAACCAAATGAACAACAGACTTTTTAAACAGAATCTCCTTGCTATCCATTAGGCTTTGGATGCCTAACTTCAGCAAGGGACAACCAGATAGGGACACAGCACAGAACAGGCAACCCTCACTGCAACCCGGAAATAAACCGGCCAGCAGCAGGTTTCTCTTGACAGTCTTCAGAGGAGTGGCTAGATCATCCACAGAAACAGCGTAAACATCTTCGTCAACAACATTTACTCCATGCTGGGGCATAGGAGCAGTAACCACATTCGGCCTCTCAGACGCTTCAAAATGTATCTCCTTCGCGTCGATAAGGTCTTGCACCTTATTCTTTAATGCCCAACAGTCATCAGTAGAATGTCCCGGGCTATCTGAATGGTAAGCACAACGAGCATTTGGGTTGTACTTAGGAGATGTAGTATTGGGGAACTTCGGAGCCTCTCTGGCAGTCACTAAATCGGTGGATAGCAACTGTGGCAGGATCTGCGATAAGGTCATGCTCAAACGGGTAAACTCTCTCCGGGGTCTTTCAGCCCTTTGAGGATTGGTTGGCCGAGGAGCGGCCGCAGGCTTAGCAATCATTACCGCATTGACAGATTGGCGGCGCTCAGTTCTCTCTGATCTCCGGGAGCCATATACAGCACTAGCCTCCTTTTTGAAGGGTTTCTTCTCAGAACTAGACGATGCACCCTTCGGAATCTTTCCAGACTTCAACCCAGCCTCAATTCTTTCTCCAGTCAGAATCAAATCAGTGAACCCTGCAGACGAGTTCCCGATAAGATGGTTGAAAAATGGCCCAGATAGGGTCCCCAAGAACATGTCTACCAACTCCCGATCAGTCAACGGAGGCTGCACCCTGCCAGCCAGGTCTCTCCACTTCTGAGCGTACTCTTTAAAACCTTCACTTGAACCTAACGACATACCCTGGAGTTGGGTACGTGTAGGGGAAAGGTCGGAATTATATTGATACTGCTTGTAGAAAGCAGTAGCCAACTCCTCCCAGTTACGAACCTTGGTCCCATCCAGCTGATAGAACCATTCGAGATGAGTCCCTGAAAGACTCTCCTGGAAGAAGTGGATCCACAAATTCTTATCCGCTGAGTACGGTTGGATTTTCCGAACATAGGACCTGAGATGTAGCTTGGGACAAGACGCCCCGTCATATTTAGTGAAAGACAGTGCTTTGAACTTCCGAGGAATGATCACACCAGTAGACAAACCCAGATCTCCAAAATCCAGCCCAGGTACCTGTTGTATCTCCATAGCATTCAACCTATCCTCTAGTTGCTTGTAACGGTCTTCTGCCGGAGGATATTGCTCTTCATCAAAATCAGTCTCGTTGTCGGAGACTACCGGACTAGGACCTTTTTCTGCTTGAGGAGTACTCTTGCCGATAGAAGAACCAGCCTCTTCATGCTGCAGAGTATTGCCAAACCTTCGGCCCGAGCTGAACAGAACAGTTCTTCTCTTCTTCTTCTTCTCCTTTTTCAGAAGCAAAGCCTTCAACTCTTCTTGGCCTTGAGCCAAACCCTTGATTAATTCCTGAAATTGCGCATTCTGCGCCTGAAGAGCTTTGATGGATGTCTCAGTTGATGATGAGTCAGGATTCATGATGCTGAAATAAACAGCGAAGAACTGTAAGCAACCTGAAAGGAGGAAAAACCTGCTATGCACATGATGAATGAGATGTGTTTATGCAATGCATTCAAGGGTTCGAAAGTTCAAATTTGTTGTAGACAAAAAGGAACACACGTTATCATTAAGGAAATAACTGTTTAGTACATCAAAGCCTCATGGGCAAAATAATACAAAAGCAAATCAATCCCAAAATACACTGTGCATCCTCTTTGGAGCTATGTAAGTGTTGAGATTCCTCTCCTCATGCAACAGGCGGGTGAGCTCCAAGACCTTCTTTTCACTGGCATGTATACTGGTCTCAAGAGAATTCCGTTCTTCCTTAAGCTGGATCCAGCTCTTCTGCATCTCTTCCCAGGATGTGGGCATATCAGGGTGCTGAATAGTGTAGGACACTTCTCCTTCCAAGACCGGCTCTTTGATTACTGGGAGCATATGGGGATAAGGCATCACTAACTTCTGGGAGCGGGCGCGCACCCACTTGAGATAGGGTTCCAACGGGATGGAGTTCCTGTGCCCCAGTGTCTTGCTGTCTATCCTACTTGGCATCCTCCAGGCTCTGATAAATCTCTGGCGAAGTCCTTGAGTATCATTGTCGAAGTCAAAAACTATATCAGGAATTAACATGTCATGAGGACCATCCCTCCGAGCATAACCAAACTGTCTCCATGCCAGGCATGGGCTGTAAGTAATACCTCCTCTGATTCCAAGTAAAGGAACATTAGGGTACTCCCCGCAACGATCAATGATAGTGACCTCTTCTCTAGACCTAGGGCACCAATGTATATCCGCATGTGTAAGAGTCATCAACCGTTGTGACCATCTCAAACCCCGCTCATTCTTCAAGACTGATTGCGGAAGGTGCGAAATAAACCACCTTCCTAGGAGAGGAGTGCAACACATAAGGACACCTCTTTTTCTCATGGTTCGAGTGTAACATGAGTGAAGGATGTCCCCCAGCAACGTAGGTATAGGATTCCTGGACATAAAGATCTGGACAGCACTGATATCAATAAGCTGATCTGGATTAGGGAACAACACCAAACCATAGACAAGGAGGGCCACAACCTCTTCAAAAGCTTGCAAGTCAAGGGAGTTCCAACATTCATGGGCCTTTTCAAACAGAAACCTGGCTAAGAACCCTTTGATACCACTTCTAACTTCCCAATGTCCCTTAAGGTCAGATGACTGTAGGTGCAAGGCTTTAGCAATCTCTTCAAGCTTAGGTTCCTTTTCCGTACCGTTGAAGGGTAGCTGATCAAGGATAGGGATCTTCAGGAGCCGGGAGAACTCCTCCAATGTAGGTACCAGCTGATAGTCCAAGAAGGTGAAACAGTGATGCAGAGGATCAAAGAACTGGAACAGGACCTTGATCATATCTTCCTCAATGTTGGTATTGACCAAGATGATGAGACCTCCATGTCTTTCACTGAATGAAGAGTTCTCGGGAATCCTGGATATAAGTTCCTTAAGCTGAGGAGGGATCCTTACAAGACTGACTTGAATTGTCTTTCTACGAACAGTTTCCATGTCCTACAAAACAAGAACAAAGATGAAAATTCGAACCCCTGAAATGGTTAGTCAATGCATATGATGCTGGATGATGTCATGATGCTATGATTAAACACACCACAAATATTTACAAAGACAAACATGTAAGGCACACAAGGCACACAAGACAAGCCCTTAGGGTTTAAGGCCAGCATGGGGTCTGGGTAGTACCCTCTTGAAGTTGGTGGGTTCAACCTGTCCTATCAAAGTAACCGGGTTCTAAGGGTCCCAATATCACGGGATTGCTTTCATTGTTCATCGTTTCGATTTAGCCACTGAACTGGCGACCGAAATATTCCAGGAAAGCAACCCTCAATTGAGTGTAATATCGAGTATCAACCAACCTCGGACTGCACCAAAGTCAGTTATCTCACTACCCTAAAGAGGCCAAGATAGTTCAATTAAGTTTCCTAAGGTCTGTTGATGCTTCACGACACCACGCGGAGGCCCCGTACTCTCCTTGGCTGAACTCAAGGGTTACCGGTACACACCAAAGTGCCACATCAACGTAGCAGACTGTTTCAACCATGTCGGTATACCCCGCACAGTTCCCTCACAGCCTTGTTGCTACTTTCTAAGAAGGTATCCCCCAGATCCGGGTTAGGATCTATAGAACTCCCAAGGCAGTCCCACAATAATAAAGCAAGCAAATCAATACAATTGAAAACACAGTTATGAACTAACCCTAAGGTACACCTCACTTTAAGATTCCCCAGCAGAGTCGCCAGTTCTGTGATCGGTGGATCTGGAACTGACTGTTTAACGCTGGTTCGCGAAATGTCGCGGAAGCAAGAGTCGCCACCGTCTTTTATTTTCTCCAAATGGAAAGGACAAAAGCACAGAAAAATTCCTTAAAGAGATTGCTCTCGGTTCGGGAGGTAGGTTATAGAAAGGGAAGGTATTAGCACCCTTTCTATCCATGGTTATCCATGGGCTCTTAGATACTTGCTCACTTGTGTTTTCAAAAATGGTTTGTTTGCTTTTCAACTGCGGGTTTTAAAAAGTTTCTTTGAAAATTCCAGTTCGACTCTTGTATCGGTCCTCAAGAGTGTTTGAAAAATTGCTTTCGAAAGCTTTTTGAAAAGGTGTCGGTGTGAAAAGTATTTTTGAATTTTGTTTGAAATTTAGAGCAAGTATCTAGAGTCGTCTACCTACCCTAAGGAATTCGTCTGTGTAAATGTCCTTAAAGTAGTGCCATCCCACCATTGAGAGGTAGGTAGCACCACCGTTGGAGGTGTTCGGGTCAATTCGAGGTTCGGGACATGGTGATCACCAGAGCAATAGGAAGACACCTTAGAAGCTACCCTCATGCCAGGTTCCCGGATCATGAGGACTTACTAAGACATCCTCTACTTGACGATCACCTTTCGAGGCAAGGCAACAGTGAGGCGTACCCTAGGGGTGGTGTGTGATTTGTGTGTCAGATTCATTTATTTTTGTCTTTTGTCATGTTATTGGTGATCTAGCGTTTGTTTTTATTTAGACATTCATTCTTTCATGCAATTATTAACAGTTAAAAAATTGCAGAAAGTAAAAGATTCTAAGCTATTACAAAAGGCGCGGGTCCACATCGCCAAAATTTCTTGAACCCGATTTGACAGAAAAATAAATAAGGAAATAAAGATAAAGTGCGACAAATAATTTACAAGGCCTTGGGAGAGATACATAAATATTAAAAGAAATAAACAATAAACGCGCGAATTAAATAAGAATTAAACGAGGGCGTTGGACCCTTTTTTGCAAAATTAAATTAAATGGTGACATTAATTAATAAAAAAAAGAAAAGGAAATGTTTTTGGTATTTTTTAGCATTTTAGGATTTTAATGAAAAAGAATTAATTAAAATTAAACCTAATTCTACAATTTTTATTTGTTAAGAAAAGATTAAATTTTGACCTAAAATTAACCCTAATTAATTTACATGCAATTTAATTACAAAAATAAATATTTATTTTAATTATTATGAAAGAAAAGATAAAAAGTAATAAAAATTATCATAAACCCTAATTCTATATTTTATATATTAATTAAGAAAACATTACTATTAATCCTAATTTAATAACTAAATTTAATTATATGCAATTTATTTACAAAAGTACTTAGAATAAAAATATTTATTATTTTTCTCTTTTCTGATTTTTTTATGGTTTTTGTGATTTTATGAAAATAATTAAAAGACAATAATTAAAAGAAAATAATAATAATGCAAAATAAAGAAAGTAAAAAAAAGACAATTAGCAAACCTAGGGGGTCTGCCCCAAATTGTGAGGTTTTCTTTTAGCAATCTGGCCCAAGATTCTGAGGCCCTTTTGACTTTCGTGGCTAGCCTGTAGCTCTCTTGACCAATGCCTATGGTGTCCATCAAGTATGGTCCCTTGGATTAGCATTGTTGGCCAAGTGGCGCATTAGATGGAAGCGTGTATGGTAGTCCAATACATTGAATCTGCACTTGAACATTATATGAAGAAAAATATGAAAGGGGTGAGGACCTGGGGCTCGAACCCAGGTCCTGAACGTTACCAGCGTGTACGCCTGCCACTGAGCTATTTTGTTTATCTGTAAATTAAATAACAAATGAATATAATAAACAAAACAATGCGTTAGTGCTACTTTTCGCGCGAACTTTCAAACCAGCCAACCATTGCCTGCCACCTAGTCGTCTTCTCCATTGTTTTATTTTTTTCTGAAACACAAACATAATAACAACGGTTTTGAACCGTTCTAAAACCTATCATTAGAGAAAATAGCGAATAGGCATTGGATGCTCATAAATTGAGCGCGAGGGGAGATTCATGATCGTCTCATCGTGTTTGTTTCAGTGGTCCAAGTCTTGTGCTCCAATTTTTCCTTATTTTAAAACCCCCAATTTGAGGTTCTGAAAACCCTAAAATACGACCATGGCAATTTCTTGTATAGCGCATAAAAATCCAATCAAATCATATGGTTAGCTTTAAAACACATCACTTATCATGAATCTATAAACAAAATGCCATGAATGTGCATAGAATGTAAAATACGATTATGAGAAAAAGTGGAAAAAGCTTGACTTCTGTATACCGTTTCAAGGTGTTAGGATTGATGTTTTTGATCCAGGAAGGTTGCTTGATGTCCTTGGAAGGCAATAGGATGAATTTTGTGGCTTGAAACGACCTAGAACTAGGTTTTCAGATTTCACTTTTCAAGCAAAAATTCCAAGTTTTTGGTATGCTTTTCTGCGCAGCTTTTTGTCAATGAGCATCAGGGTTGTGATCAGGCTTATGTATGGAGTGATCTAGGTCAAATAAAATTGATCCACAATCCATGAATTGATGAATGCAATATTTGATTTTTTCACCATGATTTTCAAATCTTTTCCACATGCTTTTTGATACAAATCACATCCAATTCCATTGGTTCTTTCCATATTTGACTAGGCACGAAATCTTGAGGATATAATATGCACAAAAAGATTGAAAAACTTAGGTTAATTATTTTTCATGTATTTAATTGATTTAAATGAATTATTATTAATAAAAATTCAAATAAATAAATAAAAAATGAAGAAAAACTTCCCTTTGGGCCAAGTGGTCGTGCACATGCCTTGGATAATGAATTGTGGAAGAAAAATGGGCCCATTAGCAATTTTAGGTCATTTGAATCAATGTTGACTTTTCAAAATATCCAAAAATTTCCCAACTTCCACAAGGCACAACTTGCTCAATTTTTAAGCTTTGCTCATGTTCTTGGATATTTTGGAAAGGTCTTTGAGTCCTCTAACCAATGCCTTGGGTCCCATGTCATTTTGATTTACCAATCTCAAGTTATGGCCTTTGACTTAAAGTCTCCTTTTGTTGACTTTTGAAAATGACCTATAATGTTGAAATTGATAACTTTTTATGAGAGCATTTCTTGGACTTGGAGTATGAATATGAGTTGTAGGAAATGTCTTTATCTTCAAAATGAGCTTTGGATGGAATTTTTCTGATAATCCATGTGAAAGTTATGCCCTGGTCAATTTACAGTTGACTTTTTCAGCTGTCCAAATAAGGAAACTTTTGCATCTTGATGATTTTTGAGCCAAGCTTTGAGAATCATGATCAAGCATTGATCAAATGATGTTTGTGGCTTCAAAATAAGATGTTGACCAAAAATTTGAACTTTTGACTGTCAAATGACCATTTTACCCCTACAGTTGACTGTAGTGCAATTAGGGTTTTGACTGTGCAATTTTGTGCTGAAAGTCTTGAAACTTGGTATGAGGATGCTTGACCATATTTGTAGGCATGTGGGACTTGATTGGACCTTTGGAAACTTCATTTTCTTGATCAGAACCAAAACCCTAATTTTGACTGCTCAGGAGGCTCTTGCACTGTGCAACCCTTGGGGAATTTTGAAGCATGACTTGGCAATTTTGAAGAATATGGGAGGGCAAATTTTGGGGTACAACACTGTGACTTATGAAGACAAGAACACAAACGAAATTATGGAAGCAATATGCACCACAACCATACTACTATGGTACGCCGATTTAGTCAACTACTTGGTTGGTAGAGTGCTTCCACCCGATATGTCTTATCAACAAAAGAAGAAATTCTTTCATGACCTTGAACATTATTATTGGGACGAGCCCTTGCTTTTCAAAAGAGGCGTCAATGGTATTTTCCGTCGATGTGTTCCCAAAAATGAAATCAAAAACATAATTTTCCACTGTCATGTCGCCCCTTATGAAGGGCATGCAAGTACTTCAAAGACCTGCGCTAAGATATTACAATTTGGCCTCTATTGTCCTAGTCTCTAGAAAGACGTCCATATCGCGGTTAAAAATTGTGACCAATGCTAGCGCACTAGAAACATCTCTAGACGCGATGAGATGCCTCAAAAGAGTATTCTAGAAGTTGAATTCTTTGATGTATGGGGAATCGATTTCATAGGACCCTTCCCGTCTTCCTTTGGAAATCACTACATACTAGTTGCTACCGACTATGTCTCAAAATGGATTGAGGCTGTAGCCTCTCCAACAAATGATGCACGAGTAGTAGTCAAGCTTTTCAAGAACATAATCTTTCCAAGATTCGGTGTGTCGAGACTCGTCATCAGTAACGGTGGCTCCCATTTCATTTCCAAAATCCTAAAAAAATTATTAGTGAAGTACGAAGTCCGACTTCATGTCGCAACACCTTATCATCCACAAACAAGTGGGTAAGTAGAGGTCTCCAATAGAGAAATAAAGCAAATCTTAGAAAAAACTGTAGCAACCTCTAGGAAAGATTGGTCATCTAAGTTACATGATGCTCTATGGGCATATAGGACAGCATATAAAACTCTGATTGTAACCATACCATTTAAACTAGTTTATGGGAAATCATGTCATCTACAGGTAGAAATAGAACATAAAGCCTATTGGGCCATTAAGACCCTTAATTTAAATTACACCGCTGCAGGTGAGAAACGAATCTTAGATATCTACGAAATAGAAGAGCTTAGACTAGACGCTTATGAAAATGCTCATATATATAAAGAGAGAACAAAAAAGTGGAACGATAAACGAATATCTGGAAAAGAATTCAATGAAGGCGATATATTTCTCCTGTTTAATTCTAGACTTAAATTATTCTCGAGAAAACTTCACTCTAGATGGCCTGGTCCATTCGAAGTCACTAAAGTTTTTCAAAATGGTGGGATAGAAATCAAAGGAATTAGTTGCAAACTATTCATTGTAAACAGACAACGCTTAAAACATTATCATAGCATAGATAACAAGGAATGTTACACAGCAATTAGGCTAGATGCCCTTCCACCTTATTCATCAGACTAATCACCATGTAATGTCAAGCTTATGACTTTAAACAAAGCGCTTCTTAGGCGACAACCCAACTTTAAGTCTTTTCTTTTTTCTTTGCTTATTTGTTTTTGCTTTTTCTTTTCTTTTCTTGCTTTTATTATTATTGTTATTAAAATATGCAGTATTGTTTCTTTAATTTTTCCCGCTACTAACTTAATGCTAATTGTCAACCTACTTCAGGCTAACTTTCCTATTAGCTAGTTATACTAACCAGATGAATCAAGTTGATACGTTGGGGATTGTGTTTAGAGGGAGGAACCAGTGGAGGAGGTTTGAGTCTCTTACTGATAGGGAGATAGGATTAAGTACCTACCCTGATGGACCAGCCACGATCACCTTAGGGATTTAGGATAGTGTTCTGTTTTTATTGAGCCAAATAGGATGGGATACATCTGCTATGAGGAGAAAATTTAGCTCTTACCGTAGACTAACTTTAGAGTTATTAAGCTCCCTGGTCTACAAACCTGACCACGACCTGGGATTCAATAGAGGATTGATTAGATTTCGACTTTTTGGTATAGAGTACACCTTCACCCACAGAGAGCTAGTAGAGTTACTAGGATTCCTATATATAGCTTGTATGCATTTACCGTAGTCCAGGAAGAGCTTTTTAATGTAGGAGAGATACATTATTTATGGGGGGACATTACAAGCATTAGTAACCCCGAGCCTGAGGACATGCATTCTGAAAGCATCCACAACCCAACTTTAAGATAATTTCCCAAAATCCTAGCCCACACCCTTTTCGGTAAAGTCGAAAACATTACCACTGTTTCTAGAGCTGAGCTTTTTATCATGCTTTGCGCCTTGCAAAATCGCCCCATCAATGGAGCTACATTTATGCTGGCAAATTTTCACCGTCTTGCGGGAGTGGTCCATGAACCCATTCTTATATGTGGCTTAGTGACCATGATAGTTAATGCTATCGGATTTAGACAACAACTGCTAGACCTTGTCCCTCAGGGTAGATTCCATCCTATGGATATTAATTTCTATTTCAATAGGTGTATCATCGGGAATCTAGGCCCAGGTAACTTCGACCTACTCATTAACAATCAGTTAATGCCACTTTTCACCTTACTTGACCCTAGGACAAGCATACATGAACGGAGTAACTGGTTATATGATTGGGACACACCATACATGCCACCACATCCACTTATGAGACTCCCTTGATTTATGACCACCTAGATGCTTTCCTGTCCGATGAGGATATTGACCCCGAGACCCCTCCCTTTTACCATGACTTCCCATCTCCTGAACAGATAAGCTCAAACTTCCCCGACTCTCTAGTTTTTTCTCTGCCTCCTGTATTTCATCCTGCTCCTACTTTGAAACCATTCAATCAGATATTGATATGTTGAAGGATGAGCTTGTTATTTTGTAGATTGACTTCCATTCCTTTATAGATACGGTAGTCGAATAGTTGGATTACATTTATCAGTATCTTTTCTCTGCATCGCTGGACCGCCGTGGCTGATTCACTTGACATACTGATTTATTTTAATTCCACATTTAAGAATTGAGGAAAATTTTTTGTTTAAGTGTGGGGAGAAGTTTTATTTTCATTATTCATTAACACTTTTTTTCCCATTATTTTTGGAATTTTATCATTCAGTACAATTTTTATTTATTTCTTCAGTTCAATTTTATTATGAGTTTTCTTTATTTTGTTTATTTTGCATTAATATCATATCTATGTATATATATGCTATGCTTAAATTATTCCATATCATTTACCCATAAATATTTATGTAGAATTATTGGAAAGGTATACTGTAATATAGGATATGCAAAATATTCAGTTTTAGAGTCGTGTCGCCCGCCTCACAAGCGTGATACCCGTCACACTTTACATAGCCTTGTGCCGCTCGGCACATACGTGTGACGCTTAGCACACACTGATAATAGAGACGCGTTCCTGTATTATTACAGAAACCCTCGCTAAACCTTTCACCCTTCCATCTTCTTCAACCGCTGCTCACAATACATTGAACCATTGCCTAAATCTCTCCCCATTATCATTGCCATAAAAATCCATTAAAACCAACATATCACCTCCACTATATCTCCCTACATAAATCATCTCCAAACCCTTTTTCGTTCCAAAATCCACAATTTCTCACATAAACCATCACCCTTCTCCTTTTCTTGCTTCAAAAATGGCACGAAGAATTTCCAGACCTGAACTTGATCTTTCTGGCATTATATTTCATAACGGAGAAGCCGGAGAGCACCAAAGGGCTCAGTACCTCAAGTTCTATCAACGCTCCGTCGTAACAACGCGGTATGTGGATACTGAGTGCCTCCAAAAATTAGGTTTGCTCGATAGCGTCCAATGGTTACTCCATCACTCCGATTAGACGTCCATCTGCATGAAAAACCTCCCAACATAGGAGTCGATAACCTTGGAATTTCTAAGCTCGTTCTCATACAACTTGTGGTATGACGAGAACGAGCACCTATCCGGCTCTGCCACTTTTAGAATGTTCAACACTGAATATTCTGTAAGTCAATCAACTCTAAATGCCTTCTTCCACTTTCCTATCGAATGGATGGTACACCACTGCATTCCAGAAGACCTTGATTGGGCGTATACAGGTTTCAAGCTTTGGAAAGTTCTTACCAATAAAGAACCAAACAACTGGGAAGGACTTTATGCCTCATCCATCCATAATCCTGCAATAAGGTACTTCCATCGTGTCGTTTCCAATACCATTTTTGGAAGAATGAACAACAAAAAAGTTAATTCAAAAGAGACGTTCCTCCTCCATTGTACCTTCAAACCGAACCAAAATATCGATGCAAGCACCTTCCTCCTTTCACATATCCAGTCCTTATGCGCCAGAGGATCTACGCCTTTCTGCATTGGAGGGATAGTAACCTCTGTAGCACTTGGTCTTCACCTCGAAGAAAAGCTTACAAATTTGCCTCACTACCACCAACTTCATTGACATTGACAACTTTCAGGCAGGCCACTGGATTAAGGTTAGAAGAGATGGTAGATATAACCTAACGGTGCATAACAAGGTAGTTCCAAGTATCATTTTGCCAAACTTTGCGCTTACTAATGTTACAGATTTGTCTAAGTGTCTTTATGACCTTGATGCTCCTGCACCTGGAGAGAATGCGAGAAGCGTCCAAGGGAATATCCAAGCGGATGAAATGGAGCAGGAAATGGAACAAGGAGACACTGAACAGCAAGCTCCTCCTGAAAACGTGGCAAGAACGTCCGCTAGGCCTAGGAGAAAAAGAGAAAGAAAACCGGCCTCGAATGATGACATTATAGATGGCATAATGGAACAAAATGAGAGAATGCAGGCTATGCAAAATAACCATAATGCGATGATGCAACTTATGCTGGCCATGCAAACTCACCAGCAAAAATACGATGAAAGAAACAAGAACTGAACTGCGAGATTAACTGAGGATATGGCGGCATTGACCGTACGAGTGAATGAATTTCAAGATTATATTTACCATGTACCCATGCCCCATCCTCTGGGTACACGTGGACGAGCACGAGGAAGAGGAAGAGGACGCGAAAATGAGCAAGAATAGATTTGTTTTTCTTCTCTTCTCGTTTCCTTCTTGTTTTAAGCATTGGGACATTGCTTGTTTCAAGCTTAGGGGAGCTAGTTAGTTAAGAACTCTTTGTTGTTTCCTAGGTAGATCTTTCATTTCTATTTCTTGTAATCAAGAGAATCTTTGTACTTTCAACTTCATTTATGCAATTTTTCCGTTGTTATCTAATTTCCCACTTTCTTGAGCCATAACAAAAAAAAACCGGTTAGTTACTTGCATAATCTGATGCATTCGAAGAATATATAGTTCTCTCTCTTTGCAAAAGATATATGAGAATCTTTGAGTGAAACAGAAGTACGATGGATACCGTTGTAACACTCTAAATCCCCAGATTATGCTAGGTCGATTTCAGTACCCTTTATACTAAAACCTTAAACTTTAGCTTTAAAATAACCCCGAGTAGTTTATCTAGCAGTCAGCACCGTCTTAAACATAAACTACATAGGGAGTCGATGAATATAAGTGAATGATCTAGTGTATTTGAGAGATATATGCTTTACTGTAAGAAAATAGGGAATACACCAATTAAGTTACGTGATCCTCACACGGTTTCTTAATCTAACGGATGTAGTACCTATGTGATATAACACAAAAACCTATTGTCAGTTGGTTCAAAGGTGTCTGGAACTGAACTTGGTAGGGAGGACTACGGTCCGATCCCCTGCAACTTGCAATTGGGTGAATTAAAGGAGGTTACCGTATTCATGTTCCAGAACCTCATGCTTAAAAGGATCATAGTCATTAACCGGCTACTCTACTATGTGAGTGTGAAGATAAAGGGCTTAATGTGATTTCGCTAGAATGAAAATGGGTAAAATTTAGCGAAAGGAATTAGGTTGAGCTATAATGGCATGACTGGAATTGGTCTGCACAATAGGGGATGTTTAGTGTTATTACCGTATCTTTTGTGTCATGTTGAGCTTACGTTTCCGCAAAAACTTAGGCAGCCTCTTATGATTCGAATTGTGTCATGAAATTGAATTTAACTTGTACCTTATTAGTTTTTATACTGATTTTATTGCTTGAGGACAAGCAAAGGTTCAAGGTTAGGGGAGTCTGATAACACGAAAAGATATAGCATTTTCCGTCCAAATTATATAGATTAAATTTCCGATTCTTTGATTATTATGTCACATTTTATCCCTTTTTGTAGTTTTTGAATCATATTTCAGGTACTTAGCATTTGCAAGGCATAAATAAGAAAAGGAAGAAAAAAGAATGGAAAAATGAAGAAGAAATGGTTTTAAAACAGAAAAAATGCAGTTTTGTAGCAGAGAAGCGTGTCGCCCACCATAAAGTCGTTACGACTGGCACAAGCTAAGTTTATGTGCCCCTTGGCACATGCACGTTATGATCGGCACATGCTTGAATTATGTGACCCACGTCACGTACCACACCATGCTCCCCATGATCATCCAGGCAGTTATGAAGCTTTCATCAACAGAACATACTCAGCGCATATTCCTGGATTTTTCTCCATGTTTCAGTAACGCAAATCATGGGAAGTTACATATTTTTCCTCAACAAAAAATGGACTCTATAAAAAGCAGCAGTTACCAACAATTGACGGGTTCCGCTCCCTCTCGTTTTGATCTTTTCTCAGGCACTTTAGAATTACACAGTATTATTGTTTTCAATTCCATTTTACTCTGTTCTACAATTATTTTATTGTATTCCGTTGTATTATTTTCCAATATTTCTTTTCCATTTTTCGTAGTATTCTGTAGGCAATAAAACCTTACCATTAAAAGCAGTATTTTTCCACATCGGAGAAATACTACAACATTAGTTTGGTTCAAGGGTTCCATAATTTTTTTAGGATTTACTATAATTGTATTCGAGCCATTCTTACATCAAGTCAATCCTTCCGGCTTGTGGAGGACACACACTTTCTTGGAATTAACCGATTTCTTATTCACTTTTCAGGTTCTTATTCTAATTAGCATAATTTATTTATTTCTTACTATGCATGAGATGTTGAATTTACACTTTAATTTTATGATATTATGTGATAATATTATGTATGGCTAGATTCCCTATACCGGTATGTAAAACTTGACCAAAAGGATTCGGTAATTAATTGGCATTATTATTTATTTACAAAAATAATTTTCTGGTTTTAATTTCCAATTGAATATTTAATTGTTTTTGTACGGAAGTAAGAAACAGTCTAAGGTTAAAATCAATAGAACGGAAGTTTGAGGTTTTACCCAGATAGTGGTTATTGAAACATTAATTTTAAAAACAGCAGAAGCGCTTTAACATTAATTGGAACTTATTTGTTTTCAAAAAATACTTTTTAGTTTTAAATGAAACAACGAAAGCGCTTATTTCGACCTTAACTGATATGATCTAATTCAATAGAACGGAAGTTTGAGACGAGGGTTTTTAAACGAGTAGTTTCACTGAAACTGTGTTTTAATACTAAAAACAAATGCCAATAACATACTGAATCCCTTAGGTTAACGAAATACATACCGGTATCTTGTCATTAATTATTAAATTCTAGTTAATTCCTGATTAAACCCAAGAACTCAAATTTATAATTAGCCTTAGCTTTACATAGTAACCTTTAGATAACAGTAGTTCTGACCATCAGTCCTTGTGGGTTTGATATCTTTTAAAACTACGCGATAGAATGTGCACTTGTAGTCACTACACCTGATAGACTCATAAAGTCGCGATCAGAAGGCCCAACATTTTCTATGGTATGCCCCGAAGAATTGGCATGATACTCACACCTGACATTTGCATCGTACATTGGTGGAAGTGCCCCAATTGGAAGAGCTAAATGCTTTTTCTCTACCAAAGATGCTTGAAGTAGGTGCTGCGGTAGTTGACCGTGAGACATAGGGAGTGGATCAAACTTTCTTTGCGGCCTTTTATCCTGTTGTTGTCTTCGTCGAATTATTAATGGTTGTGGTGCCCTAGGTTGTGAGGCCACAACATTAATTTCTCCTTCCACTTTTTACGAGAAGTTATGTCTTTTTGAATTATAAGGGGTACTAGATGATGCCCCCTGTATCTTTCCACTCTTTATGCCTTCTTCAATTCTCTCACCGATAGTCACCAAATCAGAAAATTTGGAAGCGACACTTCCTACCATCTTTTCATAGTATAACCCTTGTAGAGTTCCCATGAACATGTCGACCAATTCTTTCTCCAGGAGTGGTGGTTGTACTCGGGATGTCGTTTCTCTCCACCTTTGGGCATATTCCTTGAAGGACTCCTCTTTCTTTTGAGACAAGTTCTGGAGTTGCATGCGGGTAGGCGCCATGTCTAGGTTGTATTTGTATTGCTTCAGGAAGGCGTTAGTAAGATCTTCCCATGTCTAAATATGAACCAGCTCTAACTGCATATACCAATCTAGGGATGCCCCACTCAAACTGTCTTGAAAACAATGAATCATCAACTTCTGGTCCTGAGCATAGACGTGCATCTTCCTGTAATACATATGCAGATGGTTCCTTGGATAGGTGAGCCCATCATATTTTCCAAAGTCAGGTACTTTGAATTTCAGTAGGATCACCACATCCGAAACTAGACCCATTTTGAGAGCATCTACATTGAAAGCGTCGTAATCCTCCACAACTTTTAACCTTTCCTCCAGAGCTTTGTACTGGTCGAGCACAATTAGATTCTCAGTAGCATGAGCATGAGTTTTTATTTGAGGTGCTTGATTGACATCCTCTAAATAGTGCTCTCCATAATGTAAATCCAAGTAGTTGTCTGCGTTGTTAATCGGAATCTGCAGGGTATGGGATGCCCCTACCTTCGGTGGAGGTGGAGCAAACCCTTTAGTCTCAGCTTTCCTTGTCTCTTGTTGAGCCATGGTTGAATTTTGAGGTCCTTCTTCTGGCTCTTCCCTTAGTTGGTGACCGCTTGATGCATCAATGGTTTGGGCTACTTCTTCAAAGGCTTCCCTAGGAATTCGTTCTTGTCTTTCAATAATGTTCTTCGAGGCTAGAAGAACTTGGTTTATGTCTCCTCTCATTGAGTCAACATTGCCATTGACTTGCTCCAAATCCTCTCTGAATACAGCTTGGTTCTCCTCAATTTGTTCCATGACTTTCAGTTGATGATCTCTTGTTTGGTACGGTGGTCGGAGAGGTGATGCTTTTCTTCTACCAATGGTTTAACTGGAGAATTTTTGAAAAAGATAAGTTTTTGTATGAAATGCAGGTGTTTGTGAATGTATGCATGCGTATGAATATGTATGAATATGCCAGGGTTTCTGCTTTTGAATGTCTTATTCACATGGATATATATATATATATATATATATATATATATATATATATATATATATATATATATATATATATATATATATATATATATATATATATATATATATATATATATATATATATATATATATATATATATATATATTATTTTTCAGGTTTTGCTTTTTTCATTGGTGAATATCTTAAAAAATAAGTGTGTGACTTGAATATGGAAACAAAAAGTACTTTTATTAATAATCATCTTCAAAAGGGAATTTATTTCAGATATTGAAAAAAAATATTCTAACCAAAAAGAAACTATTGGAAGCACTAATATCTTCACAACTCTCTCGGGCAGTTTCTCCTTGATGATTATTATCTTTGTCCTATCTGGCTTGACAGAAAAATTATTTCCCTTGGCATTTATTTTTAAGACACTCACCAAAATATTTGACTTATCTTTTGTAATCCCGTGAATAAGAAAAACAACAAAAAATAAAGGGTAATGAGTATATGAAATGCAAAAAAAGGATGAATGCATGAATGTATGGCTTAGTGATGGGATTTTATGAAAGGTACCCTTAGAAAATAGGCTCCTAGTTTTAGCCTACGGATATTCTACCCTCCCTATAAGGTGGTTTCCATAAGAGTATCATGAATAACACTAGAGGGAAAGGAAAAAGGGTCTTACTTAAGCAGAGCCTCTTTACAGACCAAAGCTTTTGTCTCTAGGTCATAAAAGGTCTCGTCATGAGTTTTAGGTTTAAAGGTCGTACAAAGAGTCATAACTGTCATTCCAAAGTCCTACTTCTCAATAGGATATCTCTTGAGAGGTATTGCTTTTATGGAATTCAACCGACTCTAGGAGAAGTCGTCACATAAACTCATAGGACTGATGTAACCCCTTGGCTAATAGACGAACCTTCTTTCTAAGGATTTTTTGAAAATTTTTTTTTGTAAAATTTTAAATCCCACCACAGATATAATAAAGTGATAAGATATAATGAGCAAAATAAATGAATAATTAAATAAACAAAATATAAAGACCTTAAAATCAAGAAAACCCTAAAAACCCTAAAACCAAAAGAGAATGCTACTATACCTAGGGTTGAGTCTGCAACAGAGTCGCCAGCTATTATAACTGGTTTTAAAATAAGAGTCACCACCCTTATTTTTTATCCCAAGGAAGGGAATATAAAGGTTAACTCTAAAAAATCAGAAATTCTAGGTTTTTTGACTCTGTTTTAGACGAGAAGAAGGTGTTAGGCACCCCCTCATCTACCTTGTTCACAAGGATACTAGGGTTAGAAGCGTGGTTTTTAAGAAATAGGGTTTTAGTTTTTATTAGGGGAACTCGCCACGATTTTAGTCGTACGCCTACGTATCCTCTTATGAGGAATCAGAGTCCCAATTTGTAGTTCGTATTTGGTTGGTGTTTTTTTATAGAATCACGTAGAATTATTTTCGAATTATCCTTGAACCTTGTCTGGGTTTGAAAAATGAGTGATCGTAGACGTAGTTCACAGTTAATTTTGAAAGTAATTCTCTTTAATCCTTTATTTGAAAAATGATCTTCAGATTTGAATTATGTTAGTAGAAAAAAGTGATTTACTGTAGGTTAACTATTTTAGGGTGAGGATATTAAGGGCCCAAGTCCAAAAATTGAACTTGGCCCAAATGCATAGAGGGGGGTGTGAATTTTAGTCTAGTAGTAAAAACAGGGTGTGTATTTAATAAGGGCCCAAGTTGAGAAATTGAATTTGATCCAATTTATGTAGGAGGGTTTAGTAATATCTTCAAGAAATATTGAATTAATTGATTTAAAAAAATTATTAAATATCAGCACATGATTAGTGATTTTATTTGCAAGTGTTTGAATTACAATTATTTTTATATTTTTATATATTTTGTATATTTTAAAACCCCAATAACTACACTAATTTAATAAAGGTAGTAACTAAATTAATCCATTTAACTAATCTAATACTTTGAGTTTTAATTTCTTGAGTATTTTTTTTTTAGAATAAAAACTAACTTAAATTGAATCAAATTAATTAACTTAATAAGATTTATAAATAAAAAAGTAATGATTTACTTCAATTATAACTAAGGGACAATAAAATAGTAACATCACAAGAGACTTTTCAAATGGTATAATAATGGCAAACAATTCAAAAATGGAAATACATGATATATGTCAATTAGCGTTATACCTTATTAGTTGGTTTTTTCTTTAAAAGCTTTTAAGTGCTATAGCCAATTAGGGAGCGACATGTGGTGTTTTGTTAAGAAAAAAACAAAATTATAGAAGCATAAGTATGAGACGACGGATGATGGTGATAATGTGCATGTGTGTATTTTCTTGAGACAAGATTATATTTTATTTTTCTTATTTCATATTCAACACTTAGATAATGACACTAATGATTTAGAACTAATAAGTGAATAAAAAACCTCTAACCTATATGAATTAATTATTTGAAATTAAAATAACAATAGAAAAAAAATTATGATAACTAAAAGACCAAACAAATCAAATAGATCACTAAAAACAACATATAGACAACAAGCATTACAATCATCAATCAAGCCGTATAGAATTGAAAACAAACAATGTAAAAGCACAACAATATATCAACAATAAACCACAAATTAAAAAATTCGAGTTTTACTAACTTGGAGTGCCGTGACCAATTTAAGCGACTTACTTTCCTTTTTTCGGTGCGATATTTTTCCTTTGGAGATCACCGCTTGCTGAAGGCTTATGGTTTATTTGTTGTTGTTCTTCGATGTGAAGAGCAACAACTTTGAGAGAATAATTTTAATAAATTGTGGATTCTCCAAATAATTGTTGATGTCCTAATAGTGTGAAAGAGTGACCTATTTATAATGATAATTAGGTCAACAAATTAGGAAATAAAATTGATTGGCCAATCAAAATTTTCTTGGTCAGTTAGCTAACCAATTAGAGATTGAGTATGATATAAAATGAATGACACCATTTGACCATTAAGAACCAATTAATTAGAAAATGCAATATTTTTTTATATTTATTATAATTATTGCACTCAATTTTGATAAAAAGGGCATAAAATCAAATAAATAATATTTTTAAAAATGCCTTAATTATAAAAACGAAAACAATATTTAATTAATAAAAAATAACTTTTTATGGTTAAAAATATAAATAGTTAGTAATAAATAAACAAAAAATATCCAAAGTGCACCAAGTGAGAGACGAACCAATGACCTCATACTTGCGAGCTTCATTCTTTACCAATTGTGTTCTCTTGTTTATTCGAAATAAAAATTTAATTAAAAGTATATGGAGACGAGCAAGTATTTGTTATATTTTAAAAAAATACAAATAATTTGAAAAAAATTATTATATTTTTAAATAGACTTTGAGAATGAATATTTATAAAGCCCTGAAATATTAGTGTAATAAACAAAAAGAATTTTATAGCCAAGTTTGACAATAATTTTGACCGTCACACTGGGGTGGGCACATTTGGAGTGTGACATAATCCATTACCTGACATTAATAAAGCTTTCTCTTTGCTTATTTAACAAGAAAGAGAGATGAATAATGCAGTTTCTGCCATTATACTTGTTGTTGGAAACAATGAAGAAAACATAGCTGTGAATGCTCAAGCATCTCATGATGCTCAACCTAGCAGACATAATCAGTATAGAAGAAAATGTCATGGTAATGGTGGTCAAAGAGGTCAGAATCGAGTTTTCACTCATTGTGAAAGAATAACCCATAAAATTGATACTTGTTTCATTAAGCATGGTTATCTTCCAGGCTTCAAGAACAAGAGTAAGGGAAATTTTTCTGGTTCTCAGCAGCCTGTAACCATCAATAATGCATTAGAAAAATCTACACCAGGTTCCACTAATACCTCATATGGTTTGACTCAATAGAAATACAACAATATTCTTTCACTTCTTCAACAATAAAAAATTCCTTCCACAACCAACTCAATTTCCACCTCTCCTCTTGTGATGAACTCTCTTTCTTATAATACCAATGGTAAGTCCCTTTCTCTTTGGATTCTTGACACAGGTGCCGCAAATTACATTTCTTTTAACCTCTTAGCCTTCACTAGTTATAAGTCTATAGTTCCAATTTCTGTAACTTTGCTCGATGGTTCTTAATTATCTACCTCAATATATGGTTCTGTCACCCTTACACCATCTCTAGTTCTACATAATGTTCTTTACATTCCTTCCTTTAATGTCAATCTTATCTCTATATAAAAATTGTCTCAAAGTAATGTCTGCTCTGTATAATTCAATGCTAATTCATGTTCCATTATGCAGAACCCTTCCATGGAAACGATTGGTATAGCTGAGTTGCGAAATGGATTATATGTCATTAATTCCATTGGACCTCATTTTTCTTGTAATTCTATTTCTTATAAAAATTGTAATGTTTGGCATATGAGATTAGGACATCCTTCTCATACAGGCTTACATGTTATTGCTAATATTTTTCCTTTTGTTTCATGTAAGAACAGTAATTCACCATGTGATTCCTGTCACTTTGCAAAGTAGAGAAAACTCCATTTCCCTAATAGTATTACTTGTACTAATGATGTGTTTGAGATTCTTCATGTTGACTTGTGGGGCCCTTTTCCCACTATTTCTACATTAGGACACACGTATTTTCTTATTCTAGTATATGACTATTCTAGGTTTACATGGGCGATTTTTCTTAAAACCAAAGATCAAACCAAAGATAGCCTTATGCAATTTATATCCTATGTTGAGAAACAATTTAACAAATCCATCAAATGTTTGAGGTCTGAAAATGGCTCTAAGTTCCTAACTCTACACAATATCTTATCATCCAAGGGTATTATGCACCAAAAATCATGTGTTGAAACCCCTCAACAAAATGGGGTAGTTGAGAGGAAACACCATAATATACTCTATGTAGCTAGGTCTCTACACTTTCAATCCAATATGCCTTTGAATATGTGGAACTTTTGTGTTCGCCTAACACGAATCGTGTCAGGATGGGAGAATGAAGAAACATGGAAGTCAGTGGTGCAACACGGGCGGTTGTGTTGCCTGACATGGGCCATGTTGCAACCCCTGGGAACTTAAAAGAATATTTGGGAGTTTAGAGCCAACACGAGCGGTCGTGTTGCCTAACACGGGCCGTGTTGGCCCGTGACATTGATTTCCTGATTTTTTAATAATTTTTCTATATGTTAAGCTGTGAGAGATTTTTGGGTACTTCCAACTAACCTGGATGAATGGTGACTATTTAAATAAGTTTTCACAAGGAATAAGGGGACTTTTTTAGAGCGAAGAATAGTTTACACGACTGAAGATTGGAGAAGTCAAGGTTTTCAGAGAGCGAGAGATTTTCATGCGCGGAAGCAATTGAAGATCAAATTTCATCCCAATCCTTGTAATGTATATATTTTGTCTTGTGATTATTTTGAAAAATATGAGTAGTTAAACCCCCCAATGCTATGGGGTATCCCTGATTTGAGTCTGTAATGATTATGAGTTCTTGAGTTCTTTAATAAAGTTGTTTTCTTATTCAATTTAATCGTGCAATGTTTTCACGCTTTCCTGATTTGACCAATTAGGATTAATCTACCGTTAAGAACCAGCTGGACCACAGTTGTTAAGGTTTTTGTACAATTAGGCTATAGTAGATATCACCTAGGACTATGGATACCCTATAGTTATCAGATCACTCTTGATATAATAAAGGCTTGACTCCAACAAATATCTCTAACGACTTAAGATTTAGGATGGATGGTTAAAGGTTTTCCCGCTAAGGCCTTAGGGGAAGATAATATAAAGGGTTACAATTGAAGGATATGAATTTATTGAAGAGATCAAGGTTCAAGGTTTTTACAGGAAAATTATAAACCATACCCTAGCATGCTCCTCATATCTGTGAAAAAGCCCTAATTTACATTTTGCTTATTTTTTTATTTTTGCTAAGTGACAATTCCTAAACCACAACGGTTATTGGTTTTTGTATATAATTCTATATTATTCTATAATATAGAATATATTCTAAATATATCTATAATCTAATTTTTTGAATGATTCATAAGCAATTACAAAAAAAATTCTTTTTCATTACTGGATTGAAGTCAGAACTAGATAGTTCCTGTTTCAATAGTGCTTTTTTTATTTGAAAAAGTCTAAACTACAAAAAACCCATTCCACGTTGTTGTTAAAACCCCAATTAAGTTTTTGTTTAATTGAATGTGAATTGAACTTGATAGTTGCATGCAGTCCTTGAGATCGATATTTGGGGAATCTCCCTGTTATTACAAGCAAAATAGTGCACTTGCTATATTTTCCATCAAGTTTTTGGCACTGTTACCGGGGACTGCCTAGTTATTGATTATAATTTGAGTTCAATTAAAATTGTGTTGCTCTGCAACTAAAATTTATTTTCTGTAATTTGTATATTTTTGTTATTACTGATTTTTCCTAACCTTTGCATGCGAGGACAACCCTCGGCTTAATTTCCTTCGATATATAGACTCAGGTTTAGAATCAGAACCCTAAACTATGGGTGAAAACCCACCACCACTGGAGAGACTTCTTGGGGACTATGGAGGAGAAAATACTCTCACAGGTCTGTTGACTATCGTGAATCAACCGGTAAATGTTGCAAATTTTCAACTGCAACCTTCAACCATCCGCCAGCTCGAGAATAGATCTTTCACCAGAAAGATCAATGAAGATGCCAATTTGTAGAGATTCCTCACCATGAGTACTACTTTGAAGATTGAGGGGCACTCTCAAAAATCCAAGAAAATTAAGGATGTTCCCGTTCACGTTGTCTGAAGATGCTGAAGAGTGGTTTTACTCATTACTTGTTGGAAGTATCACCACTTGGGAACGGATGAAGAAGACTTTTGTTGATGAGTACTTTCCTGCTTCTATTTATATTCACAAAAGATATGATATTATGAATTTTAAGCATAAGGAAGGAGAGTCGCTAGGTGATGCTTATAAGAGGTTCAAGAGGTTATTAGTAGCCTGTCCCACTCACAACATGGGTCAAATGGAGCAAATGAAAATGTTTGTAAATGGCCCCATAATGAAGACAAAGCAGCTTATTGATACAACTGCTATTGTGGCTCATCCAAATTTACAACAACCACTGGTGTGAAGAAGATTATTGAAGTCATTGCTGCAAATGAGCATCTGGAGCTATATGACAGAGTTGTAAGCAAACCATAGGGAGTGATTAATTTGAAGTTGGAAATTAATAAGTAGTTGAAAATTGAAGAAGTAGTTGCTGCAGAAGTAGAGAAAAAGTTAAAAGCAATGAACATGGGTGCTCAACATGTAGCTCAGGTTTAACAGGTACAAAAGGTAGCTTGTGAAATTTTTACTGGATCGCACCTTATTGTGCAATGTATTGCAACTCCACAACAAATTGAGGGGATAAAATTCTTGAGGCAAAATAACACATGTTCTAACACCTATAATCCTGGGTGAAAGAATCATTCTAACTTCTCCTGGAAAGATCAGTAGCAACAAGCTCCTCAAAAGGCAGAGTAGGAGGTGGCTATTGAAAAGATAGATGCCCACACCTCTCAATTTCAAGAAGAGACAAGAAGTAATTACAGGAATACCACAACTGCAATAAAAAATTTGGAAGTTCAAATGGGACATATTGCACAACAGGTAGCGTTGCAAGTACAAGGAAATCAGAAAAATCATAAGAATGTTAATGTTGTCACAACAAGGAATGAGAAAGTTGCTGAAGAGAAGAACGATGAGGTGATGTTTTATGGTAGTATCATAGAAGTAGAGCTGGAAGTTAGAGAAAACAAGAAAAAAATAGGAAGAAGTGGTATCACCTGTGAAGCCAGTAGAAGAGAAAACTAAACCAGAAATCAAGTTGTCGTATCCATTTTGAGTTGCAAAGAAGGACACAAAAGAGAAAGAGTTTGATAAATTTGTCTAGTTGTTCAAAAATCTAGAGATTAATATACCATTCTTTAAAGCACTCGACAAAATTCCTTTGTATCAGAGATTCATGACAAAGGTATTATCAAAGAAGATGTCGACAAAAGAGGGATCAGTACCCTGTGATGAGAAATTCTGTGTAATTGTACCGGAAAGGAAAATACCTGTCAAGTAGAAGGATCTGGGGTCAGTTTCAATACCACGCACCATAAAAGACAGAACTTTCAAGAGGTTTTTGGTTGATTCTGTCTCTAGTGTGAGCTTAATGCCATTATTGATTTTCAAGAAGCTCGATATTGAGAAGTTAAGCGGGAGTAGGACAAAATTGAAATTTACGGATCACACCATCAAGCAGTCATATGGGATAGCTGAAGATATGTTAGTAGAAATTGACAATTTTGTTTTCCCAGTTGATTTTTAGATCATTGGTATACCTAAAATTGAAGAGACTCCTATCATTCTTGGTTGACCATTTATGCTGACTAGTCGATGCAATTTTGATATCGAGACAGTTAATCTAACACTAAAATCTTTTGATGAGGAGATAAATTTAAAGGTGTTGGAGATAAAAAATAATGGTGCAGGTGAAAAGAATCAAGCTTTACTTGGTATGATCAAATTAGCAGGAGACAACAACAGTTTAAAATCACCCCCCAGAGAAAGTCTCCATCATAAGCTCTCAAGTGGCATCAACAAAAACTTCTAAGTTCAGTCCAGAAGTCAAGAAGGGAAATAAAAGAAAACTCAAAGGTGAGAAGATGGAAGTTAGAAGGGACTGGAAGTACAAAGTGGTCAATGCTTTTGATTTGAATGAGTTCCGGGTTACAGAAAATACACACAACAAGGTATGGAAGAGGAAGTATCCCCCATAAGGGGAAGAACCTCGAGCCATGCAACGTTAAACGAAGCGCTTTTTGGGAGGCAAACCACACTTTTAAATAACTTAGTTTCTCTTTGTATTTTTTTTTGTTTTGTCTGCGGGTAAAAAAAGGGAGCCTTATTGGTGAAAGTTAGGAGGCAACAGCTGGTGTTGCATTTCCCTCTGTAATCACCTTCCTCGAGCTTGTTTTGAAACATTGGGCCAATGTTCAGTTCAAGTTTGGGGGGTTTTATTTCTTTTCTTTTACTGCTTTCCTGTTCGATTTGTTGTTGGTTTTATGCTAAGTTCTGTGTAAATCCACGAGTTAAAGTCCTTCCCAAATTTTACCAAATTTTTTTGTTTTGTTCAAGAACTTGTTTCTCATAGAGTTCATGAATAGTATATAGAGACAAAGGGATGATTTTTGGGAGGTAGGAAGTTCGGAATAATGAGACAGTGATACGAGTCTAACATGTAGATTTATACCATAGTGCTTGAATCTTGAGAAGTACTCCTGAAGTAGTTTATCCTTTGCATAATATAAATTCACATGCATGTATGATTGATGGAGAATAAATAAAATTGGCACCAAATGATGAAAAGGAGGTAAAAGGCATATGACTTGCTAAGTTGGGTAGTCCCCACTCGGTTATTTATCCCAAAGGGGGTTGATCCCCAAATATTGTCCAAAATGACAATATATAACTGTAAAGTTTGAAATTTTCATAGGTAATTAAAAGTAGCCAATGCTGCTATTATGTTCCTAAACAAAAATTCATGATTAGTCTTGTGCATGTGATGATTATCATTAATCTCATTGCCTTAGTTTGACTATCCGAATGAAAAAGGAGGAAAATCAGAAAAATACTTAAGTCTAAAGCATAGTTAGAGAGGTATCCGAATAGTAAGCTCAGGTTAAAAGGTTCTTACACAAACTCTTGACGTCATGTGAATATCGAACGAACTGATTTTTGGTCAAGTGGAACGAATGTCTCGCATATGAGTATCGATCTGCTGTGATTTTGATGAGTTCTTGTAATGGTCGCTTGAGGTCAAGAAACGATTTAACTTTAGGGGAGTTTGATCAATGGTTTTTACACAAATATTTAGCAGTTATTTTAGTTATATTTTCTTTTATTGCCGAGTTTTTTATTTCATTTTAACGCATTTTATGCTTTGGTTTTGTGTTTTAGTATTTTCAAGGTCAGAGGAATAAAACAAGACAACTCAGGGCGAAAGTGTAATAACTCGGAGTTTCAGAGAAAGTAAAAAATCCACCTACAGGAGGCCTAACACAGCCACCGGTGTCGCCTGACATGGGCGTGTCAGGATGGAAGAATGAAGAAAGATGGAAGTTAGGGGTGCAACACGGGAGGTTGTGTTTCCTGACATGAGCCGTGTTGCAACCCTTGGGACCTTAAAAGAATATTTGGGAGTTTGGGGGCCAGCATACAGCCATGTTGGCCTGTGACGCTAATTTCCTGATTTTTAATAATTTTTCCATATGTTAAGCTGTGAGGGAATTTTGGGTACTTCCAACCGACCTGGATGAATGCTGACTATTTAAATGAGTTTTCACAGGGAATAAGGGGACTTCTTTGGAGCGAAGAATAGTTCACACGACTTAAGATTGGAGAAGTCAAGGTTTTCGGAGAGCAAGATATTTTCATGTGCAGAAGTGTTGTACCCAAAAATTTGCCCTCTTCTTTCAGTAAAAAAATATCCCTCCATACTCCTGGGATTTTCAATCATCCTAAGCTACTGAGGCTTCTCAGGCCTCGTAACACCTCAAGATGATTCTCTATTTCATCAAAGGATCAAGAACCTGCAAGTATTTTGGAATGAATCGCAGTTTTCTTATCTATTGGCTCTGGCGCATGGGTTTGATTATTGAAGTGTGTGATGTCATTCTTTATAAGATCTTCGAAGCAGTATCATCCTAAATTTTGTTCGAATGCGCTTTCAATTATCAACTAAGATTCATTGGGCTGAAGATTCTTATGGTCACTCTATTTTCCATGTTTCAAACAAGGCATTCATCGAAGGATTCTTCAAAGCGTCAATTACTAGTTGAATCAAGATATCTTTGTCGGAATTGAAATGAATGCAAAAAAAAATCCGTTGAGAGCAAGGCTTTTGTTGTTATCTTGAAGATTGTTGTTTATTGAGGAGGATTGAAGATTTGGGTCATTATGAATTTATTATTGTAGGAATGTTCCTTAAGATAATTATTCTGATCCAATTTGCTAAAATAATTTCATGTTCCAAAGATAGAAGTTTTGTTCGTTTGAAATGAACAAAAGGATAAATGCAAGATTTGATCAAAAATATCAATTTGGTTCTTTTACAAGCACTATGGTAAGGATTTTAAGTTCTAAGGCTTCATTGATTACAATAATATATTTCAAATGTTTCAAGCAAGAATGTATTAAAGGGGTTCACATAAGTTTCTTACAATTTCATTTACAAAATTTGAATTATAAATTCCTATTTTGTTCTAAATGCATATAAAAGAGAGGACTCTTCTTCAATCTTCGGGTTCCTCGACTTCATCTTCCAAGACTTCCTTCATCATCATTCCAAACTTGTGTCAACGCATCAATACATGAAACACAAAAAAAAAAATAGAGCTATTAGTAAACACAAACATGGAAATAAGCAAAGAATTGAAAAAAGTATTTCAAGCTCATCATTAGGGTGATTTATGGAATCAGAAAAAATAAGGGTGTTGTGTGTTAAAGCCTCAAACATTTATGTTTCTATCATGGGCTAATTTCTATTAAAAATCATAAAGTTTTATTTGGTTCACAATAGAAGAAAAAGGTAAAAAAAATATAATTCCTTCAATTAATCCCAAACAGAATTTCAATTCAAGCCCAACAAAAAAAAGCCTCATACATGTTGTATCACAAAATCAGAACATACATCATTAGCTTAGAAAATGTTACTTTTTTCAAATCACAAAGACAAAGTTGGTTCATAAAAAGTACAAAGAAGAATCAAATCAGATTTCAAAAAAAGACTCATCATGTTCTCACGCAACCAAAACAAAGAGCCTCATGTGATTTCATATCAAAAGAAAAAACTCAGAAATTGTAATGTCAAATCATAGGCCAAAGCAACTATACTGCAAATCTAAAACAAATCTCAAAGCAAATATTTTTTTCATAGAAAACTCAAAAAAAAAAAACAAGCATCACAGGAAACCAGCAAAAGAACCAACAACTTGATTTATCAAAATAAAGCAAGTACAAAGCCTGCAAAAAGTACCAAAACCAGCACAACAGGTACATAACCCAGCAACCAGCAACAAGTAACTGGGTACCAAAAAGTAACCAAGAGCCAAAAGTCAGCAAGCAAATTCGGAAATCAAAGTGACAAGGAAAAGTCCCTCAAGTCAAAATCAAACTTGTACAAGAGACAAGCAAGCCAAAATCACAGCATAAAAACAGAGCCACGGTTTATAGCAAAAGGGGAACAGGATTCACAAAAAAAATATACTTAGAGGATACAAAAACACATAGAGGCCGAAACCTCAACATCACCTTCCACCTTCTTGTTTCAAGAAAAAAATTCACAAAACATACAAACAGAGCCAAAAAACCACCACACAACCAACACCATCATTTTCCAAAACCCCTCAAGATTGTTTACAAAAACATACAGAAGCAAAAACCAAACATCAAAACCGTAACAATTTGGTTCATCATCATTTTCCAAAAACCTAATCCTTCAGAGTACATAAAAGAGTAAGAGGAGGAAACATCTCACCAAAATCGTGTAGAAAAAGCAAATCGGAACCCTTAGGGTTACGGTCACCCCCCTTTTCGATCTACGCCAAACCATGTAAAATCTGCAAAATTTACTCACGGATTAGAATAGAGGAGGGAAAGACAATTCAAAAAATGAAAGAAAAATGAAGGTTTGAGTTTCGCTGCCGCCGTCTCCACCGCAGGGGCGATTTCTGGCGCGGCATTTCTTTGTCTTCGACGAAGAAGAAAGTCAGAGAGAGCGAGAGAGCCTAAGAAAGTGAAAGAGATTTTCTGTAAAAAAATGAGATACCATCTCATTTTTGGTTTGTTTTGTTTAAAACAAACCGGGCCATAACACCATTGGCCCATCTTCCTTACCCACGGATACCCCCTCGATTCCATTCTTACAGCCTTCTTTTGCTATCCACCACCAACTCTTCTTTTCCTTCCTCAAATAACAACACAGACCTAACTCCCTTCACTCATACATGCACCCCCTGTTGCTCATGGTACCACACATGCCCAACATTTTTTATTTTTCTTTATTCTGTTTACAAAAATCAATTTGGGCCAAGCTTAACCAAAATCTGTTTTACACAAAAAAGACCCTAAATTCAATTTTTACCCTGACTTAATTCTTTTATATGTTTTTTATTTTATTTTCTTTCTTTAAATATTATTATTATAATTATTATTTTTTATTAACAAAAAAAGACAAAAACTATTTTATTTTATTTATACTATGTACTTATTTTATTTTTAAGATTAAAAATACCAAAACATTTGTATTACAAAAATTTAATTTCTTTTCTAATCAATTAATATTTAGACTAGAGTTTAATCTTTCTTTCTTTAATTTGAAATTAACTTAGAATTTAGTTTTCTCTTTTAATTAACTAATTTCTTTTTATATTAGAATTAAAAATCTTCTTTCTCAAAAAACCCTAAAAAACAAAAACTTGTTTTCTTTAATAAATTAATTTATTCTATTTAACTTAAATTTAATTTTCTTAGTTTAATTAATTTTCTTTTAGTTAAATAGGTCAAAATCTTCCCATAGCAAAAATCCAAAACCAAATTAATTTTTTCTTGTCCATTTACTTCCTTGTACATTATATATTTCAATTCTTGTATATTTATTCAATATGGTTGTAATAGATAATTAGGGCTTTAACTTTCTTGCAATTCCCATTTGTAATTTGTATACCCCATCCCCAAATGATGTAATAGCGTAGGCCATTTATTTTCTGCAATTTACCGCTTTCATATAAATGCTAGTTAATTAGGGTTTGTATGGCAAGATAAAATCAATCTTAGAAAACCCTAATTTAAGATAAACAAGCACGAAAATTAAACACTTGCACCTATAGGGTTAACTCCACTTGTTGCCTTGAGAATAAATAGTCATGTTATGCATGTGAGACATCTTAGCAAAAACAATAAAAAATATAAAGATCATAGTCCCTAGATGACGCCTCAAATGTTGCCTTATAAATGATCTTAAACCCTTAATAAATATGATAAGGTATCTCACAACATTGTATTTTATGACTATACGATGACCCACGCCCGTCCCTTCACATCCAAAGATAGGGTTAGTTACCAATCAATGGTGAGATAACAATATCAAAGGAAGAGAGAAATGAACAAAATACTTTTGAGTAGGTAGAACATTCTTAGTTGCTTGCTCACAATCCATCTTCAAAAACAAACATCTTTTCAAAACACCAATCACTTTAAAAAAAACATGAAATATTTTCAAAAGTCCAACACTTTGTATGCATTCTTGTAGAGATGAGAATCATTACAAAGTTTGCCTAAACGAAGGCGCTTTTCAAAAATACTTTCAAACCAATAAGCAGTTACATAATTATGAAAAAGAAATAATTAAACGCGCGGCGAATTAAATACAAGGATGGTTGAAAAATAACCTAAAACTCTAAGTGAGGAAAAGTATTTTTTGTGGATTTTTATTTGTGAAAACAATTAAATTACAAATTAACTAAACCTAATTTCTAATTGTTTTTAATTATGAAAGAAAGTAAATTACCCTAATTTTCTAATTAAATTAATTAATTAAAGAAATAAATATTTATGATAAAAATGATTTTGGTGTATTTTTGAAGAAAATTAATTAAGTTATGTACAATTAAAATCCTAAGTCTAATTATTTTTAATTATATATAAAAAAAATTAAATTGCCCTAAGTTAAATTAAACTAACTAATTTAGAAATAAATGTATTATTAAAAAAAGATTTTTATGATTTGTGATTTGTTAATTTAAAAAAAAATTAATTTTGTGTTAATTAAAAAGAAAAGGAAAATAATTAAAGAAAATAAATAGAGAAAGAAAATAAAGATTTGGGCTTGTTTGCATTGCTAAAGAGGGGGGTGAGAATCTGAATTTTGGCCCAACAAAGCTGAGCCCAAGTTGACCACGTTGGATTAGATGCAGCCTTTGACTTAAACATGCACCATGGACCTTCAGGCTGGAAGCGTTAGATCTTGGTAGAAGTGCATCCAGTGGCTGGACGTTGAGGTTGCATGGAAGGCGCTTAGAGGAGTGATGCATTGGATCTGCAGAGAAATATGAAGAAAATAATAAAATGCACACGCCTGGGATCGAACCCAGGACGTGTACATTAAAGGCACGCTCCTCAACTGTCTGCGCTAGCTTGTCAATTTGTATATATAATGAATAAATAAAAGAAAAGCTAAAAACAAATAATATGCCAGAAAAGCGCGTGAGATTCAAATCATCTTCTTCGCTGCAACCATCGTTTTAGGGGAAAGACTTATACCTAAGGACATTTTCCATAGCTATAAACCTGCAAGCTTTAAAAATTCACCACACGCATGATAAATTAATTCTAGCTATACCAATCAATTGGATTTGATATCTTGAACACAGTGGTATCCATCTTTTGGCCTAATTTCACCCTTGCTGAAAAGCCCCAAAGTGGACCTTAAAACCCTAACCATGGCAATCGTCCATACTTGCGCTTAAACTCCAATTAAAGGGTACATGTAGTTTGCAAACAAGATGATAAATAAAAATATATGATTAGGATATGTTTACGATGCGTAAAACATTGAAATCGAATTTGAGTTTTTGGTACAAATCGTGATGCCTTTAGGGGCGATTTCTGGATGCTTTTATGCTTGCAATTGATCGTGTTAACTTCAGGAGCGGTCTAGGAATCATTTGGAAGCTTTGGAATGGTGTGAATTGCCCTATATCCCAGAATTTGAACCTAACTTTTTTGTCAAAAATTTTGAGTTTGCTTTGGCCTTTTAACGACTGCAACCCTTGTGCCTTTGATCTGCAATTGTTATGCACTTATAGTAGACTGAATTAGGTCAATAAAATTGGCATGAATCTTGAGAAATAATGGAAATTGGATTTGATTTGCTCTTGTATGATATATTTCTAAAACAAGCTTCAATCTAATCTTTTTCAATCCAAATCCACTTTGCACGAATTGGATGGCATGTTAGCTTTACATGGACTCAAAATGTGCATAAAAAATCAAGGATTTGATTTTATTTCATTATTTTACTATTTTATATTGATTTGTTTTGATTTAAATGAAATAAAATCAAAATAAATAATAAAAATAATAGAATAATAGGTGGAAAAGCTCAGGGGTCGTGGGACCTATTAGAAACATGTTTCAAACAAGAAAACATGGGCCCCTTTGGGAAAAAATGCAAATTTGATCAATGTTGACTTTTGACAATTTTCCAAATATTGCCAACTTTGACAATGCATATCTCTCTCAATTTTGACCCTAGTAGGCTGTTCTTGGACTTTTTAGAAAGCTTAGGATGTCCCCTAAACAACCCTTTTGGTTTCATCTCAATTGGATCTTCCATGTTCATGTATGAAGCTTTGACACAAAAGGTGTTTTTGTTGACTTTTCAAAAGGACCTATAATGTGAAAATTCATATCTTTTGATGAGTGCATATTTTGAACTTGTGGGATGAAGATGAATTGTAGGGAATTGCATCCTATTCAAAATGAGCCTTGGATGGAAAATATCTGATAAAGTATGAAGACGTTATTCTTGGACAAAGTTTGGTTGACTTTTCCAACAAAACCCTAATTTAGCAACTTTTGGGTTTTGATGAATTTGGAGAATTCGTTGAGGAATAATGATCAACCCTTGATCAAATGATAGAATTCACTTCAAAATGTTGATATTGACCACAAATCTTGAGGTTTGACTGTATGTGGGCCACAATTGACTTTTGACCTAATACAGTCGATTCTCAAGCATTTGAGCAGTTGATTGAGCAAACTTCTTTGTGCAAGGCATGAAACTTGACATGGATGATCTTGGGAACATATTATGACCTTGGGAAGCATTTGAGGTTATCCTCACAAGAGTCTAACCGGGTTATCCTCAGCAAGTTGCAACTGAAAGATCATCCCCAGCGAAGTTCTTTCTATCCCCAGCGGAGTTCATCATCAAAATCCCCAACAGAGCTTATCAACGGAATCCCCAGCAGAGTTTATCATTAAAATATCAGCAAAGTATCTCTTCCCCACAGAGTAATTCCCTGCAGAGTAATCTCTTCACCATGTTTATTCCCCAACGGAGTTATTTTCTCCTACAGGTTTATTCTCACAACCATCTTCGTTCGTCATCCCCATCAGAAACATTCTAAGCAAAGTTGGAAGACACACATACTCTTCAACAGCAGTCCAGGATTTAACAAACTCCTTGACATTTGTCAAGGATTTATTTTCCCAGACGAAAATACATTCATAAACATTTCACATTTCATACCTTCTATTTACATACATGATAAAGTGCATACGACACAATCTCATTTATTTTTGAGAATATCATGACATCATGCATTTCATACATCATGACATTGCATACAGCTAACGTTTACCTTTTTCAGGAAAGGTCAATCAAAAGATGGCTACCATCAACCTTTTCAGGTCCCAGTTTAATACATGTAGCAAGCCAGGAAAATATCTGTGGACGACTGATTGTAGATTAATACCTGTAACAAGCCAGGAAAATTATCTACATGAAGAGATTGAAGATTAATACCTGTAACAAGCTAGGAAGACCTTTCTTTCTCAGGTCAGAGATTAATACCTGAAACCAGCCAGGACATATATCTCCTCGACCAACCTTTTCAGGTCCCAGTTTAATACCTGTAGCAAGCCAGGAAAATATCTGTGGACGACTGATTGTAGATTAATACCTGTAACAAGCCAGGAAAATTATCTACATAAAGAGATTGAAGAATAATACCTGTAACAAGCCAGGAAGACCATCTTTCTTTCTCATATCAGAGATTAATACCTGAAACCAGCCAGGACAGCTATCTCCTTGACCAACCTTTTCAAGTCCCAGTTGAATACCTGTAGCAAGCCAGGAAAACTATCTGTGGACGACTGATTGTAGATTAATACCTGTAACAAGCCAGGAAAACCATCTACTCGAAGAGATTGAAGATTAATACCTGTAATAAGCCAGGAAGACCTTTCTTTCTCATGTCAGAGATTAATACCTGAAACCAGCCAGGACAAATATCTCATCGGCCAACCTTTTTAAGTCCCAGTTTAATACCTGTAGCAAGCCAGGAAA
This sequence comes from Vicia faba, assembly GCA_948472305.1. Taxonomy (NCBI): domain Eukaryota; kingdom Viridiplantae; phylum Streptophyta; class Magnoliopsida; order Fabales; family Fabaceae; genus Vicia; species Vicia faba. The sequence continues at coordinate 1,276,698,854 of OX451740.1, read as the reverse complement.
ATATCTGTGGACGACTGATTGTAGATTAATACCTGTAACAAGCAAGGAAAATTATCTACATGAAGAGATTGAAGATTAACACTTGTAACAAGCCTGGAAGACTATCTTTCTTTCTCAGGTCAGAGATTAATACCTGAAACCAGCCAGGACAGCTATCTCCTCAACCAACCTTTTCAAGTCCCAGTTGAATACCTGTAGCAAGCCAGGAAAACTATCTGTGGACGACTGATTGTAGATTAATACCTGTAACAAGCCAGGAAAATTATCTACATGAAGAGATTGGAGATTAACACCTGTAACAAACCAGGAAGACTATCTGTCTTTCTCAGGTCAGAGATTAATACCTGAAACCAGCCAGGACAGCTATCTCCTCGACCAACCTTTTCAAGTCCCAGTTGAATACCTGTAGCAAGCCAGGAAAACTATCTGTGGACGACTGACTGTAGATTAATACCTGTAACAAGCCAGGAAAATTATCCATATGAAGAGATTGAATATTAATACCTGTAACAAGCCAGGAAGACCATCTTTGTTTCTCGGGTATGCAAGTTCTCGCTAAGGAATCTCTTATGCGATCGACACTCCTGCAGATGGCATCTATAGGCCCATCCTCCTACCAACAATCTCCAAATGGCATCTGTAAGCCCATTCCTGACATCACAATGCTGATACTACACCATGCGAGTGCAAATTTCTGGGCACTCTAGTGTTCAATCATCTTCCACCTTCAGATCACGAAAGGCACGCAAGCCAATCTACATCCTCAGGTTTAAGAAAATTGAACAGGGGCAACTGTTGTACCCCAAAATTTTCCCTCTCATGTTTTCAAAGGTCTTCCCTTACATGGTTGGTCAAAAACCCTTGCCTAAGGAAAAATAAAATTTTTTAGTGGTGCTTTAAGTACCTTTCGATTGCCATTCTGAGAAACACTTCGATTGGCATTATGGCCAATCCTTTCGATTGACATTCCAAAAATGCTTCAATTGGCATTATGGACAAGCATTTCGATTGGCATTATGTCAAGGCCTTCGATTGGAATTCTGAAAGACCTTTTCGTTTGGCACCCTGGGCCAAGCCTTTCAATTGGCATGCCAAGGGATCCTTCGATTTAGCATTGTGTCAAGGCAGCTTCGACAGGCATGTTAACAATGTCCTTTGATTAGCAGGATAACAAGTATCTTTCGATTGGTATTATAGCAGTGTCTTTCGATTGGAATTTTAACAAGTACCCTTTGATTGGTATATGGACAAATACCCTTCAATTAGAATTTCAAAAGGTCCTTGGACTAGAACTTCATAGTGTCCTTCGACTGGAACTTCAGAGTTTCCCTTAATAAGAACATCAGAACGAAATGACCTTCGAATGGCATTTCAGTGCAGAGTTTCTCTTAATCTAAGATGCTCTGATGAAGGAAGTTCTGAACACTTCGAATCAGAACTTAGACTCATCACAAGGCCAAGGGCTGGTCGAAGTTGTCTAATAGGGCATGTTCTAAATAGATTCGAATGGGACTTTGAAGCTGGCAAAGAAGGCAAATTCGAAGGAATGAAGTAGGCTGGAATTACTAAGCAAAAACACATATCCTAACCTGTCCAGGTTCACCCAAAGTTCACAATGGCATGTGTCCCTTGCAAATATAGAAATAATTAAATGCTGATTGTGGACTCAATTATTTGAATTAAAGGCCAGATTCTTGCCTTGTTTGCTCCCAACCCTACAAGAGCTGATTCGACCAGGGTGATCCTTTTCGAATCAAGAAATCAAAGCAGAGGGAGGCTCAATCGAAGGGGCTATGCAATTGAAGCTGGAGTAATTCGAAGTGGAGCTTAGAGCTATCGAAGAGAGCAAATTCGAAGGGAAGTGGATCTGAAGGGGCAAGTTAGCTTTCGATTTTCATCATGTTGGAGGCCCAAACAGCTCATAACAGGCTGGCAGTAACGCATGACAATAGATTGGCACATGCTTGAATCAAATATAGCAAGTCTTTATGAAGAAATCAAATAAAATCTCTTCATCATAATGGACCAAGATTTGATACACAAATGTTGACCTAAATTCCTTTGTCTATATAAACCTCATTCTCACAAACAAAAAAGGCGCGGGAAGAACACAGACAAAACTCTGTGGAAACGGCCAGAACAGTTTTTGCAAAAAACCTTGAAAAAGTGGTGATCAAATTTTGGTTTAGAGGTGAACTCAGACCAAAAGCAAAACACAGATCTCTTCCTTGCCATCCAGTGGAGCTATACCCATCAAAAGGAAGCCTTTTCATTGCCCATAACGCATTGTAAGTCTCCATGAACATTGCTCTGCACATAGAATTGTAACTCAGTTTTTTCTGCATCCTTGTGCTAAATCTCTTGCATATTCATACCGACCATTAAATTTCTAAGCAAACTGCATTATTTAATTTGATTTTTGTGGCCTCTAACCCCCTATCCAGAACCTAGGGTTCTTGTGTATGTTTTTTAGGCGTTTTGTGTGCAGGTTAAGTTAAGGCCAATAATGGCCATGGACGAGTTCAGGGGAGGGAGACGAATCCAATGATGGTCGTAACTTGTATTGTTGTGACCTAGGATGGATTTTGTAAATGTCCCACGAAACTTCCTGCAGATGGAAATCCGCAGGTAAATAACCAGGCTATCGTGAAGAAGACGATGGCGTGTCTTAGTGCCATTAGTCTATTCAAAACATTAGCGCGTTTTTTATTATTTCCAGGCTTGACATTTTGTTTTTTCATTTAATATTTGTTGTCTATCCCAATCACAAGAAACATCAATAGCTCAGCTGGCAAGGCGTTAGTGGGTGGCACCATTGGGACCTGGATTCAAATCCCAGGTCCCCCAAAACTTTGTTACATTTTTTTTCTTCAGGAACTCAGGTGCAGCATTCCAGGCGTGGTTCACCATATGCTCCAAGGATCAGCATGCCAAGTGGCCCACCAAGCAGATTTAGTGACCCATATTGCACGCCCATCATAGTCCTCAGTCAACAAACATGCATGGAATCACAAAAAGTCCAACAGTCTGGACGTCTGGGCCTGGGAATTACCATTCAAATGCCAACTTCATGCCCAACACCCCCCCCTGAGTTTGTTTATGTTATTTTTTCTTTTCACTACTTTCTATTTTCTATTTTCTATTTTGTTATTATTAACTAATTAACTTTTCATAAAATCAGAAAACCCCAAAAAATAAATTGAAGCAAAGTAATTTAGTTTTTAATTAGGTTTAATCTTAACATATTTTGCATTAAATTAAAATTGATTTAGAATTAGGGTTTTGACATATTTTTACCTTTCTAATTTTATTTCCTTAATTAAAATAAAACTCAAAAAATATTTTCTTTTAATTAATTAATTCCATTATTAATTTAGACTTAATTCTTAATTCGAAAAAGACCAAAAATATGCTTTATTCAATAAAAGGGTCAAAACCGTAAAGGACATTCCGATTCAATTTTCTCGCGCGTATTGTTTTGATCCATATGTTGTAATTGCTCCGAGGATGTAATAGTTTTAACTTAGGACTTTTTATTTATCGCTTTTATTTACTTTTTCGCATTTAATTTTAAGGGTTTGTTTTTGGCGATGTAAATACCCGACGCCTTGTAATAGCTTAGTTTTATTTTCCGCAATTTATTTTCTGCAACCATTAACTGCTAGATGTATGAATAATAGGCTATGCATGACAAGATTAACCTTTAATTTAAAATCAACCGTAGCTCACCATTAACATCTACAAAGATAATATAAACTGAAAATTGACACACTCGCAGATGCCACTCTTAGGGTACGCCTCACTTGGTTGCCTCAAACGTGGTCATTGAGTATAGGAAGTTTTAGAGGTCGTCCTTTTGTCCAAAGATCATAAGTTGCCTCGAAATGGTTGCCTCGGATAAAATGATCTAAGACATTAGGGTTACCGCTAAGGCGTCCTAACATTGCTTTAGTGACCATACGTCCCTTAAATCGGATTGACCCGAAAACTCCAACGACGATGCTACCTGCTCCTCAATAGTGGGATATCATTGTCTAAAGGACATTTGCACAATTTAATTCCTTTTTGAGTAGGTAGAGGTTCTTAAGTACTTGCTCCTTTTAAAACAAAACAAAACTTTTCGCACTTACACTCTCTTTCAAACAAAAACTCTTTTTAAACCCACAAACACAAAGAAAAGCAAACTTTTGAAAACATAGTGAGTAAGTACCTAAGAGCCCGTGGATAACCACAAATAGAAAGGGTGCTAACACCTTCCCTTTCTATAATCTACCTCCCGAACCCGAGAAATATCTCGAAAAGGAATTTTTCTGTGCTTTTGTCCTTTCCTTGTTGGATAAAATAAAAGACGGTGGCGACTCTTGCTTACCGCGACATTTTGCAAAAACAAACGCAAACGCGAACAAGCATTCCAAAACAGTCAGTTCTATTCCCACCGATCATAGAACTGGCGACTCTGCTGGGGATGTTATTATAGGTGAGGTGTACCTTAGGATTAGATCACTTGTGTTTTCGATTGTATGCTTTGTATGCTTTAAATTTTGTGGGCTTGTATCGGAGTTCTATAGATCCTAACCCAGATCTGGGGGTACCCTTTTTAGGTAAGTAACAATAAACTGTGAGGGATCTGTCCGGCGTAGACCGACACAGATGAAACAGTAGCTACGTTGGTGTGGCAACTTAGTCTGTACCGATATCCCTGGCGTTGAAACGAGGAGAATATGGGTCTTCTGAGGAGTCATTAAGCACCAACTGACCTTAGAACCTTAAATTGACCAACTTGGCCATAGAACAGTAGCAGTATGCTACACTCATTGAGACTAAACTCTCGCGATGATTCCGGCCGCAAGAAAAGGTTGCTAAACTGGAATTATGACCGATTGAGGGTAGTCAGTGATATTGAGATCCTCTAGAACCCAGTTACTATTTTTAGGACAGGTTTAAACCAACTGAACTGAAAGAGGGTAGTACCTAAGCTCCGTGCCAGCCTAAACTTAAGGCTATTTGTGTGACTGGTGTGCCTTCAAACTTGAACTACTTGCACATTCTTGTTATCTGACAACATGAGTTCCTTGCAGGTTTTGTTTATAGTCCTTATCCAATAATTTGGATTTATTGCAGGGTTTACTGACATCGCTCCACACTTTTGCTTAAACGCATAGCATACACATCATAACATCATGCCTTAACATTTCTTTAACCATTTCAAGGATCTCAAGGGTCTGTGATGCAGGTTATGGTAAATCAAATGTCCAGCAAGGGGCAAAGGGGATTTATTTTCCTCTAGCCAATGCCGCCTAAAGATCAAAACACGATAACTTGAGTCAGGGGCTATGACCCACTCGATATGGTGAGCTTGACTCTTGAAGAAGGACTCTTAACAACACGAAGTTTCTTCTATCAAATTCTAACAAGTTCTTGTTTACCCCGCGAGATCCTTGAAAACATTGCATACATATATCATACATATCATTGCATAACAGGTCATCTAGTACAGGTCTCTCATGTTCTCGCTGTTTATTTCAGCAATGGCTCTCCAACAAGACAACCAAGATCTTCATACTCAAGAGACTCAGTTCAGGGAAATCTTCCTAAACCTATCCAAGGGGCAGGAAGAGTTGAGAACACTCCTCATGGGGAATTTGGTCAAGAAAAGTCCTGAAGACAATAAGGACGAACGGCTGGAACAACTGCAAGCTGAGTTCAGTGCCATGAAAACCCAGATGCTGGGACAAATGGCTCTTATCCAAGGCTTAGCTCTGGAACAAGAAGAGTTGAGAACCATGATCAGCCAGCTCCGTCAAGACAGATACAACAACATGAAGCAAACAGTCAAAGTCGGGGACCAAGTCATTGATCAGTCTCCAAGAAGACAAGGGTTTGGTTTGGTAAAGAATGGACCTCTCCAAGTTGCTACTACCTCAAGGGTCCAACAACAACCTCACCAAAAACAACAGGTTGATCAGAGTAAGCCAAATATGGCCAAGAGGCAATTTACCAAGCTCAACATGTCACTGACTCAAGCGCTACAACACATGTTGAAGGCAGAGCTGATTACATTAAAGGCTCCTCTCCGGAACCCAAATACTTCTGCTCCTACCTATCATCCCAATGAAAGGTGTGCATACCACTCTGACAGTCCGAGACATGACACAAACAACTGTTGGGCTCTGAAGAGCAAGGTCCAAGACATGATTGATGCCAAGGAGATCAAGTTTGACCCTCCGGAGACTCCAAACATAATCACTGCTCCTATGACGAATCATTGAAAGGTTTTGTTCATTTGAATTTTCAAGTTATAATCTCTTTGTTATTCAAACAATTATTATCATGTTAAACTTTATTACTTTATCAATGCATTGCATATGTCTGTTTTGAATCAATCCATTCGTATTTCACTATATTCAAATTGCTTTTTTTTTGTTGTGATGTTCAACTCTCGATTAAAAAATTCTAAGCCTTTTGAGGGAGGATGACGAAAACGATACCACGATCTTTACAGTATGCTTTTGAACAGACCCCACTGACGATGTACCGGCATTGTATCAAATCCTAAACAGTGGAGTTATAAGGATGATAATCCCTCGTCAACCCCTTTGAGCCAAAGAAGTTGGAGTTTTTCTTTTCACAAATTAAAACCCTTAACCTGGGGCAGGGTAGTTTTTTCAGTTGATCTAGGTGCACAATGAATAACATCAAAGAAGTCCTTCCAAAACAAGAGACAGTGATGGTTCCAAATAATCGTAAGGACAAGCAGTCATTATCTCTCAGAAATAAAAGCCCATTAAGTCAAAACCTATGAAGGAGACTTACAAAACTGGGGCATCCCGCTGACTGTAAATACAAAAAGAAACAGTTCAGGCAAAAGACAGGGATAATAAAATCAAAAAGAGGTCCTAAAAACTCTAAAAAAAAATGACTGCCTATTCAAAATAAATTGTCAGTATCCGAACCACCATTGGAATATCAGAGCAAAGACTCAAACAAGATCTAATGCACGATTAGCTGAGTTTAGGATCGAAGAACATCACGAAGAGAGGGTGGGTACAAATAAATTTTAAGCCTTTATCCTTTGTTTCTTAAACCATGAACCAGGCCACGTTATAACCCTTAAAAAGTCCTAGCTGAAGCATGGGTTAGTTCGAAAACATACTGTTATAAAAGGTATCCTGACTCCTGTAGGGCTTGCTGTAAATCCTGAGTTGGCATCACATTTTACAAAATTTTCCTGTTTTACTGAAAAATGCATTTTCAAAAACTTCAAGACAGACACAAGCTTTACATTCTTAAAATAACATTGTTTTCATATGACTATTTGTTCAAATAGCAGAGAAATTCGCACGACGAATATCTAGTGAACAAAAACCTTCTCAGTAAAAAGGGTCACCTCAAGTGGAAAAAACACTTCCAACCAAGGGGCACGGCATGAGCATCGTCTATCATCTGGGGCAGCCAAGTCAAGATTCAAGGAGTCTCTCAAAGATGCCAAATAGCCAGGGGCAGATCTCCATCTGAATCACTTAGGGCATTGGACATGAATTCCAGCAACGAATCTTGTATGATCAAACAAACATCTTCTGGTAGTATGGTAACGCAACACTACCAACGGTGACACCTCTCTACATCCTGAGGGAATGGACATAGTCAAAAAAATACCGCGCGTGAATCAAAGACCTGCTAGGTTGACTGGCCTAGGCAAAAATAAGGGCTTCCAGGCGAACCAAAAGGGTTCGGGCAAAAATAAGGGATGAAAATGAAAAATTTGCACACCCGGCAAGTCGAAAACCTGAAAAGGGGACTTGGGCAAAAAAGGGTATCCCGATGGAATGAAAACCCGAAAGGGCGGTCCAGGAAAAAATTAGTGATCAAAGCGTACGACTATGTCCCGTCATCTCGTCACTTACCTACCAGAAGAAGACTTGTCATTTCAATCGAAAGAGACCAAACACCTCATAGGTTGGGATAATACTCGATCCACAAGGCCTCTGCAGGCACCTTTTCCCGCAAAAAAAATAGGGGCAAATAAGAATTGTCCGAACTGTACAAGTTGCTCTGTCCACCAAGGTACCAAGGTAAGTTCAGCTGAAGAATGTGACCAAGATACCGTCACTCCCCGCAGAGTAAAACAGTAATGGTAGCTCTCCCCCACTGAGACTCGCAACCATGAACGAACCAGTCATACTCTCCCCAAGCAGAGTTGGTCTACCATCAATCCTAAAAAGGTTGGGTTTCCCTAGAAGGTCTTAATATTCCCTAGTGGAGTATAAGGATATTCCCCAGCAAGCATAAGAGCATCCCTGGAAGTCTTAATATTCCTCAACGGAATATAAGAATGTTCCCCGGCAGAATGCAAGATACCCCCAGTGGAGCCATTTCCCCAACGCAGTCTAAAAAAGTTCCCCAATGGAGTTGAATCATCTTCTCTAGTAGATTCTGGAAGCTTATCCCCTGCGAAGCACAAATAAGTCTTCCCAGCCAAATTCAGAGGTTATCCTCACAAGAGTCTAACCAGGTTATCCTCAGCAAGTTGCACCTGAAAGATCATCCCCAGTGAAGTTCTTTCTATCCCTAGCGGAGTTCATCATCAAAATCCCTAACAGAGCTTATCAACGGAATCCCCAGCGGAGTTTATCATTAAAATCTCAGCAAAGCATCTCTTCCCCAGAGAGTAATTCCCCGCAGAGTAATCTCTTCACCATGTTTATTCCCCAACAGATTTATTTTCTCCTACAGGTTTATTCTCACAACCATCTTCGTTCGTCATCCCCATCAGAAACATTCTAAGCAAAGTTGGAAGACACACATACTCTTCAACAGCAGTCCAGGATTTAACAAACTCCCCGACATCTGTCAAAGATTTATTTTCCCAGACGAAAATACATTCATAAACATTTCACATTTCATACCTCCTATTTACATACATGATAAAGTGCATACGACACAATCTCATTTATTTTTGAGAACATCATGACATCATACATTTCATACATCATGACATTGCATACAACTAACGTTTACCTTTTTCAGGAAAAGGTCAATCAAAAGATGGCTACCATCAACCTTTTCAAGTCCCAATTGAATACCTGTAGCAAGCCAGGAAAACTATCTGTGGACGACTGATTGTAGATTAATACCTGTAACAAGCCAGGAAAACCATCTACACGAAGAGATTAATAGGCAAGTGTTTTGTTTTGCAAATTGGCAAGTGACCAAGAGTTTGTCTACTCCTAAATTTCTCAAAGATTTCTTCTATGTTTTAACCCTTTTAACAATTTTGTTCCACCATTGCATTTGGTGGACAATCTTGTGTTAGGAGGTGAAAGGGACGGGCGCGGGTCATCGTTTAGACCATAATTGCAATGGTGCCAAGTATCTTTGGGCAATTTTTCCTTTAAGGGACTTGATCATTTCTAGGCAACTTTCGAAAGCGTCATCGAGGGACTATGATCATTTGAATTGTTTGTTTTGCCCAAAGAGACCTAACATGCAATATGGCCCAATTTTGAAAGGCAACAAGTGGAGGTAACCCTAGGGGTGTTAATGTGCAAGTGTGTTTTATTGCATACAAGAGTTTTTTCTTTGAATTAGGTTTTTCTATTTCATTGATTTTATCTTGCCATACACGTCCTAATTACTAGCAATAAGAAGCGGAAATATAAAATCCTACGCTATTACAACAATTAGGGGATGGGGATACACATTTGTACATGGGGGGTTCAACGAGAAAAATAGACAAAAAAGAAAATAGCAAAAAACAAGATATAGAGAGAGAGAGAGGGAGCCAGCGCGCTGCTGAGAGGTCATCAGAAGTTCTGACTCAGATCCGCTGCCAGATGATCAACCTCTTGGTTAAACTGTATGAGTCAGAACTTCTGACTCTGGCACCTGCAAAACAGAACCCTGTTAGTGGGGAAATCAGAAGTTCTGACTCCCCTGCACTGCAAGACAGAAGTTTGTTAGTGGAGAAACCAGAAGTTCTGATTCTGCTGGAAAGACAATAACTCTCAGAGGTTCTGATATCATTGACAGCAAAACAGGCTTCAGTGCTAACGTCAAAGTCAGCACTTGGCTTTTCCCTGTACTAATCAAAACATCTGCAATTTTGTTGTTATTCCACAAAACAAGAAACATATTTCGAACAGATCCAGCAAATGTCAAAATGTTTTAGAGGGCAGAACCAACAAGGTCACAGGAAAATCCTACATTGGCTCAGAATGTTCTGAGGTATGAAAATCCTCAGAATATAAACAGCAACAACATGATATTTACATTATGTTTATTTGAGTATGCACAGCTGATGATGCTTAGCAGCGTGATGAAGGTCAGCAGGTGCTTACCTGGCTGTTGGAAAAGTTTGTGGGTGAAAGCTAGCTTTTGGCTCTGGTGGTGTTCTGGACAGATTCTTTTTGAAAAGGGTAGGTGAAGGTGTATGCGTATATAGGGTCAGAAGTTTGAAAAGAGGTTTTTTTTTTGTTCACACAGAAAACTGGGTATTGGACAAAGTTTGAAGATGAGAAAGTCAAAGTTATGAAACAAACTGGAGATTTTGGCAGAGTTTCAGAACACTATTTTGCTAAGGGTTTCTGTTTCTCTCTTAGCAATTTTTCTGTTTCTTGAACGCCTTTTGCAGTGGATAAAGACTCTCTATTTATAGGCAAAGTTCTTGTGGGTGCCTTGAACATTAAAGCGCCAATAGAGTTTGAATTTGTTCTTTGACAGAAATTCCTGGGAAGTTGTGATAACAGATAGCCTTCAGCCTAGGCTGCAGCAGTAGGCGTGGATTGGAGAGAAGTGACCTCTTAAGTGGGCGGTGGCGTGTAGACCCATGCCAGAGTCTGCAGAAAGGCGTTTTCCAAGCCACACGTGAAGGGATTACTTGGATGAATGTTCAGGAGTGGTTGGAAGCATTAATGAGCATTAAATGGTGATAAGACCTATCAACATCAATATTCTGGTAATGGAAACCAACGTTGAATCAACAGTTCTGTTTCAAAAAGAACAGCGTAAACCATGCTCTGGCCTTGGCTTCCTGTTGTCTTAGTAAGTTCTGGGGATTCTCCTGATTTTCTGATACGTTCCTTGGATTTGCTTCTGGATCTCCTGGGCTTAGAGATTATGTATCAGTGTAACACCCACTCTTCTAACCTTTTCATCTTCTGATTTCAGCATGTTCTGAAAGAGCCTTCAGACTTCCCTGCTTCTTTTGCATTCCTTTAGCAAATTCTGACTGAGCTTGTGTAACTGCTGAAAGAGTCATGTTCTGTCTGAGGCTTACATACTGAACCACGTTTACAACTTCTGATTGAGCTGATGTAGTTACTAAAAAGCCAACTTCTGACTACGCTGAGCCAAGCTTGCAACTTCTGACCGTTTTTATCTGGAATCCGTCCAGAAGTTCTGAAGCGCTGATTTTTTCTTAAACACTCATTTTTTTAGAGAAACATTCCAAGTACTTAGAATTTGATTTTTCTCAAGATAAAAGCGTTGTCTTTAGAGCTTGTGTGATCATCTTGCTCTTGTAAGTGGTTTGATTGGGCAAAAATGACAGTTCTGGACTTGGATTTATTTCTGAGGGACCTTGAAAATCCAAGATGATTTCCTGAAGAAGGAGAGGGAAAATTTTGGGGTACAACAGTTGCCCCTGTTCAATCTTCTTGAACCTGAAGAGTTAGATTGGCAAGTTTGCCTTTCGCGACTTGAAGGTAAAAGGAGATTGGACACTAGAGTGCCTGGAAATTTGCACTCGCATAGTAGAGTATTGGCAATGTGATGGTGGGAATGGGCTTATAGATGCCATTTGGAGAGATGGTGGATAGAGAGATGGGCTTATAGATGCCATCTGGAGATGTGACAAAACCTTATCGGGAATGGGCTTACAGATGCCATTTGGAAGTGTCGATCGCGTAAGAGATTCCTTAGCGAGAACTTGTGTACTTTGAGAAAGGAAGATGGTTTCCTGGCTTGTTACAGGGGTTGATCTTCAATCTCTTCATGCAGACACGCCTTGGCTAGATACAGGTATCGAATCTACAATCGGTTGCTCGCAGATGTGCCCTAGCTGGATACAGGTATCGAATCTGGAATTAGTCGTCAACAGATATGCCCTGGCTGGATACAGGTATCGAATCTTCAAACTCTTCAGACGTGCCCTGGCTAGATACAGGAATCGAATCTGGAATTGTTGTCAGTTGATAGATGTGCCCTGGCTGGATACAGGGATCGAATCCGGGATTGTGACAGTTGATAGATGTGCCCTTGCTGGATACAGGAATCGAGTCTTCAAACTCTTCAGACGTGCCCTGGCTAGATACAGGAATCGAGTCCGGAATTGTTGTCAGTTGATAGATATGCCATGGCTGGGTACAGGAATCGAATCTTCGAACTCTTCAGACGTGCCCTGGCTAGATACAGGAATCGAATCTGGAATTGTTGTCAGTTGATAGATGTGCCCTGGCTGGATACAGGGATCGAATCCTCAAACTCTTCAGACGTGCCCTGGCTAGATACAGGAATCGAGTCTGGAAACTGATCACTCACAGATGTGCCCTGGCTAGATACAGGAATCGAATCTGGAAACTGTGACAGTTGAAGGTAGTTGTCTTTTTCCTGAAAATGCAAAGCATCAGTTGTATGCAATGTCATGATGTATGACATGCATGATGTCATGATGTTCAACATGAGATAGTGTTGTATGCACTTTATCATGTATGTAAGCAAGATGTATGAAACATGAAATGTTTATGAATGTATTTTCTTCTAGGAAAAGACGACCGACCGGGGAGTCAAATCCTGGGCTGACGTTGAAGAATAGAGCTCTTTGCTTCCGCTGGGGAGGATGGTTGCAAGAATACACCGGTAGGAGAAGATGACTCCGTTGGGGAATAAACTTGTTGGAGAGATTACTCTGAGGGGAATTATTCTATGGAAGAGATACTTCGCTGAAGTTTTGATGAGAGCTCCGCTGAGGATTTCAATGATGGATTCCGCTGGGGATAACAATGATAAACTCCGCTGGGGATACCAAAGATAAATTCCTCTGGGGATGACAACAAATAAACTCCGCTGGGGATCGCGTTGATAAGTTATGTTGGGGAACTTTGATGAACTCCGCTAGGGATTGAGAGAACTTTGTCGAAGACGATCTTCTGTGGGAATCATCTGAAGATAACCCAGTTATAAGCCCTTGTGAGGAATAACTTTGAATAAAGCTCGGGAGAGACGTCCGTACTCTGCAGGGGATAAGCTTCCAGAATCTACTGGGGATAAGCTTCAAGACCTGCTGGGGATATGAATTCCGCTTTCCTGGGGAAACCTTCAGACTGTATTGGTAAATGATTCTACTGGGGTGTCTGTATTCCGCCGGGGAACAATCTTAGATCAAGACTGTCGGGGATGCTTGTTGATAAATGTCTATACTCCGCTGGGGAATGTTGCTATCTTGTCTTACTCTGTGGGGAGTTGAGATAACTTGATCACATTCTTCAGTTAAATCTACCTTGGTACCTCGGCGGACAAAGCAACCAGACTGCATCAGACAACTTTACATTTCCCCTATCTTTGATGTCACCTGTAATTAGTCTTTTGTTTCATATGCAAGTATTTATGAATTAGCAATTTAATGTCAAATGCATATATCAAAAATGAACATTGGACGTTCTTCGCAAGACAAAACAGAAAAACGGAAAAAACAATTGGCAATTTGTTTGAAAAAGTGAACTTGTATTGATTTTGAAATTTGCCTGTGAATAGGAGTTTTTTGTACGAGAGGCTGATGTCCTAGTAAGAGAACGCCGCCGAATAACATAAAGTTTATACAATTTTGAAAAAGGAAACAAAACAGCTATGTGCACAATATTCCCACTGGGTTCCAACTCTGCTATCGCCTTTATGTCTTCAAGCGTCTCATCACTTTGCTGCTTAGTTGAAGATGAAGCTGATTGATCGATGCTGAAGTCTGAGCCAGATAGTTGATGCCGAATTCTGGATGCAAGGTGATCCAATGAGACATAGTGTTACGCTTTATCCCTAACTTTTTCCTAGACCGCCCTTTCGGGTTTTCAGTCCACCGGGATACCCATTTTTGCCCAAGCCGCCTTTTCAGGTTTTCGACTTGCCGGGTGTACATATTTTTTTCATTTTCATCCCTTATTTTTGCCCGAAGCCTTTTGGTTCGCCGGGAAGCCCTTGTTTTTGCCTAGGTATGTCAACCTAGCGGGTCTTTTATTTATGCGTAGTATCTTTTTACTATGTCTGCATTGGCGGGGTGAGGAAGGTCGTCACCATCCATGGTGGTCAGAATCATGGCTCCTCTTGAGAACACATGTTTAACCACAAATGGCCCTTCGTACGTAGGGGTCCATTTGCCCCGGGGATCACTTTGAGGAAGGATGATGCGTTTGATTACCAGGTCCCCAACTTGATACTCTTGTGGTCTGACTTTCTTGTTAAATGCCCTGATCATCCGTTTTTGATACGTCTGACCATGACAGATAGCGGTGAGTCTCTTTTCGTCAATTAGGTTTAATTGATCAAGTCGAGTCTGGATCCAGTCATCTTCACTCAAGTTTGCATCCTTCATTATCCGGAGAGAGGGTATCTGGACTTCAATCGGCAAGACTGCCTCCATGCCATAGACCAAGGAAAAGGGTGTTGCCCCGGTTGACGTCCTTGCTGAGGTACGGTACCCATGAAGAGCAAACGGTAACATTTCGTGCCAATCTTTATAGGTCACTGTCATCTTCTGCACAATTTTCTTGATATTCTTATTAGCTGCTTCTACAGCCCCATTCATCTTCGGCCGGTAAGGAGAAGAGTTGTGGTTCTGTATTTTGAATTGCTCGCAGAGCTCAGTGATCATCTTGTTATTAAGATTGGTACCATTATCCGTAATGATCCTTTCCGGTACACCGTATCGACAGATCAGATTATGCCGAATGAACCGTGCCACAACGCTCTTGGTTACCGTGGCGTAGGAAGCTGCCTCAACCCACTTCGTAAAGTAATCAATCGCCACCAGGATGAAGCGATGCCCATTGGATGCCGTCGGTCGGATCTCACTGATCATATCGATGCCCCACATTGCAAAAGGCCAAGGTACCGTCAGGATGTTCAGAGGAACTGGAGGGATGTGCACCTTGTCAGCATAGATCTGGAATTTATGACAAGTTTGAGAATGTTGGTAACAGTCGGCTTCCATTGTGGACCAGAAATATCCTGCTCGAAGGATTTTCTTTGCCATGGTATGTCCACTGGAATGTTTTCCGAATGTACCTTCATGCAGTTCTATCATGATCTTCTCTGCTTCAGCCTTATCCACACAACGCAGTAAAGTTGAATCATGATTTCGTTTGTAGAGAATGTCGTTGGTGAGGAAGAATTTTGCAGCAAACCTCCTCATGAACTTCTTGTCATTGACTGACGCACCTTCAGGGTATTCCTGAGTTTCCAAGTATCTCTTCACCTCATGATACCAGGGTTTTTCAGTCACCTTTTCGGCCTCAAGATCGCAGCAGTATGCAGGTTCGTCCAATTTCCAGATAATGATCCGGGGAGCCTCATTGTCCCATTTGACTTTGAACATTGAAGACATTGTAGCTAGTGCGTCCGCTAGCTGATTCTCCTCTCTTGGGAAGTGTTCGAAAGTTATTTCTTCAAAGTGGGGAAGCAAGGTCAACACATACTCCTTGTAAGGAATAAGATTTGGGTGTTTCGTATCCCACTCGCCTTTGACCTGATTGATCACAAGAGCGGAATCTCCGAAGACACTCAAAAACTTGATCCTTAAGTCGATTGCAGCTTGAAGACCCATGATACATGCCTCATATTCTGCCATGTTGTTGGTGCAGTTGAAACACAATCGGGCGGTGAGTGGAGTATGAGTTCCTTTGGGGGATATGATTATAGCGCCGACACCATTACCCAAAGCGTTGGAGGCTCCGTCAAAATTCATAGACCATCGGGATCCTTCCTTAGGTCCTTCATCCGGTCCAGGCACTTCATAATCAGTTACCACCATGATGTCTTCGTCCGGAAATTCAAAGTTCAATGATTGGTAATCGTCCACAGGTTGGTGTGCCAAGTGATCGGCCAATACACTTCCTTTGATTTCTTTTTGAGTTGTATACTGGATATCATATTCTGTCAAGATCATTTGCCATCTTGCTATTCTTCCAGACAGAGCAGGCTTTTCGAATATGTACTTGATGGGATCCATCTTTGAAATCAACAGAGTAGTGTGAGCCAACATATACTGTCTAAGCCGACGAGCAGCCCATACTAGAGCGCAACAAGTTTTCTCGAGCAGTGAGTACCGAGACTCACAGTCGGTAAACTTTTTGCTCAGGTAATAAATAGCGTGCTCTTTTCGGCCAGACTCGTCATGCTGCCCCAGCACACACCCCATTGAATTGTCAAGTACTGTCAAGTATATTATTAGAGGTCTCCCTTCCACTGGTGGCATAAGAATGGGTGGCTCTTGGAGATACTCTTTTATCTTTTCAAAAGCGGCCTGACATTCATTGTTCCAACGTACTACTTGATCTTTCTTCAGTAATTTGAAGATTGGCTCACAGGTAGCAGTTAGATGTGAGATGAATCGGGCAATGTAGTTCAGTCGTCCCAGAAAGCCTCTGACTTCCTTCTCTGTCTTTGGAGTTGGTATCTCTTGTATGGCTTTTACCTTGGCAGGGTCCACCTGAATACCTTTATCGCTTACAATGAAACCTAGCAATTTTCCGGATCTCACCCCAAAGGTGCATTTGTTGGGATTCAACCTCAGCTTGTATAACTTCAATCGGTCAAACAGCTTCCGCAGATGGTCAAGGTACTCCTCCTCAGTTTGAGACCTTGCAATCATGTCATCAACATATACCTCAATCTCATGATGGATCATATCATGAAATAAGGCAACCATGGCACGTTGGTAGGTTTCCCCAGCATTTTTCAACCCGAATGGCATGACCTTGTAGCAGAAGGTGCCCCACTGAGTCACAAAGGTAGTCTTTTCCATATCTTCCGGAGCCATCTTGATCTGATTATACCCTGAAAAACCATCCATGAAGGAGAACACCTTGTGTTGAGCAGTATTGTCAACAAGAACGTCGATGTGAGGTAGAGGGAAATCATCTTTGGGGCTGGCCCTGTTCAAATCCCTGTAGTCGACACACATTCTGACCTTACCGTCCTTCTTCGGCACTGGCACCACATTGGCAACCCACTGAGGGTAAGAGGTTACTGCTAGAAACCCGGCATCGAATTGCTTCATAACCTCGGCTTTGATCTTTTCGGACATCTCTGGACGCATACGGCGGACCTTTTGCTTTACCGGAGGACAGTCTTCCTTGGTTGGCAGGTGATGAACTACAATGTCGGCATCCAAATCGGGCATGTCTTCGTATGACCAAGCAAAGATCTCCATGTAATCATGTAGCATCTGGATCAATCGTTGCTTCATGCTGAGCTCTAGATTGGCACCAATCTTGACCTCTTTTCTATCTGTCTCAGTACCCAGGTTCACTGTTTCCACCGGCTCTTCATGCGGTTGAATGTCCCTCTCTTCCTAGAGTAGTAGTCTTGCGAGTTCACCAGGCACTTCGCAATCATTTTCACCTTCGTCCTCGGCCAAGTTGATCGGATTCTCGAAGTCATAACTGGTGGTAGCAGAGCCGTTACTAGTGAGATCCAGAGTGGATTGAAACCTGTATAAGTGAGTGTGTGTAAATATAGCTGTTTTGCAATATATAACACAGAAAGAAAAAGAGCACAAGATTTGAATGCAACAAACGTCCAATGCTTTAATTAATGATATATGGAAATGTCATACAAAAAGCCCTCATAAATGGAGCTACGATGCCCCGGGTAGGACACCGAGCCAATAAAGTTTTAACATATTGTTTGTTACAAATTGAAAATCAAAAGAGTTAATTACTGCGTGACAAATGTGATAGGTGTAAAATCCTTTGCCGTCCAGTTACTTGGTCCGTTGTTGGTGGTTGGATAGATCCAACTGTCAAACTCTGCTTCCTCTACGTCCTCCTCGATAGCATTCACCCTTGGATTGGTTATGAACACTGGAGCCTTTCTGATCTTTTCCTTGCGAACAGCCCTCTGAGCCTCTGCAGTGAAGCCCAGCCCAAACCTGTCATTCTTTTGAGTGAAGTCAGGAAGCTGACCCCAGTTTGCACATTTTCCTTTCTCGATTACAGCCCGGGCATCCTTCAAGGACGCCATTTTCAATGAAAAGTCTTCTTCAACCACTGTTTCAGCCGATGCCAACGTTGGAGGTACTTCCTCAAAATGCTGAAAGGGGGTTTCAATAAACTCCCCGTCCATATCGATATACCGGAATGAATTCAAGTGACTAACCATGTATTCCTCCTCACCCTGCACAGTAACAATCTTCCCTTTGACAGGGTATTTGAGCTTCTGGTGTAGAGTGGATGTTACTGCCCCAGCCTTGTGAATCCAGGGTCGACCCAACAAGCAGGAATAAGATGGACGAATATCCATCACGTAGAACGTTGAGTCGAAGACTTGTGACCCCACACGAATAGGAATGTTTACCTCACCGTGCACCATCCTCTTAGAACCGTCGAAGGCTCTAACAATGATGTTACTAGGTTTCAATTCCAGGCCCTCACAATCCAAACGATCCAATGCCTTCTTGGGAAAAACATTCAGGGAAGAACCGGTATCCACCAACACGTGTGCGAGAGTAGTGCCCCTGCACTCTATAGAGACGTGCAGGGCATCATTGTGATTTTTTCCTTTGGGGGTAAGGTCAGCATCCGAGAACCCCAAGCCATTGTCAGCTGTCAAATTAGCCACACAGTCAGTGAATTGATCTGCAGAGGTCTCTTGTGGCACATGGGCCGTTTTCAGAAATGAAATCAGGGCTTTTGCATGGGCCTCTGAGCACAGCAGCAATGATAGCATAGAGATTTTGGAGGGGGTATGCCCCAACTGTTCAACAACATTGAAGTCACTCTTTTTAATGATTTTAAGGATTTCCTCCATCTCTTGTTGGGAGGCTTCAACAGCAGTCTTTTTTGGTGCCTCCGTCCTGGCAGGCAAATCGGTAGCAACTTCTTTGCCCCGAGCATCAGGGGACTCGGCGGCAGTAGTAGACACGGGAACTTGATTTGGAACATGCACACTTGCGGGTGTGATGATAAGAGGCTTTCGGATAACTGGTGGTGCAATGTCAGGCGAGAAGAGCCTGCCACTACGAGTAATCTTGGCGGGACCAGTGATGTTACTGATACTGGTACTGGTGTTGAACTCCTGCTTCACTCCAAGCACATACACGTCGGCCCCTTAATGCCATGGGACAGCTTTATCAGACTCATAGGGGAGAGGCCCCGAAACAGTAATAGTAATGGGTGCAACAAACATAATTTGGACTGGCTTCCTCGGGGGAGCTTTGGTAGGATTATAGATTGTGACGACAGATACTTCTTCAGCGGAAACAAACGGAAGAACAGTTTTCTTGAACAGAATTTCTTTGCTATCCATCAGGCTTTGGATGCCTGATTTCAGCAGTGGACAACCGGTAGGGATAACAGCACACAGGAGGCAACCCTTGCTACAGCCCGAAAATAAACCGGCTAGTAGTAAGTTCCTCTTAACAGTCAAAAGAGGGGTAGCAACATCATTCACCAAAACAGCATACAAATCTTCCTCAATGGCATTTACTCTATGCTGGGGCATAGGAGCAGTTACAACATTTGGCCTCTCAGGCGCCTCAAACTGAATTTCCTTCGCGTCGATAAGGTATTGCACCTTGTTTCTCAGGGCCCAGCAATCATCAGTAGTATGCCCGGGGCTATCAGAATGATAAGCACAACGGGCATTTGGGTTATACTTATGAGATGCAATATTCACGACCTTCGGAGCCTCTTTGATGGTCACCAAGTTGGTTGATAACAGCTGTGGTAAGATTTGTGACAAGGTCATACTCAGCCAAGTATACTGCCTCTTGGGCCTTTCACCTCTTTGTTGATTGTACTGTTGAGGAGCAGCAACAGGCTTTGAAATGACCAAGGCATTGATGGCTTGGCGGCTTTCTGGCTTGACTTGTCTTCTAGGACCATAGACTGCACTTGCTTCTTTCTTGAAAGGCCTCTTCTCAGTACTTGTGGAGGCAGCTTTTTGTATCTTTCCTGATCTGATGCCAGCTTCAATCCTTTCATCCGTCAGGATCAAATCTGTAAACCCAGCGGAGGAGTTTCCAACCAAATGATTGAAAAATGGACCAGACAAGGTCCCTAGAAACATATCAACCAGCTCACGATCAGTCAATGCAGGCTACACCCTGCCAGCCAAATCTCTCCATTTTTGTGCATATTCTTTGAACCCTTCGCCCGTTCCTAGAGACATACCCTGAAGTTGGGTACGCGTAAGAGCGAGGTCAGAATTGTATTGATATTGTCTATAAAATGCGGTTGCCAAATCTTCCCACTGTCGGATACTAGTTCCATCTAGTTGGTAGAACCACTCAAGCTGTGACCCCGAAAGGCTATCTTGGAAGAAGTGGATCCAAAGGTTTTTGTCTGCCGTGTAAGGTTGGATCTTCCTTACGTACGACCTTAGATGCAGCTTTGGACAGGAAGCCCCGTCGTATTTGGCAAAGGCAGGCGCCTTAAACTTGTGTGGGATTACTACCCCCAAAAGATAACCCCAAATCTCCGAAATCCAGCCCCGGCACATTCTGAATCTCCATGGCGCTCAAGCGGTCCTCTAATTGCTTGTATCGGTCAGCAGCAGGTGGGTATTGTTCGTCATTGTAGTCCGTCTCTTGTCAGAGACTGCAGGACTAGGAGCTCCTCCCCCTTGGGGACTGTCTTTCTCTGCAGAGGAAGTAGTAGGATCAGCCTCGTTGTGGAGTGTGTTCCCAAACCTGCGTCCGGTATTGAATAACGCAGTTTTCTTTTTCTTCTTCTTCTTGAGGAGCAGAGCCTTCAACTCTTGCTGACCTTGGGCCAGGCTTAGGACCATTTCTTGAAACTGGGCACTTTGGGCCTGAAGGGCCTTGATTGCTTGCTCACTGGAGGAGTCTGGATTCACGATGACTGTTCCAAATAAACGAAGAAGATTAAGCAACCTGTAGAAAAATGGGTACCTGTTATGCACATGATGCATGAGATGCTACCTATGCAATGCATTCAAGGGTTTTGGAAATTCACAATTGTTGTAGACAAAAAGAATGCACGTCATATTAATAAGAAAAGATTTGTTAGTACATAAATGCCCCATGGGCCAAATATTACAAAAACAACTTCTCAAGGTAAAAAGACGTTGCGCATCCTCTTTGGCGCAATGTAGGTGTTGAGGGCCTCTTGCTCATGGAGTCGGCGGGTGAGCTCTAAAACCTTCTTCTCGCTGGCGTAGAAGCTGGCTTCAAAAGTGTTCCGTTCCTCCTTAAGTTGGATCCAACTCTTCTGCATCTCCTCCCATGATGTAGGCATGTCAGGATGTAGGATGGTGTAGGGAATCTCTCCTTCCTTGACGGGCTCTTTAATCACAGGGAGAACATGAGGATAAGGCATCATTAGACTCTGGGCTCGGGCTCGTACCCACTTGAGGTAAGGTTCAAGAGGGATGGAGTTCTTATGTCCCAGAGTCTTGCTATCAACCTTGTTGGGCCTCCCCCAAGCTCTGATGAATCTTTGGTGAAGTCCTTGCGCATCGTTGTCGAAGTCAAAAACTAGGTCAGGAATTAACATGTCGTGAGGGCCATCTCTTCGTGCATATCCAAATTGCCTCAAAGCTAGGCAAGGGCTGTAGGTGATACCTCCTCTGATTCCAAGTAAAGGAACATTAGGAAACTCTCCGCAACGGTCGACGATGATGACATTTTCTCTGGACCGAGAACACCAATGTACATCAGAGTGAGTAAGAGTCATCAACCGTTGGGACCACCTCGAGCCTTGGTCATTCTTCAAGACAGATTGTGGAAGGTGCGAAATAAACCACCTTGCAAGGAGAGGAGTACAGCACATGAGAACACCCCTCTTTCTCATTGTTCGTGTGTAAAATGAGTGAAGGATGTCCCCAAGCAATGTTGGTATTGGATTTCTGGACAAGAAGATTTTGACGGCGTTGACATCTACCAATTGGTCAGAATTTGGGAATAGGACCAACCCATAGATAAGGAGTGCCACAATTTATTCAAAGGCTTGTAGGTCCAATGAATTCCAACACTCTTGTGCCTTCTCAAACAAGAATTTTGCTAAGAAACCTTTGACACCGCTTCTAGTTTCCCAATGCCCCTTGATGTCAGAAGGCTGTAGATGTAATGCTCGAGCAACATCTTCAGGCTTTGGTTCCTTTTCCGTACCGTTGAAAGGTAGTTGATTGAGGATAGGAATTCTCAGGAGTTGAGAAAATTCCACCAAAGTGGGTACCAACTGATAGTCAGGGAAAGTGAAACAGTGGTGAAGAGGGTCAAAGAACTGGAATAGCACTTTCATCATGTCTTCTTCAATGTTGGTGTTGACTAAGCTGAGCAGTCTACCATGTCTTTCACTGAAGGATGAGCTTTCCGGAATTCTTGAGGTGAGCTCCTTGAGTTGAGGAGAGATTCTCACAAGGTTGACTTGGATGGTTTTTATGCGAGGAATTTCCATGACCTACAAAACAAGAACAAAGATGAAGATCTAAACCCTTGAAGTGGTTAGTAAATGCATATGATGCTTTATGATGTTTATGATGTATGCACAAACATATGTACAGGAAAATCACACCAAACCCTAGTTTCAGGCTTGCATGGGGTTTCATAGGTAAGTACCCTCTTGAGTGTAGTTGGCTTAAAAACCTGTTCTATAAATAGTAACCGGGTTCTAAGGATCTCAATATCATTGGATTGTTTTCATTGTTCATTGTTTTGGTTTAGCCACTTAACTAGCAACCAAAATATTCCAAGAAAACAACCCTCAATGAGTGTAGTATCGAGTATCTACCAACTTCGGACTGCACCAAATCCGGTCATCTCACTACCCCTAAAAGGCCAAGATGGTCAAGTAAGGTTCTAGGTCATTAGTGCTTAGTGACATCACTCAGTGGCCCCGTACTCTCCTTGATTGAACTCAAGGGTTACCGGTACTCACAAATATGTCGCACTAATATAGCTATTGCTTCGACCGTGTCGGTATACCCCGCACAGTTTCCACAACGTATTGCTATCTATGAATGTTTCCTAAAATCCGGGTGTAGGATTGCAAACCCAAACAAGAGAGCCAAAATGTAAAGCAATCAAGACAAACAATCAGTCATGCAAGAGGGTGATCTAAGCCCTAAGGTTACTCCACTTTTTAAATAAATCCCCAGCAGAGTCACCAGTTCTGTGACACGGTGGGAGAACTGACTATGGTTTTGCGTTTGTTTTCGCAAATGTTTCGGTTTAGCAAGAGTCGCCACCGACTTTTTATTTTATCCTAAGGAAAGGTTAAAAAGCACAGCAAAAACCTTTGAGATGTTTTCTTGGGTTCGGGGAGTAGATTATAGAAAGGGAAGGTATTAGCACCCTTTCTATCCATGGTTATCCATGGGTTCTTAGTTACTTGCTTAGATCAACTTGCCTTAATTTTCAATTGTTTGAAATGGTGCTTTGTGTGTGTGGGTTTGAAAATGTTTTTAAAAAGAGGCCAATGTGGTGGCAACCTTTGTAATGATCCATGTTGGGATGTATACAAAGGTGTACGTCTTTTGAAAAAGGTTTTCATTTGTTTTTTGAAACTTGTTTTGAAAGTGTTGTGAGGTGTGGTTTTGAAAAAAATAGGCAAGTGTTTTGTTTTGCAAATTGGCAAGTAACCAAGAGTTTGTCTACTCCTAAATTTCTCAAAGATTTCTTCTATGTTTTAACCCTTTTAACAATTTTGTTCCACCATTGCATTTGGTGGACAATCTTGTGTTAGGAGGTGAAAGGGACGGGCGCGAGTCATCGTTTAGACCATAATTGCAATGGTGCCAAGTATCTTTGGGCAATTTTTCCTTTAAGGGACTTGATCATTTCTAGGTAACTTTCGAAAGTGTCATCGAGGGACTATGATCATTTGAATTGTTTGTTTTGCCCAAAGAGAACTAACATGCAATATGGCCCAATTTTGAAAGGCAACAAGTGGAGGTAACCCTAGGGGTGTTAATGTGCAAGTGTGTTTTATTGCATACAAGAGTTTTTTCTTTGAATTAGGTTTTTCTATTTCATTGATTTTATCTTGCCATACACGTCCTAACTACTAGCAATAAGAAGCGGAAATATAAAATCCTACGCTATTACAACAATTAGGGGATGGGGATACACATTTTTACATGGGGGGTTCAACGAGAAAAATAGAAAAAAAAAGAAAATAGCAAAAAACAAGATATATAGAGAGAGAGGGAGCCAGCGCGCTGCTGAGAGGTCATCAGAAGTTCTGACTCAGATCCGCTGCCAGATGATCAACCTCTTGGTTAAACTGTATGAGTCAGAACTTCTGACTCTGGCACCTGCAAAACAGAACCCTGTTAGTGGGGAAATCAGAAGTTCTGACTCCCCTGCACTGTAAGACAGAAGTTTGTTAGTGGAGAAACCAGAAGTTCTGATTCTGCTGGAAAGACAATAACTCTCAGAGTTTCTGATATCATTGACAGCAAAACAGGCTTCAGATATGCTAACGTCAAAGTCAGCACTTGGCTTTTCCCTGTACTAATCAGAACATCTGCAATTTTGTTGTTATTCCACAAAACAAGAAACATATTTGGAACAGATCCAGCAAATGTCAAAATGTTTTAGAGGGCAGAACCAACAAGGTCACAGGCAAATCCTACACTGGCTCAGAACGTTCTGAGGTATGAAAATCCTCAGAATATAAACAGCAACAACATGATATTTACATTATGTTTATTTGAGTATGCACAACTGATGATGCTTAGCAGCATGATGAAGGTCAGCAGGTGCTTTCCTGGCTGTTGGAAAAGTTTGTGGGTGAAAGCTAGCTTTTGGCTCTGTTGGTGTTCTGGACAGATTCTTTTTGAAAAGGGTAGGTGAAGGTGTATGCGTATATAGGGTCAGAAGTTTGAAAAGAGGTTTTTTTTTGTTCACACAGAAAACTGGGTATTGGACAAAGTTTGAAGATGAGAAATTCAAAGTTATGAAACAAATTGGAGATTTTGGCAGAGTTTCAGAACACTATTTTGCTAAGGGTTTCTGTTTCTCTCTTAGCAATTTTTCTGTTTCTTGAACGCCTTTTGCAGTGGACAAAGACTCTCTATTTATAGGCAAAGTTCTTGTGGGTGCCTTGAACATTAAAGCGCCAACAGAGTTTGAATTTGTTCTTTGATAGAAATTCCTGGGAAGTTGTGATAACAGATAGCCTTCAGCCTAGGCTGCAGCAGCAGGCGTGGATTGGAGAGAAGTGACCTCTTAAGTGGGCGGTGGCATGTAGACCCATGCCAGAGTCTGCAGAAAGGCGTTTTCCAAGCCACACGTGAAGGGATTACTTGGATGAATGTTCAGGAGTGGTTGGAAGCATTAATGAGCATTAAATGGTGATAAGACCTATCAACATCAATATTCTGGTAATGGAAACCAACGTTGAATCAGCAGTTCTGTTTCAAAAAGAACAGCGTAAACCATGCTCTGGCCTTGGCTTCCTGTTGTCTTAGTAAGTTCTGGGGATTCTCCTGATTTTCTGATACGTTCCTTGGATTTGCTTCTGGATCTCCTGGTCTTAGAGATTCTGTATCAGTGTAACACCCACTCTTCTGACCTTTTCATCTTCTGATTTCAGCATGTTCTGAAAGAGCCTTCAGACTTCCCTGCTTCTTTTGCATTCCTTTAGCAAATTCTGACTGAGCTTGTGTAACTGCTGAAAGAGTCATGTTCTGTCTGAGGCTTACATACTGAACCACGTTTACAACTTCTGATTGAGCTGATGTAGTTGCTGAAAAGCCAACTTCTGACTACACTGAGCCAAGCTTGCAACTTCTGACCGTTTTTATCTGGAATCGGTCCAGAAGTTCTGAAGCGCTGATTTTTTCTTAAACACTCATTTTTTTAGAGAAACATTCCAAGTACTTAGAATTTGATTTTTCTCAAGATAAAAGCGTTGTCTTTAGAGCTTGTGTGATCATCTTGCTCTTGTAAGTGGTTTGATTGGGCAAAAATGACAGTTCTGGACTTGGATTTATTTCAGAGGGACCTTGAAAATCCAAGATGATTTCCTGAAGAAGGAGAGGGCAAATTTTGGGGTACAACAACAGCTATCTCCTCGACCAACCTTTTCAAGTCCCAATTGAATACTTGTAGCAAGCCAGGAAAACTATTTGTGGACGACTGATTGTAGATTAATACCTGTAACAAGCCAGGAAAACCATCTACACGAAGAGATTGAAGATTAATACCTGTAATAAGCCAGGAAGACCTTTCTTTCTCAGGTCAGAGATTAATACCTGAAACCAGCCAGGACAACTATCTCATCGGCCAACCTTTTTAAGTCCCAGTTTAATACCTTTAGCAAGCCAGGAAAATATCTGTGGACGACTGATTGTGGATTAATACCTGTAACAAGCCAGGAAAATTATCTACATGAAGAGATTGAAGATTAACACCTGTAACAAGCCAGGAAGACTATCTTTCTTTCTCAGGTCAGAGATTAATACCTGAAACCAGCCAGGACAGCTATCTCCTCGACCAACCTTTTCAAGTCCCAGTTGAATACCTGTAGCAAGCGAGGAAAACTATCTGTGGACGACTGATTGTAGATTAATACCTGTAACAAGCCAGGAAAATTATCTACATGAAGAGATTGAAGATTAATACCTGTAACAAGCCAGGAAGACTGTCTTTCTTTCTCAGGTCAGAGATTAATACCTAAAACCAGCCAGGACAACTATCTCCTCGACCAACCTTTTCAAGTCCCAGTTGAATACCTGTAGTAAGCCAGGAAAACTATCTGTGGACGACTGATTGTAGATTAATACCTGTAACAAGCCAGGAAAATTATCCACATGAAGAGATTGAAGATTGATAATTGTAACAAGCCAGGAAGACCATCTTTCTTTCTCAAGTATGCAAGTTCTCACTAAGGAATCTCTTATGCGATCGACACTCCTGCAGATGGCATCTATAAGCCCATCCTCCTACCAACAATCTCCAAATGGCATCTGTAAGCCCATTCCCGACATCACAATGCTGATACTACACCATGCGAGTGCAAATTTCTGGGCACTCTAGTGTTCAATCATCTTCCACCTTCGGATCACGAAAGGTACGCAAGCCAATCTACATCCTCAGGTTTAAGAAAATTGAACAGGGGCAACTGTTGTACCCCAAAATTTGCCCTCTCATGTTTTCGAAGGTCTTCCCTTACATGGTTGGTCACAAACCCTTGCCTAAGGAAAAAGAAAATTTTTGAGTGGTGCTTTAAGTACCTTTTGATTGGCATTCTGAAAAACACTTCGATTGGCATTATGGCCAATCCTTTCGATTGACATTCCAAAAATGCTTCAATTGGCATTATGGACAAGCATTTCGATTGACATTATGTCAAGGCCTTCGATTGGAATTCTGAAAGACCTTTTCGTTTGGCACCCTGGGCCAAGCCTTTCAATTGGCATGCCAAGGGATCCTTCGATTTAGCATTGTATCAAGGCAGCTTCGACATGCATGTTAACAGTGTCCTTTGATTGGCAGGATAACAAGTATCTTTCGATTGGTATTGTAGCAGTGTCTTTCGATTGGAATTTTAACAAGTACCCTTTGATTGGTATATGGACAAATACCCTTAAATTGGCATTTCAAAAGGTCCTTGGACTGGAACTTCAGAGTGTCCTTCGACTGGAACTTCAGAGTTTCCCTTAATAAGAACATCAGAATGAAATAACCTTCGAATGGCATTTCAGTGCAGAGTTTCTCTTAATCTAAGATGCTCTGATGAAGGAAGTTCTGAACACTTCGAATCAGAACTTAAACTCATCACAAGGCCAAGGGATGGTCGAAGTTGTCTAATAGGGCATGTTCTAAATATATTCGAATGGGACTTTGAAGCTGGCAAAGAAGGCAGATTCAAAGGAATGAAGTAGGCTGGCATGACTAAGCAAAAACACATATCCTAACCTGTCCAGGTTCACCCAAAGTTCACAATGGCATGTGTCCCTTGTAAATATAGAAATAATTAAATGTTGATTGTGGACTCAATGCCAGATTCTTGCCTTGTTTGCTCCCAACCCTACAAGAGCTGATTCGACCAGGGTGATCCTTTTCGAATCAAGCAATCGAAGCAGAGGGAGGCTCAACCGAAGGGGATATGCAATTGAAGCTGGAGTAATTCGAAGTGGAGCTTGGAGCTATCGAAGAGAGCAAATTCGAAGGGAAGTGGATCTGAAGGGGCAAGTCAGCTTTCGATTTTCATCATGTTGGAGGCCCAAACAGCTCATAACAGGCTGGCAGTAACGCATGAAAATAGATTGGCACATGATTGAATCAAATATAGCAAGTCTTTATGAAGAAATCAAATCAAATCTCTTCATCATAATGGACCAAGATTTGATACACAAATGTTGACCTAAATTCCTTTGTCTATATAAACCTTATGCTCACAAACAAAAAAGGCACGGGAAGAACACAGACAAAACTCTGCAGACACGAAAAAAGACACAAAACTCTGGAAACAGACAGAACAGTTTTTGCAAAAAACCTTGAAAAAGTGGTGATCAAATTTTTGTTTAGAGGTGAACTCAGACCAAAAGCAAAACGCAGCTCTCTTCCTTGCCATCCAGTGGAGCTATACCCATCAAAAGGAATCCTTTTCATTGCCCATAACGCATTGTAAGTCTCCATGAACATTGCTCTGCACATAGAATTGTAACTCAGTTTTTTCTGCATCCTTGTGCTAAATCTCTTGCATATTCATACCGACCATTAAATTTCTAAGCAAACTGCATTATTTAATTTGATTTTTGTGGCCTCTAACCCCCTATCCAGAACCTAGGGTTCTTGTGTATGTTTTTTAGGCGTTTTGTGTGCAGGTTAAGTTAAGGTCAATAATGGCCATGGACGAGTTCAGGGGAGGGAGACGAATCCAATGATGGTCGTAACTTGTATTGTTGTGACCTATGATGGATTTTGGAAATGTCCCACGAAACTTCATGCGGATGGAAATCCGCAGGTAAATAACCAGGCCTTCGTGAAGAAGATGATGGCGTGTCTTAGTGCCATTGGTCTATTCAAAACATTAGCGCGTTTTTTATTATTTCCAGGCTTGACATTTTTTTTTTCATTTAATATTTGTTGTCTATCCCAATCACAAGAAACATCAATAGCTCAGCTGGCAAGGCGTTAGTGGGTGGCACCATTGGGACCTGGATTCGAATCCCAGGTCCCCCAAAACTTTGTTACATTTTTTTTCTTCAGGAACTCAGGTGCAACATTCCAGGCGTGGTTCACCATATGCCAAGTGGCCCACCAGGCAGATTTAGTGACCCAGATTGCACGCCCATCATAGTCCTCAGTCAACAGACATGCATGGAATCACAAAAAGTTCAACAGGTTGGACGTCTGGGCCTAGGAATTACCATTCAAATGCCAACTTCAGGCCCAGCACCCCCCCCTGAGTTTATTTATGTTATTTTTTCTTTTCACTACTTTCTATTTTCTATTTTCTATTTTGTTATTATTAACTAATTAAATTTTCATAAAATCAGAAAACCCCAAAAAATAATATTTTTTAATTTCATTATTTTATTATTTTTGTAAATAAATTGCATCAAAGTAATTTAGTTTTTAATTAGGTTTAATCTTAACATATTTTGCATTAAATTAAAATTGATTTAGAATTAGGGTTTTGACATATTTTTACCTTTCTAATTTTATTTCCTTAATTAAAATAAAACTCAAAAAATATTTTCTTTTAATTAATTAATTCCATTATTAATTTAGACTTAATTCTTAATTCGAAAAAGACCAAAAATATGCTTTATTCAATAAAAGGGTCAAAACCCTAAAGGACATTCCGATTCAATTTTCTCGCGCGTATTGTTTTGATCCATATGTTGTAATTGCTCCGAGGATGTAATAGTTTTAACTTAGGACTTCTTATTTATCGCTTTTATTTACTTTTTCGCATTTAATTTTAAGGTTTTGTTTTTGGCGATGTAAATACCCGACGCCTTGTAATAGCTTAGTTTTATTTTCCGCAATTTATTTTCTGCAACCATTAACTGCTAGATGTATGAATAATAGGCTATGCATGACAAGATTAACCTTTAATTTAAAATCAACCGTAGCTCACCATTAACATGTACAAAGATAATATAAACTGAAAATTGACACACTCGCACATGCCACTCTTAGGGTACGCCTCACTTGGTTTCCTCGAACGTGGTTATTGAGTATAGGAAGTTTTAGAGGTCGTCCTATTGTCCAAAGATCATAAGTTGCCTCGAAACGGTTTCCTCGGATAAAATGATCTAAGACATTAGGGTTACCGCTAAGGCGTCCTAACATTGCTTTAGTGACCAAACGTCCCTTAAATCGAATTGACCCGAAAACTCCAACGACGATGCTACTTGCTCCTCAATAGTGGGATAGCATTGTCTAAAGGACATTTGCACAATTTAATTCCTTTTTGAGTAGGTAGAGGTTCTTAAGTACTTGCTCCTTTTAAAACAAAACAAAACTTTCCGCACTTACACTCTCTTTCAAACAAAAACTCTTTTTAAACCCACAAACACAAAGAAAATCAAACTTTTGAAAACATAGTGAGCAAGTACCTAAGAGCCCGTGGATAACCACGGATAGAAAGGGTGCTAACACCTTCCCTTTCTATAATCTACCTCCCGAACCCGAGAAACATCTCAAAAAGGAATTTTTTTGTGCTTTTGTCCTTTCCTTGTTGGATAAAATAAAAGATGGTGGCGACTCTTGCTTACCGCGACATTTTGCAAAAACAAACGCAAACGCGAACCAGCATTCCAAAACAGTCAGTTCTATTCCCACCGATCACATAGGGTTACTTCGATATGAAATCCTGGATAGTAGGGCTGTGAGAAGGAACCTGGATAGTAGGGTTACTTTGATATGAAAGCCTGGATAGTAGGGATGTGAGAAGGAACCTGGATAGTAGGGTTACTTCGATATGAAAGCCTGGATAGTAGGGTTGTGAGATGGAACCTCGATAAGATGGCTTTGTGAGGAGTTTGGGTAAAACTGCATCTGAACCGAGAAGGAACCTAGGTAAGGTTGCTTTGGGATAAGTTCGTGTGAAACTTCATAATGAATCGGGGTAAGGTTATAAGTTTGTGTAAAAATTCAGAAGGAACCTGGGTAAGGTTACTTTGGGATAAGTTCATGTAAAACTTCAGGAGAAACCGGGGTAAGGTTACTTTGTGATATGACAACCTGGATAGTAGGGCTGTGAGAAGTAACCTGGATGGTAGGGTTACTTCGAAGCGATAATGTAGATTAGTTGACCCGTTTGATTTCGCGAACTGAGTTTCCATTAGTCGTCTGTAGATATGATCTGTATAACTGCTGAAATTGTTGAAGCTAATCCTCTTTTCCTGAAAAGATATCAGGGTTAGTTATATGCGATGCATGAAATGCAGGGTGAGATGATGTTCTCAAAATAAATGAGATTATGTTTTATATGTCATGTATGCGTATGTCATGATGTATGTTTATGAAATGCTACCGGGGTATGCTCGCGTCTGGGAAAATAAATCCCTGATTATTGCTGGAGAGTTGTAAATATTCTGTCGGGAAGAGATGCTTGAGAATAAACTCTACGGGGACCAAACTTAGGGGGGAAGAGATACTCGGTTGGTAGACCTGCTGATCTGGAGGAAAAACTTAGCCGAGGATGAAATTCCGTTGCTGGAGCTGATGAGCTCTGTTGGAGATCGAGCTTTTGTATCTGTAGAAATGAACTCCTCTTGGGGGATGAAGTTTACTGACTAGCCCGCGATTATGAACCTCGATTGGGGGTGATTACGTCCTACTTCGGAGAAACTGACATCAATTCCTTTGGATACTTTTACTTTGTGGGGAGTGTATGTACCAATAATCATGTTCCAAAGCTGACTCTATCCCGATACCTGCTGGGCAGAGGAACTGTCGAGTTTGGTACTTCTTGTTTTCCCTGTTTTTGGAATTACGAGTAATTGTCTTTTGTTTCTTATGTAAATCTTTATGAGAAGCAATCATTTTCAAATGCATATATCAAAAATAAATCATTGGACGTTGTGATACGGTAGGAGAACTGACTTGAGGTTTTGCGTTTTGTGTTTGCAAATGTTGCGGTTTAGCAAGAGTCGCCACCGACTTTTCTTTTATCCAAAAGGAGAGGTGAAAAAGCACAGGAAATACCTTTAAAGACGTTTTCTTGAGTTTGGGGGGTAGATTATGAAAAGGGAAGGGATTAGCACCCTTTTCATCCATGGTTTTCCACGGGCTCTTAGTTACTTGCTAGATCACATGCTTTTGTTTGAATGTGCTTGTGGTGTGGATTTTGAAAGTATTTTGAAAATGTTTTCGTAATGGTTCTCGTTTCTATAAGAACGCGTACAAAGTGTTTTTCTTTTGAGAATATTTCAAATGAGAGTGTTGGTGTAAAATGTTTTTGTTGTGAGCAAGCAAGCAACTAGGAGCGAATCTACCTACTCAAAAGGTCTTAATTGTTCTTTTCCTCCTTCTTTAGATGTTGCTATCTTACCATTTGTTTTGGCAAGAAGCCCCATCGTTGGATGTGAAGGGACGAGTGTTGGGACGTTTGTATAGTCATAGAAGGCAACCTATGGGACGTTTTAGAAAATTTCGTTTTAGGGACAAGATCGTTTACCGAAGGCAACATCGAGGGTCATCGAGGGACTACGATCTTTTATCGAGGGTCTTTGCTAAAACGCCCATGTTCGAGGGACATGACTATTTTTTGATAGGCAACAAGTGAGATTACCCTAAGGGTGCATGTGTGCAAAGTGTGTTTGATTGAATGCATTTTAGTCTTGATTAGGGTGATCTATTTGTCAATTTCATGTCTTGCCATACACACCCTAATTACTAGCATTTACATTCGAAAGCGATAAATTGCAGAAATGTAAAGTCCTACGCTATTACAATATTTTAGGGATGGGGGTACATATTTATGAATGGGGGTTGCAAATAAAATTAAATCTTAAGTTACTATTACAACCATATTGAAATGTATAATAATGTACAAAAGATGTAAAATGGACTTGTTTAGAAGATGTTTTTGTCTTAATGAAAAAAAAAGAGATAAATTACTTAAGTGAAAGAAAATATTTTTATGTCTTTTTATGTTAATATTAAAAATGATGAAAAGGGAAATAAATGAAAGGCAGAAACATCGTGCTACTGTAAGCAAAATAAACAAGGATCAAAAGTTCGGAGGCCAGGCGCGCGATGACTCAGAAAGGAAGGTCAGTGGAATCAGAAGTTCTGGATTGGTACACTCTGAGGTCCTGCAAGACACGTTAGAGGGAAAACACAGAAGCTCTGGATTGATATGTGCTGAACTTCTGAATGTTAGAACAATGAGAAAAACTTAGAAGTTATGTGCGTGTCAAAACAGTAGGAAGAACTCAGAAGTTATGTATGGTGCTGAGACAGTGAACGAACAATCAGCAGTTCAACGTGTTATAAGCGCATGAAAATCTGAAGTTCTAAGTGTTAAAACAATGAGTCAACAATCAGCAGTTCAACATGTTATCAGCATATAAAAATCATAAGTTCTAAGTGTTAAAACAGTGAGTGAACATCAGAAGTTCAGTGTGTTTAAACAGTGAGGAGAACTCAGAAGTTCTGTGTTGTGCTAAAGTTGTGAGTGTACATCAGAAGTTCTATGTCATATTTCAACTCTTAATTATCACATCAGCAATTTATTCAGTTCTTAATAAACAGCAAATCAGATTGATAATAGCATAACAGTTTATAGAAGTTCTAATCCTAAATCTGAGTCTAGCCCTAATCAAGAAGTTTTGATCCACAATTTTTCTACTTATGCAATGATATGGACAACATCAATACTGTGATATTTACATATTAATGATGTTCTGAATGAAAAAAATGCAAAGTCAGAAAGACTTACCTTGAATCCGGAGTGTGGGCTTGGAGCTTTGAGTTGCTGCCTTCTGATGTTCTGGTGTCAGCGAGAGTGACAGAAGAGTGGTTGTGTTCTTTGATTCAAAGGGGGAGGAACAAAAGGTTTTGTTTTGGATTTGCGATGGTTATCCATGTTTCCTCTTCTCTCTTTTGGACTCTTGGAATTTTAGCAGGGGTTCTGGGATTTTCTTTCTCAAATTTCCGACCTCTTCTTCAAATTTTCCGACCTCTTTTCAATGGCCAAAGATGTTCTCTTTATAGGCAAAGGTTTTGTAGTTTGGAGAGGTCAAGTTGCATTAACATCATACGCTAGATGCTGACTTACTCTTGAAGTAAGCTTAAACAAGCATGGTTCAAGGCATAAAGCGGGATGGCTAGCAGGTTTAGCAGTGCCTAAGCTGGATTTGTCAGCATGAATTAAGGAAAAGTAAGAGCAGCGTATGGGCCTAGCATACTTTTGCGCAAAAGTTTGTTTTCCCAAGCCAGTAGGGATACACGTGGGTGAAATCCTTTGGGTAAAGGCTCAAAAGTGGTTGTGAGCATTAAATGAGCATTAAATGATGATGAGATTGATCAACCGAGAAATCCTGCAACATGATATTCTGCATCATTGCTTAGTTCTGGATCAGAAGTTCAGCTTCAACGTAACATCCAACCTTTGATCTTTGTATCTTCTCGCTCCAGCATGTTCTGAAGGAGCTCTTAGATTTTCTAGGAAGCTTGCAGCACGCTTTGTAAAATTCTTTGCATTACCCTGGAAAATTCTTACTGAACCTTTGTGAAAACTTACCCAGAAGTTCTGATCAAACTCTTTCTTGAAAGTGTCCAGAATCTGCTGAGTGTTTCAGTTTCAAGGACGTGTCTTTGAGAAATTATAACTTGAAATCTCAGCATTTCTAGGAGAAGTTCTATTCTGCAATGTTTCAGATTTTGTTGAGATCTAAAACTCTTGTCAGAAGTTGATTTAGAATCAGCTTGCATCATAGTGAAAATTTGGCCAGAAGTTCTGAACTTATCATATTTTCTTAAACACTTAGAAAAAATTCTAAGTATTTAGAATTTTGACTTTTTGGATTTCTTGATGAAACAAAACCTTATATTTCAACACGTCTTGATGAAATATGATTCTTGAAATTTGATTTTGATCCAAAAGTCAAAGTTTGACTTTTCAGTATGCAAATGACCATTTTTCCCTTGGTGATTTTCTTGGAAAATTTGTAGTTCAAGGCTTGGAATTGGATGGAAGCAAACTTGAGGATCCAGGGTGATTCTTTGAGAAATGAGAGGGAAAATTTTGGGGTGCAACAGACGTTCTTGCAAAACAAAACAGAAAAAGAAAAACAGATTGAAGTTCCTTGTGAAAATGATTTGTATTGATTTTTGAAGTTGGCCTGTAATATGTGTTTTTGTACAAAGAGGCTGACGCGCTAGTAAGAGAACACCGTCAAAAGATAGAAATTATGCAATTTGTGTAAAAGAAAGAAAAACAGCTATGTGAAACGACCCCATTGGGTTCCAACTATGCTATTGCCTTTATATCTCCAAGCGTCTCATCACTTTGCTACTTGGCCGAAGATTGATCAGACTGATTGGTGTCGTCTGAATTCGATAGTCGATATCGAAGTCTGGTCGTAAGATGATCTAATGAGACATAGTTATATGCTTCAATCCCTAACATTTTCCTGGATTTCTCTTTCGTGTTTTCAATCCACCGGGATACCCTTTTTTGCCTAAGCCTCCCTTTCGGGTTTTCGACTTGCCGGGTGTACAAATTTTCATTTTCATCCCTTACTTTTGCCCGAACCCTTTTGGTTCGCCGGGAAGCCCTTATTTTTGCCTAGGCCAGTCGACCTAGCGGGTCTTTGATTATGCGTAGTATCTTTTCACTATGTTTGCGTTGATAGGATGAGGAAGGTCGTCACCATCCATGGTGGTTAGAATCATAGCTCCTCCAGAGAAAATGTTCTTAACCACAAATGTCCCTTCGTATGTGGGAGTCCATTTGCCCTTGGGATCACCTTGCGGAAGTATGATGCATTTGATCACCAGATCCCCGACTTTATATTCTTGACGCCTGACTTTCTTGTTAAAATCCTTGATCATTCGCTTTTGATACGTCTGACCATGGCAGATAGCAGTAAGTCTCTTTTCATCGATTAGATTTAATTGATCAAGCCAGTTTGGATCCAGTCGTCTTTGTTCAAACCTGCATCATTCATAATCCTGAGAGAGGGTATCTGGACTTCTATGGGTAGGACTGCCTCCATCCCATATACCAGAGAGTAGGGGGTTGCCCATATCGACGTCCGTGCTGAGGTACGGTACCCAT
Organism: Vicia faba; assembly: GCA_948472305.1. Lineage (NCBI taxonomy): Eukaryota > Viridiplantae > Streptophyta > Magnoliopsida > Fabales > Fabaceae > Vicia > Vicia faba. The sequence continues at coordinate 1,276,662,432 of OX451740.1, read as the reverse complement.
GAAAAGAAAATGGTAACATCTCATGCCAGTCTTTGTATGTCATCGTCATCTTCTGTACAATCTTCTTGATGTTCTTCTTAGCTGCTTCAACAGCGCCATTCATCTTCGACCGGTAAGGAGAAGAATTATGGTGCTGTATCTTGAACTGTTTGTAGAGTTCAGTAATCATTGTGTTGTTAAGATTCGCACCATTGTCAGTAATAATTCTCTCTGGCACACTGTATCGACAAATCAGATTATGTCGGATAAACCGCGCCACGATGTTCTTGGTCACAGTAGCAAAAGAGGTTGCCTCAACCCACTTTGTGAAGTAATCAATGGCTACTAAGATGAAATGATGCCCATTAGATGCAGTAGGTCTGATCTCACCGATCATGTCGATGCCCCACATCTTAAAGGGCCAAGGAGCTGTCAGAATGTTCAAAGGAACTAGAGGCACATGCACCTTATCAGCATAGACTTGGCACTTATGACAAGTTCGAGAGTGATGATAGCAATCGGCTTCCATAGTGGACTAGTAATATCCTACCCGTAGGATCTTCTTAGCCATGGTATGTCCACTAAAATGGGTTCCTAAGGTGCCTTCATGTAGATCTGTCATGAACCTCTCTGCTTCGCTCTTGTCTACACACCGTAGTAGTGTGGAGTCATGGTTGCGTTTATAGAGGATCCCATTACTAAGGAAGAACTTTGCAGCGAACCTTCTCAGAAACTTCTTATCATTGACAGATGCCCCTTCGGGATACTCCTGAACCTCGAGATACCTTTTGACTTCGTGAAACTAGGGTTTGTCTGCCACTTCTTCAGTGTCGATCTCACAGCAGTGTGCTGGTTCATCCAACCTCTCAATGGTAATTTGGGGAGCTTCATTGTCCCACCTAACTTTGAATATAGAAGACATGGTAGCTAGCGCGTCCGACAACTGGTTCTCTTCTCGTGGGAAATGTTCAAAGGTTACCTCCTCAAAGTGTGGGAGCAATGTCAGTACATACTCTCTGTAACAAATGAGATTCGGGTGCTTCGTATCCCACTCGCCTTTGATATGACTTATCACCAGAGCGGAATCCCCTAATACACTTAAGAACTTAATCCTCAGGTCAATAGCAGCTCGAAGACCCATAATACATGCTTCATACTCCGCCATGTTATTGGTGCAGTTGAAACATGATCGGGCAGTCAACCGAGTATGACAGCCCTCGGGAGATATGATTATAGCGCCAATGTTGTTACCTAGTGCGTTTGAGGCTCCATCAAAATACATAGACCATTGGGATCCTTCCTCAGGTCCTTCGTCTGGTCCAGGTTCTTCGTAGTCAGTCACCAACATGATATTCTCATCCGGGAACTCAAAATTCATGGACTGGTAATCATCCACGGCCTGATGAGCCAAATGATCAGCCAATACACTTCCCTTAATTGCCTTTTGGGCTGTATATTGTATGTCATATTCGGTTAAGATCATTTTCCACCTTGATATCCTTCCGGAGAGAGCGGGCTTCTAGAAAATATACTTGATTGGATTCATCTTTGATATCAATAAAGTAGTGTGAGTCAGCATATACTGTCTCAGTCGTCGAGCAGCCCATGCTAAAGTGCAACAAGTTTTCTCAAGCAATGAGTATCGTGTCTCACAGTCGGTAAACTTTTTGCTAAGGTAGTATATGGCGTGCTCTTTTCGACCAAACTCGTCATGCTGCCCTAGTACACACCCCATTGAATTGTCTAGCACTGTGAAGTATAATATCAAAGGTCTTCCTTCAACTGGAGGCATCATAATTGGTGGTTCTTGAAGGTATTATTTGATTCTTTCGAAAGCGGCCTGGCATTCATCATTCCACTTTACCACTTGATCTTTCTTCAGCGGCTTGAAGATTGGCTCACAAGTAGAAGTCAGATGTGAAATGAACCTGGCGATATAATTCAGGCGTCCCAAGAAACGTCTAACTTCCTTCTCTGTACGGGGAGGTAACATTTCTTGTATGGCCTTTACCTTCGCAGGGTCTACCTGAATACCCTTGTCACTGACGAAAAAACCCAGAAGCTTACCAGATATTACCCAGAAGGTACACTTGTTCGGATTCAACCTCAGCTTGTATGTCTTCAATCTATCCAACAACTTTTGGAGATGATCAAGGTGCTCTTCCTCAGTATGAGACCTGACTATCATGTCATCAACATACACTTCAATCTCATGGTGAATCATATCGTGAAACAAAGCGACCATGGCGCGCTGATAGGTTGCCCCAGCATTCTTCAACCCAAAAGGCATCACCTTGTAGAAGAAGGTGCCCCACTGTGTGACAAAGGTTGTCTTATCCATGTCTTCAGGAGCCATCTTGATCTGGTTGTAGCCAGAGAAATCATCCATGAAGGAGAAGATTTTGTATTGTGCGGTGTTGTTGACCAGAACATCAATGTGAGGAAGTGGGAAGTCATCCTTGGGGCTTTCCCTGTTCAGATCTCTGTAATCTACGCACATTTGTACCTCACCGTCCTTCTTAGGTACCGGGACGATGTTGGCAACCCACTATGGATAGGAAGTGACAACTAAGAATCCTGCATCGAACTGTTTCATGACCTCTGGCTTGATCTTCTCTGACATTTCAGGGCGCATACGAAGGACCTTCTGTTTAACCGGAGGACAGTCTTCTTTAGTCGGTAGGTGATATACCATAATATTAGTGTCTAAACCAAGAATGTATTTGTAGGACTAGGAGAATATCTTAACATAGTCATGCACCATCTGTATCAACCTATGTTTGACGCTAAGCTCCAGATTTGCACCTATTTTAACCTCTTTTCTGTCTTCCTCAGTGTGATATGGTGGGAGAACTGACTTGAGGGTTTTGCATTTTATCGCAAATGTTACGGTTAGTATGAGTCGCCACCGACTTTTCTTTTATCCAAAAGGAAAGATGAAAAAGCACAGGAAAGACCTTTGAGATTGTTTCTTGAGTTCGGGGGGTGGATTATGAAAAGGGAAGGTATTAGCACCCTTTTCATCCATGGTTTTCCATGGGATCTTAGTTACTTGCTATATCAGTTGCTTTTGTTTTGAAATTGTGCTTTGTGTGGTTTTGAAAGTATTTTGTAAAAGAGGCCATTGTTTAGGCAATCTTTGTAATGATTCTCGTTCGTAAGATTGTATATAAAGATGTTTGTCTTTTTGAAAATGTTTTCAAAGATGTTTTAAAATGTGTGTGTTTGTTTTTAAAATAACAAGGATAGTTGTTTTGAAATGGAGCAAGTAACTAGAAGTAATCTACCTACTCAAATGTCTTTCTTGTTCATTTCCTTTTCCTTTGACATTGTTGTCTTACCATTGATTTGGTAAGCAACCCTATCTTTGGATGTTAACGGGACGAGAGAGGGTCATTGTATAACCATGATTAGCAATGTTGCAAAGTATCTTAGCATTTTTTAGGGACCAAGATCATTTTGTAAGGAAACTGTGAATAGCGTCATCGAGGGGCTATGATCTTATTTTTGTTTGTTTTGCTAAGATACTTCACATGCGTAATATGGCCATTTTTGTATAAGGCAACCAAGTGGAGTAACCCTAAGGGTGCTTGTGTGCAAGTGTGTTATTTCCATACTTGGTTTTGTCTTGGATTAGGGTTTTCTATTTGATTGTTTTTATCTTGCCATACAAACCCTAATTACTAGCATGTTATATAAAAGCGATAAATTGCGTAATTTAAAGATTACTACGCTATTACAACATTTTATGGGAGGGGGTATACAAATTGTGAATGGGGATTTGCAATAATATAAACCTAATTTAATCTATTACAACCAAATCGAATTTGTACGAATATTTGAATAAATAATATACAATAAAAAATAAATATGCAATGGTATGTATGCAAGAAAAAGATTTTTGTTTTGTTTTTTTATATGAAAAAGATTTTTTTGAACTAAACCTAATAACTTAAGAAAAAGGAAATTATTTTTAGAAATTGGTTAACCCTAATTCTAGTTTAAAAGAAAATAAAGTTCTTTAAGTATTATTTTTGTGTATTTTGTCTTAAAATAATAAGATAATATTTTATGAAATATTTTAGTCCTTTTATACATCAAAATAAATATTTATAAGTGTGAGAGAAAAGAAATAAATATTAACCTAATTCTATTTTATTTTTACAAGTTTATTAAGAAAAATAATTAATATATAACTAAGTAAAAATATTTTTTATGAGGAAAAAAAATAAAATAAACAAAAAAAATGAAATATTTATCATTTTGATATTTTTTATGATTTTATAATATTTAAGAAAAATATTTAATGAAGTAAACAAAAATAAAATAAATAAATGAAAATAAATTGGGCCAGGTGTGTCCTGAGTAATCAGGAGGTAAGCATTAGGAAAAAAAATAAAGCCCAATGAGACAAAGGCCCAGCGCTGCATAGTGAGAAAAATGGCAAAAAATGTGAGAAAATAGGAAAAAGGCAGGCACCAAGGCTCGAACCCATGACCTTAGCAATTTCAGTGCGCTGCCTTGCCACTGGGGTGGCTGTACATCCATTAGTCTAAATGAAACTAAAAATAGATAACACAAAACGCTTCCTTGCCCTATACTTCGTCTTCTTCCTCTAGCTAGCCAGACCAACCATATCTCTCTCATTTCTCCATGAAAATGAAAACTTCAAACATGAAAATGATACTACTCTTTCCCACGATTCCAACCATGTAACTCATGTAAACTATCATTCCAAGACCAAAGCTAATTTCGATGGCCCTAATTTTTACAGAAATTTGAAATCTAAAATTCTCTATACACAATGAATATAAATGAAATCTATAAACATGGTTGGTTTTAGCACATGGATATCTACATTTCATCTTCAAAAATCGAGACCAAAGGATGCATGTATGAAGAGATAAAAGTTAGAGTTCTTACCTATTTCAGCTGAGATCGTGAATGGAGTTTGAGTGAGTTTTGAGAAGGCCTGAGGATTCCTTTAGCTTACCTGAACCTCACTGAGTGTGTTCCAATCCTTACCTTGCTTTGAAAGTGCCTGAATCTCTCTATCCAAGTCAACCTGCAAGCTTGAAATGCAAAAATTGCAGATGGAGAAGGAGGAGTTACAGTGAAGGGATGATGGTCTGGAACACTTAGATATGATGTAGGTAAAGTGTTTAGGTGATTAGAACTTGAAACGCACGAGTAGATTTTTGGATTGCTATGCTTGATGCAAAACTGCAAGTTATGGCAGGTTTTTGGTGATAGAGAGTTTGGGAGAGTTTTTTGCCTTTTGCAATCTTGTGTTAGGTTGTAATGTGTTTGTGTATAAGTATAGAGAAGGTTTCAAATCAATTCCACAACATATTTCTGAGTTCTAGGCTTTTTGCTCTATTGCTTGCCTTTTAAGAAAAGTGAGGAGACAACTCTTTACATGCTTGTACATGCCTGGTTTGAGTTGGTACAAGTCCTAGACACTTTGCTTTTGTTTTATAGGACTTGTGTGTGCAGAGAGAACAGGTGCAAAGCTCAAGAAGTTGACAAATGCAAACGTTGTGCTTTTCTAAAATGGAAGTGACAACTTTGTGCCATTTATGGAATTAAAGCTTGGACAAAGACTCTTATGCTTGGATTAAGGCTTTATCAACTGCATAAGCATTAAATTATGGAGTGAGAAACAAGTTTGAGACCTGTAAAGCGAGGATTAGGCAGCATAGGTTTGGATTTGAATTTGGTTCATCATGAAATGGCTTGAAATCAAAGTGAGAAATTGCCAACTTCATCTCTTCGATTCTCCCTACTAAAAAATGATCTCAATGAGTTCTTGGAAATTTTGGAAAGCTTTAAATGTGCTCTATAACTCATATTTGAAATGATTTTCAAGATTCCTCTTGGAACTAGGTGAAAATTTTCCATGAAGTTAGGTCAAAAATCTGCCTAAATTAGGGCAAAATTTCACTAAGTTATTTAGTTCATGAGCATGTATTCACAAAATTATATCTTGAGATCCAATCATATTTAGGAAAAAATGTGTGAAGCAAAGTTTTAAATTTCACGGAGATCTACAACTTTCATGTTGGGAACTTTCTTTGAATCATCTTGTATCATGGTGAGAATTTGGCTTAGAGTTGAGAAAAAATAAGAAATTTTATATACTTAGAAAATTTTCTAAGTTAAGAAAATTTCAAATTTCAAAACAAAATCTTCAATCATTTATTTCTTGATGAACAAGTTTCAAATTTTGACATATTTTAATGAATTGTGATCCTTGGCATTTGATTTTGACCAAAAAGTCAAAGTTTGACTTTTCAGTATACAATTGACTTTTTATCAGTTGACTGCAAATTTCATCTGTCAATCCAATGAAATTGCAATGTTTTGAACCATGTCATTAGGTCAAGATGATACAATTGAACCCTTGAAATCATGCTTCAAACAAATTGGTCATTTGCTAGGTCAAAAATCAGAAATTGCCCTTTCTCAGTCAAAACCGTAATTTTGACCATTTTGCCCTTTTGATGATTTGATCAAATTTCTTAAGGAATTGTGGTCCAAACTTGATCAAATGATACATATGAGTCCTAAATGTTGATGTGGACCAAAAATTATTAAGTTTGACTGTAAATTGGCCATGGTTGACTTTTTCCATAATACAACTGATTTTTAGGTCAATTGTCCAATTAACTGATCAAAAATGTGATTCAAGGCTTGAAACTTGACATGAGTAATCTTAGAGGTCCATAATGATACTTTAAAGCCATATGAAACATTGATAGTCCAAAAATCCTTGTGCAATCCCAAACCCTAATTTTGGGTCATCAGGGCATGATGAGATGTCTTGAGCTGGTCAAACCCTAATCTAGTCTTGAGTCAAAGAGATCTTGTGAGAAAAATCATGATATATGAGAGGGAAAATTTTGGGGTACAACACTCAGTACCCAAGTTCACTGTCTCAACCGGCTCTTCATGGGGTTGTATGGCCCTTTCTTCTTGTTGTAGTAGTCTAGCAAGTTCTTCAGGCACCTCACAATCATCCTCACCTTTGTCTTCGGTTTGGTTGATAGGATTTTTTGAAGTCATATCTGGCAATATCAGATCTGTTATCAATGGGATCCAGAGTGGATATGGATCTGCATTATGATACGTGAGTGTGTGTAAGAGAATAGCTGTTTTGGTAGAGTGGAAAACAGAAAAGAAAAACAGAGAGCACAAAATTTGTATGCAAGAAACGTCCAATGCTTTATTAATGATTATGAAATGACAAATAATAGCCCTCACAAGAAAAGCCAAGGTGCCTCGGGCAAGGCACCGGGCTGTAAAGTTTCAAATTATTTGTTACAAATCTAAAACAGGTAAGACAATTACTACGGAATAAAAGAAACAGATATAAAGTCCCTAGTCGTCCAGTTACTCGGTCCACCATTGGTAGTTGGGTAGATCCAGATGTCAATGTCTGAGTCCTCTTCACTGTCTTCAATGGCGTTAATCCCACGATTGCTGATGCGTAGGGGAGGTCCTCCAGCCCGAGCATGTCTAACAGCCCTTTGAGCCCCTGTAGTAAATCCAAAACCAAATTTATCAGTTTTATGAGTGAAATCAGGGAGCTGGCCCCAATTGGAACACCCACCTTCTTCAACCGCGGCCCTGGAGTCCTTGAGAGAAGCCATCCTCAAAGGAGGTTTGTTGCTAGTAGTTTCAGTTGATGCCAAGATCTGAGGGACCTCTTCAAAATTCTGACAAGGAGTTTCGATGAATTCCCTATCCATCTCTACGTAGCAGAAGGAGTTGAGGTGACTCACCATATATTCTTCTTCACCCCGCACTGTGACAATCTTTCCTTTCACCGGATACTTCAGCATTTGGTGGAGTGTGGAGGTGACTGCCCCAGCCTCGTGGATCCAAGGACGACCCAACAAACAAGAATATGATGGTCTGATATCCATCACATAGAAGGTGGACCCAAAATTCTGAGAACCTACTTTGACAGGGATGTCCACCTCCCCGTGCACCATTCTCTTTGATCCGTCAAAAGCCCTTACCACAATGTTACTAGGCTTTTGAGTTAAACCCTCACAATCAAACCGGTCTAATGCCTTCTTCGGAAGAACATTCAGTGAAGATCCAGTATCTACCAGCACATGAGCAATAGTGGTGCCCCTGCATTCAATTGAGACATGCATCTGAAAAACCCAGCCTATTATCAGCAGTCAGGCTGGCCACACAATCTTTGAACTGATTAGCTGAAGTCTCTTGTGGCACATGCGTAGTTTTGAGGAATGCGATCAAAGCCTTCGCATGGGCCTTGGAGCACAACAACAAAGACAACATGTATATCTTCGATGGGGTCTGCCCCAGCTGCTCGACCACATTGTAGTCGCTCTTCTTAATGATTTTCAGTATTTCCTCCATTTCTTGCTTAGAGGCTTCCACAATAATTTTTCTAGGCGCCTTCGTCCGGTAAGGCTCACCTATAACTTCTTTTTTGCGGGTATCAGACGATTCACCGACAGGGTAATAACTGGAGTAAGAACAGGAACAGTAGTAGATGTACTAGCAGGAACAACAGATGGAATAATAATAGGCTTGTTGACAGTCTTAGGGGAAATCTCGGGGGAGAATATCCTTCCACTTCGGGTAACTTTGCTGGTTCCGACAATGTTACCAATATCAGGATCAGCCTCTTCATCTTTCAAATCTTGTTTGATGCCATGATAGTACACATCGGCACCATAATGCCAGGGGGCAGCTTTGTCCGAGACATATGGGACAGGACCAAGAACAGTGATTATCAGTGGAGCAATTCTTGGAGTAGATGTAATCCTAACAGGTCTTCTCGAGGAAACCTTGGAAGGATTGGAAGAAATGGTTATAATAGTGACGTCTTCAGATGGAACAATAGGAACCAAAGTTTTCTCAAACAAAATTTCTTTGCTATCTATCAGGCGTTGGACACCTAACTTCAGCAAACGGAAACCAGAAGGTAGAAACTAACACATGTGGAAACCTTCACCACAACCCGAAAATAAATCGGCTAACAGTAAATTCTTCTTGACAGTCATGAGAGGAGTAGACACTTCATCGACAGAGGTAACAAACAAATCAGTATCAATAGCATTAACTCCATGGCCGTGCTTAGGCATGGGAGCAGTTATGACATTTAGGTTCTCCGGAGCATCAAATTCTATTTCCTTAGCTTCAATCAAGTCTTGTATTTTGTTTCTCAGAGCCCAGCATTGATTTGTATCGTGGCCAGGACTCTCAGAATGATATGCACACCGGGCGTTTGGATTATATCAGGGAGATGTAGTATTTGGATTCTTGGGGGCCTCTCTCAAGGTTGCCAAGTTGGATCTCAGCAAATGAGGTAGACCTTCAATGTCATATTGATGCGGGTAAACTGCCGTTGCGGTCTTTCCACCCTTGGTTGATTGTTGCATTTGTAGGTCTAGGTATCTTCACGACACTTACTGTCTGACGATGTTCAGCCCTTCTTTGGCCCCTCGGGGGTAGATGGCACTGGCTTCCTTCTTATCCGCAAAAGGCTTCTTTAATGAACTTGGATAGGCATCCTTCTGTATTTTTCCGCTTTGAATCCCAGCTTCTACTCTTTCCCCAGTTAGGATCAGCTCAGTGAAACCAGCTGATGAGCTGCCGATCAAATGATTGAAAAATGGACCAGAAAGCGTCCCTAGAAACATATCAACCAACTCCATATCAGACAACGGGGGTTGAACTCTCCCAGCCAAGTCTCTCCATTTTTGTGCATAATCTTTAAAACCTTCACCTGCACCCATGGACATACTCTGGAGTTGAGTACGAGTGGGAGCAAGGTCGGCATTATACTGATACTGCTTGTAGAAAGCAGCAGCCAGATCTTCCTAGTTTTGGATATTGGCTCCCTCCAACTGGTAGAACCATTTAAGCTGAGTCCCTGATAGACTATCTTGAAAGAAGTGAACCCACAGATTTCTATCAGTTGTGTGGGGCTGGATCTTCCTGACATAAGAACAGAGGTGGAGTTTTGGGCAGGACACCCCATCATACTTAGCAAAAATTAGAGCTTTGAACTTCTGTGGGATGACTACTCCCGACACCAATCCCAGTTCTTCGAAATCTAGTCCAGGTATCCTCTGAACTTCCATGGCACTCAGACGATCTTCTAGTTGTTTGTATCTATCCTCAACAGGAGGATATTGTTCATCGTTTTAATCAGTATCATTGTCAGAGACTACAGGACTATGGTCCTTCTCTTCTTCCTGATTCTCCCCTTCCTTAGATGAAGAGGTCAGATCAGTTTGTCGCTTCAACCACTCTCCAAACCTTCTTCCCATATTCAGAATACTGCCAGCCTTCTTCTTTTTCTTTTTCTCTTTCAGGATGAGGGCTTTCAGATCCTCCTGCCCTTTTACCAAACTTATGAACATTTGTTGGAACTAGGCGTTTTGTGCCTGAAGGTCCTTGATGCTTTGTTCGGAAGACATTTCTTCTGAAAAAAACAACGAAGAAGATGAGAAACCTGTAATGGTACCTGTTTATGAAATGTTATGGACGGGATGTGTATGCAATGATTTCAAGGATTCTTAAATGCTCAGATTTGTTTAACCAAAAGAAACACACATTAATTGCATTAATAAGTTCAAATTGTTACAAAGAATGCCTTTTAGGCTTACACTTAAATAAAATAAAACTTCAAGAAAGAAATTAGGTCTCCCAGGAGCGCATCCTCTTTGGCGCGATGTAGGCATTTAAGTTCCTTTCTTCATGAAGTAGCCTAGTGAGCTCCAGGACCGTCTTCTTGCTAGCATAGAGCTGAGCTTCAAATGTGTCCCGCTCCTCTTTGAGTTGAACCCAGGACTTCTGTAACTCTTCATGATCGGTTGGCATGTCGGGATGATGACCAAGTGAAGTAGTGTCTCCTTCAGTAGCTGGCTCCACGGTTATTGGTAGGACAGCTAGGTAAGGCATCCTAAGGCTTTGGGCGCGAGCTCGTACCCACCGGAGATAAGGCTCAAGAGGAATGGAATTCTTGTGTCCTAGCGTCTTACTATCGATTTTATGCACCATTCCCCAAGCCTTTATGAACCTTTTGTGGTATTTCTGAGCATCATTATCATAGTTGAAGGCAATTCCTTGGATGAGCGTGTCATGTGGACCATCTCTTCTCGCATAACCAAACTGACGTAAGGCCAAACAAGGGTTGTAAGTGATACCTCTCCTAATGCCTAAGAGAGGGACATTAGGGAATTCACCACAACGATCAATGATGGTAATATCTTCCGAGAACCACGAACACCAATGAATGTCTGAATGCTTGAGGGACATCAACCTACGAGACCATTTCAAGCCCTGTTCATTATTCAAAACAGCCTCGGGTAGGTGATAAATAAACCACCTAGCCAATAGAGGAGTGCAACACAGGAGGGTTCCCCTTATCTTTAGAGTTCGAGCATGCAGAGAGTGCTAAATATCCCCGAGTAACGTAGGTACTAGATTATGAGCCAGGAAAACCTTGATAGTGCTCACATCTACGAGTTGATCAACATTAGGGAAAAGTAACGTCCCGTATACGAGAAGTTCTAGCACCTCTTCTAAAGCTTGTAAATCTAAGTTATCCCAAAAATGATAAGCCTTCTCAAATAGAAACTTAACCGGAATTCCTTGGACACTCCCTCTAGTCTCCCAATTTGCCACTATGTTAGACAGTTGTAAAGACAGAGCTCTAGCAATTTCTTCAGGCTTTGGATGTTCTTCCGTACCATTAAAAGGCAACTGGTCAAGAATAGGTACTCCTAATAATTGAGAAAATTCCTCCATAGTAGGTACTAACTGATAATCTGGGAAGGTGAAACAATGGTGCACCGGGTCGAAGAACTGAAACAGCACTTTTAACAACTCTTCATCAGGTTTTGCAGTGACCAGATTGAGCAACTGACCATGCTTTCTATTGAAATGAGAACCTTCAAGAACCCTTAATGCCATATCCTTTAGTTGGAGAGACACTTTCACAAGGTTGATCTGTATAGTGTTCCTACGGGCAGATGCCATGTCCTACAAAACAGAGCAAAAATGAGCCCTAGGGAATCCTTGAAATGGTTAGTCATGATATGCCATGCTTATGATGTCGTGATTAGGTTAGAAAATCACAGGTATAGCAAACAACAAATAAGTCACATCAAGTCCTTAGGTTTAAGGCTTGCATGAGTTTTAAGGCCATACCCTCTTGAAGTTGGATTGATTCAACTTGTCCTATAAATAGTAACCGGGTTCTAAAATGGATCTCAATATCATTGATCTTTCTCCCAGCTTTGTTCAATAGGCGATTGACTCGCAACCAAACAAATCTTAAGAGTCAGACCTCAATGAGTGTAGCATCGAGTATCTGTCGACCTTGGGAATACACCAAAGTCGGCCACCTCGTTACGTCCTATTGGCCAAGTTGTGCAATTAAAGGTTCTAAGGTCAGTTGATGCTTCACGACACTACGCGGCGGCCCCGTACTCTCCCTGATTGACTTAAGGGTTACCGGTACCAACCAAAGTGCCACATCAACGTAGCTACTGCTTCAACCGTGTCGGTATACCCCATCATAGTTCCCTCACAGTTTATTGCTACTTACCTAAAAGGTGTTCGCTAGATCCGGGTGTAGGATCTATAGTAACCCCAAACAAACCCTCGAAAGTAAAGAAAACAAGACAATCAAGAGAAGCAATTTAATGACTGAGATCCTAAGGTATACCCCACTTCATGTAAATCCCCAATAGAGTCGCTAGTTCTATGATATGGTGGCAGAACCAACTGTTTTTACTGGTTTGCGTTTTGCTTTTTTGTTCGCAAAATGTGGCGGTAAGCAAGAGTCGCCACCGACTTTTATTTCATCCAATCATGGAAAAGGAAAAAAAACAGAAAAAAAAACTTTTTTCGATATATTTTGAGTACGGGGGGTAGATTATAGAAAGGGAAGGTGTTAGCACCCTTTCTATCCATGGTTTTCCATGGGCTCTTAGGTACTTGCTCATTTTTCAAATTGATTGTGTGTGTTTGTTTTGAAAATGTTTTACTTCGTGATAACCCTTGTATCAGTCCTCAAGGATGTGACGAAGTTGTTTTGAAAATTTGTTTTGAAAGGTGTTTGTGTGAAAAGTTTTTTATTGAGCAAGTACTTAAGATTCTACCTACTCGAAAAAAAATTGTTCGTTCTCATTTCCTTTAGACATCGCTATCCTACTATTAAGGAGTAGGTAGCACCGTCGTTGGAGTTGTAAGGGACATTCGAAAGGGACAAATACAATCACTAAAGCAATAGTTAGAAAACTTTAGTAGCAACCCTAGAGTCTTAAGATCTTTTCGAGGCAACATTTCTGAGACAACATTCGAATAGGACACTTTGATCTTTTATACTGGAGGGTAACCACTAAAATCTCCTATGCTTAATGATTGTTTACCGAAGGCAACCGAAGTGAGGAAAACCCTAGAAGTGAATATGTGCATGAGTTTTTTTTCAATTACTTAGTCTTTGCACATTAGGTGATCTACCGTTTTAAATTTCAAGCATTCTTTCCATACAATCCTATTAGCCATGCATCTAGACAGTTAAAGATTGCGGGAATTTAAAGTGCGAAAAATAAAACCTAGCTATTACAAGACTTTGGGGAGAGGGATTAATTACATAACCAAAAGTGGGGGGGAAACGATAAATAAAAACCCTAGTTTTAACTATTACAAACCAATAACCAGTTACATAATTATGAAAAAGAAATGATTAAACGCGCGGCGAATTAAATACAAGGATGGTTGAAAAATAACCTAAAACTCTAAGTGAGGAAAAGTATTTTTTGTGGATTTTTATTTGCAAAAACAATTAAATTACAAATTAACTAAACCTAATTTCTAATTGTTTTTAATTATGAAAGAAATTAAATTACCCTAATTTTCTAATTAAATTAATTAATTAAAGAAATAAATATTTATGAGAAAAATGATTTTCGTGTATTTTTGAAGAAAATTAATTAAGTTATGTACAATTAAAATCCTAAGTCTAATTATTTTTAATTATATATAAAAAAATTAAATTGCCCTAAGTTAAATTAAACTAACTAATTTAAAAATAAATGTATTATTAAAGAAAGATTTTTATGATTTGTTAATTTAAAAAAAAATTAATTTTGTGTTAATTAAAAAGAAAAGGAAAATAATTAAAGAAAATAAATAGAGAAAGAAAATAAAGATTTGGGCCTGTTTGCATTGTTGAAGAGGGGGGTGAGAATCTGAATTTTGGCCCAACAAAGCTGAACCCAAGTTGACCACGTTGGATTAGATGTAGCCTTTGACTTGAATGTGCACCATGGACCTTCAGACTAGAAGCGTTAGATCTGGGTAGAAGTGCATCCAGTGGCTGGACGTTGAGGTTGCATGGAAGGCGCCTAGAGGAGTGATGCATTGGATCTGCAGAGAAATATGAAGAAAATAATAAAATGCACACGCCTGGGATCAAACCCAGGACGTGTACATCAAAGGCACGCTCCTCAACCGTATGCGCTAGCTTGTCAATTTGTATATATAATGAATAAATAAAAGAAAAGGTAAAAACAAATAATATGCTAGAAAAGCGCGCGAGATTCAAATCAGCCAGTCATGGGCTGCCACACATCATCTTCTTCGCTGCAACCAACGTTTTAGGGGAAAGACTTATACCTACGGACATTTTCCATAGCTATAAACCTGCAAGCTTTAAAAATTCACCACACGCATGATAAATTAATTCTAGCTATACCAATCAATTGGATTTGATATCTTGAACACAGTGGTATCCATCTTTTGGCCTAATTTCACCCTTACTGAAAAGCCCCAAAGTGGAACTTAAAACCCTAACCATGGCAATCATCCATACCTACGCTTAAACTCCAATTAAAGGGTACAGGTAGTTTGCAAACAAGATGATAAATAAAAATATATGATTAGGATATGTTTAGGATGCGTAAAACATTGAAATCGAATTTAAGTTTTTGGTACAAATCGTGATACCTTCAGGGGAGATTTCTGGATGTTTTGATGCTTGCAATTGGTCGTGTTAGCTTCAGGAGCGGTCTAAGAATCGTTTGGAAGCTTTGGAATGGTGTGAATTGCCCTATATCCCAGAATTTGAACCTAACTTTTTTTTCAAAAATTTTGAGTTTGCTTTGGCCTTTTCACGACCGTGACCCTTGTGCCTTTGATCTGCAATTGTTATGCACTTATAGTAGACTGAATTAGGTCAATAAAATTGGCATGAATCTTGAGAAATAATGGAAATTGGATTTGATTTGCTCTTGTATGATATATTTCTAAAACAAGCTTCAATCCAATCTTTTTCAATCCAAATCCACTTTGCACGAATTGGATGGCATGTTAGCTGTACATGGACTCAAAATGTGCATAAAAAAATCAAGGATTTGATTTTATTTCATTATTTTACTATTTTATATTGATTTGTTTTGATTTAAATGAAATAAAATCAAAATAAATAATAAAAATAATAGAATAATAGGTGGAAAAGCTCATAGGTCGTGGGACCTATTAGAAACATGTTTCAAACAAGAAAACATGGGCCCCTTTGGAAAAAAATGCAAATTTGATCAATGTTGACTTTTGACAATTTTCCCAAAATTGCCAACTTTGACAATGCATATCTCTCTCAATTTTTACCCTAGGAGGGTGTTCTTGGACTTTTTAGAAATCTTAGGATGTCCCCTAAACAACCCTTTTGGTTTCATCTCAATTGGATCTTCCATTTTCATGTATGAGGCTTTGACCCAAAAGGTGTTTTTGTTGACTTTTCAAAAGGACCTATAATGTGAAAATTCATATCTTTTGATGAGTGCATATTTTGAACTTGTGGGATGAAGATGAATTGTAGGGAATTGCATCCTATTAAAAATGATCCTTGGATGGAAAATATCTGATAAAGTATGAAGAAGTTATTCTTGGTCAAAGTTTGGTTGACTTTTCCAGCAAAACCCTAATTTAGCAACTTTTGGGTTTTGATGAATTTGGAGAATTCGTTGAGGAATAATGATCAACCCTTAATAAAATGATAGAATTCACATCAAAATGTTGATGTTGACCAAAAATCTTGAGGTTTGACTGTATGTGGTCCACAGTTGACTTTTGACCTAATACAGTTGATTCTCAAGCATTTGAGCAGTTGACTGAGCAAACTTCTTTGTGCAAGGCATGAAACTTGACATGGATGATATTGGGAACATATTATGACCTTGGGAAGCATTTGAGTCCTTTGGGGTTCACCCATCTTGGTGAAAAGGGAAACCCTAATTTGAGGTATACTGCCTTAGGACAGAGTTTGTCTGTTCAACTCTTGGACTTCCTTGAGCAACTTGGGGACCTCAATTGACATTTGTTGAGTAAGATGGGAGGGAAAATTTTAGGGTAAAACACACTTCTACTTCCAACTACAAGTACAATGAAAGGTGTGCATACCATTCCAATAGTCAGGGATACGACACTAATCACTGTTGGACGTTGAAGAACAAGATTCAAGATCTGGTCGACAAAGGAGTGTTGGAATTTACACAAGATGATCAACTGGAGTTTTTCTGTCACCCCTCAAAGACACGCTATCTGAAGTGACAAAGTTTAGGAGGAGAAATTTTTGTTCATTAGAATTTCAAATGGTAATTTATTTGTTTGTTTAAACATTTGTCCTTATGTCAGGCTTTGGTTGTTCTCATTAATGCATTGCATATGTTTGTCTTGAGTTAATCCATTTGTTTTCACTATACTAAAACTATAATTTTACTCCTTTTTGTATGATATTCAACTCTAGATTACGAGTTGTAAGCCTTTAGAGGGAGGATGACAAAAACAATACCATGATCTCGTACAATATTCTTTTGGACAGAATTTGCTGACGATATACAGGTGTTGTTTCAAATCCCAAAATAGTGGAGTTATAAGGAAGATAATTCATATTCAACCCCTTTGAGCCAAAGAAGTAGGGATTTTATTTTCTGTACAAATTGAAACCTTTAATCAGAACCTGGGGCAGGGTAGTTTTCTCAGTTGATTCAAATGCGTATTCAGACGTAAGCTATCACTTCACGACGAAAATATCCTTCTGAATCAAAAGATGGTGTTGGTTACCCATAAATTAGGCAGTCTTTAGAAAAGCCCACTAGGTCAAAACCTATGAAGGAGACTTAAGAAAAAAATTGGGGCATCCTGCTGGCTGTAATCTCAAAATAAGAAAAGTCAGGCAAAAATTAGGGACAGTAGATCAAAAAAGAGGTCACTACAAATCCTCTACAACATGAAAAATGTTACAAAAATGACTACCTTCCCAAATAAACTTCCATTATCCGAATCATCACCAAAATATCGTTCCATATTCTAGTAGGAGATAAACGCGCGATCGACTGAGTTTAGGACTGGAGAACATCACAGAGAACAGGTTGGGTACAAATAAACTTTGAGCCTTATCCTTTTCTTCTTAAACCATGAACCAGGCCATGTTACAACCCTTTAAAAGTCATAATTAAAGCATAGGTTAGTTCGAAAGCATGTTGTTACAAAAGGTATCCTGACTCCTGTAAGGTTTACTGTAAACCATGAGTTGAATTCATATTGTTACAAATTTTTGTTGCTCTTCAAAAGTGCATTTTCAAAAAAAATTCTCAAAACAGACATAAACTTTGCATTGTTTGAATACCACTATTTGCATATGACTAATTGTTTGACAACAGAGAAATTCATGCGACGAATATCCAATGAACAGAAACTCTCTCAGTAAAAAGAATTACTTCAAATGGAAAGACGCTTCCAATGAAAAAATCTCCCACAATCAAGAGGCATAGTATGACCATTGTCCAACATATCTGGGGCAGTCAAGTCGAGATTCAAAGAATCTCTCAAAGAAATGTTAAATAACCAGGGGCAAATCTCCATCTGAATCACTCAAGGGGAAATGTTACATTGATCATGGGCTTGAACAAAATCCATCTGATACCATCAAATTGCTTGTTTGTTCCAGTAGTATCAGATGGTGTCAGTATCATGTCTTCGGATCCTTCCATGACAATTCTTAGAAAATTCTGAGACTTGACCAAAGATCTTGGGTACCACCAAATTGCTTGTCTGTGTCAGTAGTATTAGATGGTGTCAGTATCATGTCTTCAAATCCTTCCATGATAGTTCTTAAAAATACTGAGACTTGACTAAAGATCTTGGGTACCACCATTGCTTGTCTGTGCCAGTAGTATCAGATGGTGTCAGTATCATGTCTTCGGATCCTTCCACGATAGTTCTTAGAAAATTCTGAGACTTGACTAAAAATCTTGGATACCACCAAATTTCTTGTCTGTGCCAGTAGTATCAGATGGTGTCAGTATCATGTCTTCGGATCCTTCCATGACAGTTCTTAGAAAATTCTGAGACTTGACCAAAGATCTTGGGTACCACCAAATTGCTTGTTTGTGCTTGTTGTACCCCAAAATTTACCCTCTAATT
Source organism: Vicia faba (assembly GCA_948472305.1). Taxonomy (NCBI): domain Eukaryota; kingdom Viridiplantae; phylum Streptophyta; class Magnoliopsida; order Fabales; family Fabaceae; genus Vicia; species Vicia faba. The sequence goes on along the minus strand of OX451740.1, from coordinate 1,276,643,970 downwards.
TCTCAAAGGATCATCCTAGACCCTCAGGTTTGCTTCTATCGAGTTTCAAGTCTTGAATTACAACTTTTCAAGAAAATCATTCACAAGGGCAAAATGGTTAAAAGCACATTGAAAAGTCAAACTTTGACTTTTAGATCAAAAAATCAAGTTTCAACAATTATATTTCATCAAGACATGAAATTGGTTCATCAAAAGTCAGAAGTCAGAAATTACTTTGAAAAAATCAAATTTCCAAACATTTAGAAAATTTTCTAAGTGTTAAGAGAATATGATACTTCAGAACTTCTGAGCCAGCCTCCATGCAATTGCAGTCAGAATTTGCAAACATGGTTCAGAACATGATTCTTCAATAAGAACATGACTCTTCAGCATATGCTTCGATCAAAGCATCACCCTTCGAGTTTCACTCTGGTCCTCTTCGATCAGAATATCACAAAGCCCCAAAACCTTGTTTGAGCAGCCTACTGCACTGCTATAGCACAGTCCTGCGACCAGCTGCCACAACACTCAAAACTACTGCTGATCTAGTCTACGCCTGCGTTTTTCCCAAACCCTATATTTTCATCAAATTAGCACACAAAAACTGTGATTAAAAAGCAATGGAACAGTATACCAAAAATTTTTAAATCCCATTTGTTTTTCCCCCCAAAACCATAACAAACCCATCTATAAATAATTTGCTCCATTACACGTTCAAGGGGTTGGCTTTTGGAGAGAGAGAATTGTCAAAAGTGAGAAAAGAAAATGGTGAAACCTTCGTAAAAAATCCAGAATTCCTAAACAGAAAACCAAACCTTTGTTCTTCCCTTTGAATCAAATAACTTGGCATTTTCTCTTCCGTTGCTCTTGCTGACTCCAAAACATCTGAAGGCAGCAGTTCAAGTTCCAAGCACACGCTCCAGATTCAAGGTAGTCTTTCTGACTTTGCATCTTTTTATTCAGAATATCATTAAATATGTAAATATCATAGTATTGATGTTGCCCATATCATTGCATAAGTAGAAAAATTGTGGATCAGAACTTCTTGATTAAGGCTAGGCTCAAAATTAGGATTAGAACTTCTATAAATTGTTGTGCTTTTATCCTTCTAATTTGCTGTTTGTTAAGAACTGAATAAATTGTTGATGTGCTAATTAATATGAGGAAAGATTTGAAATGTAGCACAGAACTTCTGATTTTCACTCACGGTTTCAGCACAACACGGAACTTCTAAGTTCTCTTCACTGTTTTAACACACAAAACTTCTATGATTTTCTCCCTGTTTAAACACACTGAACTTTTGATGTTCACTTGCTGTTAACACACACTGAACTTCTAATGTTCACTCGCTGTTAACACGCACTGAATTTCCGATGTTTACTCACTGTCTTAGCACATACAGAACTTCTGAGTTCTCTTCATTGTTTTAATACGCAGAACTTCCAAGACTTTCTCATTGTTCTAACACTCATAAGTTCAGCACATAGCAACCCAGAACTTCTGTGTTTTCCCTCTAACGTTTCTTTCAGGACCTCAGAGTGTATCAATCCAGAACTTTTGACGCTTCTTTCTGAACCACAGCGCGCCCGACATCAGAACTTCTGATCCCCTTTGTTTTACTTTCAGCAGCATGCTAATTCTATCTCTCATTATTTCCCTTTTTAATCATTTTCAATATTAATACCCTTTTTATTAATATAAAAAAGACATAAATATATTTTATTTTTATTAATTAATTTATTTCTATTTCTTAATTCATTAAGACAAAAAACCATTTTCTAAACAAGTCCTTTTTCTTTCTTGCATTGTACATTTCAATATGGTTGTAATAGTTAATTAGGATTTAAATTCTTGCAACCCCTATTTGTAAATTTGTACCCCCATCCCTAAATGATGTAATAGCGTAGGACCTTTACATTTCCGCAATTTATTGCTTTCAAACATAAATGCTAGTAATTAGGGTGTGTATGACAAGACATGAAATCAACAAATAGATAACCCTAATCAAGACAAAATGCATGTAAATCAAACACACTTACACACTAGCACCCTTAGGGTAATCCCACTTTGTTTCCTTTCGGAAAATAGTCATGTCCCTCGAACATGGGCATTTTAGCAAAGACCCTCGATAAAAGATCGTAGTCCTGATGCGTCCGCAAGTGCACGGAAATACCAAAGTAATATAAAAGATTGTCGAACCACAGAGACCAATGTCAACCTACTGCAATCTATTGCTACTTTGTAAAGCTAAGGCTAATGAATAATTGGATTTTTGGGGGAAATTAAGAACTAAAACTAAAATGACTTTAGAAAATATAATAATAAAGAGATGTCGGAATATGATTTCCGCGTTCCTGAAGGACTTATAGAAAATGGGTACTAATAACGACTATAACTTAGTTCCGTAAAATATACTAACTTAAAGACTCTGTCTCACGCTCTCGCGTTATTAACTAAAGCCATACTTCCTACTCCCAAGATTTTGCTCTCGCTCGCCCGGTAACTAAGAAATATATTTTGAAAGCCAATTATATCTTAAACGCATCTAAAGCGTTCTTGCTGTATTTAGATTTGTTACCTAATTTCCACTATCTGGTTCGATTCCCACGCTCTCGCATTGTCAGCTCTAACCTTAATTGATTTCTCACTCTCGCGACAAAATCGTGTTAAATAATCTTTCACTCTCGTGACAAGGCTATTTAAATTAGACTAGGAAATTAAAACCCAAACAGAATTCTAATCATAAATTTGCACCTATTATTTTCTATTTATCCCGTTGAAAACAACGGTCCTCATACACCGGACTCGGGAATATTTAGTCGGACATGCTTTTAGGTGAAAATGAATTAAACATGCTTATTGCAAAACGAAATAACATGGTGATTGATCTAAACAAACAAATAATAATAATAGTAATAATGATAATAATGATAATGAAAGTGATAATGATAATAATAATAATAATAATAATAATAATAATAATAATAATGATAATGCTAGTAATAATAATAATGATAATGATAATGATAATAATAATAAAGCAATAGAATGAAACCTGTAAATATACTGGAAACTGAAATTAATGCTAACACTGAAATTCAGAAAATGCCGACACGCTTGACAATCAGATACAAAATGGAATTAAAAGAAAAATTACACCTAAAACTAATGGTGTGGTAGTTCCTAGGTGTGAGAAACTACCACTTTCACATGGTGAATATTTATGCCTAAAAACTAAAACAATAGAAATTGGAAATAATTAAAGAGAGAGAGCCCCCTTGTTGCAGTAATTCTTTCCAATATATACTCCTCTGATAACTTGTTTTGTTGAGAGAAAATAGGGTAGTGGCATCATGGAGAGAGTATTAAGGAAGACTTGGTTGGAGAAAAAATAGGATGAAGTGGTTAGTTGGTTTCAGTCTTAGAGGACTTAGTGTGTGGAGAAAAAGTAGGAGGAAGTGGTTTAATTGTTGCAAATGAAGTTACGTGGTTGAAAAAGTCTTGTGACGAGGGGCAAGGCATGTGACATGGGGTACGCATGCATGTAGCATGCCGACCGTTAGGGGTAGGTGACGACCGTCACCCTTTCCTTTTTTGCTTCTGCCGACCGTCATGGTGGGTGTGACGAGCATCACACCTTGCACACGTGGGCCACGCGCTTATTTCTTTGTGGGCCTTGGGTTCTTCATAGGATTTTTATTTTCTTTTATATTATATGCATTTTTACTTCACTTCTTCTCATTTTTACTCCTTTTCTCAAGCAAGCTTTTTAAATATTAAATTCCTGAAACACATTAAAATACCAGCATAATACCCACATAAAGCAACATAATTAAAATAAAATAGAGACATATTTAATGTTAATCAAGCCAAATATACTATACATTTTCGTGTTATCAAATACCCCCACACTTAAACCATTGCCTGTCCTCAAGCAATCGACCAACACGGTAAAAGAAATGATAAGAGAGATTTGAAACAAGGGCACAACATGACTCCTAATCATATGTGGCTGCTAGGCTAATGTTAGTTTTATAGGTACTAAGTATTCAATACCAAGGATACCGTAACGATACAATGTTCAAAGACTCCCACTTTATGCAAACCAATTCGAATCATACCATTATAAATCAACCTATATCTCTCGTTTTTATTTCACTCTATTCATTCAAGCGCAATCACATTAAGTCTGTTATCTGTACACGCACATAGTAGGGGAAATCGGTTAGCGACTATGATCCTTTTCTTTTCTTTAGCACGGGGTTCTGGTATTTAAGCGGTGTAACCCATTTTTCCCAACTGCAGTTGCGGGGGATCGGACCGTAGCTCGCCCTAACAAGTCCAGTACCAGTGACCTCTGGACCAACCAACAATGGGTGCTTATTATTAAATCCTTACAGGATTAACAACCGTTGGGCTAAATGACCGGGTGAGGGTCACCTAACTAAGAAGGTTATTTTTCAATTAAATTATTTATTTATTAAAAACATGATCATTCACTTATATTCATTGACTCCCTACGTATTTTGTGTTTAAGATAGTGCTGACTGCTAATATAAACTACTTAAGAGCTATTTTGAAAACTTGAGCCTAAGGTCTTGACATAATGGGTACCCAGATTGATATCACATAATGAGGGGTTTAGGGTGTCATAACGGTATCGATTTTATCGAAACTTTCCCAAGTCTCTCTAACAAAGCCTATACATCCTGTAAACTTTCAGAGTGTGGTGCCATGAATAAAAAAGAAAATTTTAAAAATACAGGGAAATTCGTTAACAACTGAAAACAGGCATACATACTTGATAACACATGCTATGACTAGACCAAATACCGAAAACAAGTAAAATTCTAAAAACATGAAATAAACTTAGAAAATGATCAATCAAAATAAGAAGCGATAAATGGAAAGCGGTAAAGTTCCTCCCCCACCCTTAAACCAAACATTGTCCTTAATGTTTTGATAAAAGGTGGAAATAGGAAAGACAGAACCTGTATGAATTCTATTGATGGGCTATCACGACCAAATCCACTCTGCATCTAGAGGAAGTACCTTCTCCTATCGTACTCATCAACAGTGTCACCACCACCAGCGACATTCGTGGGAATGTGCATGGGCACCGACTCATCTTCGAGACGATCATCTATAAACTTTTCGCCTAGAGATGTCCGAGACGTGAGGAGCAATCCATATCTTTATTTTCTGCAAATTCAGACAATAAAAACAAAACATTAAATTAAAAGCTCGTGGGTTGCCTCCCACGCAGCGTTTTGTTTAACTTCGATAGCTTGACGGCTCAGGAGTGCAAGCACTCATGGTGGTTCTCTCGAGAATGACTCCTTAGTTGAACTTTTAGTAACCATTGTTTTCCATGGCCACTTATCAAGCCATCTCACATATCCCTCACCTTTTATTTTCTTTCTTCTGTGGGGTGGTTCATTCTTTTGAACTTATGGTGGTGGTTCTGGATCTATCCTAAGTATCAACTTTTCAAGTTTGGGCTTAGTGATTTCATCCACCACCTCAAAGGTTAACCTTACCCTCTTAACGCTAATAATATCCCTAGTTTCATGGTCCTCTAATTTTCTCTTTTTATGCAAGACTTCAAACAAGGGTGCATTGGTGTGGATATTTTCCAATACCTCCATACACGTTTTAGATTGGGAGTCTATCTGAGCTTCCATAAAACTTTTCTAGAAAGGAATCAGTGGGGTATAGGGATGAGGAAAAACAATAGGTGCTTCCTTCTTTACCTCTTCTACAACCTCCCTTTCATATGGTGTTGGAGGATTTTTCTTAATCTTTACTCTTTTCTCATCTGAACTCTCCTCAACTACATCATCACTCTCCTCAACCTCATTATCACTCTCCTTATGATTTTCAATTTGTTTTTCACTACTGGTTGTTACAACATCCATTTTCTCCTCAGGGAAGGGTCCTAGAGGGTTTTGTTCAAGCTGGGAGATTTGAGTCTCTAAGTCTATGTTGTGAGTCGCGAGGGACTCAACCACAATGGTCAGTTGCCTAAGGGTTTCATTATTTTGAAGACTTTGTTTTCTAAACTCTTCATTTTGGACAGTTTTTGTCTCTATAAAGTGCTCCATCATAGATTCTAACCTAGAGTGAATTAGCGTCGCATCGGAATCCTCCATTGATGTTTCGAAGTTGAAATCATGTGATTCTTCAGATTCTTCAAAGTGAGTTAGAGTCTCATTTTGTGTTTCCACAAAGCGCTCTGTCATCATAGATATTTCAGTAAAAATTTCCATTAATATTTCGAGGTCGGATTTATAGGATTCTTGCGTCTCCTAGAAATATTTTGTGTAGTGATTGTAGGGAAAATTTGGTTGAGGATAAGTTTGGTTGGAATTATAATATTCTTGTTATTCCTCAAAATGTTGGGATTGGTAGTTGGAAAGGTGACTCGGGTAAGAATGAGTTTGTGATGCATTGAAATTCTCCAATAGTATTTCGAGGTTGGATTTATGGGGTTCTTGTGATTCTGCAAAATACTCGGAATGGGAGTTGTAGAAAAAATTTGGGTGATACATGGTAATTGGGACAAGAGTGCCTTAGTCTATATGGTGCCACAACGGAATAACAATATTGATTGTTGGTCCCCGGCAACGGCGCCAAAAACTTGATGCGTCCGCAAGTGCACGGAAATATCGAAGTAATATAAAAGATTGTCGAACCACAGAGACCAATGTCAACCTACTGCAATCTATCGCTACTTTGTAAAGCTAAGGCTAATGAATAATTGGAATTTTGGGGGAAATTAAGAACTAAAACTAAAAATGACTTTAGAAAATATAATAATAAAGAGATGCCGGAATATGATTTCCGCGTTCCTGAAGGACTTATAGAAAACGGGTACTAATAACGATTATAACTTAGTTCCGTAGAATATACTAACTTAAAGACTCTGTCTCACGCTCTCGCGTTATTAAATAAATCCATACTTCCTAGTCCCAAGATTTTGCTCTCGCTCGCCCGGTAACTAAGAAATATATTTTGAAAGCCAATTATATCTTAAACGCATCTAAAGTGTTCTCGCTGTATTTAGATTTGTTGCCTAATTTCCACTATCTGGTTCGATCCCCACGCTCTCGCATTGCCGGCTCTAACCTTAATTGATTTCTCACTCTCGCGACAAAATCGTGTTAAATAATCTTTCACTCTCGTGACAAGGCTATTTAAATTAGACTTGAAAATTAAAACCAAAATAGAATTCTAATCATAAATTTGCACCTATTATTTTCTACTGAGCCCGTTGGCAACAATGGTCCTCATACACCGGACTCAAGAATATTTAGTCGGACATGCTTTTAAGTGAAAATGAATTAAACATGCTTATTGCAAAAAGAAATAACATGGTGATTGATCTAAACAAACAAATAATAATAATAGTAATAATGATAATAATGATAATGAAAGTGATAATGATAATAATAATAATAATAATAGTAATAATAATAATGATAATGCTAGTAATAATAATAATGATAATGATAATGCTAATAATAATAAAGCAATAGAATGAAACCTTTAAATATACTGGAAACTGAAATTAATGCTAACACTGAAATTCAGAAAATACCGGCACGCTTGAAAATCAGATACAAAATAGAATTAAAATAAAAACAACACCTAAAACTAATGGTGTGGTAGTTCCTCGATGTGAGAAACTACCACTTTTACATGGTGAATATTTCTTCCTAAAAACTAAAACAATAGAAATTGGAAATAATTGAAGAGAGAGAGCCCCCTTGTTGCAGTAATTGCTTTCCAATATATACTCCTCTGATAACTTGTTTTGGTGAGAGAAAATAGGGTAGTGACATCATGGAGAGAGTATTAAGGAAGACTTGGTTGGAGAAAAAATAGGATGAAGTGATTAGTTGGTTTCAGTCTTAGAGGACTTAGTGTATGGAGAAAAAGTAGGAGGAAGTGGTTTAATTGTTGCAAATGAAGTTACATGGTTGAAAAACTCTTGTGAAGAGGGGAAAGGCATGTGACGTGGGGCACGCATGCATGTAGCATGCCGACCGTTAGGGGTAGGTGATGACTGTCACCCTTTCCTTTTTTGCTTCTGCCAACCGTCACGGTGGGTGTGACGAGCGTCACACCTTGCACACGTGGGCCACGTGCTTCTTTCTTTATGGGCCTTGGGTTCTTCATGGGCTTTTTCTTTTCTTTTATATTATATGCATTTTTACTTCACTTCTTCTCATTTTTACTCATTTTCTCAAGCAAGCTTTGTAAACATTAAATTCCTGAAACACATTGAAATACCAGCATAATACCCACATAAAGAAACATAATTAAAATAAAATAGAGACATAATTAATGTTAATCAAGCCAAATATACTATACATTTTCGTGTTATCAAGTCCCTCGATGACCCTCGATGTTGCCTTCGGTAAACAATCTAGTTCCTAAAACGAAATTACTAAAACGTCTCATAGGTTGCCTTCTATGACTATACAAATGTCCCACGCCTGTCCCTTCATAACCAGCGATGGGGCTTCTTACCAAAACAATGGTAAGATATCACATCTAAAGGATAAGGAAAAGAACACCTAAGACCTTTTGAGTAGGTAGATTGCTCCTAGTTGCTCGCTTGCTCACAATAAAAAACGTTTTGTTCACCAACACTCTCATATTGAAACATTTTCAAAATATAAACACTTTGTAGGAGTTCTTATAGAAACGAGAACCATTACAAAGATATTTTCAAAATACTTTAAAAACCCACACCACAAGCACATTCAAACAAAAGCAAGTGATCTAACAAGTAACTAAGAGCTCGTAGATAACTACGGATGAAAAGGGTGCTAATACCTTCCCTTTTCATAATCTACCCCCCGAACTCAGAAAACATCTCTAAAGGTCTTTCCTGTTCTTTTCAGCATTTCCTTTTGGATAAAAGAAAAGTCGGTGGCGACTCTTGCTATTCGCACATTTGTGATCAAACGCAAACAACCAAGTCAGTTCTCCCACCGCATTACAGAACTGGTGACTCTGCTGGGGAAACTTAAAAGTGGGTTTACCTTAGGGTTAGATCACCTTTACTTGATTTTCTATGTTTGACTTGTTTGCTTTATATTTAAGGGTTTTTTGCTTGGGTATTATTAAAGATCCTACACCCGGATCTGGGGGAACTTCTTAGGTAAACAACAAAAGATCGTGGAGACTGTACAACATAGACCGGTATGGTTTAAGCGATGGTTGTGTTGGTGTGACACTTTGGTTGGTACCGGTATCCTTCGTGTGGAAACAAAGAGAATACGGGGTCTCTGTATGGTGTCGTGAAGCACTTGTAGGTGTTTAGGTATTGGCTTGCATTTTGGGTAAATCCCAAATGTATGTGTGAATGTCATGACTGATGTCATAACATTCTAGTTCAGTTTGTACTGGTTCATTAAGTACCTTTGCAGAAAAATATTGTAATTCAAATACTGATGTTTACAAGTGTGTATCTGAGCATTTTGCAAAATGATCACATTTTTCTAAATCAGTAGACAGGTTTTCTCAGATGTCATAACAGATGTTATGACATCATGTTCTGAACTAACAGGATTGCAGGATTGGATAAGTCTGAGTTTTTTCAGGAAATAACTCAGTCCTTTCTGAACAGAATCCTGCGTTTTCTGAGGGGTAACCTAGCTCAACCCTAACCTGGTTAATAAAGTCCTGTGACCTGGTCTTTAGGTCAAACGGAATTAACCCTAGGTTTTTGGAAACCCTAACTGAAGTTGCAGCTGCTATATATTCAACAGAGCTGCTGTTTTTCAAGGATCCCTGCTGATTGATTAGAAGATCATTTGTAATCTGTATAGATTTGTTTATTTGTACTCCAAGCAATTATCATTGTGATAAGTGCCTTGGAATAGGTTTCTATTTGTAAGGGTTGTGTAGCACTCAAAGCTTTGAAGCAAGAGTGTTTGAATGTTCCTTGACTGAAGCTGTGAAGCAGAGTCAAGTTAGTTGTGTACATCACTCAAAGCTGTGAAGCACGAGTGATTGTGTTGCTTGATTAAAAAGCTGTGAAGCTTAATCAAGTGTTTGTTTTTGAAGAGTGTCTTCATCAATTCTTAAGTCAAATTGGTTTATGTATCACTGCTGTGATTGAGGGGGAGTGAGTAGGAACTCAGGTTTAAGTTGTACTTAGATTAGAATTGCATTGGGTAGGTCTTAAGTGAAGGAGATAAACTGGTTGGTTTATTCCTGAATTAACATCTCTTATAGTGGATTCTCTCCCTGGCTTGGTAGCCCCCAGAGTAGGTGTTGTTGCACACTGAACTGGGTAAACAATTGACTGTGTTCTTTATTGCTTTTGTATTTACTGTCATATAGTAAGTCAGATATAGTGTCATAACATTGAACGTGACATTGAGTATCTGCAGCCAGAATTTCAATTGGTATCAGAGCAGGCACCCTGCCTGTATTACTGGGTGAGATCTAGGGATATCACTTTCTGGCACTATGGACAAAGAAGGAGTTTTTGGAAATAGACCACCCATTCTGGATGGAACTAATTATGACTACTGGAAACCTCGTATGATTGCCTTCCTAAAATCTCTGGACAAAAAGGCTTGGAGAGCTGCTGACAAAGGATGGATTCATCCCACCATAACTGAGATAGATGGGATAATCAGTCTGAAGCCTGAGGAAGATTGGAGTAAAGAAGAAGATGAGTTAGCTCTGGGAAATTCAAAAGCTTTAAATGCCTTGTTCAATGGAATTGATAGAAACATTTTCAGACTAGTACATCAATATGAACTGGCCAAGGAAGTTTGGGACACTCTCAAAACTACTCATGAGGGCACTTCCAAAGTAAAAATGTCAAGGCTTCAGATGTTGACCACCAAATTTGAGAATCTAAAAATGATGGAAGATGAAACCATTCATGAGTTTCACATGAACATCTTGGAGATTGCCAACACCTCAGGAGCACTGGGAGAAAAAATGTCAGAAGAAAAACTGGTGAGGAAGATTCTCAGATCCTTGCCTAAAAGATTTGCAATGAAGGTAACTGCCATAGAGGAAGCCCAGGACATTAGCAAGTTGAAAGTAGATGAACTTATTGGGTCTCTTCAGACTTTTGAGATGGGAATCACTGATAATGGTGTCAAAAAGAACAAGAGCATAGCACTCATGTCCAACACTGATGTTGAAGAAAACATTTCAGAAGCTGTAGCCATGCTTGGAAGACAGTTCAACAAACTCATCAAAAGAATAGATCCAAAGTCAAGGTCTAATGTTCATAACATTCCCTCTAACATTGACAGTTCTAGCAGAAGACCAAGGTCAGAAGAGAAGGGAATTCAAGGCAGAGGAATTCAATGCCATGGCTGTGAAGGATATGGGCATATTCGAGCTGAATGTCCTACCTTTCTTAAGAAACAAAAAGGAATGACTGTTACTTGGTCTGACTGTGATTCAGAAAGTAATTCTGAAGAAGAGACTGCCAAACGAGTTACTGCTTTAACTGGTGTTTGTACCTCTGAAAGTGACATCAGTGATGAAGAGGTGACTTTTGAAGAACTGGCTGATACTTACAAGAAATTGTGTATCAGAAGTGCTGAAGTCTGTGTGCAGAATGAGAAACAATCAAAACTCATTATAAAGCTGGAGGCTGAAAAAAGGGCAAATCTTGAAACTATAAGTCATCTAGAAGGAGAAGTTCAACTGTTGAACTCACAACTGAATCAAATGACCAAATCTATCAAGATGTTGACCAATGGAACAGACAAATTGGAAGAGATCCTTCAGGTAGGACAAAATGTGGGAAATAAATCTGGACTAGGATTTATGGAAGCAACGAAATCTGGTTCTGGTAAGCAAATGTTAAAACAGATGTCTCAACACAACTCTCGACATCAGGAACAGAAACATATGAGGAAAAGGTACCAAAGATGGAAATGTCATCATTGTGGTAGATATGGCCACATAAAGCCCTTCTGCTTCAGATTACATGGATACCCTAATCAGAACTCAGGTGTCAAACCTAAGTCTAAAAAGGTACCACATGCTCCTCAATGGAAGAAAAAGACTACTGCACTGATAGCTCACACTTCCCTGAGGGTCTCTGCAAAGGAAGACTGGTACTTTGACAGTGGATGTTCCAGACATATGACTGGAATCAAGAACCTCCTCAATAATGTTAAGCCTCACACCACCAGTTTTGTGACCTTTGGAGATGGGGCTAAAGGTGAAATCAAAGGAGTTGGTGATTTGGACTGCCCTGGAGTTCCAAGTCTGAATGAAGTACTGCTGGTGAAAGGACTGACCGCTAATCTCATTAGTATCAGTCAACTGTGTGATCTAGGATTCAAGGTCAATTTCTCAAGATCTGAATGCCTTGTAATCAATGACAAACAAGAGATAGTAATGAAAGGAGTCAGATCCAAAGACAACTGTTACTTGTGGGAGGCTGAGAACACTAATTTCTCATATGTGTGTTCCATTGCAAAAGAAGAAAAAGAGGTGAAACTGTGGCACCAAAAACTTGGCCATCTTCATCTAAGGGGTATGAAGAGGATTATCTCCTTGGAGGCAGTCAGAGGGATTCCAAAACTGCAAATTGATGAAGGAAGAGTTTGTGGTGAATGTCAGGTTGGTAAGCAGACTAGGATGTCACATCAAAAGTCAAGACATCTGACCACCTCTAAGGTTCTAGAACTCCTCCATATGGATCTGATGGGACCAATGCAAGTAGAGAGTCTTGGTGGTAAAAGATATGCCTATGTGGTTGTGGATGATTTTTCCAGATTCACCTGGATTAATTTCATTAGGGAAAAATCAGATGCATTTGAAGTTTTTAGAGAACTGTGCAAGAGAATTCAAAGAGAGAAGGAAGGATGTATTGTCAGAATCAGAAGTGATCATGGCAAGGAATTTGAAAACAGCAAGTTTGATGACTTCTGTGCTTCAGAAGGAATCAGTCATGAGTTTTCTTCTCCCATAACACCACAGCAAAATGGAGTTGTGGAAAGAAAAAACAGGACCATACAAGAATCTGCCAGAGCAATGTTACATGCCAAAAGACTTCCTATGTATTTTTGGGCTGAAGCTATGAATACAGCTTGCTATGTTCATAACAGGGTCACCTTGAGAAAGGGAACCTCATCCACCATATATGAACTTTGGAAAGGAAGAAAACCAACTGTGAAGTACTTCCATGTGTTTGGCAGCAAATGCTATATCCTGTCTGATCGTGAACAAAGAAGAAAACTGGACTCCAAAAGTGATGAAGGCATATTTCTAGGATACTCCTCAAACAGCAGAGCTTATAGAGTATTCAACTCCAGAACCAAAACCATGATGGAATCAATAAATGTTGTAATTGATGACTATCATGAAGAAATAGATGTTCCTTGTATTGTTGAGACATTCTTTGAGACTTCAACCCAACAGGATGATCTACCCAACTCCACCACAACAGAATCTGAATCAAAGGAAGCCAGCAAGACTCCTTCCATCAGAATTCAGAAGGATCATCCAAAAGAGCTCATCATAGGAGATCCCAATAGTGGAGTCATCACAAGATCTAGAGAAATCATCTCAAACTCTTGTTTTGTGTCCAAAATGGAACCAAGAAATGTCAAGGAAGCCTTAACTGATGAATATTGGATTGGTGCAATGCAAGATGAACTGAACCAATTCAAGCAACATGAAGTTTGGGAACTGGTTCCTAGACCTGAAGGAACTAACATCATTGGGACAAAATGGATATTCAAGAACAAGTCAGATGCTGAAGGAGTTGTCACCAGAAATAAGGCAAGACTTGTTGCTCAAGGATACACCCAGGTTGAAGGGGTTGATTTTGATGAAACCTTTGCACCTGTAGCCAGGTTGGAATCAATCAGACTCTTGTTGTCAATTGCTTGTCTTCTGAAGTTCAAGTTATTTCAGATGGATGTGAAAAGTGCCTTTCTAAATGGGTACTTAAATGAGGAAGCTTATGTGGAACAACCTAAAGGTTTTGTGGATCCAACCCATTCTGATCATGTCTACAAATTGAGAAAAGCTCTATATGGGCTGAAACAAGCTCCTAGAGCATGGTATGACAGGTTAACAAAGTTTCTCTCAGACAAAGGCTACAGAAAAGGAGGCTTGGACAAAACTCTATTTGTCAAAACTGAAGGAGGGAAGTTGATGGTTGCCCAAATATATGTTGATGACATAGTGTTTGGAGGAATGTCAGAACATATGGTTAAACACTTTGCTGACCAGATGCAGGCTGAATTTGAAATGAGTCTCATGGGAGAACTAACCTATTTTCTTGGACTACAAATCTCACAGATGGAGGACTCAATCTTCTTATCTCAAAGCAAGTATGCTAAGAATATTGTAAAGAAGTTTGGTATGGAGAATGCAAGTCACAAAAGGACTCCTGCTCCTACTCATCTAAAGCTTTCCAAAGATTCAAGTGGGGTTAAGGTGGATCAAAGTCTGTACAGAAGCATGATAGGAAGCTTGTTGTACTTAACTGCCAGCAGACCTGATATTGCCTTTGCAGTTGGAGTTTGTGCTAGATACCAAGCTGATCCCAAAGTCAGTCATATCAATCAAGTGAAGAGAATTTTGAAGTATGTAAGTGGTACTTACAACTATGGATTGTTGTATACTCATGGCTGTGAACCAGCTCTGACTGGCTACTGTGATGCTGATTGGGCTGGTAGTGCTGATGATAGAAAAAGCACCTCTGGAGGATGTTTCTTTTTGGGAAGTAATCTGGTTTCCTGGTTCAGCAAGAAACAGAATTGTGTGTCTCTTTCCACTGCTGAAGCTGAATACATTGCAGCTGGTAGTAGCTGCTCTCAAATGATATGGATGAAACAGATGCTCACTGAGTATAATGTCACACAAGATGTTATGACATTGTACTGTGACAATCTGAGTACAATCAACATATCCAAGAATCCCATTCAGCATAGCAGGACCAAACATATTGACATACGACATCACTTTATCAGAGACCTTGTAGAAGAGAAGACAATCAAATTGGAACATGTTACCACTGAGCTACAGCTGGCTGACATCTTTACCAAGGCTCTGGATGCAAGTCAATTTGAAAATCTAAGGGGTAAGCTGGGTATTTGCCAACATGAGGAATTGTAGCAATTAATTTTGCTTAAAACAAGGATAAAAGGATTTATGTCTGTTCTGATTGGGTTAAAATTGTATTTTCTCATTTCCTACAATTCTTTTAAGAAGTTGAATAGACACTCCTTTGCTTCCTTCCTCTCTCGTCTCCTTATCAAAACCCAGTCTCTCAATCAGAAATTTCTCCTCATTTGCTGTTGGTCCTTCAAAACTGACAAAATGTCTCAAACACCATCATCATCCAATACGACCATCTCAACCTCTTCCTCTGATCAAGATTCTGGGACAATCTCTTCCTGTCTGGACTCTGACGTTCTGGAGATCTCTTCTGATAGAAAAGTGGGAACTAACCCCACCAAGGTCAAAGAGTTGAGAACAAGACATGCAGGTAATCCATCTCATGCTTCCTCTTCAGTTCCCCCTGAAATTGCAAATAGGGAAGGGACAGCCTATGTTAATCAAGCAATAGCAAAAATTGTTTCAAGAATTCTGAACGAGAACCACTCAGTTCCTGGAATTTCTGTTCCTCTGAACCAAGAAAGCTCAAATGCTGAAACAAATCCAGATGTCTCTAAGAATGTTGAGACATCAAACAAAGAGAAGAATGCTGACATTGCTCACAAGAAAAGAAAGAAGCCTGAATCCTCTGGATCTGATGACAGTGCTTGAAGGATGGTTGCTGATTTCTGGTGGAGTTTGGAAGTGTGTTCTGTTGTTGTCTGCTGCTGATCTTATTATTTTGTTTTGGATAACTGTATAATTTTTTGAACATGTTTTCTTTGGCCCATTTGTGGCTAAAGAGGGGGAGAATATTTTGGTACTTGCTTAATTAGTACTTGACATTCTGTGTTCTATTTTTCTGCTGTCACTTATTTCTGCTGCTATCTATCTCTGATTGTTTAGGGTCTTTAGCCAAAAATCTGCCAAAGGGGGAGTTTGTAGGTGTTTAGGTATTGGCTTGCATTTTTGGTAAATCCCAAATGTATGTGTGAATGTCATGACTGATGTCATAACATTCTAGTTCAGTTTGTACTGGTTCATTAAGTACCTTTGCAGAAAAATATTGTAATTCAAATACTGATGTTTACAAGTGTGTATCTGAGCATTTTGCAAAATGATCACATTTTGCTAAATCAGTAGACAGGTTTTCTCAGATGTCATAACAGATGTTATGACATCCTGTTCTGAACTAACAGGATTGCAGGATTGGATAAGTCTGAGTTTTTTCAGGAAATAACTCAGTCCTTTCTGAACAGAATCCTGCGTTTTCTGAGGGGTAACCTAGCTCAACCCTAACCTGGTTAATAAAGTCTTGTGACCTGGTCTTTAGGTCAAACGGAATTAACCCTAGGTTTTTGGAAACCCTAACTGAAGTTGCAGCTGCTATATATTCAACAGAGCTGCTGTTTTTCAAGGATCCCTGCTGATTGATTAGAAGATCATTTGTAATCTGTATAGATTTGTTTATTTGTACTCCAAGCAATTATCATTGTGATAAGTGCCTTAGAATAGGTTTCTATTTGTAAGGGTTGTGTAGCACTCAAAGCTTTGAAGCAAGAGTGTTTGAATGTTCCTTGACTAAAGCTGTGAAGCAGAGTCAAGTTAGTTGTGTACATCACTCAAAGCTGTGAAGCACGAGTGATTGTGTTGCTTGATTAAAAAGCTGTGAAGCTTAATCAAGTGTTTGTTTTTGAAGAGTGTCTTCATCAATTCTTAAGTCAAATTGGTTTATGTATCACTGCTGTGATTGAGGGGGAGTGAGTAGGAACTCAGGTTTAAGTTGTACTTAGATTAGAATTGCATTGGGTAGGTCTTAAGTGAAGGAGATAAACTGGTTGGTTTATTCCTGAATTAACATCTCTTATAGTGGATTCTCTCCCTGGCTTGGTAGCCCCCAGAGTAGGTGTTATTGCACACTGAACTGGGTAAACAATTGACTGTGTTCTTTATTGCTTTTGTATTTACTGTCATATAGTAAGTCAGATACGGTGTCATAACATTGAACGTGACATTGAGTATCTGCAGCCAGAATTTCAGCACTAACGGACCTTAGAACCTTAGTTGAACAAACTTGGCCATTAGAAAGTAGTGAGATAGCCGGCCTCGGTATAAAGCTGAGGATTGGTTGATACCCGATGTTTCACTCGTTGAGATCAAACTTTTGGGATATTTTGGCCGCAAGAAAATATTTCCTGAGCTGAAACAATGCCCGATAGAGGATGATCAGTGATATTGAGAATCCTTAGAACCCGGTTACTTTTCTAAGATAGGTTTGAAACCAACTAAACTTCAATAGGGTACTCACCTTTAACCTTATGTAAGCCTTTGAACCTAAGGTCTATTGTGTGCTTGGCTTATGTGTGATTTACTATGTTTGAACATAACATCATGCATCATAACATAGCATCCATTCTTATTACATTAACCATTTCAAGGACCGATGGATTTTATCTTTGTCCTATTTTGCAGATCATGGCTTCCGCTCGTAGAAACACTATCTGAATCAGCTTTGTGAGAATACCTCCCCAACTCAAAGAACTAATATCAAGGGTTCCTGACACTTCTGCATTCACTAAGAGACATGGTCGACTTCTCAACCTGGTTACTTCAAGCTTTGATGAAAATATGATGGGTGTACTCTTTCAGTTCTTTGATCCCACGCACCACTGCTTCACCTTTCCAGACTATCAGTTGGTGCCTACCATGGAAGAGTTCTCTCAGTTATTGAATATACCCATTCTTGACCAGGTGCCTTTCACAGGTTTAGAAGAGGTTCTGAAGCCAGAAGTCATTGCCTCAGCTTTGCATCTAAAACGGGCCGACGTGGTATCCAATTGGGAAACAAGAAGCGGAGTCAAGGGTTTTCTAGCCAAGTTCCTAATAGACAGGGTCCAGCTATTTTGGGATGATTTGGACTTTCAAGCTTTTGAGGAAGTCCTGGCCCTTCTAATCTATGGGTTAGTACTGTTCCCTAATCCAGACTTACTCATAGATGTGAATGCTATCAAGATTTTCCTCTCTTGCAGCCCTGTGCCTACCTTTCTCGGAGATATCTTGCACGCTCTCCATACTCGTACCATGAAGAGAAGAGGGGTCCTTATGTGCTGCATGCCATTGCTGTCGAGGTGGTTTATTTCTCACCTCCCTAAGTCAGTGCTGAAGAATGAAGAAGGTTTGGGTTGGTCGCAAAGGATAATGTCAATTTCTCACGCGGATATTCTCTGGTATTCCCGATTTATGGGAGATGTTTCTATTATTAACCGTTGCAGGGAGTTCCCTAATGTACCACTACTTTGAATTATGGGAGGCATAACTTATAATCCTTGTTTGGCTCTGCGATAATTTGTTTACGCTCGAAGAGATGGTCCTCATGAGTTACTTATCCAGGGCATTGTATTTAACTATGAGGATGATGTTCAAGGGTATCGCTAGAGGTTCATATGAGCTTGGGGCATGATAAACAGATCTGACGCCAAGACTTTAGGGCCTAAGAATTACATTTATATGGAACCTTATCTCCAATGGATACGAGCTCGCGCTCAGAAAATTATGATGCCCTACATAGTCGTCTTACCAGTGGTTGTGGAGCCCATTATTGAATGGGATATTCCATCCATGGTTCTTCATCCTGATATGCCCACTGATCTTGAAGAATTACAGAGGTCTTGGATCCAGTTGAAGAAGGAGCGGGATACTTATAGGGAACAGTTCTATGCCTAGAAGAAGAAGGTTTTAGATCTCACAAAGCAGCTTCATGAGGAAATAAGCCTTAATGTTTATCTCGGCACGAAGAGGAAGCATCTATGGGAAACTTGATTTTTTAGTTTTTAGAATTTTTTTAATTGTAACGCCTAAGAGGTAATTGTACTTTCAATTCTACTAACAAAATATTTGTTTCATTTTGGTTTGCAAATTTAAATTTCCCAAAGTCCTTGAAATCATTGCATACGCATCCCATCCATAGGATTGCATAAACAGGTACCATTACAGGTTTCTCGTCTTCTTCGTTGTTTATTTCAACAAATATGTCTTCTGAACAAAGCATCAAAGATCTTCAAGCACAAAATTCCCAATTTCAACAGATGTTCATAACTATGGCAAAAGGGCGGGAGGATCTGAAGGTCCTCTTCCAAAAAGAGAAAAAGAAGAAGAAGAAGAAACCCGTTGGTATCCTTAATATGGGCAGAAGATTCGGGAGGCCGCTAAAGCAACCAGACGATCTGACCTCCTCGTCCAAAGAAGGGGAGAATCAAGAGAGGGAGACAAGGGAAGAGGACCCCAGTCTTGAAGTTTCTGACAATGATACAGACTATAATGATGAGCAATATCCTCCCACTGAGGATAGATACAAGCAGTTAGAGGATCATCTAAGCGCTATGGAAGTCCAGAGAATACCTGGATTGGACTTTGAAGAACTGGGATTGGTGTCGGGAGTGGTCATCCCGCAGAAATTTAAGGCTCCAGTTTTCGCAAAGTATGATGGGGTGTCTTGCCAAAAGCTCCATCTCTGTTCCTATGTAAGGAAGAGCCAGCCCCACACCGCTGATAGAAACTTGTGGGTTCACTTCTTTCAAGACAGTCTGTCAGGGACTCAGCTTGAATGGTTCTACCAATTGGAGGGAAGAAATGTCTGAAACTAGGAGGATTTGGCTACTGCTTTATATAAGCAGTATCAATATAACACCGACCTTGCCCCTACTCGTACTCAACTCTAGAGTATGTCCATGGGTGCAGGTGAGGGCTTTAAGGACTATGTGCAGAAGTGGAGAGACTTGGCTGGAAGAGTTCAACCCCCTTTATCTGACAGGGAGTTGGTTGACATGTTCCTTGGGACACTGTTTGGTCCATTCTTCAACCATTTGATCGGCAGCTCGCCAGCTGGTTTCACTGAGTTGATATTAACCGGAGAGAGGGTAGAAGCCGCGATTCGGAGCGGCAAAATACAAAAAGACACCTCTTCGAGTTCAGTAAACAGGCCATTCATCGGTAAGAAGGAGGCAAGTTCCATTTATAGCCCAAGAGGTCAGAGCAGAGCGAAATACCGTCCAATGGTAAGTGCTGTAATGATACATAGGCCTGCGGCTGCCCCATAACGCAACAATCAGCAAAGGGTAGAAAGAACACAAAGGCAGTTCACCCAGATTAACATGACATTGACAGAGGTTCTACCCCATATGCTAAGATCCAACTTGGCAACCTTGAAGGAGGCTCCCAAGAATCCTAATACCACGTCTCCTCGGTACAAACCAAATGCTCGGTGTGCCTACCATTATGAGAGTCCTGACCATGATACAAATGACTGTTGGGCTCTGAGAAATAAGGTACAAGATCTGATTGAAGCCAAGGAGATTGAGTTTGATGCTCCAGAGAAGCCCAATGTCATAACTTCTCCCATGCCTAAGCACAACCGTGGAGTTAATTCCATTGATACTGATCTGTTCGTCACCTCTGTTAATGAAGTTTCTACTCCTCTTATGATTGTTAAGAAGAATTTGTTATTGGCCTGTTTATTTATGGGTTGTGGTGAAGGTTGACACATGTGTTCATCTCTTCCCTCTGGTTGCTATTTGCTGAAAGCAAGTGTTCAATGCCTGATGGACAGCGGAGAGATTTTGTTCGAAAAAACTTTGATTATGAATGTTCTGTTTGAAGATGTTGCCATTATAACCATTTCTGCCAATCCTTCCAAGGTATCCTCTAAAAGACTTGTTAGGATTACACCTTCTCCAAGAATTGCTCCGTTAATAATCACTTTTCCTGGTCCTGTCCCATACGCCTCAGACAAAGCTATCCCTTGGCATTATGGTGCTGATGTTTACTATCATGGTGTTAAACAAGATCTGAAGAATGAAGAGGCTGATCCCGATATCAACAACATTGTCAGGACCAGTAAGATTACCAGAAGTGGAAGGGTTTTCTCTCCCGAGATTTCCCCAAAGACTGTTGTTGTACCCCAAAATTTTCCCTCCCATATTTCTCAAGACATGTCAAGAATTATCTCCAAGTTGCTCAAGATGGCTCAAGAGTTGGACAGTCAAATCATCTCCTAAGGCAGTCAATTCAAAATTAGGGTTTTATGTTGCATCAAGGTCCTTGCATCCAAAGGACCTCAAGTTCTTCCCAATGTCCTAATATGTTCTCAAGATCATCCATGTCAAATTTCAAGCCTTGCAGAGAAAGTTTGGTCAGTCAATTGCTCAAGGGGTCCAAAAATCGACTGTGCTAGGGCAAAAGTCAACAGTGGCCTACAAACAGTCAAACCTCAAGATTTTTTGTCAACATTCTCATTTTTAAGGATAATTCATCATTTTATCAAGGGTTGATCATGATTCATCAAGGATTGCTCAAGATTCATCAAGATTCAAAAGTTGCTAAATCAGGGTTTTGTAGGAAAAGTCAACTCAACTTTGACCAAGCATAACTTTATCATACTTTATGAGAAATGAACCATCCAAAGCTCATTTTTAATAGGATGCAATTTCCAACAATCCATATTCACACCCCAAGATCAAGAAATGCACTCATAAAAAGTTGCAAATTTGGACATTATAGGTCATTTTTGAAAGTCAACAAAAACACCTTTTTGCCAAAGCTTATAACTTGATCATGGAATATCAAAGTGAGATGAGACCAAAAGGGTTGGTTAGAGTACATCTCAAGGTTTCTAAAAATTCAAAGAACACCTCCAAAAGTTCAAAATTGAAGAAGTTATGCATTGTTGAAGTTGGGCATTTTTCCAAATTTGCCAAAAGTCAACTATCCCCAAAACTTCATATTTTGTCAAATGGGCCCACTTTTTTCCACTTGATTTGATTTTTTCACACTACACACGTGTCCTATCTTCAATTTCATGACCAATTATTAATTTTTCTATTTTATTTGATTTTTATTGATTTAATTCATTTTAAATCAATTTAAATCCAAATAAAATCCAAATATTAATCAAATGGAATCTTTTTGATCATTACATGTCTTAATTGACATCATGAACACAATCAAATTCGTAGGCATATCATGCACAAAATATTGGATTTAGACATTTTTGGAAGCTTTGTTAATGGAGGATCAAATCATATCTTGAAACATCAATTCAGATGGATTCAAGCCCAAATTTTTAACCTAATACAATCCTTGTTACATATACAAGCTAGACACACACAATAGACGACCTGAAAGCTGCCAAAATCACAAAACCAAAACTGAAAAAAAAGCTTAAAAAGTGTGGGATCGAAATCTTGCTTGGAGTCCAATTCAAGGCAAAAGCTCAACGTAGCCTTCTTGCCTGACATCCACTGGAGCTAAAGCAACCATTCACGAGCCCTGAAACAGCCCCAAACTCATTGTAAGTCGTCCTGAACATAGCCCTGTACACGAAATTACAACCTCTTATTCTTGCATCCTTTTGCCAAAATCTTTGCATAATCATGTTAATCGACCTATTTAGAACGTTTCTGCAATATTTGATTTCATTTTTGTAGCCTGTAACACTGTACCCGAAGCTAGGGTTTTTTTTCTTGTTTTTTAGGCGTTTTGATTTCAGGAAAAATTAGAACAAACCATGGACACAAATGGAATCAGTGGAAGGAGACGAGTAAGGTGATGGTCTCAAAATTCGTTTCCATAGCCTAGGGACGATTTTGGGATCGAGCCATGGATTTTGTTGCGGATTCAAATCCGCAGGAAAAAGAACAGGTTTCGTTGGAGAAGATGAAGACGTGCTTCGTCCCCATTGGCCAGTTTTGAATATTGGCGCGTGTTATTTTTTATTCCAGCATATTGTTTGATTTCTCTATATAATAATTGTTGCCTATTCCAATAACAATTAGATGGCAATGGTCCAGTGGCAAGCGTACTAGTGCAAAGGCTAATGGGACCTGGGTTCGAATCCCAGGTCCCCCAAAAAATTTGTGTCATTTTATTTCAGGTATTCCAGTATGCACTCAAACGCATAGGCCGATCATGCTCCCTCAGATCCCAAGCGCCAGATGGCCTTCAGGCCAAATCTGATGGTCACAAGATGACGTCCACCATACACACCAGTCAACGTGTCACATGGAAGTAGGAAAAGTCATACAGGATTGAACGTAAATGGGCCAAACAATTTCTATCAAACACCCTGATCCAGGCCCAGCACCCCCTTTTTTTTGGTTATTTCTTTTTCTCTTCATTACATTTATTTATTTTGTTAACTATTATTATTATTATTTAAAACTAACCAATTAACATTTTTCTTAATAAAAACAGAAAACACAAAAAATATTATTTTTATTTATTAAAATTAAATTTGACTTTATTTTTGTAAATAAATTAATTTAATTGATTTAGCTTTAATTAGGTATAATTTTAATATCTTTTGCAAAATAATTAAAATTAATGTAGAAATTAGGTTTTTACTAACTTTTAACCATATTATTTTATTTCCTTTAATATCAAAAAAATCCAAAAATAATTTTTTAATTAATTAATTTGTTTAATTATTAACTTAGATTTAATTTCCATTTAATTCAAAAATGAACAAAAAATGCTTTCTTTCCAAAAAAAAAGGGTCAAAACCCTAAAAAATGTGCCGTCTTAATTTCTTGCACGCGTTCCATTTATTTCCAATATTGTAATTGCTTCCGGTATGTAATAGCTTTTATTTAGGAATTTAATTATTTATCGCTTTATTTTACTTTCCGCAATTTAAATTAAAGGGTTTGTTTTTGATGATGTAAATACCTGACGCCTTGTAATAGTTTAGATTTAATTTCTGCAATTTTATTTCCGCAACTATACACTATTAGATGTTTGATAATAGGGAATGCATGACAAGATCAAATCTTTAACCTAAAATCAACATAGATCACCCATGACATGTACATGTAAGTCTCAGAGTGCCTAAGAGGGGGGGGGTGAATTAGGTCTTATAAAATTATATTCATTTTTTTATGAGAATGCTTGGTAGTAATTTTTGGTTAAGTGTTCGAAGGTTTTGTTTATATCTTTATCTTTTCCTGATTATGGTGATGAAAGTGATAAATGCGGAAAAGTAAAGAACACGGTGATATATCCTGGTTCCCCTCACAATCTGAGAGTACTCCAGTCCCCTTTCCAACACGAAAGAGATTTCACTATAGTTAGAATGATTGTACAGCCTATGCTTACTATCTAACCTATAGGGTGATCAAAGGTTCTTAACACCTTTAAGACCAAACAAACACTAATGTGAATGAAGAACAATCCTCTTCAAATCACAACACTTACTTCCAACAATCCTGGATAGTAAGGGAAAAACCTTTAAGTAATACAATGATTTAGTTTGAACTATATGGAGAGCTTTATCAATCTTCAATTGATCTTCTTCTTCAAGATAAAAACAATTCTCAACAATGTATATAAATGTTCACAATGTATGTATGAAACTTGTAATGATAATGAAAGTGTATATGGCAAGTTTCACAAAATTATGAACACATGAAAGTTTATGAGCAAATTTGAATGAATGAGAAAATTGTTAATATGAAGAAGTTTATTTTAATTTGAAAATTGAAGCATTGTTTTAAATAAGAAAATCTGCATTTTATAAAGTTGTAAGAACCTCTTCATTCATGCCAATTCATATGAAAAGTTGCAATGCATTCATGAAAAGATACCACTTGAAAAATGTTCAAAAAATAAAGTAAAAGCTGCACTGGTTCGCTAGGAACCGGTTCCGACACTGACAGAACCCGGTTCTTAGTGAACGTTATAAGTTGGAATTCAAAATTATCACGCAGGAACCGGTTCCCCTATTGGTACAACCCGGTTCCTGGTACAAAAACCAGGGACATGTTTTTTGAGAAAAGCTGGAACCCGGTTCCCTGTTAGGGAGGAACCGGTTCCTAAAGGGTTATTTTCAAAAATACTTTTTGAAAGATATTTCAAACAAATTTTTCTTGATCTTAAAGTTATGGAATATGTATATGTTGATGAATGCATATTGTGAACATCTATATTCAAGATTTAAAGAATTATTTATACCATTTTTGACATTTGATGATTCTTCAATAATTCTTCAATAATCTTCAAGACTTTTATTTGATGTTGATAAGCTTTTTGCACATCCTTTGAAAGTTGATATCAATGTTGTCTTCATCAAAACACATGCTTTAAATATGACTTGAGAAGCTTGCAATTACATTCTCCCCCTTTTTGATGATGACAACCAAGTCTTGAAAACGATTTCTTGAAATGTTTATGTTGTTTTGTATAGCAAACTTGTTGAGCAAATGCAAGGCTCCCCCTAAATTGTATGATCCCCCTAAGTCCATGATTCTTTGAATTTTGGAGTGAGTTTGATATTTTATGGGCCTGCAATTTCGTTGAAACAAAACAACACACATGCATATTCTTCTCCCCCTTTGTTAACATCAAAAAGGATGGGGAAAAGGAGTGAAATAGATACATATAAAAATTAAGACGTGCATCTTAAGAGAATCATTAGATATCACCTTCATCCAAAATACCAAGTTCTCTTCGGATTTTGAAGAAAGGTTCTCGAGCAAGCGGTTTAGTGAAGATATCTGTGAGTTGGTTATGAGTATCCACAAAAGTGACTTTGACATCTCCTTTAAGTACATGATCACGGAGAAAATGATGTCGAATATCTATATGTTTGGTTCTTGAATGCATGACCAGATTCTTTGTAATATTGATAGCACTTGTATTGTCGCATCAAAGAGGAATGCATCCGAGATCAAGTCCGTAATCACGGAGTTGTTGCTTGAGCCAAAGAATTTGTGCACAACAACTACCCGCTGCTATATATTCTGCTTCGGCCGTGCTAAGAGCAACACATGCTTGCTTTTTACAAGCCCATGATACTAATGCATTTCCAATAATGTGACAAGTATCACTTGTGCTTTTACGATCAGTTTTACAACCTGCATAATCCGCGTCAGAATAACCAATTAAAGTGCAAGTACTACCTTTTGGATACCATAGGCCGACATTGATTGTTCCTTTAAGATACTTCATGATCCTTTTAACTGCCATGAGGTGTGATTCCTTTGGATTTGCTTGAAAGCGAGCACAAAGACAAACACTAAACATGATGTCAGGACGGCTTGCCGTCAAGTACAATAAAGAACCAATCATACCTCTGTACTTTGTAATATCAATTGAAGTACCAGATTCATCTTGATCAACATATGTATCGGAGCCCATTGGAGTATTCATGGCTTTACAATTGTCCATATCAAACTTTTTCAATAATTATTTGCAATACTTAGATTGGTTGATGAAGATTCCATCTTCTAGTTGCTTGATTTGTAGTCCAAGAAAGTAGTTCATCTTTCCCATCATAGACATCTCGAATTCTCCTTGCATCATCAATGAGAATTCCTCACACATTTCTTTGTTAGTCGATCCAAAAATGATATCATCAACATAGACTTGAACCAATAAAGTGTTACTTTGGATTTTCTTAATGAACAAGGTTTTATCAACCTTACCCTTTTCGAAACCTTTTTCACACAAAAAAATTGCTAAGTCTATCATACCATGCTCTTGGTGCTTGTTTAAGCCATAAAAAGCCTTTCTCAACTTAAAGACATGTGAAGGATGTTTGAAGTCTTCAAATCCAGGGGGTTGTTTGACATAGACTTCTTCATTGATGTATCCATTCAAGAATGCGCTTTTGACGTCCATTTGAAAAAGCTGAAAATTTAATGAACAAGCATAAGCAAGTAAAAGACATATAGCTTCTAACCTTGCAACCGGAGCAAATGTTTCTTCAAAGTAGATTCCTTCCTCTTGATTGTAACCTTGGGCAACCAACCTTGCTTTGTTTCGAACAATTAGACCATTCTCATCAAGTTTGTTCTTAAACACCCATCGGGTACCTATGATGTGTTTACCACTTGGTCTAGGAACAAGTTCCCAAACTGAATTTCTCTCGAATTGATTTAATTCTTCTTGCATAGCAATAATCCATTGATCATCTCCTAAGGCTTCATCAATTTTGATAGGTTCAATTTGAGAAACAAACGCCATGTTTAAGCAAGTATCTTTTAGATTCAATCTTGTTGATACTCCTTGGCTAATGTCACCAATAATTTTGTCAATAGGATGGTCTCTATGAGTTCTCCATTCTTTTGGTAGATCATTGGTGTTTGAATCTTGTTGTACAATGTTTTCTTGATTTTCCGGTGATTTCTTAATTTGATCAATTGAAAGATCTTCCGGGGGTAAATCTATAGGATCATCATCATCACAAACAACTACTTCCTCCTTGGAGGGGTTAGTTTCATCAAAAGATACATGCATATATTCTTCAATAGTTAAAGTTCTTTTATTATAAATTCTATATGCTTTACTAGAAAGCGAATAACCAAGAAATATACCTTCGTCGGATTTCTCGTCAAACTTACCAAGATTATCTTTGTCATTATTAAGAACAAAGCACTTGCATCCAAAAATGTGAAAGTGAGCAATATTTGGCTTTCTTCCTTTGAAGAGTTCATATGGAGTCTTCTTTATTATAGGTCTAATGATAACTCGATTTCCAACATAACATGCCGTACTAACCGCATCCGCCCAAAAATATTTAGGAAGATTTGCATCACTAAGCATTGTTCTTGCAAGTTCCACTAGAAACCTATTTTTTCTTTCAACTACTCCATTTTGTTGTGGAGTTCTTGGTGCTGAAAAATTATGAGAGATACCATGTTCTTCACAAAATTCTTCAAATTGTGCATTTTGGAATTCTCCACCATGATCACTTCTTATGGATACAATCTTTAGTGATTTTTCATTTTGGATTTGCTTAGCATACTTCTTAAAGGCTTTAAAAGCATCACTTTTCTGCACAAGAAACAAAGTCCAAGAATATCTAGAAAAATCATCAATAATGACTAAAGCGTATACATTACCTCCGAAGCTTTTTGTTCTTGATGGACCCAAGAGATCCATGTGTAACAATTGTAGTGGCCTTGTAGTAGACACCACATTCTTAGATTTGAAAGTTGTTTTGGTCTGTTTGCCCTTTTGGCATGCATTACATGATTTGTCTTTGATGAACTTCATCTTTGGTAGACCAATAACTAAGTCGTGCTTAACCAATTTGTTCAAGTGCTCCATGTGAATGTGAGCGATCCTCTTGTTCCATAACCAAGCGTAATTGTTGTTTACCATAAGACATTGTACCTTCAGAGACAAATCATCTAAAGTAATCATAAAAATATTGTTAGTTCTTATACCTTTGAGTTTTACCTCATTGGTTGCCTCATCTATAATGAGACATTCATCTTTGTTGAATTTGATCTTGAACCCTCTATCGCAAAGTTGACTTATGCTAAGAAGATTGTGCTTTAATCCTTCAACATAGAGAACATCCTCAATTTGAATGGATGGAGGTGTGCCAACTATTCCAACGCCAAGAATCTTTCCTTTGGTGTTGTCTCCATAGGTGACATACCCTTTGGCTTTATGTACTAGATATGAAAATTGGTGTACATCTCCTGTCATATGCTTTGAACATCCACTATCAAGATACCAAACATTTGATGTGGATTTCAAGCATACCTACACAAACAAATTATTCTTTGTTAGGTACCCAAGTTGCCTTGGGTCCTTCATAGTTAGTTCCCCTTTTTACCCACACATAATGCCCACTTGCTATACTAAAGTTTCTAACATAGCAAGCATTAGGTGTATGGCCTTTAATACCACAATAAAAACAAGTAGGTTCAAAGTTACTTCTATATCTAGAAGGATAAGATTTCTTCTTAGGAAATGTTTTCTTTTTCGATACATTAGCCTTTTTCTTTTGATGATTATGAATAACTTTCTTCTTTTCTACTTTCTTGGGATTGGAACTATTACTAGCCTTTACAAAAATAGTGGGATTGTTACTTGGTTTCTTAGAATTCACATAACCAAGACCCCTTTTATCATTTGGATAACGTTGTTGGCTTAGTAATCCTTCCAATCCTATTTGTCCTTTTTCATATCGTTCAATGACTCTTTTCAATTGAACAATTTGAAAGACATTTGATTCACACTTGGAGCATGCAAAGTTTTCTTTTTCTTTAATAAAATTCTGTTTTTGAAGTTCAAAATCTTTAGTCATGGTGTCAATTTTTTCTAAACAACTTAGAAGTTCTTTTTATTGATTTGACACCTTTTTGTATAAACTTTTGCATTCTTTCAAGAGTTCATCAATAGCGTCTTGAACATCATCATCAAAAAGATTAAATTCATTACTAACCTCTTCTTCATTGTCGGAGTGATGTGAAGCCATTAATGCTAGATTTGCACATTCCTCGCTTTCCAAATCGGATGAAGAACTTATCTCATTATCTTCCCATGCAACATAAGCCTTTTTGTTCTTGAACTCCTTTTTGCCTTTGAATCCATTTTTATTTGAGAGTTTTGGACAATCCGGCTTTATGTGACCTTGCTTTCCACATTCATAACATGTGACATCTTGTGTTGATGTGGAGGCTTCTTTATCTTTATGATTATAAAATTTCTTCCTCTTGACAAAGTTAGCATTATGAAGATTATTTTTATGACCAAAATATTTTCCTAACCTTTTTACAAGAAGCAAGAAGTTTTCATCTTCCTCCGATGCATATTTATCTTGACTTTCCTTTGAATCAACTTTCAAGGCAATGCCTTTGGATTTCTTCTCTAAATTTTCATGTTTTTCAAGTCTACTGAGTTCCGTTTCATATTCTTGAAGTTTGCCAAATAATGTAGCGGAAGTCATTGCGAAGAGACTCTTCTTTTCCGAGATTGTCGTTACCTTTGGTTGCCATTCCCTAGTCAATGATCTAAGGATTTTCAAGTTGATTTCATCATTTGTCAAGGTTTTACCAAGAGCATTTAAATGATTTGTCAAATGCACAAATCTCTTTTGTAAGTCAAGAATGGATTCTCCGGGCTGAATTCAAAATAGTTCATATTCTTGACTAAAGGTATTTAGCCTTGATCTTTTTACTTCAGATGTTCCTTCATGAGTTTGAACCAGGGTATCCCATATTTCTTTTGTTGTCTTGCAGTTCGAGACACGGAAAAATTCGTCCATATTGAGTGCACCTTGAAGAAGGTTTATTGCCTTTTTGTCATAGAGAACTTTCTTTTTATCATCGTCGTCCCATGCAGTTTTGGGCTTTACAGAACCAATGCCATTGATAACTGATATCGGGATAAATGGACCATTTTCAACAGCATCCCATACTTCCTCTCCTTGTGCTTCTAAATGCACCTTCATGCGTATTTTCCAGAAGTCAAAATATTCACCACAGAATAGAGGAGGCTTGTTGTTACTACCACCATCTCTGAAAAATGGTTGATGATTTGCGGAAGTGTTTACCTTGGGTTTTGGTAAACAACCGCTGATCCTCCAAATGGTTACTTATTTGGTTACTCGCAGGATCGATCAGATTGATCCTATGGACATAGGTTGATTTTGAAGTTTGATTAAGGTGGATAAGGCTTTAAATAAAATGTTTCAAGTAAATTGCATAAAGGAAAGACTTGGTAAAATAAACAAGGCTTTAAAGTAAAGGTTCGACAGGAATTTAAAGGAGAAAAGCAAGTAAAATGCTGGAAAAGTAAATGACTTTAATTGATAAAATTGGTGTTTCACACATACATTTCTCAACAATTCTTTCTCACACACTAGGTACTCGAATCTAAATGAGTGACTATGTATAGAATTGTGAACACACGCGAGAAACTACATGTCTACTCCTATTTATACTAAAACATTCCAAGTAACCGTCGGGCAGTTACACTGCTTCGAGATCGATCCACTTGGCACGTTCTCCATGCTTGACGCTCCAGATCCTTGCACGTTTGCACGTAGTAACTGCTGGAAACCGTTTTCCCTCCAAAAAGCTTGAATTTCAAACTGCTCCACTCTGGACCATCGAACACGTTCGTCAAGAGACATCTTCGACGAGAAGCTCCTTCGACGTCGAAGGCACTCAGCCTTCTCCCTTGGAAGAAATCTTCTAAGTATTTTGCCATCTTTCGACGGGCACTTCGACAGACTTAGCCAGTCGAAAGCATCTTTCAGCTTTAATGGCTGACATCCATCAAAACAAAGGTGTCGAATTTAGAAGCCAACAAATTGCCCCCCAAGAATGCCTTATTTCGACTCTGAAAGAAAAAAGGCATTCTTTGAAAACGCCATTCGACACCTGTCTTTCCACGCTTAGTCACAAGTTAACTTGTGCACTTTTTGTTGCTTTTTACCAACTATTGGCAATCCCAAGAAACCATCATTGATTTGATCCTAGGACGTCACTTTCAGTACGGCGTGCAGTACCAAACGTCACTTCAGAATTTGTCATTATGACAATTCTCAAAAACGAGGACGCACGCTGCGTCTCTCTACTTCTGCAGAAACGGCCAAAGCAACAAGGGGCTGCCACGCGTCCCACTAATTCCCGCAGCATTAAATGACATTTAATGTCCTCGTTATTGGGGATTTCTCCCACTACTATAAATAGTAGTGAATATCCCATTGTGGGACTTTTTACGCAAACTAGCCTTCAAACTTCCTTGTTTTCGTACAAGCTTGCTCTCTTTGCAGAAAACTCTTCCTCTTTCACTTCATCTTCATCCTCAACAATGGCCTCTGCTTCTACTGCCCCCAAGGCTAACGCACCAACTGAACAACACGTTAAACCCAAGGTCTTCGTCACTGCTCCGGTAGTGAACTCTACAGGGAAACGAAGGGTTCCTGAACCTTCTGACATCTCCGTTCGCGATGCTTACTCGCGCCACTTGATGATCCCGGTTGGATACTCCAACCAGATCTTCGCAATGTCTGGCCCCATGAATCCAAGCATCTCTGAAGCTCTGAAGATCAAGAGCTATTTCCCCATCGTCGAGAAACTCAAGCCAGTAGCATGCGCCAAGAAGGACGCAGAAGACAACGAAGACCCTACACGCGAAAAAATCGACCTCCGCTTCTTCAACAGAAGTGTTAGGGTCTTCAGGTCTTGCCCTAATCTGACCTCCGATTATGTTGCTTGGCTAACAAAGTTGGAGAAACATCAAACTCCAGTCTGGAAGGAAATGGGAATCTTCAACCTAGTGATGCTGTCGAAGACAGGCTTAAACTACTCCCCAGAGATGCTTATAGCTTCGCTGTTGTTCTGGGATTACTCTCACTTCACTTTTCATCTTCCATGTGGGATGTTAACCCCCACACTCTTCGACGTAGCAGCTATTACTGGCCTTCGACCAACCGGAGATTACTTCGACCCAGAGGAGATGTCGGAGGACCAAATTGGCTTCTCTGAGACCAAGCCAACATACACCACCTTTATCAACCATTATCACGACAGGTCGACAGACGCGGTGTCGGATGTCGAACACATCGCGTTTCTAGCCTTATGGCTAACTCGCTTTGTGTTTTGCTCGAAGTCTCTACAAGTGACCAAAAAGATGGTCACTCTTGCTACCCAACTGCATCACCGCCAAAACATCTGTTTGGCAGAACTGATTCTGGCCAGTCTTTATGACTCGATCAGCAATGGGGCCACTCTTCTGAAACATGTCGAGGATAGGGCCAGTTTGTTACTCGCTGGGCCTTTTTGGCTACTTCAACTGTGGCTCAACGCCACTTTCGAATCTTTCTTGCCCAAGAAGGTTCAGATAAATGAACAGGCGCCAGCAATAGCAAACAGGTGCGTCGAAGGCATCAGGCTAGCTCTGCTGACACCTATGGAAGATGGGCTGGAGTTCCAACAAACCTTCACCAACTTCGTTTTAATGTTCGCTCGAAGGAAGGAATTTGTTTCAACTATGGCTCCATTTGCTCAACGGAGAGTGGGGCCAGCATGGTTCACAAGGCCACACCCAAAGGAGTCGAGTGGTCCCAATGTCGATGAGCATACAATACTCTGGGAGGCGTTCCTTACACCCAGGATCATGCCTCTTCGATTTAAGAGTTCTAAGACTCATTTGAGTCTGCTTGCCTATCAACCAAATCTGGTATCTCGCCAGTTTGGTATCATCCAAA
Source organism: Vicia faba (assembly GCA_948472305.1). Taxonomy (NCBI): domain Eukaryota; kingdom Viridiplantae; phylum Streptophyta; class Magnoliopsida; order Fabales; family Fabaceae; genus Vicia; species Vicia faba. Next base: position 1,276,610,876 of record OX451740.1, on the reverse strand, counting down.
CCCTGCCTTCTCCGATCTTTCAAAGAGAGAAGTCAATGTTGTACTTCTGCAACGATTATACAGAAGAAGCTGCCATCAAGCATATCGGAAGATATGCTGGTCGAACGATCCTCTCGCTGTTTGATTACCAGCTTAATTTCCTTTGCTCACCATCCTTCGAGGAGTGGTGGAGAAGCTATTATGCTGAGTACTTCTTCGACGAGAAGGACTTCATGGCTGAGTTGCAGAAGTCTTTTGTCCTTGTGTTGGACAAAGTAAAGAAATGTAAGTTCACGCTCTCACATTACTTTTTGTCTTTCTCTTCGACTGCTAGCCTGTTAACCTTTTCTTTTGCTTTCAGTTGTTCGAAAACCTCTAGCCAAGAAGGCTACAGAAGGCCCACAAGGAGGAGGTCCTTCAGCAAAACCTCCACCGCCGGCGAAGACTACAGCGCCGGCGAAGACCATAAGCAACCAACAAGGGGAAGGCTCTTCGAGGAAGCCTCCTGTATCGGTAACCAGATTTTCTTCATTTTTCTTCTGGCTTTCGATTTTTGATTTTCGATGTAATTATTCAATCGAATTCCTGTTGGTTTTCTAGGCCCCTTCGCCCAAGAAAAGGGCAGCATTGGTGGTCGAATCGGGGAGTGATGACGAAAGTGATTCCCCTCCTGCTCCCTTAAAGAGGCGAAAGTTAACGAAGGACGCTTCTGTTCCTGCTCCTGCTCCTGAAGGTCGAACCGTCAGAATAAAGGTTGCTGTGAGAAAGCCTAGGCCACCTCCAGTAATCATCGAGGAGCCAACTGAGGAGGAACTGAACGTTCTTCTTAACAAACCTGTCGAGAGTGACAATTCTAGCCCTGGGGCTGAAGTTAATCCACAGGTAATCTATTGGACCTTTTTTTTATAACTTAGGCATAGATACCAGTATTCGATTGTGTCTCTTTCGACATCTTAAGATTTGTCTCTTTTCCTTTTTCAGGACACTACTGAAAGTTCTCCACCAAGGACTTCAGAAACTCTGGAATCTGCTGACCTTAGCAGGCCTCAGGAAAAAGACTTGGGCAATGACGAAGCCCATACTGAGAATGAGGCCAATGCTGAAACAGTGGAGAAAACAACAGAGGATCCTATGGTGGAGGAACCACAGCCAGTGGAGGAACATCAGCCAGAAACAATTCAGGTGGTAGACTTGTCAGAAGAGAATCAAGAAGATAGGGACCAAGGCAATGGCGAAGAGAATCAAGATGCCGTTGACGAAGAGAACCAAGGTGGTACCGGCGAAGGACACCAGGGCGACGCTAGCGAAGAGCCACAAAATGATGCTGGCGAAGGACCCCAGGGTGATGCTAACGAAGAACCACAAGTCGACGCTGGTACCGCCTCAGTCCAAGTCGAAGAGCAACTAATCGAGGCACTCAGCATTCAACAGCCTCAAGCCCAAGATAATACTGTGGCAAGGGTTACCTCCTTAAAGCACAGGTCAAAAGAGGACATGGAAATCTTGAAACAAACTGACCCTGTCAGCTACCTCAATGCAATCATCGAGAGTAAGAGTTCATCTTACACTAGTCAGGAAATTCCTACCCTGTCGGGGAAGTCTACTGAAACTTCTCCTCTTGATGATGCGTTGGCGAAGGTTAAGGCCCAGTTCTTCAAGAGGGATTTAATGAAGACTTTAGAGGGGGACCCCACTGCTCCATCATGCTTAAAGGAGGTCTTGAATGCTGTTGACTTCGAAGCTGTAGCCCCAGAAATCTCAGACTTGATCATGGAATTACATTCTATGATTGATCAAGTTTCAGCGGATTACCGGCGCCAACGAGGTTTTAACAGTCAGCTCGAAGTGTTGTATGGCAGAAGCTCCTCTGCGTGGACCGCTGTCTCAGATTCGACTTCTCGAATTGCTGAGTTGTCGAAACAGAAAGCGTCTGCACAGGAAAGAGTCGATGCCATTGAGCGAGAGAATGTCTCCTTCCGAGCACAAATCGCAGAGATAGAGGCGAAGATAAACGCCAACACTGTACTCCAGGAGGAGATTCTTTCGACCATCTCAGACACTGAGAGCCAGACTGAGATCAAGCAAGGCTTGGAATTCGCTGAGAGGGCCCAAAGCCTCGACGCTCAAATTGCCAAACTAGTGCAGGAAAACTCTTGGTGCAAGAAGAGGTTGGAGCTGCAGCATGCCAAGTATCTTCGACTCAGGAACTCTCTTACCTTTTGATTGATTCTCTTTTGTAACCACATTCTGTAATCGTTTTCGACAACAATTTCCATCTTGGCTGAAATTAATAAAAATTTCCATTTTGGCATTTTTATGGTTAATTTAGTTTGTTCTTTTATTATTTTATTTTTATCTCTTGAAGTATAGGTTTATATTTTTTCAAATATTTACCATTTACTCTCAAGAGCCTTTTATCTCCACTTATCTCTTCGACTTCATAGGCTCCACCAGAAAAAGTTTGGATAACTCTGAAGGGTCCTTCCCATTTGGGTGACCATTTCCCCATGCTTCGATCTCGTCGATCCATGGGAAGAATCACCTTCCAAACTAGTTCTTCAGGCAAAAATACCTTAGGTTTTACCTTTCTATTATAAGAGTCTTCTACTCTTTTCTTCTGAAGCCTGAGTAAGTCGAGAGCGTGTAATCTCTCTTCGTCTAAATCCATCAGTTCATCTAACATCATATTCCAATAAACCTCAGAAGGAATATCATAATGCCTCTGAACTCTTGCAGATTGAAGACAAATTTCTGCTGGCAATACTGCATCATGGCCAAAAGTTAGCCTATATGGTGTTGTACCAGTGGCTTCTTTTGGGGACGTTCGACAAGCCCATAAAATCTGGTCTAACGTCTTATGCCAATTCTTTGGTTTCTTCCCAACATGTTTCTTTATCAAGCCAATCACCACTTTGTTAGCTGCTTCGACTTGACCATTCGCCTGTGCATAATAAGGCGTGGATGTTAGGAGTTTGAAACCTGTTTCCTGAGCAAATTCCTGCATCTTTCGACCAGTGAAAACTGACCCTTGATCAGTTGTTATTGTCTCAGGGATTCCATACCTAAAGATAATGTTCTTTTGAATAAATTCAATGACATTTTCTTGGTCTACATTGACTAAAGGGACAGCTTCGATCCACTTAGTAAAATAATCAATGCCTACCAATATGTATTTCTGACTCTTTGATGATGCTGGTCGAATCTCTCCAATAAGATCCAACGCCCATCCTCTAAAGGGCCAAGGCTTCACTATCGAGTGAAGTTCGCTTGCTGGTACATGCTGGATGCCTGTATGAACTTGACACTCTTGGCAACCTTTGGCGAACTCAACACAATCTTTCAGCATAGTGGGCCAATATAGTCCTTGTCGAAACAACAACCATTTCATCTTATGGCCTGCTTGGTGAGCCCCACATGCCCCAGCATGCGTAGTCGAAAGGGCTATGTATGCTTCAGTTTCACTTAAACATTTCAGCAACACCCCTTCAGGCGTCTTCTTGAATAACTCATTTCCCATGAGTACATAACTCAACGCCCTGTATTTTGTTTTTCGTTCTGTCGAAGCTCCTGGATTTTGAAGATAGTCCACAATGGGTTTCCTCCAATCTTGCTCTGACAAATTATCAATGAACGAAATCTCGAAGTTACTGTGATCAGCATAACCTAGTCTCGTCGATTCCAAGTCTGTTGGTGAGAGACAAGTTGCCTTTATATTCTCTCGAACTTCGATTGCTCTTTGTAATCTCGTTTTTGAAATTTTATACCCAGATGCAATTTGTGCCAAGTCATTGGCTATTTGATTTTCAACCCTGGGTATGTGTCGAATATTGACACTTTCAAATTTTTTCAACAAACGATTTGCTATCACAAAGTACATAATGAGATTTTCTCTTATGCATTTATATTCCTTTGTGACTTGCTTGATGACTAACTCTGAGTCTCCCATTATTTCGACTCGAGTTGCCCCCAATTCCAACAATATCTCAAGGCCAGTAATTAGAGCTTCATACTCAGCCTCATTGTTCGAACAAGAACCTGCTATTTGGTACTTGAATGTTGTTGGAATTTTATCTGGAGAAATAATCAAGACTCCTACTCCTGTTCCATTTTTATGGCTGGAACCATCGAAGTAGAATTTCCAAGGTTCTATCTCCACATAGTTAATATCCTCGACTTGAATTGAGTGGTCGACTATGAAATCTGCAACCACTTGTCCTTTTACTGCCTTAAGAGGCATAAAGGTCAAGGAGTATTCAGTTAATGCTAATGCCCACTTGCCAATTCGACTATGCAAGATAGGTTTCGACAACATATATTTGAAAACATCAAAATGAGACGAAACATAAACATCAACTGGTTTTATATATTGTTTGAGCTTTGTACAAGAGAAATACAGACATAGACACAATTTTTCAACTTCGCTATATCTAGTTTCTGCATCATTCAAAACTCTACTGAGATAGTAAATGGGCCTTTCGACTCCAATTTCATCCTCTTGGGCTAACATACTTCCCAGAGTTTTGTCAGATGCAGCTATGTACAATCTCATACTCCTATTGCTACAAGGAGGCACCAAAATAGGTGGCTTAGTGAGGTACCCTTTGATTTTGTCGAAGGCTTCTTGTTGCTCTTGCCCCCATTCGAACCCCTCTTTATTCAGTCGAAGTAAGGGTGAAAAGGCCTGAGCTTTCCCACTTAGATTAGATATAAACCTCCTTAAGAAATTTATCTTGCCTAAGAGAGATTGCAATTCCTTCTTATTCGATGGCGCTTTCGCTTCCAGAATCGCCTTCGTCTTGTTCTGGTTTATTTCGATTCCTTTTTTGTGGACAACGAAGCCCAAGAAATCTCCAGCTTTCACACAGAACGCACATTTCAAAGGGTTCATCTTCAGACCATGTTTTCTCATTCTTTCGAATGATTGTCGAAGGTGGTCAATATGGTTCTTCCTGGAAACAGATTTTATAACAATATCATCAATATAAACTTGCATAAAAGTGTTAATAAAATCATGGAAGATAGTATTCATTGCTCGCTGGTACGTTGCCCCAGCGTTTTTTAGGCCAAAAGGCATCACTACCCATTCGTAAGTGCCTAAGGCCCCAGGGCATCGAAAAGCTGTTTTCGACACATCCTCTTCAGCAATGAATATTTGATTATATCCTGAATAACCATCGAGCATACTCAGGTATTCATAGCCAGCGGCAGAATCGACTAGCATTTCCGCCACAGGCATAGGATATTCATCTTTGGGGGTGGCAGCATTCAAATATCTGAAATCTATGCACACCCTTAATGTGCCATTTTTCTTAATTACTGGCACAATATTTGCAATCCATTCGACATACCTTGTAACACGGATGAATTTGCATTTCAGAAGTCTTTCGACCTCCGTTTTGATCTTCGACAATATTTCTGGGGCGAAGCGCCTTGGATTTTGCTTGATTGGCTTCTTCCCAGGTTTGATTGGCAACTGAAGTTCTACCAATCCTCTGTCGAGACCAGGCATTTCGTCATAATCCCATGCAAAACAGTCTTTAAACTCTTTCAGCAATTGGATTACTTCCAACCTAAGTTCTGGATCAATTTTGGCGCTGATGTAAGTTGGCCTTCTCTCTGATCCTTCGCCTAAGTTGATTTCTTCTAAAGGGTCTTGTGCTAACATCTTAATGTTGTTCGCCAAGGGATCCTTTTCGAAGCCCAAAGGCTCATCGTCGTAGATGGCGTCGAGCCTCTGTTCCTGCATTTCTTCTGGCATGATATCGGGAGGTCTTGGATCGAAATCCTTTCCTGGGCCAACAGCAGATAATTGTTGATCATTGGCCTGTGTGGCCATATACTTTACTTCGGCTTCGAGAGCCGTTATCATCTTGGTTTCGGCTACATAAGCCGAGATTCGCTTCAAAGACTGTGACTCAGTCATTATCACTGAATTCACTTCCCCAACCAGTTGGTTGGATATCAGTTAACCCACTGAAGTCTATGTGGGACAAGTCTTCTCTGTCCCATTGGAAACCATGCTCAGGATGCAGGTATAGGGAACAAAAGGTGTTTGGCGCTGGCGCCATGTCGAAGTCAGGAGTTGGACATGGCCCTATATGAGCCAAGTTTTTGTCGAAATCTGTTACACCCAAGTGATTCACTTCGCCAAGGTAGTAACTTTGATCCGCCTCTATGTTTTCGACCATCCCATCTGGACGCCATAGCAGCAGTCTTTGGTGCATCGATGAAGGCACAGCGCCTACACCATGAATCCACTCACGGCCTAACAAAAGGTTGTAGTTAGGTTTGGCCGATATGACCATGAACATTGTTGGTCGAAGGATCGACCCAACTTTGATATCTAGCTGGATCACTCCCATGGTGGTCCCAATGCCTCCCTCATAGTTGGACAGGACCATATTGTGAGGTTTGATTTCTTCATCCCTTTTGCCAATCTTCCTTAGCATAGAATGAGGGATAATATTGATAGTTGCCCCACAGTCGACCAATATTTTATTCACAGTGGTCTCTTCGAGCTTAGCCCTTATGAACAAAGGCTTGAGGTGATTCTTCATCGCCTCTGTAGGTGGCTCGAAGAAGCCATTTTGTTCCTCAGTAGTGCCATTGTCCATGACAAAATAGCACACTGGCCTATGTTTGGCCATTTCTTGTTCAACTTCCCAGTCACTGGCTTCGACTTCTACCTGTCGATTGAATTCCCTGGGCAGCACTGAAACAATGTTCACCATTATATCCAGAGTATCGTCGGACTCAGCATCATCTTCGTCTTCGACCTCACTTTGGTTAGGCCAAACTAGCCTGTTGGTAACTGGTTCTCTCTCAAGAGGCTTTCTTTGTTTCCTTTGAGGCACATTCGAACTAGTTTCTGCCTTAGGTTCGTTGGCAGCCTCCCTTTCAGCTTTTCGCCTCCTTTGATATCTCCTCCATTGGGATCGAGACATAGGATTTTTACCCTTGTAGTTACTGGACACTTGAGCAATCTTAGGTGCAGCAACTTGAGACTCTTTCTTCTGAGTCAGAGAGGAACCTCTTGGCACATCGAAGGAATGCCATTTCTCTTCACTTGGCCTTTTTCGGCCAGAAGTTTTGTACCAAGTGTCTACTGGTACATTTGTTGGAGGCCTAAAAGTCAATGGCCTCTTGTCTTGATTAGAACCCCTTCTGGGATCATGTCGAAGGTCAGCATTCTCCCTTCTCTTGTTCGCTGCTCTCACGCCTTGTATGTGCTTAGCAGCTTTCTTATCAAAGATTGAACTGCATCTTGGACACAGCATCACCTCTGATTTCTTCTTCTGGCATCTTTGTAAAAAATCTGCCAAGTTTTCGTTTTCCCGAGGGAAAGCCGTTTTATTAGCCTGCTCTTGCCTTATGGCCTCTTCTGATGCTTTAGGGTCAGAAAGTTCAACCATATTGATATTCATTGTATCTTTGCTAGCAAGAGTTAGTTGCTTCATTTGTGTCTCCAGATTCTCCGTCTGGCCTTGAACAGTGGCCAAGTGGGAACTGGGCTTTGGTCCAGTTTTTTGTGTTTCAGCAGTCTTCGACTTCGGGTCCTCGACCGCTTTCTGGACAGCTTCAATTGTCTTCCTGGATAAATTTCCAGAAAAACTGCCAAAGATTGGCATGTTGATGTGGTCCTTTGAGACTTCGACCATGTTAATGCCTGGCTTCTTCGACTGGATCCTGGTTGCCTCTATCATGTTCACCTCAGAGGGTTCTGCATAGTGGGCTTCAGCCTTCAGTGGATTGGAGTCGACAGCCATGGGGGATTTGTCAGCAAACTTTAATCTCCCTTCCTCAATAGCGTCTTGCACAAGATTCCTGAAAAGAAAACATTGAGAAGTTTTATGGCCCAGAAAATTATGATATTTGCAAAAACCTCTCTTCTTTCTTTGATCAAGAGGAGGCACTTTTACCCCAGGGGGTACTATCATTTGGCCATCTTTAACTAGCAAGTCGAATATTTCATCACATTTTGTGATGTCAAAACTATAAGTCTTTTTTGGGAACCTGTCGTTGGTCCTGTCTGGACCAATGGGATTTTTCCCATTTGAGGGGACTAACTGTTTACAAGAGTATGGTGGCCCTTGTTTTAGTTCTGCTAAATCGACTTCTCCTTCTTCGACAGCTAAAGTATCGTCGAAGGATTCTAGATCTTCGTCATCCATCTCAACGTACGCTATTCTTTCTCTCTTGTGAGTTTTCGTTGCCTTAGCTTTTTCAGCTTTGAGGCGTTCGACCTGTCGAACTCTATCGGCCAGTTGGGCCATGTCTCTTAGGTACTGGGTGTCTAGCTTCTTCCTAATGGAATAATCTAAACCGCCTGCGGCTATTTCGACCAACTCATGTTCTGGCACTTGTGTAAAACATCTCGCCTTAAGCAACCTAAACCTATTTAGATATTCGTCTATAGGTTCAGTGAAACGTCTCTTCACACTGGCCAGTTCTTTCAGGCTTATCTTGGTTTGCCCCATGTAGAATTGTTCATGGAACAATCTTTCCAACTGGGTCCAATGATGGATCGAATTGGGGGGGAGAGTTGTAAACCAAGTAAAAGCGTTCTTGGTTAAAGAACTTGGGAAGTATTTGATCCTTAGGTTTTCGTTATTCGAAATGTCTCCTGCTTCGATCAAATATCTTGCCACATGCTCGACAGTAGATTCTGTCGTGTCCCCAGAGAACTTAGTAAATTTGGGGACTTTGCTTCTAGGAGGTAAGTCCGTTTGTAACACGTACTCTGACAATGGAGATGTAAAGTTGGGCCTTCGAAAGCCCATGTTCATTCCATTCTGATTCATGATCCTTTCGATCATGGTTGCCAGATTGTTTTCCAAACCCATGTTTTGGTATTGGATATGCTGAACTACTTCGTCAGCATTTTGGTTTCTGTTAACTAACCTTACCTCTGGGGCTACTACCCTAGGTTCTTCGACAGGTTGTTCGACAGGCTGTTGAGCCTGGTTAATGGTGGTTTCTTCCTCTACAAATATCCCCTGATTTCCCCTTATTTGCGCCCTTTGGGGCTGTCGAATAGGTGGGGGTGCTCCAAAGAAGTCAGCCAAACGCGTCATTTGCGCTGTAACTTGCTGATTTGATTGAGTAGTGTTTTGTATTAGAGGATTTAGCACTGTACTCAAAGTTTGTGCCAACATTTGCACCATATCATGGTTGCTTTCGTCCATTTGTTGCCTCAAGACTGCTGTCGAGGCATTTGTAAGGCCATGGGCTACTTGGGACGTTCCTCCTAAGAGTTGAGTCCTATTTCTATTCGCCATGCCTACTCCAGAGCCTTGGAGTGGCGAAGAGGCACTCACGAAAGGGTCTGAAAAAGTGGACGCAGCATTCGTTAGGCTTGCCACTTCAGAAGTTGGCATACCATAGAATGGAATGAATCCTGGGGGAACCACAGGCCTTGTGCCTATATTTCCCCTTGGTGGGGGAGTTCCCAAAGGTATTCTGGGGCCTGTTAACGAAGTTATTGGCCCTGTGGTTGTGACCGATACTGCTGGTATCGAACCAACATTCGTCGCTTCACTTACGGTCATATTAACCGTTGCTCCCACACTCGTTTGTGGGATTTCGTTATTGTTTGGCGGATTCGCCATCTCTTCCCTTCTTCTGGCAGTATTGTTATCGTTAGTGTATATTCTACCACTTCTCAATAACATACAACTCGAAAAGATGAGATTATTTTCAACAATCAACACACAGTCCCACCAGGTGTGCCAATTTGTTTACCTTGGGTTTTGGTAAACAACCGCTGATCCTCCAAATGGTTACTTATTTGGTTACTCGCAGGATCGATCAGATTGATCCTATGGACATAGGTTGATTTTGAAGTTTGATTAAGGTGGATAAGGCTTTAAATAAAATGTTTCAAGTAAATTACATAAAGGAAAGACTTGGTAAAATAAACAAGGCTTTAAAGTAAAGGTTCGACAGGAATTTAAAGGAGAAAAGCAAGTAAAATGCTGGAAAAGTAAATGACTTTAATTGATAAAATTGGTGTTTCACACATACATTTCTCAACAATTCTTTCTCACACACTAGGTACTCGAATCTAAATGAGTGACTATGTATAGAATTGTGAACACACGCGAGAAACTACATGTCTACTCCTATTTATACTAAAACATTCCAAGTAACCGTCGGGCAGTTACACTGCTTCGAGATCGATCCACTTGGCACGTTCTCCATGCTTGACGCTCCAGATCCTTGCACGTTTGCACGTAGTAACTGCTGGAAACCGTTTTCCCTCCAAAAAGCTTGAATTTCAAACTGCTCCACTCTGGACCATCGAACACGTTCGTCAAGAGACATCTTCGACGAGAAGCTCCTTCGACGTCGAAGGCACTCAGCCTTCTCCCTTGGAAGAAATCTTCTAAGTATTTTGCCATCTTTCGACGGGCACTTCGACAGACTTAGCCAGTCGAAAGCATCTTTCAGCTTTAATGGCTGACATCCATCAAAACAAAGGTGTCGAATTTAGAAGCCAACAGGAAGCCATTCTGGATCTTTAGGAACAAGTTACCTATAACTTGCTCTGATGCAAATTGTAAGTCTCAGAGTGCCTAAGAGGGGGGTGAATTAGGTCTTATAAAATTTTATTCGTTTTTTTTATGAGAATGCTTGGTAGTAATTTTTGGTTAAGTGTTTGAAGGTTTTGTTTATATCTTTATCTTTTCCTGATTATGGTGATGAAAGCGATAAATGCAGAAAAGTAAAGAACACGGTGATATATCCTGGTTCCCCTCACAATCCGAGAGTACTCCAGTCCCCTTTCCAACAAGAAAGAGATTTCACTATAGTTAGAATGATTGTACAGCCTATGCTTACTATCTAACCTATAGGGTGATCAAAGGTTCTTAACACCTTTAAGACCAAACAAACACTAATGTGAATGAAGAACAATCCTCTTCAAATCACAACACTTACTTCCAATAATCCTGGATAGTAAGGGAAAAACCTTTAAGTAATACAATGATTTAGTTTGAAGTATATGGAGAGCTTTATCAATCTTCAATTTATCTTCTTCTTCAAGATAAAAACAATTCTCAACAATGTATATAAATGTTCACAATGTATGTATGAAACTTGTAATGATAATGAAAGTGTATATGGCAAGTTTCACAAAATTATGAACACATGAAAGTTTATGAGCAAATTTGAATGAATGAGAAAATTGTTAATATGAAGAAGTTTATTTTAATTTGAAAATTGAAGCATTGTTTTAAATAAGAAAATCTGCATTTTATAAAGTTGTAAGAACCTCTTCATTCATGCCAATTCATATGAAAAGTTGCAATGCATTCATGAAAAGATACCACTTGAAAAATGTTCAAAAATTAAAGTAAAAGCTGCACTGGTTCGCTAGGAACCGGTTCCGACACTGACAGAACCCGGTTCTTAGTGAACGTTATAAGTTGGAATTCAAAATTATCATGCAGGAACCGGTTCCCCTATTGGTACAACCCGGTTCCTGGTACAAAAACCAGGGACATGTTTTTTGAGAAAAGCTGGAACCCGGTTCCCTGTTAGGGAGGAACCGGTTCCTAAAGGGTTATTTTCAAAAATACTTTTTGAAAGATATTTCAAACAAAGTTTTCTTGATCTTAAAGTTATGGAATATGTATATGTTGATGAATGCATATTGTGAACATCTATATTCAAGATTTAAAGAATTATTTATACCATTTTTGACAAGCTTTTTGCACATCCTTTGAAAGTTGATGTCAATGTTGTCTTAATCAAAACACATGCTTTAAATATGACTTGAGAAGCTTGCAATTACAGTACAGATAAAATTAACTGAAACAACACACTCGCACATGCGCACTCTTAGGGTACACGTCACTTGGTTGCCTTCGAACGTGGTCATTGAGTATAAGATGTTTTAGAGGTCTTCCTCTTGTCCAAAGATCATATTTGCCTCGAAACGGTTGCCTCAGAAAAATGATCTAAGACATTAGGGTTACCGTTAAGGCATCCTAACATTGCTTTAGTGACCACACGTCCCTTAATCGAATTGACCCGAAAACTCCAACGACGGTGCTACCTACTCATCAATAGTGGGATAGCATTGTCTAAAGGACATTTGTACAGATTAATTCCTTTTTCTAGTAGGTAGATGGTTCTTAAGTACTTGCTCCTTTTAAAACAAAACAAAACTTTTCGCACTTACACTCCTTTCAAAACAAAAACTTCTTTCAAACCCACAAGCACAAAGAAAAGCAATTTTGAAAACACTTTGAGCAAGTACCTAAGAGCCCGTGGATAACCACGGATAGAAAGGGTGCTAACACCTTCCCTTTCTATAATCTACCTCCCAAACCCGAGAAACATCTCAAAAAAGGAATTTTTCTATGCTTTTTTCCTTTCCTTGTTGGATAAAATAAAAGACGGTGGCAACTCTTGCTTACCGCGACATTTTGCAAAAACAAACGCAAAACGCGAACCAGCATTCCAAAAACAGTCAGTTCTCTTTCCCACCGATCACAACTATCAATAAGCCTGTTGATATTCCATCTGCTGTTCCTGCTAATACTTCAACTACTACTCCATTTGTTACCCCTACCGATGAGTCATCTGGGACTCGAGGCAAAGAAGTTGTAGGTGAGCTTGCCCGGATGGAGGCATCAAGAAAAGTCATTGTGGAATCCTCTAAGAAAGAGATAGAGGAAATCTTAAAAATAATCAAAAAGAGAGACTACAATGTGGTCAAGCAGCTGGGGCATACCCCTTCGAAGATATCGATGTTGTCTTTATTGTTATGTTCTAAGGCCCATGTGAATGCTTTAATTGCATTCCTTGAGACTGCGCATGTGCCGCAAGAAACCTCTGTCGATCAATTCAAAGACTGTGTGGCCAGCTTGATTGCTGACAATGGGCTGGGTTTTTCAGATGTCGACTTGACACCGAAAGGGAGGAAGCATAATGATGCTTTGCATGTCTCGATCGAATGCAAGGGCACCACTATGGCTCATGTGCTGGTGGATACTGGGTCTTCACTGAATGTCCTGCCTAAGAAGGCTCTTGATCGACTAGATTGTGAAGGCTTGACCCTAAAGCCCAGTAACATTGTGGTAAGGGCTTTTGAAGGGTCGAAGAGAATGGTGCATGGGGAGTTGGACATCCCTGTCAAGGTAGGATATCAGACCTATGAGTCCACCTTCTACGTGATGGACATCAGGCCATTGTACTCCTATTTGTTGGGTCGTCCTTGGATCCATGAAGCTGGGTGTGATACGGTGGCCAAAACCGGGACGTGTTTCCCCTTTTTTAAGGAATTTGCTGGTTTGCGTTTTGCGTTTGTATTAGCAAAATGTCGCGGTAAGCAAGAGTCGCCACCGAATTTTATTTTATCCAACAAGGAAAGGAAAAAAGCACAGGAAAAATTCCTTTTTCGAGATATTTTTGAGTACGGGGGGTAGATTATAGAAAGGGAAGGTATTAGCACCTTTTCTATCTGTAGTTATCTACGGGCTCTTAGGTACTTGCTCATCATTTTCAAAATTGTTTTCTTTGTGTTTGTGTGCTTTGAAAAGTTTTTGTTTTGACTTCGATTTAACTCTTGCTTCTGTCTTCAAGAGTGTAATGAAGTGTTTTTTTGAAAACTTTGTTTGTAAAGGAGTGTAAGTGTGAAAATTTTATTTTGATTAAGCAAGTACTTAAGAACTAATCTACCTACTCGAAAAAAGAATCATTATATGTTCGTTTCCTTTAGACAACGCTATCCCACTATTAGTGAGTAGGTAGCACCTTCGTTTGGAGTTTGAGGGTCAATTCGAAAAGGGACGTACGGTGACTAAAGCAATGTTAGGACGTCTTAGTAATAACTCTAATGTCTTAGATCAATTATCTGAGGCGACAATATCTGAGGCAACCATTCCGAGGAAACTTTGATCTTTGGACAAAAGGACGACCACTAAAGCATCCTATACTCAATGACCGTTTACCGAAGGCAACCAAGTGGGAGTTTACCCTAGGAGTGCGTATGTGCGAGTGATTCAGTTTCAGATTATTTATCTTTACACATGTTTAGGGTTATCTAATTGTTTTAAAGTTTTATCATACATTCTTGTCATGCATCCTAATATCATACATCTAACAGTCAAATATTTGCGGAATTTAAAATGCAGAAATTAAACTACGCTATTACAAGGCTTCGGGTATTTACATAGCCAAAAACAAACCCTTTGAAAATAAAGCGATAAATTTAAAAGTCCTAATTAAACTATTACAACCTTGTGAATAGTTACATCAATATGATAAATAATATAAATAAAGCGCGCGAGAAAAATTAAGATCGGGAAGAAATTAGGGTTTTGACCCTTCTATCCTAATGAAAAGAGAAAATCTTTTTTGTTGTTTTTAATATTTTTTAAAGAAAAGAAGATTAGGTTTTTTTTTTAAAAATTAAATATACAAATAATTAGTTAATTAATGAAAATAATCACATGGCCAATTTTTTTGTGTTTTTGTTTTTTTTAAGAAAGGAAAATAATTAAATTAGAAATAAAAACCTATTTGTTCTAATTAATTTTAATTATGTTCAAAAAGAAATTAAAGTTATCTAAATTAACAAACCTAATTAAATTAATTAATATTTTTAATAAAAATAAAATCTAGACCTAATTTATGAAAAGTAATATTTTTGTGATTTTTTTGATAAAAAGAAAATAATTTAATTGGTTAGTAAATAAAATTAATAAATTAAATGAAATAAAATAAAAAGAAATATAGAGAAAGAAATTTGGGCCTGAATAGTATTTGGAGGGGTGCAAATAGCCAGATCTGGGCCCAAAGATGGAAGTCCACGTTGACCTCCTGGATTCAGTATGTTGTGTTGACTAGACCTCATGATGGTCTCTCATATGCTAGCCTTTGGATTTGGTCTCCTGACACTTGGCTTGCTGGATTATGAGGACGTATGGTGGATCCTGGCTTTGCATATGCATGTGATTGCCTGAAAGAAAATAATATTGAGAAAAGTGGGGGACCTGGGATTCGAACCCAGGTCCTGAAGCAATTATCAACGCTACACTCACCACTGCACCACTTGTTCTTGTTGTCATAATAATACAAAATAATAAACAAATATTAAAAAGACCCTACGTATCAAATCAACACGCGAACTTTTGAACAAGCCAATGGAGGGGTGCCACGCAGTCATCTTTAACCTGGTTCCGTTGGTAAAAGTTTCAAACTTTTACCTACGGACGTTTGTCCGTAGCTATTGACAGGGCTCGTTCCAAAATCCTCCTTGAGCCATATAAATGACATCTAATGCCATGATTGGACTCATCTCGTCCTCCTGAACATGATGGTACCATTCATGAAGGCTAATTTTACCTGCAAGCAAAAACCCTAAAACGGAATCCAAAACCCTAACAATGGTGAAATCCACCACATGCCATATATATGCAATTAATCAATACATGAAGCTTGCAAATGCTCCACGAATCAAGAATATGTGATTAATTTATGCTAACAATGCCTAAATCATGCAAACCGAATTCAAGAAGCAAGCAAGGTCGTGATGGACTTACAGCGCGATACAGGGCTTGAAAATGCTTGCTCTAGATTGCTTTGGCTTGCTGAGAGTCCCAGGAATCGATTGAGATAGTTGGAAGGCCTTGAGGATGCCTGGAACACTGAATTCGATCTTGCACTTTTTCTTGATTTTTCAAGTTTTTGTTCTTGATGTTGCGCCTGCTTCTAACCTTATTTTGAGTCTGCACACCTTCTATATGTATCAAGGAATGGATTAGGGTTGATAGATTGTACTCAATCTTCTTCCATTATTAAATTGGATCTTGATTTTATACACCTTAAAATTCTTTCCAAAATTGGCCTAAAATCAATCTTTTTGCCCACCCTAATGCCTTGCACGAGTTTGATTTGATGCTAGCTGTAATTGAAACCTGAAACAAGAACAAAATCTTTTGTTTTCAATATTTTGGATTTTATATGATTTGTTTTGATTTAAATTGAATTAATTCAAATAAAAATCAAAATAAATAAATAAAAACATGATAAGGACAAGTGGCAAAGGCTAGATCTCGTGGGCTATGTTGCCAACTCAAAACAAGTGAAAAAGATTGGGCCCATTTGGCAAAATTTGAAGTTTTAGGCATAGTTGACTTTTGGCAATTTTGCAAAAAAGGTCAACTTCACCAATGCATAACTTCCTCAATTTTGACTCTTTGGAGGTGTTCTTTGACTTTTTAGAAATCTTGAGATGTTCTCTAATCAACCCTTTTGGTCCCATCTCAATTTTATATTCCATTCTCATGTATGAAGCTTTGATGAAAAAAGGTGTTTTTGTTGACTTTTCAAAATGACCTATAATGTCCAAATTCATAACTTCTTGTGAGTGCATATTTTGAACTTGGGAGATTAATATAGATTGTATAGAATTGCATCCTCTTACAAATGAGCTTTGGATGGGTAATTTATCATAAAGTATGAGAAAGTTATGCTTGGTCAAAGTTGAGTTGACTTTTCCTACAAAACCCTAATTTAGCAACTTTTGAGTCTTGATGAATTATGAGAAATCCTTGATGAATCATGATCAACCCTTTATCAAATGATGAAATATCCTTCAAAATGAGAATGTTGACTAAAAATATGCAAGTTTGACTGTATGTGGGCCACAGTTGACCTTTGCCCTAGCACAGTCGATTTTCAGGCCTTTGAGCAATTGACTGAGCAAACTTCCTCTGCAAGGCTTGAAACTTGACATGGATGATCTTGATAACATATTAAGACATTGGTGAGAATTTGGGGTCCCTTGGTCTCAAGTATCTTGATGCAACCTGAAACCCTAATTTGAGGTAGACTGCCTTAGGAGAGAGCTTGTCTGGCCAACCCTTGGACTACCTTGAGAAACTTGAGGATCTTTCTTGAAATAATTTGAGGAATATGGGAGGGCAAATTTTGGGGTACAACAGCTGCCCCTGTTCAATTTTATTAAACCTGAAGATTTAGATTAGCTTGTCTGCCTTTCGTGATCTGAAGGTGGAAGATGATTGAACACTAGAGTGCCCAGAATTTGCACTCGCATGAAGTAGTGTCCATCTTTTGATATCGAGAATGGGTTTATAGATGCCATTTGGAAATTGCTGATGAGGGGATGGGCTTGAAGATGCCATCTGAAGGAGTGTCGGCCGCATAAGAGATTCCTTAGCGAGAGCTTGTATACCTGTCATTGAGGAAAATTTCGTTGTGGGAAGGTTGATCTTTGTTGGGAGAAGTAGAATTTTAGGAGCTTCAGTTGTCCATTATTCTACTGGTGAGTCGTCTTTGTTTGAGTTTTAGGAACTTCGGTCGTCCGTATTATATTCAGGAATCATCTATGTTGAATTTTAGGAACTTCGGTCGTCCGTATTCGACTGAGGAAACATCTCAGTTGAATTTTAGGAACTTCGGTCGTCCGTATTCGACTGAGGAATCATCTCTGTTGAATTTTAGGAACTTCGATCGTCTGTATTCGACTGAGGAATCATCTCTGTTGAATTTTAGGAACTTCGGTCGTCCGTATTCTACTGAGGAATCATCTTTGTTGAATTTTAGGAACTTCGGTCGTCCGTATTCTACTGAGGAATCATCTCTGTTGAATTTTAGAACTTCGGTCGTCCGTATTCTACTGAGGAATCATCTCTGTTGAATTTTAGGAACTTCGATCGTCCATATTCTACTGAGGAATCATCTCTGTTGAATTTTAGGAACTTCGGCCGTCCGTATTCTACTTAGGAATCATCTCTGTTGAATTTTAGGAACTTCGGTCGTCTGTATTCTACTGAGGAATCATCTCTGTTGAATTTTAGGAACTTCGGTCGTCTGTATTCGACTGAGGAAACATCTCTGTTGAATTTTAGGAACTTCGGTCGTCCGTATTCGACTGAGGAAACATCTCTGTTGAAGAGGAAAGTTGAATTTTAGGAGCTTCGGTCATCCGTTATTCAGCTGGGGATTAAACTATTATCAATCGTACCCGGGCTTCACATCTTGAATTTTATGAGAATTTGATTGTATCTTTCCTGAAAGGTAAAGGTTAGCTGTATGTAATGCATGATATGTATCAGGCAATGATGTTCTCAAAATAAATGAGATTGTGTTGTATGATGCGTATATGCATGTGTCATGATGTATGGAACTGTGATGTTTTTAGCCGGGGAAATAAATCTCGGATTGCTGCTGGAGAAAAGAGTTGAATTCTTTGTTTCCGTTGGGGATAGTGGATGAAGATGATTGTGAGAATAAACCTGCGGGAGAGGATAACTCCGCTGGGGAATAAACTGATGAGGAAATGATTCTGTGGGGAGGACAAACTCTGCTAGAGAACCTGTTGATTTGGAGAAATAACCTCGGTTGGGGATGAATTACCGTTGTTGGCGATGATGAACCCTGTTGGGGATTGAGTTTCTGTTTGTGAAAGGAATGAACTCCGCTGGGGATGATTTTCCAGTTGCAACTTCACTGGGGATAAACTTTTAGACTCTACTGAAACAGTTTTCCAGACTCTACTGGGGATAATTCTCCAAACTCCACTGGGGATAATCTTTCTGGTGCTGATGATAGATAAACTCTGCTTGGGGAGAATATTACCGATTTATTCGCGGTTGCGAGCCTCAGCTGGGGAGAATTAACACCACTGTCTTTTTCTTACTCTGCGGGGAGTTAATGTTCCTTGAGTCGTATTCTCCAGCTAGGTCTATCCCTATACTTGGTGGATAGAGCAACTGTACGATTTGGACATTTCTTGTTTGCCCCTGTTTCTGATATTACGAGTAATCGTCTTTTGTTTCGCATGTAAAAATTCATGAGCAGTAATTAATGTCAAATGCATATATCAAAAATGAACATTGGACGTTCTTGGAAAACAAAACAGAAAAAGAAAACAATTTGAAATTTCCTTGTGAAAATGAATTATATTGATTTTGAAATTAGCCTGTAAATAGGCTGACGTCCTAGTAAGAGAACGCCAAGAAACAATAGAGTTTATACAATTTGTGAAAAACAAAGAAAAACAGCTATGTGAATAATCCCACTGGGTTCCAAGTCTTCTATCGCCTTTATGTCCTCGAGCATCTCATCACTTTTCTACTTGGTTGAAGGTAGATCAGATAGTTTGGCGCCGTTCGAGCCTGATAGTAGATATCAAAGTCTAGTTGCAAGGTGATCCAATTAGACATAGTGTTACGCTTTGATCCCTAAGTTTTTGCCTGGACTGCCCTTTCGGGTTTTCAGTCCTTCGGGATACCCTTTTTTTTCCAAGCCGCCTTTTCAGGTTTTCGACTCGTCGAGTGTACAGATTTTTTCATTTTCATCCCTTATTTTTGCCCGAACCCTTTTGGTTCGCCGAGAAGCCCTTATTTTTGCCTAGGCCAGTCAACCTAGCGGGTCTTTGATTATGCGTATTATTTTTTCACTATGTCTGCATTGACGGGTTGAGGAAGGTCGTCACCGTCCACGGTGGTTAGAATCATAGCTCCTCCTGAGAAAATGTTCTTAACCATAAATGGCCCTTCGTAAGTAGGGGTCCATTTTCCCCTGGGATCACCTTGAGGTAATATGATGCGTTTGATCACCAGATCCCCAACTTGATACTCTTGTCTTCTAACTTTCTTGTTAGATGCCTTTATCATCTGATTTTGATACGTTTGACCATGACAAATAGCAGTAAGTCTCTTTTCATCGATTAAGTTCAGTTGATCAAGCCGGGTCTGAATCCAGTCATCTTCGCTCAAACCTGCATCCTTCATAATCCGAAGAGAGGGTATCTGAACTTCAATGGGCAAGACGGCTTCCATGCCATATACCAAGGAATAGGGTGTTGCCCCTGTTGAAGTCCGTGCTGAGGTACGGTACCTGTGAAGAGCGAATGGTAACATCTCGTGCCAGTCTTTGTATGTCACTGTTATCTTCTGCACAATCTTCTTGATATTTTTATTAGCCACTTCAACAGCCCCATTCATCTTCGGCCGGTAGGGAGAAGAGTTGTGATTTTGTATCTTGAACTGTTTGCAAAGCTCAGTAATCATTGTATTGTTAAGATTTGTACCATTGTCTGTAATGATCCTCTCCGGTACACCATATCGACAGATCAGATTGTGCCGAATAAACCGTGCCACGACGTTCTTGGTTACTGTAGAAAATGAAGCTGCTTTAACCCACTTTGTAAAGTAATCAATTACTACCAGGATGAAACGATTCTCGTTGGACGCAGTAGGTCTGATCTCGCTGATCATGTCGATGCCCCACATTACAAAAGGCCAAGGAGATGTCAAGATGTTCAAAGGAACTGGAAGTATGTGCACCTTATCAGCATAGACTTGGCACTTATGACAGGTTTGAGAATGCTGATAACAGTCGGCTTCCATGGTGGACCAATAGTATCCTGCCCGAAGGATTTTCTTTGCCATGTTATGTCCACTGGAATGAGTTCCGAAAGTACCTTCATGTAACTCTACCATAATTCTTTTTGCCTCGTTCTTATCCATACATTGTATTAAGGTCGAATCATGGTTTCGTTTGTAAAGGATACCATTACTGATGAAGAACTTTGTCGCGAACCTCCTCAGAAACTTCTTATCATTAACAGATGCACCCTCAGGGTACTCTTGATCCTCAAGATACCTTTTTACCTCATGAAACCATGGTTTATCTGTTACCTATTCAGTCTCAATATCACAGCAATGTGCGGGTTCGTCCAACCTCTCAATGGTAATCCGGGGAGCCTCATTGTTCCACCTAACCTTGAACATAGAAGACATGGTAGCTAGCGCGTCCGCTAACTGATTCTCCTCTCTTGGGAAGTGTTCAAAGGTTATTTCCTCGAAGTGCGGGAGCAACGTCAGTACATACTCCTTGTAAGGAATAAGATATGGGTGCTTTGTATCCCACTCGCCTTTGATCTGACTGATCATGAGAGCAGAATATCCGAATACACTTAAGAACTTAATCCTTAGGTCAATTGCTGCTCGAAGACCCATGATGCATGCTTCATACTCCGCCATATTATTGGTGCAGTTGAAACATAAGCGGGCGGTAAATGGAGTATGACAGCCTTCAGGAGATATGATCATGGTGCTAATGCCATTACCCAAAGAGTTTGAAGCTCCATCAAAGTACATAGACCATCGGGATCCTTCCTCAGGTCCTTCATCCGGTCCAGGTGTTCATAGTCAGTCACCAACATGATGTTCTCATCCAGAAACTCGAAGTTCATAGAGTGGTAATCATCCACTGCCTGATGCGCCAAATGATCCACCAATACACTTCCCTTGATTTCTTTTTGGGTCGTGTATTGGATGTCATACTCAGTCAAGATCATCTGCCATCTTGCTATTCTTCCGGATAAGGCAGGCTTCTCGAAGATATACTTGATTGGATCCATCTTCGATATCAATAGAGTAGTGTGAGTCAGCATATACTATTTCAGTCGGCGAGCAGCCCATGCCAAAACGCATCAAGTTTTCTCAAGCAGTGAGTATCGGGTCTCACAGTCGGTAAACTTTTTGCTAAGGTAGTAAATAGCATGCTCTTTTCGGCCGGACTCGTCATGCTTCCCCAGCACGCACCCCATTGAATTGTCGAGTATTGTCAAGTATAAGATTAAAGGTATCCCTTCAACTGGAGGCATCAGAATAGGTGGCTCTTGGAGATATTCTTTGATCCTTTTGAAAGCAGATTGACATTCATCATTCCACCTTACCACTTGATCTTTCTTCATTAGCTTGAAGATTGGTTCACAAGTAGCAGACAGGTGTGAGATGAATCGGGCAATGTAATTTATCCGTCCCAAAAAACGTCTGACTTCCTTTTCAGTTCGGGGAGCTGGAATCTCCTGTATAGCCTTCACTTTTGCGGGATCCACCTGAATACCTTTATCACTAACGACGAAACCCAGCGGTTTACCAGACCTCACTCCGAAGGTGCACTTGTTCGGGTTTAACCTCAACTTGTACAACTTCAACCCGTTAAATAGCTTCTGAAGATGGTCGAGGTGTTCTTCCTCAGTCTGGAACCTCGCAATCATGTCATCAACGTATACCTCAATCTCATGATGAATCATTTCGTGGAACAAAGCGACCATGGCGTGCTGATACGTTGCCCTAGCATTCTTCAATCCGAAAGGCATGACTTTGTAGCAAAAGGTACCCCACTGTGTAACGAAGGTTGTCTTCTCCATATCCTCAGGAGCCATCTTAATCTGATTGTAACCGGAGAAACCATCCATAAAGGAAAAGACCTTATGTTGTGCGGTGTTGTCAACCAGAACATCGATATGAGGCAGGGGAAATCATCCTTGGGGCTTGCCCTGTTCAGATCCCTATAGTCCACACACATACGAACCTTACCATCCTTCTTCGGCACCGGGACCACGTTGGCAACCCATTGTGGGTAAGAAGTAACTGCTAGAAAATCGGCATCAAACTGTTTCATAACCTCAGCCTTGATTTTCTCAGACATCTCTGGGCATATTCAGCGAACTTTCTGTTTCACTGGAGGACAGTCTTTCTTAGTTGGCAAACGGTGTACCACAATATCGGTATCCAACCCAGGCATATCTTTATAAGACCAGGAAAAAATCTCAACATAGTCACGCAGTATCTGAATCAACCGTTGCTTAACACTAGGATCTAGATTTGCACCGATCTTGACTTCTTTCTTGTCTACCTCTGTACCCAGATTTACTGTTTCCACTGGCTCTTCATGCGGCTGAATGGCCCTCTCTTCCTGAAGTAACAGTCTAGCAAGTTCACCAGGCACTTCGCAATCATCCTCACCTTCGTCATTGGCTTGGTTGATCGGACTTTCGAAGTCATAACTGGCAGTAGCATAGTCGTTATCAGTGGGATCCAGAGTGGACGTGGACCTGTATATGTGAGTGTGTGTAAGACAAATAGCTGTTTTTGCAAGATAGAAAAGAAAAACAAGGAGCACAAAATTTGTAATGCAAGAAAAATGTCCAATGCTTTTATTGATGACATATGGAAATGACACATAATAAGCCCTCAAACAAAGCCACGGTGTCTCGGGCAAGGCATCGGGCCGTAAAAATTTCCAATTGTCTGTTACAAATCTCAAAACAAAAGTCTTATTACTGTGTAATAAAAGAAATGGACACGAAGTCCTTTGCCGTCTAATTGCTTAATCCACCGTCGGTAGTCGGGTAAATCCAACTGTCAAACTCATACTCTTCATCATCATCTTCAATTGCATTCACTCCTGGGTTTATGATACGCAGGAGGGGTCTTCCAATCCGTGCACGCCGAATAGCCCTTTGAGCTTCTGCAGTAAAAACCAAACCAAACTTGTCAGTCTTGTGTGCAAAGTCAGGGAGTTGGCCCCAATTCGCACACCCACCTTTTTCAATAACAGCCTGGGCATCTTTGAGGGAAGCCATCTTCATTGGAGGATCTTCAACAACAGTTTCAGTCGACGCCAGAGTCTGGGGGACTTCTTCAAAGTTTTGACACGGGGTTTCAATGAACTCCCCATCCATCTCCACATACCGAAAAGAGTTAAGGTGGCTCACCATGTACTCCTCTTCTCCTCGTACTGTAACAATTTTCCCCTTCACTAGATATTTTAACATCTGATGGAGCGTGGAAGTTACTGCCCCAGCTTTATGAATCCACGGGCGACCCAGCAAACAAGAATAAGATGGTCGAATGTCTATTACATAGAACGTAGGCACAAAAGTCTGGGAACCAACCTTAACAGGGACATCCACCTCTCCATGCACCATCCTTTTGGACCCGTCAAAGGCCCTAACCACAATATTACTTGGCTTCAGAACCAACCCTTCATAGTCCAATCGATCTAATGCTTTCTTGGGTAAAACATTTAACGAGGACCAAGTATCCACCAGCACGTGAGCTAGAGTAGTGCCCCTGCACTCGATTGAAACATGCAGAGCATCATTGTGATTCTTTCCTTTGGCAGTCAAGTCTGCGTCGGAGAAACCCAACCCGTTGTCAGCGGTCAAACTAGCCACACAGTCTTTGAACTGGTTAGCAGATGTCTCCTGCGGCACATACGCAGTTTTCAAGAAAGCAATTAAAGCCTTTGCATGGGCTTCTGAGCACAACAATAAGGATAACATAGAGATCTTCGAAGGGGTTTGCCCCAGCTGTTCGACTATGTTGTAGTCTCTTTTCTTGATGATCTTCAAAATTTCCTCTATCTCCTACCTAGAGGTTTCAACAATAATCTTCTTCGGAGCCTCCGTCCGGGCAGGCTCACCGGTGATCTCTTTGCCCCGAGCGTCAGATGACTCGGCGACAGGGGTAATGATAGGAACATGAACAGGGACAGTAGCAGACATACTGGCAGACTGAATGACAATAGGCTTTTGAATAATTGGTGGGGATATCTCAGGAGAGAAAAGTCTTCCGCTTCGGGTGACTTTTCTAGACCCAACAATATTGCTGACATCAGTATCAGCCTCTTCAACCTTCAAGTCTTGTTTGATCCCATGATAATACACATCGGCCCCATTGTGCCACGGGACAGCCTTATCCGACGTGTAAGGGATAGGTCCAGGAATAGTAATGATCAATGGAGCAACTCTCGGAACAGATGTAATTCTAACAGGCTTTCTCGAGGAAGCCTTGGAAGAATTGGCCGAAATGGTGATTATGGAAACATCTTCAACAGGAATCAATGGAACCAAATTTTTCTCGAACAAGATCTCTTTGTTGTCCATCAGGCGTTGAACACCTGACTTCAACAAATGACAACCAACAGGTAGGATGGAACATAGGTGGCAACCTTTGCCACATCCCAGAAATAAACCGGCCAACAATAAGTTCTTCTTAACGGTCAACAACGGAGTAGAAATGTCTTCCACAGAGGTTACAAATGAATCATCGTCCACAACATTTACTTCATGCTTGGGCATAGGAGCAGTCATGACATTAGGATTTTCCGGCACTTTAAACTCGATCTCCTTAGCATCAATCAGATCCTGCACTTTATTCTTCAAAGCCCAACAATTGTTTGTATCATGCCCTGGGCTATCGGAGTGATAAGCACAGCGGGCGTTTGGGTTATACAACGGAGAGGTGGTACTGGGATTCTTCGGAGCTTCCTTCAGAATCACCAAGTTGGTTTTCAACAGTTGCGACAGAATTTGAGATAGAGTCATATTGAGCCAAGTATACTGTCTTTACGGTCTCTCTACTCTCTGCTGATTGTTGCGTTGTGGGGGCAACAGTTGGTCTTGATATAACTACCGCATTAACTGCTTGGCGGCGTTCAGGTCAATTTTGGCTTCTCGAGCTGTAAACTGCACTAGATTCCTTCTTGAAAGGCTTCTTCTCTGTACTTGACGAATCACCCTTCTGTATCTTGCCACTTTTTATACCGGCTTCAACTCTCTCCCCAGTCATAATCAGTTCAGTGAACCCAGACGATGAACTTTCGATCAAATGATTGAAGTATGGACCAGACAAAGTCCCAAGAAACATATCCACCAACTCCCTATTAGCCAGAGGGGGTTGTACTCTTCCTGCCATATATCTCCACTTCTGAGCGTAATCCTTAAAGCCTACGCTTGTACCCATAGACATATCCTGAAGTTGGGTACGCGTGGGAGAAAGGTCGGCATTATACTGGTATTGCTTGTAAAAATCAGCTACGAGGTCCTCCCAGTTGCGGACATTAGCTCCTTCTAGTTGATAGAACCATTCAAGTTGAGTCCCTGACAGACTATCTTGAAAGAAATGAACCCAGAGGTTCCTATCAGCAGTATATGGTTGAATCTTTCTGACGTACGAACGGAGGTGTAGCTTCGGACAAGATACTCCGTCATACTTAGCAAAGACAGGTGCTTTAAACTTGTGGGGGATCACTACCCCAGATGCCAGACCCAAATCTCCAAAGTCCAACCCAGGTACCTTCTGGATCTCCATTGCACTCAACCGGTCTTCGAGCTGCTTATACATATCCTCAGCAGGAGGATACTGGTCTTCATCAAAGTCAGTTTCATTGTCATAAACCACAGGGCTAGGACCCTTCCTTTCCTCTTGATTCTATCCTCCACCAGATGAATGAGATAAATCAGCTTTCTGTCGCAAATTGTTTCCGAATCTGTGACCCATATTCAGCAGGACCACCCTCTTCTTCTTCTTCTTGTCCTTCAAGATAAGAGTATTCAAATCTTGCTGTCCTTTGGCCAAGTTCATGAACATCTCCTGGAGCTGAGCATTCTGAGCTTGCAGAGCCTTGATGGCTTGATCAGTAGGTGTTTCAGAAGACATATTGTGCTGAAATAAACAGCGAAGAAGATGAGAAACCTGTAAGGGTACCTGTAATGAGGTGCATGGGAATGGAATGTGTATGATATGATTTCAAAGACTTAGGGAGATTCAAATTTGTAAACCAAAATAAAACACACTTTTATTAGATTAAAACTTGAAACAATGTTTAACAAATGCCTTTAAGGCGTTACAAAAGAAATACTAAAAAGCAAATCTAAACTAAAAGACATTAGAATTCCCATGGTCGTTTTCCTTTCGTGCTGACATAATCGTTGATTGTCCTCTCAGTCTCAAGCTGCCTTGTAAGCTTCAGGATCTTCCGTTCCTGCTCATGATACTTCTCTCTGTAAGTATCCCTTTCTTCCCTTAACTGGATCCAAGATCTCTTCAATGCCCCTATATCAGTAGGCATATAGGGATGGAGGACTATATAAGGAACCCCTTCTTCATCAGCATGCTCCATAATCACCGGCAAAACAGCTTCATATGGCATTCCCAGCTTTTGAGCACGGGCTCGAACCCACTGGAGATAGGGTTGCATCGGGAGAGAAGTCTTCATTCCTAGCTCATGTGGATCAGACCTGTTCACCCTGTCCCAAGCTCGTATAAATATGCGGCGATGTCCCTCAACATCCCCCTTGAAGTCAAAGACAATGCCTGTAAGCAGCAGCTCATGAGGACCGTCCCTTCGAGCTCGTCCAAACTGTCGTAAGGCCAAACAAGGATTATAGGTTATTCCTCCTCTAATTCCAAGCAATGGAACATTGGGGTATTCCCCACGTCGATCAATAACAACTACCATTTCCATATCTTTAGTACTCTAAAGGATGTCCGTATGAGCAAGGGACATGATTCTGTAAGCCCAACCCATACCTTCCTCATTCTTCAATACAAATTTGGGGAGGTGAGAAATAAACCACCTCGCCAGCAGCGGTGTACAACACATGAGAGTTCCCCTTCTCCGAACAGTACGGGTATAAAGAGCATGCAAAATATCACCTAAGAGTGTAGGCACTGGGTTACGAGACATGAAGATCTTGACTGTGTTCACATCGACAAAAGAATCTGAATTTGGGAACAGAACCAAGCCGTAGATGAGGAGAGCCAGGATGTCTTCAAATTCTTGAAAGTCCAAACTATCACAGAACTGTTGAGCTTGATCGATCAAAAACTTAGCCAAGAAATTTGTAACCCCACTCTGAATCTCCCAGTTAGATACCACCTCAGCCATTTTTAGATGGAGAGTTGAAGCAATATCCTCTGGCCTAGGAGTTATCTCCAAACCTGTAAAGGGTGTTTGCTCTAGAATAGATATGCCAAGTAAATCAGAAAACTCCTCCAAAGTAGGGACCAACTGATAGTCCGAGAAGGTGAAACAGTGATGCAAAGGGTCAAAGAACTGGAACAACACACTCATCATTTGCTCATCAAACTTTGAAGTGACCAGGCTGAGGAGATGACCATGTCTTCTAACAAAGGAAGAAGTATCAGGAACCTTTGAAACCAACTCTCTAAGCTGAGCAGATATCTTCACGAAGCTGACTCGAATGGTATTTCTACGCATAGAAGCCATGATCTGCAAAACAGAACAAAGATGAATCCCCTCGGTATTTGAAATGGTTAGTCTAATGAAATATGCATGCGATGTCATGATGCATGATGTCATGATAAAAACACACCACAGGTATCACAGATAACAAACATGGTAAACGCAAACAAGTGACACAATAGCCCTTAAATTTCAGGCTGGCATGGAGTTTAGGTACTACCCTCTTGCATTTTAGTTGGTTCAACCTGTCCTAGTAATAGTAATCGGGTTCTAGAGGTTCTCAATATCACTGACCATCCTCCACCGATCATAATTCCAAACACGCAATCTTTTCTCGCGGCCAGAACCATCTCGAGAGTATGGTCTCAATGAGTGTAGCATACTGCTACTTTTTATGGCCAAGTTGGTAAATTATAGGTTCTAAGGTCAGTTGATGCTTAATGACCCATTAGCAGCCCCATACTCTCCTTGTTGCTCCACAAGGGATATCGGTACCAACTAATGTGTCACATCAACGTAGCTACTGCTTCAACCGTATCGGTCTACGTCATACAGTTCCCTCACAGTCTATTGCTACTTACCTAGAAGGTATCCCCAGATCCGGGTTAGGATCTATAGTAACTCCGATACAAAGCCCACAAAGATAAAGCAAACAGATCAAACAATTGAAAACAATATGATGAACTATTCCTAAGGTACACCCCACTTATTAATTCCCCAGCAGAGTCGCCAGTTTTGTGATACGGTGGCCAGAACAGGGACGTGTTTCCCCTTTTTTAAGGAATTTGCTGGTTTGCGTTTTGCCACCGACTTTTATTTTATCCAACAAGGAAAGGAAAAAAGCATAGAAAAATTCCTTTTTCGAGATATTTCTGAGTACGGGGGGTAGATTATAGAAAGGGAAGGTATTATCACCCTTTCTATCCGTAGTTATCTACGGGCTTTTAGGTATTTGCTCATCATTTTCAAAATTGTTTTCTTTGTGTTTGTATGCTTTGAAAAGTTTTTGTTTTGACTTCGATTTAACTCTTGCTTTTGTCTTCAAAGTGTAATGAAGTGTTTTTTTGAAAACTTTGTTTGTAAAGGAGTGTAAGTGTGAAATTTTTGTTTTGATTGAGCAAGTACTTAAGAACTAATCTACCTACTCGAAAAAAGAATTATTCTATGTTCGTTTCCTTTAGACAGCGCTATCCCACTATTAGTGAGTAGGTAGCACCGTCGTTTGGAGTTTGAGGGTCAATTCGAAAAGGGACGTACGGTCACTAAAGCAATGTTAGGACGTCTTAGTAATAACTCTAATGTCTTAGATCAATTATCGGAGGCGACAATATCCGAGGCAACCATTCCGAGGCAACTTTGATCTTTGGACAAAAGGACGACCACTAAAGCATCCTATACTCAATGACCGTTTACCGGAGGCAACCAAGTGGGAGTGTACCCTAGGAGTGCGCATGTGCGAGTGATTGAGTTTCATATTATTTATCTTTACACATTTTTAGGGTTATCTAACTGTTTTAAAGTTTTTTCATACATTCTTGTTATGCATCCTAATATCATGCATCTAACAGTCAAATATTTGCGGAAATTAAACTACGCTATTACAAGGCTTCGGGTATTTACATAGCCAAAAACAAACCCTTTGAAAATAAAGCGATAAATATAAAAGTCCTAATTAAACTATTACAACCTTGTGAACAGTTACATCAATATGATAAATAATAAAAATAAAGCGCGCAAGAAAAATTAAGATCGGGAAGAAATTAGGGTTTTGACCCTTCTATCCTAATGAAAAGAGAAAATGTTTTTTGTTGTTTTTATCATTTTTTAAAGAAAAGAAGATTAGGTTTTTTTAAATAAAAAAATTAAATATACAAATAATAAGTTAATTAATGAAAATAATCACATGGCCTATTTTTTGTGTTTTTGTTTTTTTAAGAAAGGAAAATAATTAAATTAGAAATAAAAACCTATTTGTTCTAATTAATTTTAATTATGTACAAAAAGAAATTAAAGTTATCTAAATTAACAAACCTAATTAAATTAATTAATTTTTTTAATAAAAATAAAATCTAGACCTAATTTATGAAAATTAATATTTTTGTGATTTTTTTTATAAAAAGAAAATAATTTAATTGGTTAATAAATAAAATAAATAAATTAAATGAAATAAAATAAAAAGAAATATAGAGAAAGAAATTTAGGCCTGAATAGTATTTAGAGGGGTGCAAATAGCCAGATCTGGGCCCAAAGATGGAAGTCCATGTTGACCTCCTGGATTCAGTATGTTGTGTTAACTAGACCTCATGATGGTCTCTCATATGCTAGCCTTTGGATTTGGTCTCCTGACACTTGGCTTGCTAGATTATGAGGACGTATGGTGGATCCTGGCTTTGCATACGCATGTGATTGCCTGAAAGAAAATAATATTGAGAAAAGTGGGGGACCTGGGATTCGCACCCAGGTCCTGAAGCAATTATCAACGCTACACTCACCACTGCACCACTTGTTCTTGTTGTCATAATAATACAAAACAATAAAAAAATATTAAAAAGACCCTATGTATCAAATCAACGCGCGAAATTTTGAACAAGCCAATGGAGGGGTGCCACGCAGTCATCTTCAACCTGGTTTCGTTGGTAAAAGTTTCAAACTTTTACCTACGGACGTTTGTTCGTAGCTATTGATAGGGCTCATTCCAAAATCCTCCTTGAGCTATATAAATGACATCTAATGCCATGATTGGACTCGTCTCGTCCTCCTGAACATGATGGTACCATTCATGAAGGCTAATTTTACCTGCAAGCAAAAACCCTAAAATAGAATCCAAAACCCTAACAATGGTGAAATCCACCAACGGCCATATAAATGCAATTAATCAATACAGGAAGCTTGCAAATGCTCCACGGATCAAGAATATGTGATTAATTTATGCTAACAATGCCTAAATCATGCAAACCGAATTCAAGAAGCAAGCAAGGTCGTGATGGACTTACAGCGCGATACAGGGCTTGAAAATGCTTGCTCTTGATTGCTTTGGCTTGCTGAGAGTCCCAGGAATCGATTGAGATAGCTGGAAGGCCTCGAGGATGCCTGGAACACTGAATTTGATCTTGCACTTTTTCTTGATTTTTCAAGTTTTTGTTCTTTATGTTGCGCCTGCTTCTAACCTTGTTTTGAGTCTGCACACCTTCTATATGTATCAAGGAATGGATTAGGGTTGATAGATTGTACTCAATCTTCTTCCATTATTAAATTGGATCTTGATTTGATACACCTTAAAATTCTTTCCAAAATTGGCCTAAAATCAATCTTTTTGTCCACCCTAATGCCTTGCACGAGTTTGATTTGATGCTAGCTGTAATTGAAACCTGAAACACGCAAAAAATCTTTTGTTTTCATTATTTTGGATTTTATATGATTTGTTTTGATTTAAATTGAATTAATTCAAATAAAAATCAAAATAAATAAATAAAAACATGATAAGGACAAGTGGCAAGGGCTAGATCTCGTGGGCTATGTTGCCAACTCAAAACAAGTGAAAAATATTGGGGCCATTTGGCAAAATTTGAAGTTTTAGGCATAGTTGACTTTTGGCAATTTTGCAAAAAAGGTCAACTTCACCAATGCATAACTTCCTCAATTTTGACTCTTTGGAGGTGTTCTTGGACTTTTTAGAAATACTGAGATGTTATCTAATCAACCCTTTTGGTCCCATCTCAATTTGATATTCCATGCTCATGTATGAAGCTTTGACAAAAAAGGTGTTTTTGTTGACTTTTCAAAATGACCTATAATGTCCAAATTCATAACTTCTTGTGAGTGCATATTTTGAACTTGGGAGCTGAAGATGTATTGTAGAAAATTGCATCCTATTCAAAATGAGCTTTGGATGGGTCATTTCTCATAAAGTATGAGAACGTTATGCTTGGTCAAAGTTGAGTTGACTTTTCCTACAAAACCCTAATTTAGCAACTTTTGAGTCTTGATGAATTATGAGCAATCCTTGATGAATCATGATCAACCCTTGATCAAATTATTAAATATCCTTCAAAATGATAATTTTGACTAAAAATCTTGAAGTTTGACTGTATGTGGGCCACAGTTTACTTTTGCCCTAGCACAATCGATTTTCAGGCCTTTGAGCAATTGACTGAGCAAACTTCCTTTGCAAGGCTTGAAAATTGACATGGATGATCTTGATAACATATTAAGACATTGGTGAGCATTTGGGGTCCCTTGGGATCAAGTATCTTGATGCAACCTGAAACCCTAATTTGAGGTAGACTGTCTTAGGAGAGAGCTTGTCTGGCCAACCCTTGGACTACCTTGAGCAACTTGAGGATCTTTCTTGATATATTTTGAGGAATATGGGAGGGAAAATTTTGGGGTACAACACTGGGGCTATTACTTCTACACTGCACCAAATGCTGAAATATCCCGTAAAGAGGAAGATGGTCACTGTGCATGGCGAAGAGGAGTATATGGTGAGCCACCTGAACTCCTTCAAGTACATAGAGATGGACGGGGAATTTATAGAGACGCCTTGCCAAAACTTTGAAGAGGTTCCCCAGATTTTGGCGTCAACCGAGACCATTACCAGCACCAAACCTCCTCTGAAGATGGCTTCTCTCAAGGAAGCCAGAGTAGTAGTTGAAGAAGGTAGGGGTACCAATTGGGGACAGCTTCCTGAGTTTATTCACAAAACTGACAAATTTGGTTTGGGCTTTACTTCAGGGGCTCAAAGAGCTGTTCAGCACGCTCGAGTTGGAGGACCTCCCATACGCATCAGCAATCGAGGGGTCAATGTTATTGAAGACAGTGAGGAAGACTTTGATATTGACAGCTGGATTTACCCGACTACCAACGGTGGACCAAGTAATTGGACAACCAGAGATTTTATACCAGTTTCTTTTATTCCGTAGTAATTGTCTTACTTGTTTTCTGAGTTTGTACTGAACAATTTAAACTTTATGGCCTTGTGTCTTTCTCGGGGCACAATGGGTCTATCTGTGAGGGTTATTATATGTCATTTCATATATCATCAATGAAGCATTGGACGTTCTTTGCATACAAATTTTGCGCTCTCTGTTTTTCTTTTATGCCTTTACTTTATCAATACAACTATGCTCTTACACACACTCACGTATCAAACTGCAGATCCATATCCACTCTGGATCCCATTGATAACAGTTCTGTTATTGCCAGTTATGACTTCGAAAATCCGATCAACCAAGCCGAGGACGAAGGTGAGGACGATTGTGAGGTACCCGGAGGACTTGCTAGACTATTACAACAAGAAGAAAGGGCCATACAACCCCATGAGGAGCTAATTGAGACAATGAATTTGGGTACAGAGGAAGACAGAAAAGAAGTCAAGATCGGCACAAATCTAGAGGCTAATGTCAAACAGCGAATGATACAGATGTTGCACGACTATGTTGAGATCTTCGCCTGGTCATATGAAGACATGCCTCATTTAGACATTAATATTGTGGTACATCGTCTTCCAACTAAAGAAGATTATTCTTCGGTTAAACAGAAGGTCCACCGTATGCACCCTGAAATGTCAGAGAAGATCAAGGTAGAGGTCATGAAGTAGTTCAATGCAGGGTTCTTAGTTGTTACCTCTTATCCGCAGTGGGTTTCTAACGTCGTTCCGGTACCTAAGAAGGAAGGAAAGGTACGAATGTGCATGGATTACAGAGATCTGAATAGGGCAAGCCCCAAGGATGACTTCCCGCTTCCTCACATTGATGTTCTGGTCGACAACACCATGCATCATAAAATATTCTCCTTCATGGATGGTTTCTCTGGCTACAACCAGATTATGATGGCTCCTGAGGACATGGAGAAGACAACCTTCGTCACACAGTGGGGCACCTTCTGTTACAAGGTGATGCCTTTTGGGTTGAAGAATGCTGCGGCAACTTATCAGCGAGCCATGGTCGCTTTATTCAATGATATGATTCACCATGAGATCGAAGTCTATGTTGATGACAAGATAGCCAGGTCTCAAACCAAAGAGGAACACCTTGACCATCTACAAAAGTTGTTTGACAAGTTGAAGACATACAAGCTGAGGCTAAATCCGGACAAGTGCACCTTCGGGGTCAGGTATGGTAAACTTCTGGGGTTCATCGTCAGTGACAAGGGTATTCAGGTAGACCCCGCAAAGGTAAAGGCCATACAAGAGATGTCGGCTCCCTTCGCAGAGAAGGAGGTTAGAGGTTTCTTGGGACGCCTAAATTATATCGCCAAGTTCATTTCACATCTAACTGCTACTTGTGAGCCCATCTTTAGGCTTCTGAAGAAAGATCAAGTGGTAAAGTGGAATGACGAATGCCAAACTGATTTCGAAAGAATCAAGGAATACCTTCAAGAACCACCAATTTTGATGCCTCCAGTTGTAGGAAGTCCTTTGATATTGTACTTAACAGTGCTAGACAATTCAATGGGGGGTGTGTTGGGGAAGCATGACGAGTTTGGTCGAAAAGAGAACGCAATTTACTACCTTAGCAAAAAGTTTATCGACTGTGAGATAAGATACTCACTTCTCGAGAAAACTTGCTGCGTTTTGGCATGGGCAGGTCGCTGACTAAGACAGTATATGCTGACCCACACTACTTTGTTGATATCTAAGATGGGTCCAATCAAATACATCTTTGAGAAACCCGCTCTCTCTGGAAGAATAGCGAGATGAAAGATGATCTTAACTGAATACGATATACAATATACAACCCAGAAATCAATTAAGGGGAGTGTATTGGCTGATCATTTGGCTCATCAGGCCGTGGATGACTACCAGTCCATGAATTTTGAGTTCCCTGACGAGAATATTATGCTGGTGACTGACTACGAAGGACCTGGACTGGATGAAGGACCTGAGGAAGGATCCAGATGGACTATAGTTTTTGACAGAGCTTCGAACACACTCGGTAATTGCATTGGCGTTGTAATCATATCTCTGGAGGACTGTCATACTCCTTTCACTACCCAACTATGTTTCAACTGCACTAACAATATGGCAGAGTATGAAGCCCGCATCATGGGTCTCAAAGCTGCTATTGACCTCGGGATCAAGTTCTTAAATGTCTTTGAGGATTCAGCCTTGGTGATAAGTCAGATCAAAGATGAATGTGATACGAAGCATCTGAATCTCATCCTATACAAAGAGCACGTATTGACATTGCTCCCACACTTTGAGGAGGTAACCTTTGAAAATTTCCCACGAGAGGAGAATCAGTTAGCGGACGCGCTAGCTACCATGTCTTCTATGTTTAAAGTCAGGTGGGACAACGAAGCTCCCTGAATCACCATTGAGAGGTTGGATGAACCAGCACACTGTTGTGAGATTGATACTGAAGAAGTGGCAGATAAACCCTGGTTTCATGAAGTGAAGAAGTACCTCGAGACGCAAGAGTATCCCGAAGGGGAATCTGTCAATGATAAGAAATTTCTGAGAAGGTTCGCCGCGAAATTCTTCCTCAGTATTGGAATCCTCTACAAACACAACCATGACTCCACCTTACTGTGGTGTGTAGACAAGAGCGAAGCAGAGAGGATCATGACAGATCTACATGAAGGGACCTTCAGAACCTATTCCAGTGGACATACCATGTCTAAGAAGATCCTACGGGAAGGATACTATTAGTCCACTATGGAAGCAAATTGTTATCAGCACTCCCGAACATGTCATAAGTGCCAAAGTTATGCTGATAAGGTGCATGTACCTCCGGTTCCCTTGAATGTCTTGACAGCTCCGTGGCCCTTTACAATGTGGGGCGTTGACATGATCGGAGAAATCAGGCCTACCGCTTCCAATGGGCATCGCTTCATCCTAGTGGCCATAGATTACTTCACGAAATGGGTTGAGGCGGTCTCCTTTGCTACCGTTACCAAGAATGTTGCGGTACGATTTATCAAGCATAACATGATCTGTCGGTATGGTGTGCCAGAGAGAATTATCACCGACAATGGTACAAATCTCAATAACACGATGATCACCGAGCTCTGTAAATAATTCAAAATACAACATCATAACTCTTCTCCCTACCGGCCGAAGATGAATGGAGTTGTTGTAGCGGCTAACAAGAATATCAAAAAGATCATATAGAAGATGACAGTGACATACAAAGACTGGCATGAGATGTTACCATTCACTCTTCATGGATACGGTACCTCAGCACGGACGCCGACAGGGGCAACACCTTACTCTCTGGTATATGGCATGGAGGAAGTCCTACCCATCAAGGTCCAGATTCCTTCTTTAAGGATTATGAAAGATGCGGTTTTAAATGAAGACGACTGGATCCAGACTCGACTTGATCAACTAAATCTGATAGACAAGAAGAGACTTATTGCTGTCTGTCATGGTCAGACGTATCAAAAGCGGATGATTAAGGCTTTCAACAAAAAAGTCAGACGTCAAGAGTATCAAGTAGGGGATCTGGTAATCAAGCGCATCATACTGCCGCAAGGTGATCCCAGAGGCAAATGGACTCCTACCTTTGAAGGACCATTTGTAATTAAAAACATTTTCTCGGATGGATCCATGATTCTAACCACCATGGACAGTGACGACCTCCCTCACCCTGTCAATGCAGACATAGTGAAAAGATACTACACATGATAAAAGACCCTCTAGGTCGACTGGCCTAGGCAAAAACAAGGGCTTCCCGGCGAACCAAAAGGGTTCGGGCAAAAATAAGGGATGAAAACGAAAAGTCTGTACACCCGGCAAGTCGAAAACCTGAAAAGGCGGCTTGGGCAAAAAAGGGTATCCCGATGGACTGAAAACCCGAAAGGGCAGTCCAGGCAAAAGTTAGGGATGAAAAGCGTATCACTATGTCCCATTGGATAACCCTGCGATCAGACCTCAGTATCAACTGTTAAGCTCGAACGACACCAATCAATCTAGTCAGCTTCGGACAAGCAGCATAGTGATGAGACGCTCGAAGACATAGCGGAAATAGCATAATTAAAACCCTATGGGATTGTTGTACATAAATGTTTTCCTTTTACACAATATTGTATAACTTCTATTTTTACGGTGGCGTTCTCTTACTAGAGCATCAGTCTCCTTGTACAAAAATGCATATTACAAGCCAACTTCGAAAAATCAATACAAATCATTTTTATAAAAAACTATGAGTTTTTCTGTTTTGTTTTGCAAGAACGTCCAATGGTTTATTCTTTACATATGCATCTGAACATGAATGCTACTCACAAATGCTTGCATAAGAAACAAAAAGACAATTGCTCGGAGATTAAGAAATAGGGGCAAAAACGAAAAATGTCAAAGCCCGATAGTTACTCTGTCCAGCAGGTACCAAGGCGTAGACAGCTTTGAAACATAATCGTTAGCGCATACGACCTCGTAGCATTTGTATTCCCCTCAGAGTAAAGGTAATCAAAGCTTTGATATCAGTTCACTCGAAACAGGAAGTAATCTACCTAGCCAGGTTCATCGAGAAACCTGACATCTATATCCCCCGACCGAATTTCATAATCGCGAGCGGATCATCATAAATTTTTATCTCCCCAAGCAGAGTTTATTTCTATGGGTACAGAAGCTCAATCCCGAACAGAGGTTATTACTTCAGCTACGGAAGTCCACCTTCCTACAGAGTCATTCGCCCGCAGGGCTATTCTCCTACAGAGTCTCTCCCTGGCAAAATATTCACAAACAACAAAGAGAAAATCTCTGGCACAGTCATTTCCATTCACCATCCTAAACGGAAGTAGAAGAATCACAGTTATCTACAATAGTCAGGAATGTTGTACTCACCAACAGCAGTCACTGATTTATTTTCCCAGACTCGGACATGTCACAATAGCATTTCACGTTCATACATCATAACGTGCGCATACATATTGCATACAACATAATCTCATTTATTTTGAGAACATCATCACACAATGCATTTCATGCATCGCATATAATTAATCCTGTACCTTTTCAGGAAAGATGAGTATCATCAACAATTCCAACATTTCAAGATTAAACCCATGAAGTTATACATGTCATAGCCCTACTACCCAGGCTTTCATTTCAAAGCAACCCTACTATCCAGGTTCCTTCCCATAAGCCCTACTATCCAGGCTTTCATCTCGAAGTAACCCTACTATCCAGATTCCTTCCCATAAGCCCTAATATCTAGGCTTTCATCTCGAAGTAACCCTACTACTCAGGTTCCTTCTCATAGCCCTACTATCCAGGCTCACATCTCTAAGTAACCCTACTATCTAGGTTCCTTTTCATAGCCCTACTATCCAGGCTTTCATCTCTAAGTAACCCTACTACCCAGGTTCCTTCTCATAGCCATACTATCCAGGCTTTCATCTCGAAGTAACCCTACTATCCAGGTTCCTTATCATAGCCCTACTATTCAGGCTTTCATGTCGAAGTAACCCTACTACCCAGGTTCCTTCTCATGGCCCTACTATCCAGGCTTTCATCTCGAAGTAACCCTACTACCCAGCTTCCTTCTCATGGCCCTACTATCCAGGCTTTCATCTCGAAGTAACCCTACTACCCAGGTTCCTTCTCATGGCCCTACTATCATGGCTTTCATCTCGAAGTAATCCTACTATC
The DNA here is from genome assembly GCA_948472305.1 of Vicia faba. NCBI lineage: Eukaryota > Viridiplantae > Streptophyta > Magnoliopsida > Fabales > Fabaceae > Vicia > Vicia faba. The sequence continues at coordinate 1,276,572,478 of OX451740.1, read as the reverse complement.
CAGGTTCCTTCTCATGGCTCTACTATCCAGGCTTTCATCTCGAAGTAACCCTACTATCTAGGTACCTTCTCCCTTATCTCCAAACAACAGTTTGCAACACTGTATGGCCTGGACCCGACCAGATACGGTCGATTTCACGTTTCCCCAGTAGAGTAATGGACAACCGAAGCTCCTAGACTCTACTTCCCAGGACATAAATTAACATTCCCCAGCGAAGTCCTCCTCAACAGCAGGTACAGGAATTCTCGCCAAGGAATCTCTTATGCAACCGATCTTTTCCGTATGGCATCTTTAAGCCCATCTCCGACGATTCCCCGTTGCCGTCCAAATGGCATCTGTAAGCCCATTCCCGATATCACCAATCAGTATTACTTCATGTGAGTGCAAATTTCTGGGCACTCTAGTGTTCAATCATCTTCCACCTTCAGATCACGAAAGGCAGACCAACTAATCTACATCCTCAAGTTTAAGAAGATTGAACAGGGGCAGCTGTTGTACCCCAAAATTTTCCCTCTCATTTATCAAAGGATCATCTTGTACCCTCAGGTTTGCTTTTATCGAGTTTCAAGTCTTGAATTACAACTTTTCAAGAAAATCATTCACAAGGGCAAAATGGTCAAAAGCACATTGAAAAGTCAAACTTTGACTTTTAGATCAAAAAATCAAGTTTCAACAATTATATTTCATCAAGACATGAAATTGGTTCATCAAAAGTTAGAAGTCAGAAATTACTTTGAAAAAATCAAATTTCCAAACATTTAGAAAATTTTATAAGTGTTAAGAGAATATGATACTTCAGAACTTCTAAGCCAGCCTCCGTGCAATTGTAGTCAGAATTTGCAAACATGGTTCAGAACATGATTCTTCAATCAGAACATGACTCTTCGCATATGCTTCGATCAAAGCATCACCCTTCGAGTTTCACTCTGGTCTTCTTCAATCAGAACATCACAAAGCCCCAAAACCTTGTTTGAGCAGCCTGCTGCACTGCTATAGCACAGTCCTGCAACCAGCTGCCACAACACTCCAAACTGCTGCTGATCAAGTCAACGCCTGCATTTTTCCCAAACCCTATATTTGACCAAATTAGCATACAAAAACTGTGATTAAAAAGCAATGGAACAGTATACCAAAAAGGTTTAAGTCCCATTTGTTTTTCCCCTCAAAACCACAGCAAACCCATCTATAAATAATTTGCTCCATCACACGTTCAAGGGGATGGATTTTGGAGAGAGAGAATTTTCAAAATAGAGAAAAGAAAACCGTGAAACCTTCATAAAAATTCCATAATTCCCAAACAGAAAACCAAACCTATGTTCTTCCCTTTGAATCAAAGAACTTGGAATTTTCTCTTTCGTTACTCTTGCTGACTCCAGAACATCTGAAGGCAGCAGTTCAAGTTCCAAGCACACGCTCGAGATTCAAGGTAAGTCTTTCTGACTTTGCATATTTTCATTCAGAAAGTCATTAAATATGTAAATATCATAGTATTGATGTTGTCCATATCATTGTATAAGTAGAAAAACTGTGGATCAGAACTTCTTGATTAAGGCTGGGATCAGAATTAGGATTAGAACTTCTATAAACTGTTGTGCTTTTATCCTTCTAATTTTCTGTTTGTTAAGAACTAAATAAATTGTTGATGTGTTGATTAATATGAGGAAAGATTTGAAATGTAGCACATAACTTCTGATTTTCACTCACGGTTTCAGCACAACACGAAACTTCTGAGTTCTCTTCACTGTTTTAACACACAAAACTTCTATGATTTTCTCCATGTTTAAACACACTAAACTTTTGATGTTCACGCGCTTTTAACAAACACTGAACTTCTGATGTTCACTCACTGTCTTAGCACATACTGAACTTCTGAGTTCTCTTCACTGTTTTAATACACAGAACTTCTAAGACTTTCTCATTGTTCTAACACTCAGAAGTTCAGCACATAGAAACCCAGAAATTCTGTGTTTTCCCTCTAACGTTTCTTGCAGGACCTCAGAGTGTATCAATCCAGAACTTTTGACACTTCTTTCTGAACCACAGCGCGCCAGACATCAGAACTTCTGATCCCCTTTGTTTTACTTTCAGCAGCATGCTAATTCTATCTCTCATTACTTCCCTTTTTAATCATTTTCAATATTAATACCCTTTTTATTAATATAAAAAAGACATAAAAATATTTTCTTTTAATTAATTAATTTATTTCTTTTTCTTAATTCATTAAGACAAAAAACCATTTTCTAAACAAGTCCTTTTTCTTTCTTGCATTGTGCATTTCAATATGGTTTTAATAGTTAATTAGGATTTAAATTCTTGCAACCCCTATTTATAAATTTGTACCCCCATCCCTAAGTGATGTAATAGCGTAGGACCTTTACATTTCCCCAATTTATTGCTTTCAAACATAAATGCTAGTAATTAAGGTGTGTATGGCAAGACATGAAATCAACAAATAGATAACCCTAATCAAGACAAAATTCATGTAAATAAAACACACTTACACACTAGCACCCTTAGGGTAATACCACTTTGTTGCCTTTCAGAAAATAGTCATGTCCCTCGAACATGGGCATTTTAGCAAAGGCCCTTGATAAAAGATCGTAGTCCCTCGATGACCCTCGATGTTGCCTTCGGTAAATGATCTAGTCCCTAAAACAACATTGCTAAAACGTTCCATAGGTTGCCTTCTATGACTATACAAATGTCCCACGCCCATCCCTTCACATCCAATGATGGGGCTTCTTACCAAAACAATGGTAAGATAGCCCCATCTAAAGGAGAAGGAAAAGAACACCTAAGACCTTTTGAGTAGGTAGATTGCTCCTAGTTGCTGGCTTGCTCACAACAAAAAATGTTTTATACACCAACACTCTCATATTGAAACATTTTCAAAAGAAAAACACTTTGTACACGTTCTTATAGAAACGAGAACCATTACAAAGACATTTTCAAAATACTTTCAAAACCCACACCACAAGCACATTCAAACAAAAGCAAGTGATCTAGAAAGAAACTAAGAGCCCGTAGATAACTACGGATGAAAAGGGTGCTAATACCTTCCCTTTTCATAATCTACTCCCCGGACTCAGAAAACATCTCTAAAGGTCTTTCCTATTCTTTTCAGCCTTTCCTTTTGGATAAAAGAAAATTTGGTGGCGACTCTTGCATTCCGCACATTTGCGATTAAATGCAAACAACCAAGTCAGTTCTCCCACCGCATTACAGTGCCAGTAGTATTAGATGGTGTCAGTATCATGTCTTTGGATTCTTCCACGACAGTCCTTAGAAAATGTACATAGGAAGTTCAAGACTATCAGATATTCGATCAAAACTTCAGACGTCAAGTGCACCAGACTAACTCTAGGGGAAAACAGACTCCCACATATGAAAGGTTACGTGCGATCGAACAATTAATTTCTGGCATTTCTACAACACTTACTACCATAGACAATGACAATTCTCCGCATCTTATGAACGTGGACATAGTCAGAAAATACTATGCACGAAAAAAGACCCGCTAGGTTGATATACCTAGGAAAAAATAAGGGATATATACAAAAGATTGTACACCCGGCAAGTCGAAAACCTGAAAAGGCGGCTTGGGCAAAAAAGGGTATAATGTTGGACTGAAAATCTAGAAAGACGGTCCAGGAAAAAGTTAGGGATTAAAGCGTACGACTATGTCCCATTATCTCATCAATTTTTCTATCAGTATAGGATTTGTCACTCTGACAGAATTCAAACTGTCTACAAATCTCCATAAGGCCAATTTCATGGAAAACTCTCTCCCAGTTGATTTGGTCTTAAAAAAAGAAGTCTTATGGAATTCCTTACTAAAGAATACACTTCCCCCACAGGTCATCTAAATATTCTCTTCAACATGGTTTATTTCCCCCAACAAACTGCAAATTCCCCACCTTGAGTTTGTTTCTCAGACTATTACAAATCAATGGACAAAACCCCTTAACCTCCGGTTAAGTCATTACAGCCCCTAATAGAGTCGTTGCTATCACAAAAAGTTACTGTAAAGCCTGAAACCAGGCCATATAACAGTTGACTCCTTTCCTCAAAAGCAAGTTACTACGAAGCCTGGACCCGACCAAATAATAGTTCCAGATGTTGAAATCTGGACCCGACCAGATACCAGTTAACAGTTCAAGTTACTGAAACTTAGACCCAACCAGATACCAGTTAACCCCAGTTCAAATTACTGAAGCCTGGACCCGACCAGATAACAGTTTAATTCCTATAAAATCACTAACGAAACTCCTCTTCCTTAGTAGAGTTTTCCACTATCCCTAGTGATTTGCTGTAAAGCCTGGAATCCGACCAGATAATAGTTAAATTCTTTATCCCCAGCAAGTTGGTATGAAACCTGGAACCTGACCAGATAACAGCTAAACTTTCTTCCTCTCTAATCAAGAGATAGCTCCTCGATAGAGCAATAGACAACTAAAACTCCTGAATTCTAGTTCCCAAGCAGAAATCAACACTCTCCGTAAATTTTTCTCAAGCCAAAGTCAATGTTCCCCAGAGGAGTTCTCCTCAATAAAACAGGAATTCCTAGCGGAAGCATTCTAAGAAAACTTGAAGATGCACAACACTTGTCAAGGATTTATTTTCCAGACAAGGATACGCTGCAATAACATTTCACGTTCATACATCATGGCATACATGACAAATGCATATAGCATAGCCTCATTTGTTTTGAGAGCATCATTACTCCATGCATACATATGCATGCAACTAATTCTTTTCCTTGCAGGAAAAGTTCAATCAACAATCAAAGACCTATTCTGGTTAGATTTATTTCTTCCATTTAGAGACGGGCGAATCAAAGACCTCTTCTGGTTAGATTTAGTTCTTCCAATTAAAGACAGACGAATCAAAGACCTCTTCTGATTATATTTAGTTCTTCCAGTTAAAGACAGTCGAATCAAAGACCTCTTCTGGTTAGATTTATTTCTTCCAGTTAAAGACATGCGAATCAAAGACCTCTTCTGGTTAGATTTATTTATTCCAGTTAGAGACACTCGAACAAAGACCTCTTCTGGTTAGATTTATTTCTTCTAGATTAAAGACAGGCGAACAAAGACCTCTTCTGGTTAGATTTATTTCTTCCAGAATAAAGATAGGGCAACTATCTACATGAGCAGATTGAAGATTAACTCCTAAAACAGGACAGGGAAACTATCTTTCTTTCTCTTTTGTTAGATAAAGATCAATTCTGTAAACAGGACAGACGACTATCTTTATCACCAATGGTACGTGTTGTACCCCAAAATTTTCCCTCCCACTTCATCAATATTTTCTCACCACAAGACCCTTGGAGCTCAAGATCAAGTTAGGGTTTGCTCTGCTCAAGACTCCTCCTTGCACTGTTGACCCAAATTAGGGTTTGAGTTTGCACAAAGATGTTTTGACCTAAAATTCCCAAAATGACTTTCATGCTTCATGTTGGACTCACAAGTTTATCCATACCAAGTTTCAAGCCTTGATTCCAATCTTTGCCCAGTCAATTGGACAATTAACCTAGAAATCAGCTGTATTGGGGAAAAAAGTCAATTGTGGTCAATTGACAGTCAAACCTCATGATTTTTGACCCACATCAACATTATGAACTCATATGAACCATTTGGTCAAGTTTGGATCACAATTCCACAAGAAATTTGATCAGATCACCAAAAGGGCAAAATGGTCATTTTTAGGGTTTTGACTGCACAAAGGCAATTTTTGACTGTTTGACCTAACCAATGGCAATTCAAGCTCACATATGGGCTCAAGGACTCAATGACATGGTCTTGACACATTCAACAAGTTCAAAAGATCCCAAATGCACAAGATTGACAGATGAATTTTCCAGTCAACTGATCAAATTTGACTGTATACTGAAAAGTCAAACTTTGACTTTTTGGTCAAAATCAAGTGCCAAGATTCATTTTTCATCAAAACATGTCAAATTATGAAACTTGTTCATCAAGAAATCAAAAATTACAAATTAGAGTTTGAAATGAAGAAATTTCATAACTTAGAAATTTTCGAAGTTATGGAATTTCCTAATTTTTTCCTAAATTTGTCCCTTTGTTTCATCAAGATACATTTGGATTCAAACAAAACTCAAAACATGAAAGTTATAGTCTATTGCAAAATCTACAACTTTGATTCACAAAGTTTCCTCAAAATAAGCTTGTAGCTCAAGTTATAATATTTGGAATAGGGGTGCAAAACATTCTTAACTTTGAAATTTTTTGACCTATTTTAGGCAGGATTTTTGCCCAACTTCATGGCCACTTTTCACATGCTTCCACTTGGAATCTCAACTTGCATTACAAAGATGGATTGTATTACACATTCCAATCTTTCCAAATTGTCCAAGAACTTCTCAAACACCTTTGTGGTTAGGGAGAATCGAATTGGCAAAGTTGGGCAAAAGTCACTTTTGTTCATGACCAAATGCATGTTCATAACATGGGCATTTTTGAAATCAGCTTGTACAAGCTAGATTACAGGTCTCTAATCCTTCTTACACTCAATAATTAAATGCATATCCTTTGTGTTAGAGTGTTATTTTGTGCATTTGGACAATACACACAAAATCAATCCATATATGGAAAAAAGCAAGTTTGTCATTTTGAAAAAGCAATGCTTTATGTCAAAGTCCATATCTTGGAAGTACAAGCAGATCTTTGAGGCACAAGTTTATGGAAAAATCCCACTGATCAAGAAGAGAAAATGCAGCATGCTTGAGGGACCTGCCTTGGCCTATAACCCAACTTGACTATCTTTGTTTATCTTAGAAGAAAACTTGCATATTGAACCACAACTTACATTCCTGCAAGAACCAACTAAAACAAACATTCTCCACACATTGCATACTCCCTAACAGACCTAAAACACGACCAAAGTACCCTTGATCCCTCCTCATACATAAAATCACCATTTTGCTGCACAAAACAGGGCATTCTTCATTTTGATTTGGTCAGCTCAATCCATTCGTGCGCCTTGGCCAAAACCACTTCATACACACTCCATAACATCCATACAAACTATCCCAAGCCTTGGAAACAGACTGTAACACCTCTAACCAAGTTTGCCATTTTCACTTTTCTCTCTTGCAGGTTGACTTCTATAGCTCGATTCAGTAAGATTCAAAGCAAGCCAAGCATAGAGGAAGCATCCCTGGACCTCAAGCAAGCTGTGCAAGTCCTCACACTGCATTGAAAGCACCTCCATTGTTGTACACGATTCAAGCTAAACAGGTAAGAGTTTGAACTTCTATCTCTCTATCCAAGCATATATAGGCTTAGGTTTGTGAAGAAGTTATGTCCTACTCATGGCCCTGAATCTACCCATATCATTACTTTTCATTTATGTTGTGTGTACTGAGAGAATTTTGAATCTGAACATTGAAAAAAAAGCTAGGTCAGGAATTGGGGGAGAAGAAATTCTCTTTCATTTCTGAGAGTTAGATCAAGTTCTTTATATGTATGAATTCGTGGTTTGATGCTCTACATTTTTGATGTTATAAGTTTTTGCTAAAAATCAAAGAATCAGGATGTTTGAACAAGCATGAGAAGCGCGCGTTTTTGAGACAGAAATGGCTGGAGGTTGAAGAAGCTTGCCTTTGGGCTGGGCCTGTTTCATTTTTCTGTTTGCACACTCATTTTCCACTTACACCCCCTTTGGCCCATTATGTGATATATTTGTCATTTTTGATTTTTTCTTTTTGATTCTGATTTTATATTTTTATTCAAGCATGAAAAAACACTAAAAATATTTTTCTCACATTTTTTGCATTTTATTTGATATTTATTTGTTTCATTTAGTTACATATATAAATAAATATAATACTATTTGTTTAAAACATTAAAAATAATAATACAAAATATATTTTTTAGTCATTATTTTTTTATTTACATTTTGGAAACATTTTCTAAAAAATATACTTTTTTTTGTAAATAATTAACATTTTTTATTTTTTGTACATATTTAATATATTTAGTAAATAATATAAATATTTATCTATCTTTTATTAAATATTTAGAATAAATACAAAAATAATACATTTTTATTTTTATTAATATTTGACCTCAAAAATCACTTTTTTACAATATACTTCCTTTTTATTTATTTTTTGTATATAGTTAATAAATATTGTATATAATAAATAATAAATACTTTTTATTTAGCAAATTAGGGTTTTGCCCTAAACCATGAAAATACCCAAAGATTAACCTTTTTTATTTTTGTTTATTTGTCACATAAAAAATACTTTTTACATACATACAAAACCATTTTTGTGCATTTTGCATATTTATTGTATTTACTCAATTATTGTACAATTAAATAACTTGTATATTCAATTTGGATTGTAATAGCTTAGATTTAAATTTTTGCTAAATATCCCCATTTGAACATTTGTACCCCCCATCCCATAATTATGTTGTAATAATTTAGGACTTTAAATTCCGCATTTTAAAGCTTTCTAATTATACCATGATAGACTTAGGGTTTTGTATGCAAAAATCAAATAACAAATAGCTTGACTAAACAAAAGACAACAAGCATGAAAATGGATAACACCAATCACACTTGCACCCCTAGGGTTACTCCACTTGTTGCCTTCAATAATGGGCCATGTTGCATGTTGAGTTTTTTTGGCAAAACAAAACAATATCAAATGATCATAGTCCCTCGATGACGCTTTCGAAAGTTGCCTAAAAATTATCAAGTCCCTTAAAGGAAAAATTGCCAAAGACACTTGGCACTATTGCATTCATGGCCTAAACGATGACCCGCGCCCGTCCCGTTAACATCCTAACACAAGATTGTCCACCAAATACAATGGTGGAACAAATATTGTTAAAAGGGTTAAAACATAGGAAAGACCTTTGAGAAATTTAGGGTAGATAGCTCTTGGTTACTTGACCAAATTTTGCAAAACAATCCTTACCATTTTTCAAAACACACATCACAACACACTTTCAAAACAACTTTCAAAACATTGAAAACTTTTCAAAAGATACACACCTTTGTATACATTCAAACATGAATCATTACAAAGGTTACCACAACAAATGGCCTCTTTTCAAAACATTTTCAAACCCTCACACAAAGCACCATTTCAAACAATTGAAAACACAAGGAAAATGATCTAAGCAAGTAACTAAGAGCCCATGGATAACCATGGATAGAAAGGGTGCTAATACCTTCCCTTTCTATAATCTACTCCCCGAACCCAAGAAAACATCTCAAAGGTTTTTGTTGTGCTTTTTAACCTTTCCTTAGGATAAAATAAAAAGTCGGTGGCGACTCTTGCTCAACCGAAACATTTGCGAAAACAAACGCAAAACCTCAAGTCAGTTCTCCCACCGTATCACAGAACTGGCGACTCTGCTGGGGAAAATTTTAAAAGTGGAGTAACCTTATGGCTTAGATCACCCTCTTGCATGACTAATTGTTTGCTTTGATTGCTTTATATCTTGGTTCTCTTGTTTGGGCTTGAAATCCTACACCTGGATTTGGGGAAACATTCATAGATAGCAATACGTTGTGGAAACTGTGCGGGGTATACCGACACGGTTGAAGCAATAGCTATATTAGTGCGACATATTTGTGAGTACCGGTAACCCTTGAGTTCAATCAAGGAGAGTACGGGGCCGCTGAGTGATGTCACTAAGCACTAATGACCTAGAACCTTACTTGACCATCTTGGCCTTTTATTAGGGGTAGTGAGATGACCGGCTTTGGTGCAGTCCGAAGTTGGTAGATACTCGATACTACACTCATTGAGGGTTGTTTTCTTGGAATATTTTGGTCGCTAGTTAAGTGACTAAACCAAAACAATGAACATGGAAAACAATCCAATGATATTGAGCTCCTTAGAACCCGGTTACTATTTATAGGACAGGTTTTTAAGCCAACTTCACTCAAGAGGGTACTTACCTATGAAACCCCATGCAAGCCTGAAACTAGGGTTTTGTGTGAATTGCTTGTACATATGTTTGTGCATGCATCATGAATATCATAAAGCATCATATGCATTCACTAACCATTTCAAGGGTTTAGATCTTCATCTTTGTTCTTGTTTTGTAGGTCATGGAAATTCTTCGCAGGAAAACTATCCAAGTCAACCTTGTGAGAATCCCTCCTCAACTCAAAGAGCTCACATCCAGAATTCCGGAAAGCTCTCCCTTCAGTGAAAGACATGGTAGACTGCTCAGCCTAGTCAACACCAGCATTGAAGAGGACATGGTAAAGGTGTTGTTCCAGTTCTTTGACCCCCTTCACCACTGTTTCACATTCCCCGACTACCAATTGGTGCCCACTTTGTAGGAATTTTCTCAACTCCTGAGAATTCCTATTCTTAATCAACTACCCTACAACGGTACGGAAAAAGAACCAAAGCCTGAAGATGTTGCTCAAGCACTACACTTGCAACCATCTGACATCAAGGGGCATTGGGAAACTAGAAGTGGTGTCAAAGGCTTCCTGGCAAAATTCTTGTTTGAGAAGGCACAAGAGTGTTGGAATTCATTGGATCTACAAGCCTTTGAAGAAATTGTGGCACTCCTCATTTATGGGTTGGTCCTGTTCCCAAATCCTGATCAGCTTGTAGATGTCAACGCCGTCAAAATCTTCTTATCCAGGAATCCAATACCAACATTGCTTGGGGACATTCTTCACTCATTTTACACACGAACAATGAGAAAGAGGGGTGTCCTCATGTGCTGTACTCCTCTCCTTGCAAGGTGGTTTATTTCGCACCTTCCACAATCTGTCTTGAAGAATGACCAAGGCTTAAGGTGGACACAACGGTTGATGACCCTCACTCATTCTGATGTACATTGGTGTTCTCGGTCCAGAGAAAATGTCATCATCGTCGATCTTTGTGAAGAGTTCCCTAATGTTCCATTACTTGGCATTAGAGGAGGCATTACCTATAACCCTTGTCTAGCTTTGAGACAATTTGGATATGCACGGAGGGATGGCCCTCATGACATGTTGATTCCTGACCTAGTCTTTGACTTCGACAACGATGCGCAAGGACTTCACCGAAGATTCATCAGAGCTTGGAGGATGCCTAACAAGGTAGACAGCAAGACACTGGGGCACAAGAACTCCATCCCTCTTGAGCCTTATCTTAAGTGGGTACGAACCCGAGCCCAGAGTCTAATGATGCCTTACCCTCATGTTCTCCCTGTGATTAAAGAGCCCGTTAAGGAAGGAGAGGTTCCCTACACCATCCTATATCCTGACATGCGAACATCATGGGAGGAGATGCAGAAGAGTTGGATCCAACTCAAGGAGGAACAGAATACTTTTGAAGCCAGCTTCTACGCCAGTGAGAAGAAGGTTTTGGAGCTTACCCGCCGACTCTATGAGGAAGAGACCCTCAACACCTACATCGCACCAAAGAGGATGCGCAACGTCTTTTTACCTTGAGAAGTTTTTTTGTAATATTTGGCCCATGGGGCATTTATGTACTGACAAAATTTCTTCTCATTAATATGACGCGTGTTCTTTTTGTTTGCAACAATGTTGAATTTTCTAAATCCTTGAATGCATTGCATAAATAAGCATATCATTCATCATGCACATAAGCAGGTCTCCACACCAGGTTTCCTTATCTTTCTGCTGTTTATTTCAGTAAGATGCATCTCGAACAGACGGTCAAGGATTTGCAGTCTCAAAACTCACAGTTTCAACATCTCCTGATGACCGTGGCAAAGGGTCAGGAGGATCTAAAAGCCCTGCTTGGGAACAAAGAGCAAGTGAAAAAGAAGAAGAAAAGAGTCGGGGTGGCTACCCTAGGAAGAAGGTTTGAGGGTGAAGCCAGAAGAGTTCTTGAGTTTCCCCCTACGTCTGAAGAGGGAACCAGTAAAGGAAAAGGGGTTGCGGTACCTTCCGAATCCGAAGCTGAAGAGGAAGAGGCTGAAGAAGACGAAGACTACTCAGAGCAACAATACTCGCCCACCGACGACATGTACAAGAGCTTGGAAGACAGGTTGGCAGCTATGGAGCTTCAGAGAGTTCCCTGCTTAGATTTCGAAGATTTGGGATTAACTGCTGGAATTGTGATCCCCCCGAAGTTTAAAGTGCCAATTTTTGCAAGATATGACGGGTTGTCCTGCCCGAAGATGCATCTCAGATCATATGTAAGGAAGATCCAACCTTACACTGCAGACAAGAACCTATGGATCCATTTCTTCCAGGATAGCCTTTCAGGGGCTCAACTCGAATGGTTCTATCAACTGGATGGAGCCAGTATTCAAAACTGGGAGGACTTGGCTACTGCATTTTATAAGCAGTATCAGTACAATTCTGACCTCGCTCCCACGCGTACCCAACTCCAGGGTATGTCACTGGGGACGGGCGAAGGATTCAAGGAGTATGCGCAAAAGTGGAGAGACCTGGCTGTCAGGGTGCAGCCACCGCTGACTGACCGTGAGCTTGTGGACATGTTCTTAGGGACCCTGTCTGGTCCGTTATTCAACCACCTGATTGGTAATTCTTCTGTTGGGTTCACAGACCTGATCTTAACTGGTGAGAGGATAGAAGCTGGTATCAATTCAGGGAAGATACAGAAAGGTGCCTCCTCGAATACTGAAAAGAAGCCTTTCAAGAAGGAAGCCAGTGTTGTTTATGGTCCAAGGAGACAGAACAAACCGGAACGCCGCCAAGCTGTCAACGCGTTGGTAATTTCAAAGCCTACTGCTGCTCCTCAGCAGTATAACCAACCAAGGGGTGAGAGACCCAAAAGGCAGTACACTCGGCTCAGTATGACCATGTCTCAGATATTGCCGTAACTACTGTCAACCAATCTGGTAACTGTCAAAGAAGCTCTGAAGGTAGTGAACACAGCTTCTCCAAAGTACAACCCCAACGCCCGCTGCGCTTATCACTCTGACAGCCCGGGGCATACTACGGATGATTGCTGGGCTATGAGGAATAAGGTTCAGGACCTTATTGATGCTAAAGAAATACAGTTTGAGGCGCCCGAAAGACCCAATGTTGTGACTGCTCCCATGCCCCAGCATGGAGTGAATGTTGTGGAAGAAGACCTGTATATGGCCTCCGTGGATGATATTGTTACTCCGTTGTTGACCGTCAAGAGGAACCTGTTGCTAGCCGGTTTATTTCCGAGATGTAGTAAAAGTTGCCTTCTATGTTCTGTTTCACCTGTTGGTTGTCCTTTGCTGAAATCAGGTATCCAAAACCTGATGGATAGCAAAGAGATCTTGTTCGAGAAGATTGTTGTTCCTGCTATCCCTGCTGAAGAAGTGTCTATTGTTACTATTTTCAACAACCCTCCTAAGGCTCCTTCAAAGAAGCCTGTCAAAATCATGTCCACTCAGAAGATTGCTCCTATCATCATCACTGTTCTGGGGCCTCTCCCTTATACATCCGACAAAGCTGTCCCATGGCACTATGGGGCAGATGTTTATGTTCTTGGAGTAAAGCAAGAGTTTGATACAAGTACCGGCGTCAGCAACATCACCGGGCCTGCTAAAGTCACTCGCAGTGGCAGGCTCTTCTCACCTGATATTGCGCCACCAACTATTCAGAGACCTCTTATCATCACACCTGCAAGTGTGCCTGCTCCCCTTCCTGATCAAGTTCCTGTTTCTACCCCTGCTACCGAGTCATCTGACGCTCGGGGCAAAGGGATTGCTACTGATTTGCCTACCCTGACGGAGGCACCAAAGACAACCAATGTTGAAGCTTCCCAGCAAGAGATGGAAGAGATTCTCAAGATTATCAAGAAGAGTGATTTCAACGTAGTTGAGCAGCTGGGGCACACCCCATCTAAAATTTCTATGCTATCACTGTTGTTGTGTTCAGAGGCCCACGCCAAGGCTCTGAACTCCTTCCTGAAGACGGCCCATGTGCCACAAGAAACGTCTACTGATCAATTTACCGATTGTGTGGCCAACTTGACTGCCGATAATGGGTTGGGCTTCTCTGACGCCGATGTGACTACCAATGGAAAGAACCATAACGACGCCCTGCATGTCTCCATTGAATGCAGGGGCACTACTCTTGCCCATGTGTTGGTAGACACTGGTTCTTCATTGAACGTATTACCCAAGAAGGCCCTAGACAGGTTGGATTGTGACGGTTTAGAGCTCAAGCCTAGTAACATTGTTGTCCGGGCCTTTGACGGTTCGAAAAGGATGGTACATGGGGAAGTTGACATTCCAATCAGGGTTGGTTCTCAGGTCTTTGATTCAACGTTCTATGTGATGGACATCCGGCCATCCTATTGTTGTTTGTTGGGTCGTCCATGGATCCACAAGGCTGGAGCTGTGACCTCCATACTACATCAGAAGCTTAAGTACCCGGTCAGAGGGAAGATTGTGACAGTTCAGGGGGAAGAAGAATATATGGTCATCCACCTCAACTTGTTCCGGTACATAGAGATGGATGGGGAGTTCATTGAGACCCCCTTTCAACACTTTGAAGAGGTGCCTCGGACGTTGGCGTCAGCTGAAACTGTGATTGAAGACCCTCATTTGAAGATGGCTTCCTTAAAGGATGCTCGGGCCGTTATTGAGAAGGGTGAGTGCGCAAATTGGGGCCGACTTCCTGATTTCACTCCAAAGACCGACAAGTTTGGTTTGGGTTTCACTGCAGAAGCTCAGAGGGCTGTTCGTAAGGCAAGGATTGGAAGACCTCTTATGTTCATCACTAACCCGGGAGTGAATGCTATTGAAGACGACGTGGAGGAATCTGAATTCGACAGCTGGATCTACCCAACAATCGACGGTGGACCAAGCAAATGGACTTCCAAAGACTTCACACCTATTACTTTTGTCACTCAGTAATGAACTCTTTTGTTTTGAATTTGTAACAGACAATATTTTGAAACTTTTATGGCTCGGTGTCTTACCCGGGGCACCGTGGCTTCATTTGTGAGGGCTTTTGTGTGTCATTTTCATATATCATTAATAAAAACATTGGACGTTTGTTGCATTTCAAAATCTTGCGCTCCTTTTCTTTCTTTATTATATATTGCAAAACAGCTATATTTACACACACTCACCTATACAGGTTCCAATCCACTCTGGATCTCACTGGTAACGACTCTGCTACTGCCAGTTATGACTTCGAAAATCCGATCAACTTAGCCGAAGACGAAGGTGAAGATGATTGCGAAGTGCCTGGTGAGCTCGCAAGACTGTTACTCCAGGAAGAGAGGGCCATTCAGCCACATGAAGAGCCAGTGGAAACGGTAAATCTGGGGACTGAGGCAGACAGAAAGGAAGTCAAGATTGGTGCCAATCTAGAGCTCAGTGTGAAACAACGGTTGATTCAGATGCTGCATGACTATGTGGAAATCTTTGCCTGGTCTTATGATGACATGCCTAGGTTGGATACCGACATTGTGGTTCATCACCTGCCTACCAAGGAGGAATGCCCTCCGGTAAAACAGAAGGTCCGCCGTATGCGTCCGGAAATGTCCGAGAAAATCAAAGCTGAGGTTATGAAACAATTTGATGCCGGGTTTCTAGCAGTGACTTCTTACCCTCAGTGGGTTGCTAATGTGGTTCCAATGCCGAAGAAAGATGGGAAGGTTAGAATGTGTGTTGATTACAGGGATTTGAACATGGCCAGCCCTAAGGATGATTTCCCTCTGCCTCATATCGACGTTCTGGTTGACAACACTGCTCAGCATAAAGTATTCGCCTTCATGGACGGATTCTTCGGTTATAATCAGATCAAGATGGCTCCTGAAGACATGGAGAAGACCACTTTTGTTACTCAGTGGGGCACCTTTTGCTACAAGGTCATGCCATTTGGGTTGAAAAATGCTGGGGCAACCTACCAACGTGCCATGGTTGCTTTATTTCATGACATGATCCATCATGAGATAGAAGTATATGTCGATGATATGATTGCAAGGTCCCAAACTGAGGAGGAACACCTTGACCGCCTACAGAAGCTGTTTGACCGTCTGATGTTGTACAAGCTAAGGTTGAACCCAAACAAGTGCACCTTTGGGGTGAGATCTGGAAAATTGCTAGGCTTCGTCGTAAGCGACAAAGGAATTCAAGTGGACCCTGCCAAAGTGAAAGCCATACAAGAGATGCCAACTCCCAAGACAGAGAAAGAAGTCAGAGGCTTTCTAGGACGGTTGAACTACATTGCCCGATTCATCTCACATCTAACTGCTACCTGTGAACCAATCTTCAAGCTGCTGAAGAAGGATCAAGTAGTACGTTGGAACGATGAATGTCAGTCCGCTTTCGAAAAGATCAAAGAGTATCTCCAAGAACCACCCATTCTTATGCCGCCGGTTGAAGGGAGACCTCTAATCTTATACTTGACTGTATTGGACAACTCAATGGGGTGTGTGCTGGGGCAGCATGACGAGTCTGGACGAAAAGAACACGCCATTTATTACCTTAGCAAAAAGTTTACCAACTGTGAGACACGATACTCACTGCTCGAGAAAACTTGTTGCGCTTTGGTATGGGCTGCTCGCCGGCTGAGACAGTATATGTTGACTCACACTACTCTGTTGATTTCAAAAATGGATCCAATCAAGTACATATTCGAAAAGCCCGCCTTGTCCGGAAGAATAGCAAGATGGCAGATGATCTTGACGGAATATGACATCCAATACACGACTCAAAAAGCAATCAAAGGAAGTGTGTTGGCAGACCATTTGGCACACCAGGCAGTGGACGATTACCAGTCGATGAACTTTGAATTTCCAGACGAGGATATCATGGTAGTGACTGATTGTGAAGTACCTGGACCGGATGAAGGACCTGAGGAAGGATCCCGATGGTCTATGCACTTTGACGGAGCCTCGAACGCTTTGGGTAATGGTATCAGCGCTGTGATCATATCCCCTAAAGGCACTCATACTCCACTCACTGCCCGGCTATGTTTCAACTGCACCAACAACATGGCAGAGTATGAGGCATGTATCATGGGTCTTCAAGCTGCAATTGACTTAAGGATCAAGTTTCTGAGTGTCTTCGGAGATTCTGCTCTCGTGATCAATCAGATCAAAGGCGAGTGGGATACGAAACACCTGAATCTTATTCCTTACAAGGAGTATGTGTTGACGTTGATTCCCCACTTCGAGGAGATAACTTTTGAACACTTCCCAAGAGAGGAGAATCAGTTAGCGGACGCGTTGGCTACGATGTCTTCTATGTTCAAAGTCAAATGGGACAACGAGGCTCCCCGGATCATCATTTGGAAGTTGGATGAACCTGCACATTGCTGCGATCTCGAGACCGAAGAGGTAACAGAAAAACCCTGGTATCGTGAAGTGAAGAGGTACCTTGAAGCTCAAGAATACCCCGAAGGCGCATCTGTTAATGACAAGAAGTTCCTGAGAAGGTTTGCGGCAAAGTTCTTCCTCAGCAATGGTATTCTCTACAAGTGAAACCATGATTCAACCTTACTGCGTTGTGTGAATAAGACTGAAGCAGAAAGGATCATGGCAGAGCTACATGAAGGTACCTTCGGAACGCATTCTAGTTGACATACCATGGCAAAGAAGATCCTTCGGGCAGGATATTTCTGGTCCACAATGGAAGCTGACTGTTATCAGCATTCTCGAACTTGTCATAAATGCCAGATCTATGCGGATAAGGTGCACATTCCTCTGGTTCCTCTGAACGTCTTGACAGCACCTTGGCCTTTTGCAATGTGGGGCATTGATATGATCGCTGAAATCAGACCTACGGCATCCAACGGGCATCGCTTCATCTTGGTAGCGATTGATTACTTTACAAAGTGGGTTGAAGCAGCTTCCTATGCTACCGTAACCAAGAACGTCGTAGCACGGTTCATTCGGTACAACCTGATCTGTCGATACGGTGTACCTGAGAGTATCATTACGGATAATGGTACCAATCTTAACAACAAGATGATCACTGAGCTCTGCGAGAAATTCAAGATACAGTATCATAACTCTTCACCTTACCGGCCGAAGATGAACGGGGCTGTAGAAGCGGCGAATAAGAATATCAAGAAGATTGTGCAGAAGATGACAGTGACCTACAAAGATTGGCATGAAATGTTACCGTTTGCTCTTCATGGGTACCGTACCTCAGCACGGACGTCAACAGGGGCAACTCCCTTTTCCTTGGTCTATGGCATAGAGGCAATCTTGCCTATTGAAGTCCAGATACCCTCTCTCCGGATAATGAAGGATGCAGGTTTGAGCGAAGATGACTGGATCCAGACTCGGCTTGATCAATTAAACCTAATTGACGAAAAGAGACTCACTGCTATTTGTCATGGTCAGACGTACCAAAAACGGATGATCAGGGCATTTAACAAGAAGGTCAGACGACAAGAGTATCAAGTCGGAGATCTGGTAATCAAGCGCATCATTCTTCCTCAAAGTGATCCCAGGGGCAAATGGACCCCCACGTACGAAGGGCCATTTGTGGTTAAACATATCTTCTCAGGAGGAGCTATGATTCTAACCACCATGGATGGTGACGACCTTCCTCACCCCGCCAATGCAGACATAGTAAAAAGATACTACGCATGAATTAAAGACCCGCTAGGTTGACACACCTAGGCAAAAATAAGGGCTTCCCGGCGAACCAAAAGGGTTCGGGCAAAAATAAGGGACGAAATGAAAAAATCTGTACACCCGGCAAGTTGAAAACCTGAAAAGGCGGCTTGGGCAAAAATAGGTATCCCGGTGGACTGAAAACCCGAAAGGGAGGTCCAGGAAAAAGTTAGGGACAAAGCGTAATACTATGTCTCATTGGATCACCTTGCATCCAGAATTCGGCATCAACTATCGGGCTCAGATGACTCCAATCAATCAGTTTCATCTTCAACTAAGCAGCAAAGTGATGAGACGCTTGAAGACATAAAGGCGATAGCAGAGTTGGAACCCAGTGGGATTATTTTTCACATAGCTGTTTTGTTTCCTTTTCAAAATTGTATAAACTCTATTTTGCTCGGCGGCGTTCTCTTACTAGGACGTCAGCCTCTTGTACAAAAAACGCCTATTTACAGGCAAATTCAAAAATCAATACAAATTCGCTTTGCAGACAAATTGCTATTTGTTTTTTCCTTTATCTGTTTTTGTTTTGCAAAGAACGTCCAATGTTCATTCTTGATATATGCATTTGACACTAATTGCTAATTATAAATATTTGCATGCGAAACAAAGGATTAATTACGGGTGACGACAGAAACAAGGGCAATAATAAGTTGTCTAAGTGGTTTAGTTGCTCTATCCACCAAGGTACTAAGGTAGGTTCGGCTAAAGAAAGTAACCAGGATACCTTCACTCCCCGTTGAGTAAGACAAGATTTAGCAATACTCTCCCCAAGCAGAGCTGGTCTCCCGTTAGCCCCGAAAAGACACATTGTTCCCCTAGCAAGTCAGCGATACTCTCCCCAAGTCGAGTTAGTCTACTGTCAGCCTTAAGGAAGTTGGGTATCCCCAGAAGATCTCAACATTCCCCAGCGGAGTATAGACATTCCTCAGCAAGCATCCCCGGCAGTCTTAATATAAGATTTGTTCCCCGGCGGAATACAGACACCCCAGTGGAACCATTCCCCAGTACAGTCCAAAGTTTCCCCAGGAAAGTGGAATCCATGTCCCTAGTAGATTCTGGAAGCTTGTCCCCAGTAGATTCTGGAAGCTTATCACCTGCAGAGTACATACGTCTCTCCCCGACTTTATTCAAAGGTTATTTCCCCACCAGGGTATAATTGGGTTATCCTTAGCTAATTACCACGGAAAGATCGTCCTCGGCGAAGTTCTTCCTATTCCCCAGCGGAGTTCATCAAATTCCCCAACATAACTTATCAGTGGAATCCCCAGCGGAGCTCTCATCAAAACCTCAACAAAGTATCTCTTCCCACAGAGTAATTCCCCGCAGAGTAATCTCTCCAACAAGTTTATTCCCCGACAGAGTCATCTTCTCCTACCGGTTTATTCTTGCAACCATCATTCCCAGCGGAAGCGAAGAACTCTACTCTTCGACATCAGCCCAGGATTTGATTTCCCGGCCTTCGTCAAGGATTTATTTTCCTAGTCGAAAACACATTCATAGACATTTCACATTTTATACATCCTGATACATACATATATGCAGCATATCACACGATCTCATTTATTTTTGAGAACATCATGACATCATGCATCTCATACATCATGACATTGCATGCAACTAATGTTTTGCCTTTTCAGGAAAAGGTCAATCCAAAGATGATTACTATCAACTATCGCAATTCCAGATTCGATACCTGTATCTAGCCAGGGCATATCTGTGAGTGATTTGATTGTAGATTCGACACTTGTATCCAGCCAGGGCATATCTGCATGAAGAGTTTCCAGATTCGATACCTGTATCCAGCCAGGGCATATCTGTAGACGACCAATTCCATATTCGATTCTTGTATCTAGCCAGGGAATATCCGTAGACGACAAATTCCAGATTCGATTCCTGTATTTAGCCAGGGCATATCTGTAGATGACAATTTCCAGATTCGATACCTGTATCCAGCCAGGGCATATTTATAGACGATAATTTCCATATTCGATACTGTGATACGGTGGGAGAACTGACTTGAGGTTTGCGTTTGTATTCGCAAATGTTGCGGTTAGCAAGAGTCGCCACCGACTTTTTATTTTATCCTAAGGAAAGGCTAAAAAGCACAGCAAAAACCTTTTGAGATGTTTTCCTGGGTTCGGGGAGTAGATTATAGAAAGGGAAGGTATTAGCACCCTTTCTATCCATGGTTATCCATGGGCTCTTAGTTACTTGCTTAGATCACTTGCCTTTTGTTTTCAATTGTTTTAAATGGTGCTTGAGTGTGTGGGTTTTGAAAATGTTTTGAAAAGATGCCAATGTGGTGGAAACCTTTGTAATGATCCATGTGGGGATGTATACAAAGATGTATGTCTTTTGAAAAGGTTTTCATTTGTTTTTGAAAGTTGTTTTGAAAGTGTTGTGGATTGTGGTTTTGAAATTAGGCAAGTGTTTTGTTTTGCAAGTTAATTCAAGTAACTAAGAGGTTATCTACTCCTAAATTTCTCAAAAAAAGATTATTGCTATGTTTTAACCCTTTTAACAAGTTTGCTCCACCATTGTATTTGGTGGGCAACCTTATGTTAGGATGTGAGAGGGACAGGCGCGGGTCATCGTTTAGACCATAATTGCAACGGCGTTAAATCTCTTTGGGCAATTTTCTTTAAGGGACTTGATCATTCAAATTGTTTGCTTTGAAAAGTTTTATCGAGGGACTATGATCATTCAAATTGTTTGCTTTGCCCAAAGACATTCAACATACAATATGGCCCATTTATTTGAAGGCAACAAGTGGAATACCCTAAGGGGTGCAAGTGTGATTTGTGTGTCCATTTTCATGCTTGTTTATCTTGTATTAGGTCAAACTATTTTTTATCGTTTTTTCGCATTTAAACCCTAATTCTAACATGTTATCATTAGAAAGCAATAAAGTGCGAAATTAAAATTATTAAGCTATTACAAAACCAAATATGGGAAAGGGGGTACAAATGTTCAAATGGGGATATTGACAAGAATTTAAATCTAAATTATTACATCATTTTGAATATTTGCAAGGTAAATAAATTGCATAATTAAATGGAAATTAAATAAATATGAGAAATGCAAAAAAAGAAAGTTTTTATATGTATGAGAAAAGTATGGTTTATGTAAAATAGAAAAGAAAATAGAAATTGTATTATTTTTGGAGTATTTTGAATTTAGGGTAAAAACCCTAATTTTAAGGAAAATGTATTATTATCTAATTAAATACAAATGTTTATTTATTATTTATGAAAATAAGATAAAATGAAGTATATTATGAAAAAAAAGTATTTTTGTATCAAATATTAATAAGAATGAAGAATTCAAGTATTTTTATATTTTTAACTTAAATATATTGATAAACATATATATATATATATATATATATATATATATATATATATATATATATATATATATATATATATATATATATATTAAATCTTAAATATGTATTATACACAAAATAAATATTTATTTAATATTTTAGTAAAATAAGTAAAAAGAGTATTTTTATGTGAAATATTTTCAGAAGGTAAATAAAAAATAAAAATTGTATTTACATTATTTTTATATTTATTCTAATAATAGTATATATATATTTATGTACAAACAAAGAAAATAAACAAATAAATATGCAATAAATGCAAAAAATGATGAAAAAATATTTTTAATTTTCTAATGTCATGAGAAAAAATAAACAAAGTCAACCAAAAAAGAAAAAGTCAAAAAGAGTCAAAAATGAAGCAAATGGGCTCAGGGGGTGTAAACATGGAAATAGGGTGTGAAAAGAAAATAAATCCAGGCCCAGCCCAGACCACTTCTTCTTCAACCTCTGTACAACATCCTTCAAGCAAAACACGCGTTTTTTACCTCTGGATTCCTGGACTTTCAAGCAAAACTCATAACATGAAAAGTGTAGAGCATTAAGAGACGGTTTCAACCATATAAAGAACATGACCTATCTCTCTAAGATGAGGGAGAATTTCTCCTCCCCCCATTTCTGACCTAACTTTTCATCAATGTTCAGACATGAAATTCTCTAAGCACACGAAATATAAATGAAATCTAAACATATGAGCATGTTCAGGGCTATGATTGTGACATGTTTTCTTCAAAAATCTAAAGCTAACAATGCCTAATAAGGGAGATAGAACTCCATGAATGTACCTGTTCAGTTGGAGTCGAGCTTTGCAATGGAGGATGTTTCAGAGTGAAATGATGACTTGTACAGCTTCCTTGAAGTGTAAGGATGCTTTTCCAATTCCTACTTTGTCTTGAAACTCCCTGAATCGAGCTAGTGAACTCCAACTGCAAAACAGAAAATTAAAAATGGTGAAGTGGCTTGGAGGTGTTACAGGTCTGATTTTAGGACATGGTTAGCTTGTATATGTTGTAGGGAAGGTAGAGGAAAAGGTTTGGATCAAAATGCTCGAAGGGATTGGGAGTTTGCACTCAAACTGTAGGGGTTCCCCTGTTTGAGCAGTTTCAAGGTGATTTTGAGATGGAGGGTGCTTTAGATGTTCAGGACTCGTGCAAAAGCTTGGATGTGGTCTATGGAATGTGTTTGATAACTTCTCTCTTCTGTCCCTAAGCTGAGATGAGAGATGGCATAAGTTATGGACTTTTTTTCTATCTTAAGCAACAAAAGCAAGTTGGTGGTTTTAGGTTAGTAGGGGGCCTCCTAATGTGCTGCATAAACATCTCTTGATCAGTGTGTTATGCACATAATCTTGTGCCAAGCAGATCTTCCATGTACTTGTTGGATTTCTAATTTGACATAAAGCTAATCTTTTCAAAAATGGAAAGTTCACTTTATCTAGTTTAGGATTAATCTTGCATACAATGCTTGCACTCAAAGAACAACACTTTAACACATTGAACATGCATTAAATTATTGAGTATGAAATGGTTCAAGGACCTGTAATCAAGCATAAAGCAAGCTAAGTTCAGATTTGCAAAGTTATGAACATGTTTTGATGAAGAACAAAAGTGAATTTTTGCCAACTTGTGAAATTCGAATCTCTCAAGTTATGAGGTTGTTTGATGAGTTCTTGGACATTTTGGAAATCTTGGAATGTGTACTACAATCCATTTTTGAAATGCAAATCAAAATTCCAAGTGGAAGGGTATGAAAAGTGGCCTTGAAGTGGGGTAGAAAACCTTGTCAAAATAGGTTAAATTTCACTAAGTTAAAAATGGTTTAGTGCCCTTATTCAAAAAATTATAACTTGAGATACAAGCTTCAAATGAGAAAACTTTGTGAATAAAAGTTGTAGATTATGCAACAAGCTACAACTTTCATGTTTTGACTTTTGTTTGAATCCAAATGGATCATGGTGAAAAGATGGGGCAAAGTTGGGAAAAAATTAGGGTTTTTCATAACTTAGAAAAATTCTAAGTTATGAAAAATTCCATTTTCAAACCCTAATTTGCATTTTGTGATTTCTTGGTGAACAAGTTTCATGATTTGGAATGTTTTTGATGAAAAATGAATCTTGACTCTTGATTTTGACCAAAAAGTCAAAGTTTGACTTTTCAGTATACAGTCAAAATTGATCAATTGACTGGGAAATTCAACTGTCAATCTTGTGTACTTGGGATCTTTTGAGCTTGATGAACATGTCAAGATAATTCCATGGGGTCCTTGAGTCCATATGTGAGCTTGGTTTGCCCTTGGTTAGGTCAAACAGTCAAAAATTGCCTTTGTGCAGTCAAAACCCTAAAAATGACCATTTTGCCCTTTTGGTGATCTGATCAAATTTCTTGTGGAATTGTGATCCAAACTTGATCAAATGGTCCATATGAGTTTATAATGTTGATGTGGGTCAAATTTCATGAGGTTTGACTGTCAATTGGCCACAGTTGACTTTTTCCCCAATACAGTTGATTTCTAGGTCAACTGTCCAATTGACTGGGCAAAACTTGGAATCAAGACTTGAAACTTGGCATGGGTAAACTTGGGAGTCCAATATGAAGCATGGAAGTCATCTCAGGAATTTTAGGTCAAAATATCCTTAGGCAAACACAAACCCTAATTTGAGTCCACAGTGCAAGGAGAAGCCTTGAGCAGAGGAAACCCTAACTGGATCTTGATCTTCAAAGGTCTTGTGATGAGACAATGTTGAGGAAATGGGAGGGCAAATTTTGGGGTACAACAGTTGCCCCTGTTCAATCTTCTTGGACCTGAAGAGTTAGATTGGCAAGTTTGCCTTTCGTGACTCGAGGGTGAAAGGAGATTGGACACTAGAGTGCCCGGAAATTTGCACTCGCATGTTGAAGTATCAACGGTGTGATGTCAGGAATGGGCTTATAGATGCCATTTGGAGAGGTGGTGAATATGGAGATGGGCTTATAGATGCCATCTGGAGATGTGACAGAACCTTGTCGGGAATGGGCTTATAGATGCCATTTGGAACTGTAGTGGTAGTTGATCGCATAAGAGATTCCTTAGCGAGAACTTGTGTATTTGAGAAAGACAGATGTTTTCCTGGCTTGTTACAGGTGTTTGATCTTCAGTCTCCTTATGCAGATATGCCCTGGCTGGATACAGGTATTGAATCTACAATTGGTCGCTCACAGATATGCCCTGGCTGGATACAGGAATCGAATCTTCGAACTCTTCAAACGTGCCCTGGCTAGATACAGGAATCGAGTCTGGAAATGTAGTCAACAGATATGCCCTGGCTGGATACAGGAATCGAATCTGGAAATGTTGTGGTTGATAGATGTTCCCTGGCTAGATACAGGTGTTGAATCTTCGAACTCTTCAGACGTGCCCTGGCTAGATACAGGAATCGAGTCTGGAAACTGATCACTCTCAGATGTGCCCTGGCTAGATACAGGAATCGAATCTGGAAATGTTGTAGTTGATAGATGTGCCCTGGCTAGATACAGGTGTCGAATCTTCGAACTCTTCAGACGTGCCCTGGCTAGATACAGGAATCGAGTCTGGAAACTGATCACTCTCAGATGTGCCCTGGCTAGATACAGGAATCGAATCTGGAATTGCGACAGTTGACGGTAATTGTTTTTGGGATTGTCTTTTTCCTGAAAAGGCAAAAACGTAAGTTGTATGCAATGTCATGATGTATGATATGCATGATATCATGATGTTCAACATGAGATTTTGTATGCGTTTCACCATGTATGTAAGCAAGATGTATGAAAATGTGAAATGTTTATGGATGTAATTTCGCCTTAGGAAAATAAATCCTTGACGATCGGCCGGAGAATTGCTCTGTCAAAGAGATACTTGGCCGAAGTTTTGATGCGAGGCCTGTTGAGGACTCTAATGATGGATTCCGCTGGGGATAATGACGATATACTCCGCTGGGGATTGGAGGAACTTTGCCGAGGGCGGTCTTCCGTGGTTTTTAGCTGAGGATAACCCAGTTATAAGTCCTTGTGAGGAAATAACTCTAAATAAAACTCGGGAGAGACGTCCGTGCTCTGTAGGGGATAAGCTTCCAAAATCTACTGGGGATGAGCTTTAAGACCTGCCGGGGAATGTTGTGTCCTTTTAGGATCGACGGGGAGCCAACTTTGCTTGGGGAAAGTACCGATGAATCTTGTTTTACTCTGCGGGGAGTTGAGATGTTTTGGTCACATTCTTCAGTTGAATCTACCTTGGTACTTCGGCGGACAAAACAACCAGACTGCACTAGACAACTTCACATTGCCCCTGTTTCTGATGTCACCTGTGATTAATCTCTTGTTTTATATGTAAACATTTATGAATCAGCAATTTTAATGTCAAATGCATATATCAAAAATGAACATTGGACGTTCTTCGCAAGATAAAATAGAAAAAGAAAACAATTGGCACTTTTAACTGAAAAGTATATTTGTATTGATTTAAACTTTTCCTGTGAATAGGCGTTTTTGTACAAGAGGCTGACATCCTAGTAAGAGGATATCGCCAAATAGTATAGAGTTTACAATTTTGAAAAAAAGGGAGCAAAACAGCTATGTGAACGATCCCACTGGGTTCCAACTCTGCTATTGCCTTTATGTCCTCGAACATCTCATCGCTTTGCTGCCTAGTTGAAGATGAAGCTGATTGGTCGATGCCGAAACCTGGAGCCAGATAGTTGATGCCGAATTCCGGATGCGAAGTGATCCAATGAGACATAGTGTTACGCTTTTATCCCTAACTTTTGCCTGGACCGCCCTTCCGGGTTTTCAGTCCACCGGGATACCCATTTTTGCCCAAGTCGCCCTTTCGGGTTTTCGACTTGCCGGGTGTACAGATTTTTATTCATTTCATCCCTTATTTTTGCCCGAACCCTTTTGGTTCGCCGGGAAGCCCTTATTTTTGCCTAGGTATGTCAACCTAGCGGGTCTTTTATTTATGCGTAGTATTTTTTCACTATGTCTGCATTGGCGGGGTGAGGAAGGTCGTCACCATCCATGGTGGTTAGGATCATGGCTCCTCCTGAGAACACACGTTTAACCACAAATGGCCCTTCGTATGTAGGGGTCCATTTGCCCCGGGGATCACTTTGAGGAAGGATGATACGTTTGATTACCAGGTCCCCAACTTGATATTCTTGTGGTCTGACTTTCTTGTTAAATGCCCTGATCATCCGTTTCTGATACGTTTGACCATGACAGATAGCAGTGAGCCTCTTTTCGTCAATCAGATTTAATTGATCAAGTCGTGTCTGGATCCAATCATCTTCATTCAGGTCTGCATCCTTCATTATCCGGAGAGAGGGTATCTGGATTTCAATTGGCAAGACTGCCTCCATGCCATAGACCAAGGAGAAGGGAGTTGCCCCGGTGGACATCCTTGCTGAGGTGCGGTACCCATGAAGAGCGAACGGTAACATCTCGTGCCAATCTTTATAGGTCACTGTCATCTTCTGCACAATTTTCTTGATATTTTTATTGGCTGCCTCTACAGCCCCATTCATCTTCGGCCGGTAGGGAGAAGAATTGTGGTGCTGTATCTTGAATTGTTCACAGAGTTCAGTGATCATTTTGTTGTTGAGATTGGTACCATTGTCCGTAATGATTCTTTCCGGGACACCATACCGACAGATCAGATTATGCCGGATGAAACGTGCCACGACGCTCTTGGTTACTGTGGCATAGGAAGCTGCCTCAACCCACTTCGTGAAGTAATCGATCGCCACCAAGATGAAGCGATGCCCATTGGATGTCGTCGGTCGGATCTCACCGATCATGTTTATCCCCCACATTGCAAACGGCCAAGGTGCCGTCAGGACATTCAAAGGAACCGGAGGGATATGCACCTTGTCAGCATAGATCTGGCATTTATGACAAGTTCGGGAGTGTTGGTAACAATCGGCTTCCATTGTGGACCAGAAATATCCTGCCCGAAGGATTTTCTTAGCCATGGTGTGTCCACTGGAATGTGTTCCAAATGTACCTTCGTGCAGTTCCATCATGATTTTCTCCGCTTCAGCCTTATCCACACAACGCAGCAGAGTCGAATCATGATTCCGTTTGTAGAGAATGCCGTTGCTGAGGAAGAATTTTGCAGCAAACCTCCTCATGAACTTCTTATCATTGACAGACGCACCTTCGGGGTATTCCTGAGCTTCCAAGTACCTCTTCACCTCGTGATACCAGGGTTTTTCAGTCACCTTCTCAGCCTCTAACTCACAACAGTACGCCGGTTCATCCAACTTCCAGATAATGATTCGGGGAGCCTCATTGTCCCATTTAACTTTGAACATTGAAGACATCGTGGCTAGTACGTCCGCTAGCTGATTCTCCTCTCTAGGGAAGTGTTCGAAAGTTATCTCTTCAAAGTGGGGAAGCAAGGTCGACACATACTCCTTGTAAGGAATAAGATTCGGGTGTTTCGTATCCCACTCGCCTTTGATCTGATTGATCACGAGAGCGGAATCTCCGAAGACACTTAGAAATTTTATCCTTAAGTCGATTGCAGCTTGTAAACCCATGATACATGCCTCATATTCTGCCATGTTGTTGGTGCAGCTGAAACATAATCGGGCGGTGAGGGGAGTATGAGTTCCTTTGGGAGATATGATTACAGCGCCGACGCCGTTACCCAAAGCATTGGAGGCTCCATCAAAATGCATAGACCATCGGGATCCTTCCTCAGGTCCTTCATCCGGTCCAGGTACTTCACAGTCAGTTACCACCATGATGTCTTCGTCCGGAAAATCAAAATTCAGTGATTGGTAATCGTCCACAGGTTGGTGTGCCAAATGCTCCGCCAGTACACTTCCCTTAATTGCTTTCTAAGTTGTATACTGGATATCATATTCTGTTAAGATCATTTGCCATCTCGCTATTCTTCCAGACAGAGCGGGCTTTTCAAATATGTACTTGATGGGATCCATCTTTGAAATCAATAAAGTAGTGTGAGTCAGCATATACTGTCTCAGCCGGCGAGCAGCCCATACAAGAGCGCAGCAAGTTTTCTCAAGCAGTGAGTAACGAGACTCACAGTCGGTAAACTTTTTGCTCAAGTAATAAATAGCGTGCTCTTTTCGGCCAGACTCGTCATGCTGCCCCAGCACACACCCCATTGAATTATCAAGCACTGTCAAGTATAGTATCAGAGGTCTTCCTTCCACCGGTGGCATAAGAATGGGTGGCTCTTGGAGATATTCCTTTATTCTTTCAAAGGCGGCCTGACATTCATCATTCCAGCGTACTACTTGATCTTTCTTCAGCAATTTGAAGATTGGCTCACAAGTAGCGGTCAGATGTGAGATGAATCGGGCAATGTAATTCAGTCGTCCCAGGAAACCTCTGACTTCTTTCTCTGTTTTTGGAGTCGGCATCTCTTGTATGGATTTTACCTTGGCAGGGTCCACCTGAATACCTTTATCACTTACAATGAAACCTAGCAACTTTCCGGATCTTACCCCAAAGGTGCATTTGTTGGGATTCAACCTTAGCTTGTATAACTTGAGTCGGTCAAACAACTTCCTCAGATGGTCAAGGTGCTCCTCCTCCGTTTGAGACCTCGCAATCATGTCATCAACGTATACCTCAATCTCATGATGGATCATATCATGAAATAAAGCAACCATGGCACGTTGATAGGTTGCCCCAGCATTTTTCAATCCGAATGGCATGACCTTATAACAGAAGGTGCCCCACTGAGTCACAAAGGTAGTCTTCTCCATATCCTCTGGAGCCATCTTGATCTGATTATACCCCGAAAAACCATCCATGAAGGAGAACACCTTGTGTTGAGCTGTATTGTCAACAAGGACATCAATGTGAGGTAGGGGAAGTCATCCTTGGGGCTGGCCCTGTTCAAATCCCTGTAGTCGACACACATTCTGACTTTACCGTCCTTCTTCGGTACTGGCACCACATTGGCAACCCACTGGGGGTAGGAAGTCACTGCAAGGAACCCGGCATCAAACTGTTTCATGACCTCGGCCTTGATCTTCTCAGACATCTCTGGACGCATCCGTCGGACTTTTTGCTTTACCGGAGGGCAATCTTCCTTGGTTGGCAGGTGGTGAACTACAATGTCGGCATCCAAACCAGGCATATCTTCATAGGACCAAGCAAAAATTTCCATGTAATCCTGTAGCATCTGTATCAATCGTTGCTTCACGCTGAGCTCTAGATTGGCACCAATCTTGACCTCTTTCCTATCTGTCTCAGTACCCAGGTTAATTGTTTCCACCGGCTCTTCATGTGGTTGAATAGCTCTCTCTTCCTGGAGTAGCAGTCTTGCGAGTTCACCAGGCACTTCGCAATCATCTTCACCTTCGTCTTCGGCCAAGTTGATCGGATTTTCGAAGTCATAACTGGCGGTAGCAGAGCTGTTACTAGTGAGATCCAGAGTGGATTGAAACCTGTATTAGTGAGTGTGTGTAAATATAGCTGTTTTGCAATATATATAACACAGAAAGGAAAAGAGCACAAGATTTGAAATGCAACAAATGTCCAATGTTTTGATTGATGATATATGAAAATGTCATACAAAAAAGCCCTCACAAATGGAGCTACGATGCCCCGGGTAGGACACCGAGCCAACAAAGTTTTAACATATTGTTTGTTACAAATTTGGAAATCAAAAGAAATCAATTACTGCGTGACAAATGTGATAGGGGTAAAATCCTTTGCCGTCCAGTTGCTTGGTCCGTCGTTGGTAGTCGGGTAGATTCAACTGTCAAACTCTGCTTCCTCTACATCCTCCTCGATAGCATTTACCCTTGAGCTGGAAATAAACACCGGAGCCTTTCTGATCTTCTCTTTGCGCACATCCCTCTGAGCCTCCGCAGTAAAGCCTAGCCCAAACTTGTCGTTCTTCTGAGTGAAGTCAGGAAGCTGACCCCAGTTTGCACAATCGCCTTTCTGAACCACAGCCCGGGCGTCCTTTAGGGAAGCCATCTTCAAGGAAACATTCTCTTCGACTGTTGTTTCTGCAGCTGCTGAAATTGGATGCACCTCCTCGAAATGCTGAAAGGGGGTTTCAATAAACTCCCCATCCATCTCAATGTACCTAAAGGAATTCAAATGGCTCACCATATACTCCTCTTCTCCTTGCACAGTGACGATCTTCCCCCTGACAGGATACTTCAGCTTCTGGTGCAAGGTGGAGGTCACTGCCCCAGCTTTATGGATCCAAGGTCGACCCAGTAGACAAGAGTACGATGGACGTATATCCATTACATAAAAAGTAGAGTCGAACACTTGAGAGCCCACACGAATAGGGATGTTAACCTCTCCATGAACCATCCTTTTGGAACCGTCAAAGGCCCTGACGATGATATTGCTGGGTTTCAACTCCAGGCCTTCATAATCCAGACGATCTAAAGCCTTTTTCGGTAGAACATTCAGAGAAGATCCAGTATCCACCAATACATGCGCCAGAGTAGTGCCCCTGCATTCGATAGAGACATGCAGGGCGTCGTTGTGGTCTCTTCCCTTCGCGGTCAGGTCAGCATCTGAAAAACCCAAGCCATTGTCTGCTGTCAGATTTGCTATGCAATCAGTGAACTGGATTGCAGACGTCTCCTGCGGCACATGGGCCATCTTGAGAAATGAGATCAAGGCCTTAGCATGGGCCTCGGAGCATAGCAATAAGGAGAGCAGGGAGATCTTGGAGGGCGTATGCCCCAGCTGCTCGACAACATTAAAATCACTCTTCTTTATTATTTTCAGAATCTCCTCCATTTCTTGTCGGGAGGCCTCAGCATTGATAGGTATTGGTGCCTCCATTCGGGCAGGCTCTTCTTCAATCCCTTTGCCCCGAGCATTTGATGACTCGGCAGCAGGGGGAACAACTTGATCAGCAACAGGAACAGGTAAACTTGTAGGTTTTATAAGGAGGGGTCTTCGAGTAGCGGGTGGTGCAATGTCAGGCGAGAAAAGCCTGCCACTGCGGGTAACTTTGGCTGGACCAGTGATATCGCAGATACTGGCGCCAGTGTCGAATTCTTGTTTGATTCCATTCACATACACGTCTGCCCCATAATGCCAGGGGACAGCTTTATCAGATACGTAGGGGAGAGGCCCCGGAACAGTAATAATCACAGGTGCAACAGTCATGATTTGAACAGGCTTCTTCGGGAGAGCCTTGATTGGATTTTTGAAGATGGTAATCACAGAAACTTCTTTCATCGGAACCAATTGAACAGCAGTCTTTTTGAATAGAATTTCCTTGCTATCCATTAGGCTTTGGACGCCTAACCTCAGCAAGGGGCAATCAGATGGGGAAACAGCACAGAACAGGCAACCATCACTGCAACCCGGAAATAAACCGGCCCGCAGTAGGTTCTTCTTGACAGTCTTCAGAGGGGTGACAACTTCATTTACCGAAACAGCGTACATTTCTTCCTCAATGGCATTTACTCTATGCTGGGGCATAGGAGCAGTTACAACATTTGGTCTTTCCGGTGCTTCAAACTGAATTTCCTTTGCGTCGATCAGATCTTGCACTTTGTTTCTCAAGGCCCAGCAATCATCAGTAGTGTGCCCGGGACTATCAGAATGATAAGCACACCGGGCATTCGGGTTATACTTAGGGGACGCAGTGTTGACGACCTTAGGAGCTTCTTTGAGGGTCACCAGGTTGGTGGATAACAGTTGGGGTAAAATTTGAGATAAGGTCATACTCAGCCGAGTATACTGCCTCTTGGGCCTTTCGCTTCTTTGTTGATTGTACTGCTGAGGAGCAGCAACAGGTTTGGAGATGACCAAAGCATTGACGGCTTGGCGACTTTCGGGCTTGACTTGTCTTCTAGGACCATAGACGGCACTTGCTTCTTTCTTAAACGGCCTCTTCTCAGCACTTGGGGAGGCAGCCTTTTGTATCTTGCCGGACCTGATGCCAGCTTCAATTCTTTCTCCCGTCAATATTAAATCTGTAAACCCAGCGGAGGAGTTACCAACCAAATGATTGAAAAACGGACCAGACAATGTCCCAAGGAACATATCAACCAGCTCTCGATCAGTTAATGGAGGCTGCACCCTGCCAGCTAAATCTCTCCATTTTTGAGCGTACTCTTTGAACCCTTCACCCGTCCCTAGAGACATACCCTGAAGTTGGGTACGCGTAGGAGCGAGATCAGAATTGTATTGGTATTGTCTGTAGAATGCGGTTGCTAAATCTTCCCAGTGTCGGATACTGGTTCCATCTAATTGGTAGAACCATTCGAGCTGTGACCCCGAGAGGCTATCTTGGAAGAAGTGAATCCAGAGGTTCTTATCTGCCGTGTAAGGTTGGATTTTCCTTACGTACGACCTTAGATGTAGCTTCGGGCAGGAGACCCCATCATACTTGGCGAAGGCAGGCGCCTTAAACTTGTGTGGAATTACTACTCCAGAAGATAATCTCAAATCTCTGAAATCCAGCCCCGGCACATTCTGAATCTCCATGGCGCTCAAGCGGTCCTCCAATTGCTTGTATCTGTCAGCAGCAGGTGGGTATTGTTCGTCATTATAGTCCGTCTCGTTGTCGGAGACTGCGGGACTAGGAGCTCCTCCCCCTTGGGGACTGTTTTTCTCAGCAGAAGAAGTGGTTGGATCAGCTTCATTGTGGAGTGTGTTCCCAAATCTGCGTCCGGTGTTGAACAATGCAGTCCTCTTTTTCTTCTTCTTCTTCAGGAGTAGAGTCTTCAACTCTTACTGACCTTGGGCTAGGCTTAGGACCATTTCTTGAAACTGTGCACTTTGAGCCTGAAGGGCCTTGATTGCCTGCTCACTGGATGAGTCTGGATTCATGATGACTGTTCACACAAACAGCGAAGAAAATTAAGCAACCTGTGAAATAGGGTACCTGCTATGCATATGGTGCAATGGAATGCGTATGTATGCAATGCATTCAAGGATTTAGAATATTCAAAATTTGTTGTAGACAAAAAGGAACGCACGTCATATTAATAAGGAGAAATTCGTTAGTACATAAATGCCTCATGGGCCAAATATTACAAAATGACTTCTCAAGACAAAAAAACATTGCGCATCCTCTTTGGTGCGATGTAGGTGTTGAGATTCCTCTCCTCGTGCAGTAGGCGGGTGAGTTCCAGGACCTTCTTTTCACTAGCATGTAGACTGGCCTCAAGAGAATTTCGTTCTTCCTTAAGCTGGATCCAGCTCTTCTGCATCTCTTCCCAGGACGTGGGCATGTCAGGATGTTGAATGGTGTAGGACACTTCTCCTTCCAAGACTGGTTCCTTGATCACAGGGAGCATATGAGGATAAGGCATTACTAACTTCTGGGAGCGGGCTCGTACCCACTTGAGATAAGGTTCCAACGGGATGGAGTTCCTGTGCCCCAGTGTCTTGCTGTCTATCCTACTTGGCGTCCTCCAAGCTCTGATAAATCTCTGACGAAGTCCTTGAGTATCGTTGTCGAACTCAAAAGCTATGTTAGGAATTAACATGTCATGAGGGCCATCCTTTCGAGCGTAACCAAACTGTCTCCAAGCCAAGCATGGGTTGTAAGTAATACCTCCTTTGATTCCAAATAAAGGAACATTAGGGTACTCCCCGCAACGATCAATGATAGTGACGTCTTCCCTGGACCTAGGGCACCAATGTATATCCGCATGTGTGAGAGTCATTAACCGTTGTGACCACCTCAAACCCCGTTCGTTCTTCAAAACTGATTGTGGAAGGTGCGAAATAAACCACCTTCCCAGGAGAGGAGTGCAACACATGAGGACACCCCTTCTTCTCATGGTTCGAGTGTAACATGAGTGAAGGATGTCCCCCAGCAACGTAGGTATAGGATTCCTGGTCATGAAGATCTGGACAGCACTGATATCAATAAGCTGATCTGGGTTAGGGAATAACACCAAACCATAGATAAGGAGGGCCATAACTTCTTCAAAAGCTTGTAGGTCAAGGGAGTTCCAACATTCTTGGGCCTTATCAAACAGAAACCTGGCTAAGAACCCCTTGATTCCACTTCTAACTTCCCAATGCCCCTTGAGGCCAGATGGCTGTAGGTGCAAGGCTTTAGCAATCTCTTCAAGCTTAGGTTCCTCTTCCGTACCGTTGTAGGGTAGTTGATCAAGGATAGGGACCTTCAGAAGTCGGGAGAACTCTTCCAATGTAGGCACCAACTGATAATCCGGGAAGGTGAAGCAGTGATGCAGAGGGTCAAAGAACTGGAACAAGACTTTTATCATATCTTCCTCAATGTTGGTGTTAACCAAGCTGATGAGTCTTCCATGTCTCTCACTGAATGAAGAACCCTCGGGAATCCTGGACATAATTTCCTTAAGCTGAGGAGGTATCCTTACAAGGCTAATCTGAATTGTCTTTCTGCGAGCAGTTTCCATGTCCTATAAAACAAGAACAAAGATGAAGATTCGAAACCCTTGAAATGGTTAGTCAATGCTCATGATGTTGCATGATGTTATGATGCTATGATTAAACGCACCACAGATATTTACAAAGATAAACATGTAAGGCACACAAGGCACACAAGACAAGCCCTTAGGGTTTAGGGCCAGCATGGGGCCTGGGTAGTACCCTCTTGAAGTTTGGTGGGCTCAACCTGTCCTATTAGAAGTAACCGGGTTCTAAAGGCCCCAATATCACTGGATTACTTTCATTGTTCATCGTTTCGATTTAGCCACTGAACTGGCGACCGAAATATTCCAGGAAAGCAACCCTCAATTGAGTGTAGTATCGAGTATCAACCAACCTCGGACTGCACCAAAGTCAGTTATCTCACTACCCTAAAAAAAGCCAAGATGGTTCAATTAAGGTTCCTAAGGTTAGTTGATGCTTCATGACACCACACCGCGGCCCCGTACTCTCCTTGACTGAACTCAAGGGTTACCGGTACACACCAAAGTGCCACATCAACGTAGCAGACTGCTTCAACCATGTCGGTATACCCCGCACAGCTCCCTCACAGCCTTGTTGCTACTTTCTAAGAAGGTATCCCCAGATCCGGGTTAGGATCTATGAAACTCCGATACAAAGCCCACAAATATAAAAGCAAACAAAGCAAACAATTGAAAACAAAGGTGATCTAAACCCTAAGGTTACTCCACTTTAAAAGTATTTTCCCCAGCAGAGTCGCCAGTTCTGTGATACGGTGGGAGAACTGACTTGAGGTTTGCGTTTGTATTCGCAAATGTTGCGGTTAGCAAGAGTCGCCACCGACTTTTTATTTTATCCTAAGGAAAGGCTAAAAAGCACAGCAAAAACCTTTTGAGATGTTTTCCTGGGTTCGGGGAGTAGATTATAGAAAGGGAAGGTATTAGCACCCTTTCTATCCATGGTTATCCATGGGCTCTTAGTTACTTGCTTAGATCACTTGCCTTTTGTTTTCAATTGTTTTAAATGGTGCTTGAGTGTGTGGGTTTTGAAAATGTTTTGAAAAGATGCCAATGTGGTGGCAACCTTTGTAATGATCCATGTAGGGATGTATAAAAAGATGTATGTCTTTTGAAAAGGTTTTCATTTGTTTTTGAAAGTTGTTTTGAAAGTGTTGTGGATTGTGGTTTTGAAATTAGGCAAGTGTTTTGTTTTGCAAGTTAATTCAAGTAACTAACAGGTTATCTACTCCTAAATTTCTCAAAAAAAGATTATTGCTATGTTTTAACCCTTTTAACAAGTTTGCTCCACCATTGTATTTGGTGGGCAACCTTATGTTAGGATGTGAGAGGGACAGGCGCGGGTCATCGTTTAGACCATAATTGCAACGGCGTTAAATGTCTTTGGGCAATTTTCTTTAAGGGACTTGATCATTCAAATTGTTTGCTTTGAAAAGTTTTATCGAGGGACTATGATCATTCAAATTGTTTGCTTTGCCCAAAGACATTCAACATACAATATGGCCCATTTATTTGAAGGCAACAAGTGGAATACCCTAAGGGGTGCAAGTGTGATTTGTGTGTCCATTTTCATGCTTGTTTATCTTGTATTAGGTCAAACTATTTTTTATCGTTTTTTCGCATTTAAACCCTAATTCTAACATGTTATCATTAGAAAGCAATAAAGTGCGAAATTAAAATTACTAAGCTATTACAAAACCAAATATGGGAAAGGGGGTACAAATGTTCAAATGGGGATATTGACAAGAATTTAAATCTAAATTATTACATCATTTTGAATATTTGCAAGGTAAATAAATTGCATAATTAAATGGAAATTAAATAAATATGAGAAATGCAAAAAAAGAAAGTTTTTATATGTATGAGAAAAGTATGGTTTATGTAAAATAGAAAAGAAAATAGAAATTGTATTATTTTTGGAGTATTTTGAATTTAGGGTAAAAACCCTAATTTTAAGGAAAATGTATTATTATCTAATTAAATACAAATGTTTGTTTATTATTTATGAAAATAAGATAAAATGAAGTATATTATGAAAAAAAAGTATTTTTGTATCAAATATTAATAAGAATGAAGAATTCAAGTATTTTTATATTTTTAACTTAAATATATTGATAAACATATATATATATATATATATATATATATATATATATATATATATATATATATATATATATATATATATATATATATATATATATATATATATATATATATATATATATATATATATATATATATATATATATATATATATATATTAAATCTTAAATATGTATTATACACAAAATAAATATTTATTTAATATTTTAGTAAAATAAGTAAAAAGAGTATTTTTATGTGAAATATTTTCAGAAGGTAAATAAAAAATAAAAATTGTATTTACATTATTTTTATATTTATTCTAATAATAGTATATATATATTTATGTACAAACAAAGAAAATAAACAAATAAATATGCAATAAATGCAAAAAATGATGAAAAAATATTTTTAATTTTCTAATGTCATGAGAAAAAATAAACAAAGTCAACCAAAAAAGAAAAAAGTCAAAAAGAGTCAAAAATGAAGCAAATGGGCTCAGGGGGTGTAAACATGGAAATAGGGTGTGAAAAGAAAATAAATCCAGGCCCAGCCCAGACCACTTCTTCTTCAACCTCTGTACAACATCCTTCAAGCAAAACACGCGTTTTTTATCTCTGGATTCCTGGACTTTCAAGCAAAACTCATAACATGAAAAGTGTAGAGCATTAAGAGACGGTTTCAACCATATAAAGAACATGACCTATCTCTCTAAGATGAGGGAGAATTTCTCCTCCCCCCATTTCTGACCTAACTTTTCATCAATGTTCAAACATGAAATTCTCTAAGCACACGAAATATAAATGAAATCTAAACATATGAGCATGTTCAGGGCTATGATTGTGACATGTTTTCTTCAAAAATCTAAAGCTAACAATGCCTAATAAGGGAGATAGAACTCCATGAATGTACCTGTTCAGTTGGAGTCGAGCTTTGCAATGGAGGATGTTTCAGAGTGAAATGATGACTTGTACAGCTTCCTTGAAGTGTAAGGATGCTTTTCCAATTCCTACTTTGTCTTGAAACTCCCTGAATCGAGCTAGTGAACTCCAACTGCAAAACAGAAAATTAAAAATGGTGAAGTGGCTTGGAGGTGTTACAGGTCTGATTTTAGGACATGGTTAGCTTGTATATGTTGTAGGGAAGGTAGAGGAAAAGGTTTGGATCAAAATGCTCGAAGGGATTGGGAGTTTGCACTCAAACTGCAGGGGTTCCCCTGTTTGAGCAGTTTCAAGGTGATTTTGAGATGGAGGGTGCTTTAGATGTTCAGGACTCGTGCAAAAGCTTGGATGTGGTCTATGGAATGTGTTTGATAACTTCTCTCTTCTGTCCCTAAGCTGAGATGAGAGATGGCATAAGTTATGGACTTTTTTTCTATCTTAAGCAACAAAAGCAAGTTGGTGGTTTTAGGTTAGTAGGGGGCCTCCTAATGTGCTGCATAAACATCTCTTGATCAGTGTGTTATGCACATAATCTTGTGCCAAGCAGATCTTCCATGTACTTGTTGGATTTCTAATTTGACATAAAGCTAATCTTTTCAAAAATGGAAAGTTCACTTTATCTAGTTTAGGATTAATCTTGCATACAATGCTTGCACTCAAAGAACAACACTTTAACACATTGAACATGCATTAAATTATTGAGTATGAAATGGTTCAAGGACCTTTAATCAAGCATAAAGCAAGCTAAGTTCAGATTTGCAAAGTTATGAACATGTTTTGATGAAGAACAAAAGTGAATTTTTGCCAACTTGTGAAATTCGAATCTCTCAAGTTATGAGGTTGTTTGATGAGTTCTTGGACATTTTGGAAAGCTTGGAATGTGTACTACAATCCATTTTTGAAATGCAAATCAAAATTCCAAGTGGAAGGGTATGAAAAGTGGCCTTGAAGTGGGGTAGAAAACCTTGTCAAAATAGGTTAAATTTCACTAAGTTAAAAATGGTTTAGTGCCCTTATTCAAAAAATTATAACTTGAGATACAAGCTTCAAATGAGAAAACTTTGTGAATCAAAGTTGTAGATTATGCAACAAGCTACAACTTTCATGTTTTGACTTTTGTTTGAATCCAAATGGATCATGGTGAAAAGATGGGGCAAAGTTGGGAAAAAATTAGGGTTTTTCATAACTTAGAAAAATTCTAAGTTATGAAAAATTCCATTTTCAAACCCTAATTTGCATTTTGTGATTTCTTGGTGAACAAGTTTCATGATTTGGAATGTTTTTGATGAAAAATGAATCTTGACTCTTGATTTTGACCAAAAAGTCAAAGTTTGACTTTTCAGTATACAGTCAAAATTGATCAATTGACTGGGAAATTCAACTGTCAATCTTGTGTACTTGGGATCTTTTGAGCTTGATGAACATGTCAAGATAATTCCATGGGGTCCTTGAGTCCATATGTGAGCTTGGTTTGCCCTTGGTTAGGTCAAACAGTCAAAAATTGCCTTTGTGCAGTCAAAACCCTAAAAATGACCATTTTGCCCTTTTGGTGATCTGATCAAATTTCTTGTGGAATTGTGATCCAAACTTGATCAAATGGTCCATATGAGTTTATAATGTTGATGTGGGTCAAATTTCATGAGGTTTGACTGTCAATTGGCCACAGTTGACTTTTTCCCCAATACAGTTGATTTCTAGGTCAACTGTCCAATTGACTGGGCAAAACTTGGAATCAAGACTTGAAACTTGGCATGGGTAAACTTGGGAGTCCAATATGAAGCATGGAAGTCATCTCAGGCATTTTAGGTCAAAATATCCTTAGGCAAACACAAACCCTAATTTGAGTCCACAGTGCAAGGAGAAGCCTTGAGCAGAGGAAACCCTAACTGGATCTTGATCTTCAAAGGTCTTGTGATGAGACAATGTTGAGGAAATGGGAGGGCAAATTTTGGGGTACAACAGTTGCCCCTGTTCAATCTTCTTGGACCTGAAGAGTTAGATTGGCAAGTTTGCCTTTCGTGACTCGAGGGTGAAAGGAGATTGGACACTAGAGTGCCCGGAAATTTGCACTCGCATGTTGAAGTATCAACGGTGTGATGTCAGGAATGGGCTTATAGATGCCATTTGGAGAGGTGGTGAATATGGAGATGGGCTTATAGATGCCATCTGGAGATGTGACAGAACCTTGTCGGGAATGGGCTTATAGATGCCATTTGGAACTGTAGTGGTAGTTGATCGCATAAGAGATTCCTTAGCGAGAACTTGTGTATTTGAGAAAGACAGATGTTTTCCTGGCTTGTTACAGGTGTTTGATCTTCAGTCTCCTTATGCAGATATGCCCTGGCTGGATACAGGTATTGAATCTACAATTGGTCGCTCACAGATATGCCCTGGCTGGATACAGGAATCGAATCTTCGAACTCTTCAAACGTGCCCTGGCTAGATACAGGAATCGAGTCTGGAAATGTAGTCAACAGATATGCCCTGGCTGGATACAGGAATCGAATCTGGAAATGTTGTGGTTGATAGATGTTCCCTGGCTAGATACAGGTGTTGAATCTTCGAACTCTTCAGACGTGCCCTGGCTAGATACAGGAATCGAGTCTGGAAACTGATCACTCTCAGATGTGCCCTGGCTAGATACAGGAATCGAATCTGGAAATGTTGTAGTTGATAGATGTGCCCTGGCTAGATACAGGTGTCGAATCTTCGAACTCTTCAGACGTGCCCTGGCTAGATACAGGAATCGAGTCTGGAAACTGATCACTCTCAGATGTGCCCTGGCTAGATACAGGAATCGAATCTGGAATTGCGACAGTTGACGGTAATTGTTTTTGGGATTGTCTTTTTCCTGAAAAGGCAAAAACGTAAGTTGTATGCAATGTCATGATGTATGATATGCATGATATCATGATGTTCAACATGAGATTTTGTATGCGTTTCACCATGTATGTAAGCAAGATGTATGAAAATGTGAAATGTTTATGGATGTAATTTCGCCTTAGGAAAATAAATCCTTGACGATCGGCCGGAGAATTGCTCTGTCAAAGAGATACTTGGCCGAAGTTTTGATGCGAGGCCTGTTGAGGACTCTAATGATGGATTCCGCTGGGGATAATGACGATATACTCCGCTGGGGATTGGAGGAACTTTGCCGAGGGCGGTCTTCCGTGGTTTTTAGCTGAGGATAACCCAGTTATAAGTCCTTGTGAGGAAATAACTCTAAATAAAACTCGGGAGAGACGTCCGTGCTCTGTAGGGGATAAGCTTCCAAAATCTACTGGGGATGAGCTTTAAGACCTGCCGGGGAATGTTGTGTCCTTTTAGGATCGACGGGGAGCCAACTTTGCTTGGGGAAAGTACCGATGAATCTTGTTTTACTCTGCGGGGAGTTGAGATGTTTTGGTCACATTCTTCAGTTGAATCTACCTTGGTACTTCGGCGGACAAAACAACCAGACTGCACTAGACAACTTCACATTGCCCCTGTTTCTGATGTCACCTGTGATTAATCTCTTGTTTTATATGTAAACATTTATGAATCAGCAATTTTAATGTCAAATGCATATATCAAAAATGAACATTGGACGTTCTTCGCAAGACAAAATAGAAAAAGAAAACAATTGGCACTTTTAACTGAAAAGTATATTTGTATTGATTTAAACTTTGCCTGTGAATAGGCGTTTTTGTACAAGAGGCTGACATCCTAGTAAGAGGATATCGCCAAATAGTATAGAGTTTACAATTTTGAAAAAAAGGGAGCAAAACAGCTATGTGAACGATCCCACTGGGTTCCAACTCTGCTATTGCCTTTATGTCCTCGAACATCTCATCGCTTTGCTGCCTAGTTGAAGATGAAGCTGATTGGTCGATGCCGAAACCTGGAGCCAGATAGTTGATGCCGAATTCCGGATGCGAAGTGATCCAATGAGACATAGTGTTACGCTTTTATCCCTAACTTTTGCCTGGACCGCCCTTCCGGGTTTTCAGTCCACCGGGATACCCATTTTTGCCCAAGTCGCCCTTTCGGGTTTTCGACTTGCCGGGTGTACAGATTTTTATTCATTTCATCCCTTATTTTTGCCCGAACCCTTTTGGTTCGCCGGGAAGCCCTTATTTTTTCCTAGGTATGTCAACCTAGCGGGTCTTTTATTTATGCGTAGTATTTTTTCACTATGTCTGCATTGGCGGGGTGAGGAAGGTCGTCACCATCCATGGTGGTTAGGATCATGGCTCCTCCTGAGAACACACGTTTAACCACAAATGGCCCTTCGTATGTAGGGGTCCATTTGCCCCGGGGATCACTTTGAGGAAGGATGATACGTTTGATTACCAGGTCCCCAACTTGATATTCTTGTGGTCTGACTTTCTTGTTAAATGCCCTGATCATCCGTTTCTGATACGTTTGACCATGACAGATAGCAGTGAGCCTCTTTTCGTCAATCAGATTTAATTGATCAAGTCGTGTCTGGATCCAATCATCTTCATTCAGGTCTGCAT
Source organism: Vicia faba (assembly GCA_948472305.1). Taxonomy (NCBI): domain Eukaryota; kingdom Viridiplantae; phylum Streptophyta; class Magnoliopsida; order Fabales; family Fabaceae; genus Vicia; species Vicia faba. The sequence goes on along the minus strand of OX451740.1, from coordinate 1,276,529,631 downwards.
CCTTCATTATCCGGAGAGAGGGTATCTGGATTTCAATTGGCAAGACTGCCTCCATGCCATAGACCAAGGAGAAGGGAGTTGCCCCGGTGGACATCCTTGCTGAGGTGCGGTACCCATGAAGAGCGAACGGTAACATCTCGTGCCAATCTTTATAGGTCACTGTCATCTTCTGCACAATTTTCTTGATATTTTTATTGGCTGCCTCTACAGCCCCATTCATCTTCGGCCGGTAGGGAGAAGAATTGTGGTGCTGTATCTTGAATTGTTCACAGAGTTCAGTGATCATTTTGTTGTTGAGATTGGTACCATTGTCCGTAATGATTCTTTCCGGGACACCATACCGACAGATCAGATTATGCCGGATGAAACGTGCCACGACGCTCTTGGTTACTGTGGCATAGGAAGCTGCCTCAACCCACTTCGTGAAGTAATCGATCGCCACCAAGATGAAGCGATGCCCATTGGATGCTGTCGGTCGGATCTCACCGATCATGTTTATCCCCCACATTGCAAACGGCCAAGGTGCCGTCAGGACATTCAAAGGAACCGGAGGGATATGCACCTTGTCAGCATAGATCTGGCATTTATGACAAGTTCGGGAGTGTTGGTAACAATCGGCTTCCATTGTGGACCAGAAATATCCTGCCCGAAGGATTTTCTTAGCCATGGTGTGTCCACTGGAATGTGTTCCAAATGTACCTTCGTGCAGTTCCATCATGATTTTCTCCGCTTCAGCCTTATCCACACAACGCAGCAGAGTCGAATCATGATTCCGTTTGTAGAGAATGCCGTTGCTGAGGAAGAATTTTGCAGCAAACCTCCTCATGAACTTCTTATCATTGACAGACGCACCTTCGGGGTATTCCTGAGCTTCCAAGTACCTCTTCACCTCGTGATACCAGGGTTTTTCAGTCACCTTCTCAGCCTCTAACTCACAACAGTACGCCGGTTCATCCAACTTCCAGATAATGATTCGGGGAGCCTCATTGTCCCATTTAACTTTGAACATTGAAGACATCGTGGCTAGTACGTCCGCTAGCTGATTCTCCTCTCTAGGGAAGTGTTCGAAAGTTATCTCTTCAAAGTGGGGAAGCAAGGTCGACACATACTCCTTGTAAGGAATAAGATTCGGGTGTTTCGTATCCCACTCGCCTTTGATCTGATTGATCACGAGAGCGGAATCTCCGAAGACACTTAGAAATTTTATCCTTAAGTCGATTGCAGCTTGTAAACCCATGATACATGCCTCATATTCTGCCATGTTGTTGGTGCAGCTGAAACATAATCGGGCGGTGAGGGGAGTATGAGTTCCTTTGGGAGATATGATTACAGCGCCGACGCCGTTACCCAAAGCATTGGAGGCTCCATCAAAATGCATAGACCATCGGGATCCTTCCTCAGGTCCTTCATCCGGTCCAGGTACTTCACAGTCAGTTACCACCATGATGTCTTCGTCCGGAAAATCAAAATTCAGTGATTGGTAATCGTCCACAGGTTGGTGTGCCAAATGCTCCGCCAGTACACTTCCCTTAATTGCTTTCTAAGTTGTATACTGGATATCATATTCTGTTAAGATCATTTGCCATCTCGCTATTCTTCCAGACAGAGCGGGCTTTTCAAATATGTACTTGATGGGATCCATCTTTGAAATCAATAAAGTAGTGTGAGTCAGCATATACTGTCTCAGCCGGCGAGCAGCCCATACAAGAGCGCAGCAAGTTTTCTCAAGCAGTGAGTAACGAGACTCACAGTCGGTAAACTTTTTGCTCAAGTAATAAATAGCGTGCTCTTTTCGGCCAGACTCGTCATGCTGCCCCAGCACACACCCCATTGAATTATCAAGCACTGTCAAGTATAGTATCAGAGGTCTTCCTTCCACCGGTGGCATAAGAATGGGTGGCTCTTGGAGATATTCCTTTATTCTTTCAAAGGCGGCCTGACATTCATCATTCCAGCGTACTACTTGATCTTTCTTCAGCAATTTGAAGATTGGCTCACAAGTAGCGGTCAGATGTGAGATGAATCGGGCAATGTAATTCAGTCGTCCCAGGAAACCTCTGACTTCTTTCTCTGTTTTTGGAGTCGGCATCTCTTGTATGGATTTTACCTTGGCAGGGTCCACCTGAATACCTTTATCACTTACAATGAAACCTAGCAACTTTCCGGATCTTACCCCAAAGGTGCATTTGTTGGGATTCAACCTTAGCTTGTATAACTTGAGTCGGTCAAACAACTTCCTCAGATGGTCAAGGTGCTCCTCCTCCGTTTGAGACCTCGCAATCATGTCATCAACGTATACCTCAATCTCATGATGGATCATATCATGAAATAAAGCAACCATGGCACGTTGATAGGTTGCCCCAGCATTTTTCAATCCGAATGGCATGACCTTATAACAGAAGGTGCCCCACTGAGTCACAAAGGTAGTCTTCTCCATATCCTCTGGAGCCATCTTGATCTGATTATACCCCGAAAAACCATCCATGAAGGAGAACACCTTGTGTTGAGCTGTATTGTCAACAAGGACATCAATGTGAGGTAGGGGAAGTCATCCTTGGGGCTGGCCCTGTTCAAATCCCTGTAGTCGACACACATTCTGACTTTACCGTCCTTCTTCGGTACTGGCACCACATTGGCAACCCACTGGGGGTAGGAAGTCACTGCAAGGAACCCGGCATCAAACTGTTTCATGACCTCGGCCTTGATCTTCTCAGACATCTCTGGACGCATCCGTCGGACTTTTTGCTTTACCGGAGGGCAATCTTCCTTGGTTGGCAGGTGGTGAACTACAATGTCGGCATCCAAACCAGGCATATCTTCATAGGACCAAGCAAAAATTTCCATGTAATCCTGTAGCATCTGTATCAATCGTTGCTTCACGCTGAGCTCTAGATTGGCACCAATCTTGACCTCTTTCCTATCTGTCTCAGTACCCAGGTTAATTGTTTCCACCGGCTCTTCATGTGGTTGAATAGCTCTCTCTTCCTGGAGTAGCAGTCTTGCGAGTTCACCAGGCACTTCGCAATCATCTTCACCTTCGTCTTCGGCCAAGTTGATCGGATTTTCGAAGTCATAACTGGCGGTAGCAGAGCTGTTACTAGTGAGATCCAGAGTGGATTGAAACCTGTATTAGTGAGTGTGTGTAAATATAGCTGTTTTGCAATATATATAACACAGAAAGGAAAAGAGCACAAGATTTGAAATGCAACAAACGTCCAATGTTTTGATTGATGATATATGAAAATGTCATACAAAAAAGCCCTCACAAATGGAGCTACGATGCCCCGGGTAGGACACCGAGCCAACAAAGTTTTAACATATTGTTTGTTACAAATTTGGAAATCAAAAGAAATCAATTACTGCGTGACAAATGTGATAGGGGTAAAATCCTTTGCCGTCCAGTTGCTTGGTCCGTCGTTGGTAGTCGGGTAGATTCAACTGTCAAACTCTGCTTCCTCTACATCCTCCTCGATAGCATTTACCCTTGAGCTGGAAATAAACACCGGAGCCTTTCTGATCTTCTCTTTGCGCACATCCCTCTGAGCCTCCGCAGTAAAGCCTAGCCCAAACTTGTCGTTCTTCTGAGTGAAGTCAGGAAGCTGACCCCAGTTTGCACAATCGCCTTTCTGAACCACAGCCCGGGCGTCCTTTAGGGAAGCCATCTTTAAGGAAACATTCTCTTCGACTGTTGTTTCTGCAGCTGCTGAAATTGGATGCACCTCCTCGAAATGCTGAAAGGGGGTTTCAATAAACTCCCCATCCATCTCAATGTACCTAAAGGAATTCAAATGGCTCACCATATACTCCTCTTCTCCTTGCACAGTGACGATCTTCCCCCTGACAGGATACTTCAGCTTCTGGTGCAAGGTGGAGGTCACTGCCCCAGCTTTATGGATCCAAGGTCGACCCAGTAGACAAGAGTACGATGGACGTATATCCATTACATAAAAAGTAGAGTCGAACACTTGAGAGCCCACACGAATAGGGATGTTAACCTCTCCATGAACCATCCTTTTGGAACCGTCAAAGGCCCTGACGATGATATTGCTGGGTTTCAACTCCAGGCCTTCATAATCCAGACGATCTAAAGCCTTTTTCGGTAGAACATTCAGAGAAGATCCAGTATCCACCAATACATGCGCCAGAGTAGTGCCCCTGCATTCGATAGAGACATGCAGGGCGTCGTTGTGGTCTCTTCCCTTCGCGGTCAGGTCAGCATCTGAAAAACCCAAGCCATTGTCTGCTGTCAGATTTGCTATGCAATCAGTGAACTGGATTGCAGACGTCTCCTGCGGCACATGGGCCGTCTTGAGAAATGAGATCAAGGCCTTAGCATGGGCCTCGGAGCATAGCAATAAGGAGAGCAGGGAGATCTTGGAGGGCGTATGCCCCAGCTGCTCGACAACATTAAAATCACTCTTCTTTATTATTTTCAGAATCTCCTCCATTTCTTGTCGGGAGGCCTCAGCATTGATAGGTATTGGTGCCTCCATTCGGGCAGGCTCTTCTTCAATCCCTTTGCCCCGAGCATTTGATGACTCGGCAGCAGGGGGAACAACTTGATCAGCAACAGGAACAGGTAAACTTGTAGGTTTTATAAGGAGGGGTCTTCGAGTAGCGGGTGGTGCAATGTCAGGCGAGAAAAGCCTGCCACTGCGGGTAACTTTGGCTGGACCAGTGATATCGCAGATACTGGCGCCAGTGTCGAATTCTTGTTTGATTCCATTCACATACACGTCTGCCCCATAATGCCAGGGGACAGCTTTATCAGATACGTAGGGGAGAGGCCCCGGAACAGTAATAATCACAGGTGCAACAGTCATGATTTGAACAGGCTTCTTCGGGAGAGCCTTGATTGGATTTTTGAAGATGGTAATCACAGAAACTTCTTTCATCGGAACCAATTGAACAGCAGTCTTTTTGAATAGAATTTCCTTGCTATCCATTAGGCTTTGGACGCCTAACCTCAGCAAGGGGCAATCAGATGGGGAAACAGCACAGAACAGGCAACCATCACTGCAACCCGGAAATAAACCGGCCCGCAGTAGGTTCTTCTTGACAGTCTTCAGAGGGGTGACAACTTCATTTACCGAAACAGCGTACATTTCTTCCTCAATGGCATTTACTCTATGCTGGGGCATAGGAGCAGTTACAACATTTGGTCTTTCCGGTGCTTCAAACTGAATTTCCTTTGCGTCGATCAGATCTTGCACTTTGTTTCTCAAGGCCCAGCAATCATCAGTAGTGTGCCCGGGACTATCAGAATGATAAGCACACCGGGCATTCGGGTTATACTTAGGGGACGCAGTGTTGACGACCTTAGGAGCTTCTTTGAGGGTCACCAGGTTGGTGGATAACAGTTGGGGTAAAATTTGAGATAAGGTCATACTCAGCCGAGTATACTGCCTCTTGGGCCTTTCGCTTCTTTGTTGATTGTACTGCTGAGGAGCAGCAACAGGTTTGGAGATGACCAAAGCATTGACGGCTTGGCGACTTTCGGGCTTGACTTGTCTTCTAGGACCATAGACGGCACTTGCTTCTTTCTTAAACGGCCTCTTCTCAGCACTTGGGGAGGCAGCCTTTTGTATCTTGCCGGACCTGATGCCAGCTTCAATTCTTTCTCCCGTCAATATTAAATCTGTAAACCCAGCGGAGGAGTTACCAACCAAATGATTGAAAAACGGACCAGACAATGTCCCAAGGAACATATCAACCAGCTCTCGATCAGTTAATGGAGGCTGCACCCTGCCAGCTAAATCTCTCCATTTTTGAGCGTACTCTTTGAACCCTTCACCCGTCCCTAGAGACATACCCTGAAGTTGGGTACGCGTAGGAGCGAGATCAGAATTGTATTGGTATTGTCTGTAGAATGCGGTTGCTAAATCTTCCCAGTGTCGGATACTGGTTCCATCTAATTGGTAGAACCATTCGAGCTGTGACCCCGAGAGGCTATCTTGGAAGAAGTGAATCCAGAGGTTCTTATCTGCCGTGTAAGGTTGGATTTTCCTTACGTACGACCTTAGATGTAGCTTCGGGCAGGAGACCCCATCATACTTGGCGAAGGCAGGCGCCTTAAACTTGTGTGGAATTACTACTCCAGAAGATAATCCCAAATCTCTGAAATCCAGCCCCGGCACATTCTGAATCTCCATGGCGCTCAAGCGGTCCTCCAATTGCTTGTATCTGTCAGCAGCAGGTGGGTATTGTTCGTCATTATAGTCCGTCTCGTTGTCGGAGACTGCGGGACTAGGAGCTCCTCCCCCTTGGGGACTGTTTTTCTCAGCAGAAGAAGTGGTTGGATCAGCTTCATTGTGGAGTGTGTTCCCAAATCTGCGTCCGGTGTTGAACAATGCAGTCCTCTTTTTCTTCTTCTTCTTCAGGAGTAGAGTCTTCAACTCTTACTGACCTTGGGCTAGGCTTAGGACCATTTCTTGAAACTGTGCACTTTGAGCCTGAAGGGCCTTGATTGCCTGCTCACTGGATGAGTCTGGATTCATGATGACTGTTCACACAAACAGCGAAGAAAATTAAGCAACCTGTGAAATAGGGTACCTGCTATGCATATGGTGCAATGGAATGCGTATGTATGCAATGCATTCAAGGATTTAGAATATTCAAAATTTGTTGTAGACAAAAAGGAACGCACGTCATATTAATAAGGAGAAATTCGTTAGTACATAAATGCCTCATGGGCCAAATATTACAAAATGACTTCTCAAGACAAAAAAACATTGCGCATCCTCTTTGGTGCGATGTAGGTGTTGAGATTCCTCTCCTCGTGTAGTAGGCGGGTGAGTTCCAAGACCTTCTTTTCACTAGCATGTAGACTGGCCTCAAGAGAATTTCGTTCTTCCTTAAGCTGGATCCAGCTCTTCTGCATCTCTTCCCAGGACGTGGGCATGTCAGGATGTTGAATGGTGTAGGACACTTCTCCTTCCAAGACTGGTTCCTTGATCACAGGGAGCATATGAGGATAAGGCATTACTAACTTCTGGGAGCGGGCTCGTACCCACTTGAGATAAGGTTCCAACGGGATGGAGTTCCTGTGCCCCAGTGTCTTGCTGTCTATCCTACTTGGCGTCCTCCAAGCTCTGATAAATCTCTGACGAAGTCCTTGAGTATCGTTGTCGAACTCAAAAGCTATGTTAGGAATTAACATGTCATGAGGGCCATCCTTTCGAGCGTAACCAAACTGTCTCCAAGCCAAGCATGGGTTGTAAGTAATACCTCCTTTGATTCCAAATAAAGGAACATTAGGGTACTCCCCGCAACGATCAATGATAGTGACGTCTTCCCTGGACCTAGGGCACCAATGTATATCCGCATGTGTGAGAGTCATTAACCGTTGTGACCACCTCAAACCCCGTTCGTTCTTCAAAACTGATTGTGGAAGGTGCGAAATAAACCACCTTCCCAGGAGAGGAGTGCAACACATGAGGACACCCCTTCTTCTCATGGTTCGAGTGTAACATGAGTGAAGGATGTCCCCCAGCAACGTAGGTATAGGATTCCTGGTCATGAAGATCTGGACAGCACTGATATCAATAAGCTGATCTGGGTTAGGGAATAACACCAAACCATAGATAAGGAGGGCCATAACTTCTTCAAAAGCTTGTAGGTCAAGGGAGTTCCAACATTCTTGGGCCTTATCAAACAGAAACCTGGCTAAGAACCCCTTGATTCCACTTCTAACTTCCCAATGCCCCTTGAGGCCAGATGGCTGTAGGTGCAAGGCTTTAGCAATCTCTTCAAGCTTAGGTTCCTCTTCCGTACCGTTGTAGGGTAGTTGATCAAGGATAGGGACCTTCAGAAGTCGGGAGAACTCTTCCAATGTAGGCACCAACTGATAATCCGGGAAGGTGAAGCAGTGATGCAGAGGGTCAAAGAACTGGAACAAGACTTTTATCATATCTTCCTCAATGTTGGTGTTAACCAAGCTGATGAGTCTTCCATGTCTCTCACTGAATGAAGAACCCTCGGGAATCCTGGACATAAGTTCCTTAAGCTGAGGAGGTATCCTTACAAGGCTAATCTGAATTGTCTTTCTGCGAGCAGTTTCCATGTCCTATAAAACAAGAACAAAGATGAAGATTCGAAACCCTTGAAATGGTTAGTCAATGCTCATGATGTTGCATGATGTTATGATGCTATGATTAAACGCACCACAGATATTTACAAAGATAAACATGTAAGGCACACAAGGCACACAAGACAAGCCCTTAGGGTTTAGGGCCAGCATGGGGCCTGGGTAGTACCCTCTTGAAGTTTGGTGGGCTCAACCTGTCCTATTAGAAGTAACCGGGTTCTAAAGGCCCCAATATCACTGGATTACTTTCATTGTTCATCGTTTCGATTTAGCCACTGAACTGGCGACCGAAATATTCCAGGAAAGCAACCCTCAATTGAGTGTAGTATCGAGTATCAACCAACCTCGGACTGCACCAAAGTCAGTTATCTCACTACCCTAAAAAAAGCCAAGATGGTTCAATTAAGGTTCCTAAGGTTAGTTGATGCTTCATGACACCACACCGCGGCCCCGTACTCTCCTTGACTGAACTCAAGGGTTACCGGTACACACCAAAGTGCCACATCAACGTAGCAGACTGCTTCAACCATGTCGGTATACCCCGCACAGCTCCCTCACAGCCTTGTTGCTACTTTCTAAGAAGGTATCCCCAGATCCGGGTTAGGATCTATGAAACTCCGATACAAAGCCCACAAATATAAAAGCAAACAAAGCAAACAATTGAAAACAAAGGTGATCTAAACCCTAAGGTTACTCCACTTTAAAAGTATTTTCCCCAGCAGAGTCGCCAGTTCTGTGATACGGTGGGAGAACTGACTTGAGGTTTGCGTTTGTATTCGCAAATGTTGCGGTTAGCAAGAGTCGCCACCGACTTTTTATTTTATCCTAAGGAAAGGCTAAAAAGCACAGCAAAAACCTTTTGAGATGTTTTCCTGGGTTCGGGGAGTAGATTATAGAAAGGGAAGGTATTAGCACCCTTTCTATCCATGGTTATCCATGGGCTCTTAGTTACTTGCTTAGATCACTTGCCTTTTGTTTTCAATTGTTTTAAATGGTGCTTGAGTGTGTGGGTTTTGAAAATGTTTTGAAAAGATGCCAATGTGGTGGCAACCTTTGTAATGATCCATGTAGGGATGTATAAAAAGATGTATGTCTTTTGAAAAGGTTTTCATTTGTTTTTGAAAGTTGTTTTGAAAGTGTTGTGGATTGTGGTTTTGAAATTAGGCAAGTGTTTTGTTTTGCAAGTTAATTCAAGTAACTAACAGGTTATCTACTCCTAAATTTCTCAAAAAAAGATTATTGCTATGTTTTAACCCTTTTAACAAGTTTGCTCCACCATTGTATTTGGTGGGCAACCTTATGTTAGGATGTGAGAGGGACAGGCGCGGGTCATCGTTTAGACCATAATTGCAACGGCGTTAAATGTCTTTGGGCAATTTTCTTTAAGGGACTTGATCATTCAAATTGTTTGCTTTGAAAAGTTTTATCGAGGGACTATGATCATTCAAATTGTTTGCTTTGCCCAAAGACATTCAACATACAATATGGCCCATTTATTTGAAGGCAACAAGTGGAATACCCTAAGGGGTGCAAGTGTGATTTGTGTGTCCATTTTCATGCTTGTTTATCTTGTATTAGGTCAAACTATTTTTTATCGTTTTTTCGCATTTAAACCCTAATTCTAACATGTTATCATTAGAAAGCAATAAAGTGCGAAATTAAAATTACTAAGCTATTACAAAACCAAATATGGGAAAGGGGGTACAAATGTTCAAATGGGGATATTGACAAGAATTTAAATCTAAATTATTACATCATTTTGAATATTTGCAAGGTAAATAAATTGCATAATTAAATGGAAATTAAATAAATATGAGAAATGCAAAAAAAGAAAGTTTTTATATGTATGAGAAAAGTATGGTTTATGTAAAATAGAAAAGAAAATAGAAATTGTATTATTTTTGGAGTATTTTGAATTTAGGGTAAAAACCCTAATTTTAAGGAAAATGTATTATTATCTAATTAAATACAAATGTTTGTTTATTATTTATGAAAATAAGATAAAATGAAGTATATTATGAAAAAAAAGTATTTTTGTATCAAATATTAATAAGAATGAAGAATTCAAGTATTTTTATATTTTTAACTTAAATATATTGATAAACATATATATATATATATATATATATATATATATATATATATATATATATATATATATATATATATATATATATATATATATATATATATATATATATATATATATATATATATATATATATATATTAAATCTTAAATATGTATTATACACAAAATAAATATTTATTTAATATTTTAGTAAAATAAGTAAAAAGAGTATTTTTATGTGAAATATTTTCAGAAGGTAAATAAAAAATAAAAATTGTATTTACATTATTTTTATATTTATTCTAATAATAGTATATATATATTTATGTACAAACAAAGAAAATAAACAAATAAATATGCAATAAATGCAAAAAATGATGAAAAAATATTTTTAATTTTCTAATGTCATGAGAAAAAATAAACAAAGTCAACCAAAAAAGAAAAAAGTCAAAAAGAGTCAAAAATGAAGCAAATGGGCTCAGGGGGTGTAAACATGGAAATAGGGTGTGAAAAGAAAATAAATCCAGGCCCAGCCCAGACCACTTCTTCTTCAACCTCTGTACAACATCCTTCAAGCAAAACACGCGTTTTTTATCTCTGGATTCCTGGACTTTCAAGCAAAACTCATAACATGAAAAGTGTAGAGCATTAAGAGACGGTTTCAACCATATAAAGAACATGACCTATCTCTCTAAGATGAGGGAGAATTTCTCCTCCCCCCATTTCTGACCTAACTTTTCATCAATGTTCAGACATGAAATTCTCTAAGCACACGAAATATAAATGAAATCTAAACATATGAGCATGTTCAGGGCTATGATTGTGACATGTTTTCTTCAAAAATCTAAAGCTAACAATGCCTAATAAGGGAGATAGAACTCCATGAATGTACCTGTTCAGTTGGAGTCGAGCTTTGCAATGGAGGATGTTTCAGAGTGAAATGATGACTTGTACAGCTTCCTTGAAGTGTAAGGATGCTTTTCCAATTCCTACTTTGTCTTGAAACTCCCTGAATCGAGCTAGTGAACTCCAACTGCAAAACAGAAAATTAAAAATGGTGAAGTGGCTTGGAGGTGTTACAGGTCTGATTTTAGGACATGGTTAGCTTGTATATGTTGTAGGGAAGGTAGAGGAAAAGGTTTGGATCAAAATGCTCGAAGGGATTGGGAGTTTGCACTCAAACTGCAGGGGTTCCCCTGTTTGAGCAGTTTCAAGGTGATTTTGAGATGGAGGGTGCTTTAGATGTTCAGGACTCGTGCAAAAGCTTGGATGTGGTCTATGGAATGTGTTTGATAACTTCTCTCTTCTGTCCCTAAGCTGAGATGAGAGATGGCATAAGTTATGGACTTTTTTTCTATCTTAAGCAACAAAAGCAAGTTGGTGGTTTTAGGTTAGTAGGGGGCCTCCTAATGTGCTGCATAAACATCTCTTGATCAGTGTGTTATGCACATAATCTTGTGCCAAGCAGATCTTCCATGTACTTGTTGGATTTCTAATTTGACATAAAGCTAATCTTTTCAAAAATGGAAAGTTCACTTTATCTAGTTTAGGATTAATCTTGCATACAATGCTTGCACTCAAAGAACAACACTTTAACACATTGAACATGCATTAAATTATTGAGTATGAAATGGTTCAAGGACCTTTAATCAAGCATAAAGCAAGCTAAGTTCAGATTTGCAAAGTTATGAACATGTTTTGATGAAGAACAAAAGTGAATTTTTGCCAACTTGTGAAATTCGAATCTCTCAAGTTATGAGGTTGTTTGATGAGTTCTTGGACATTTTGGAAAGCTTGGAATGTGTACTACAATCCATTTTTGAAATGCAAATCAAAATTCCAAGTGGAAGGGTATGAAAAGTGGCCTTGAAGTGGGGTAGAAAACCTTGTCAAAATAGGTTAAATTTCACTAAGTTAAAAATGGTTTAGTGCCCTTATTCAAAAAATTATAACTTGAGATACAAGCTTCAAATGAGAAAACTTTGTGAATCAAAGTTGTAGATTATGCAACAAGCTACAACTTTCATGTTTTGACTTTTGTTTGAATCCAAATGGATCATGGTGAAAAGATGGGGCAAAGTTGGGAAAAAATTAGGGTTTTTCATAACTTAGAAAAATTCTAAGTTATGAAAAATTCCATTTTCAAACCCTAATTTGCATTTTGTGATTTCTTGGTGAACAAGTTTCATGATTTGGAATGTTTTTGATGAAAAATGAATCTTGACTCTTGATTTTGACCAAAAAGTCAAAGTTTGACTTTTCAGTATACAGTCAAAATTGATCAATTGACTGGGAAATTCAACTGTCAATCTTGTGTACTTGGGATCTTTTGAGCTTGATGAACATGTCAAGATAATTCCATGGGGTCCTTGAGTCCATATGTGAGCTTGGTTTGCCCTTGGTTAGGTCAAACAGTCAAAAATTGCCTTTGTGCAGTCAAAACCCTAAAAATGACCATTTTGCCCTTTTGGTGATCTGATCAAATTTCTTGTGGAATTGTGATCCAAACTTGATCAAATGGTCCATATGAGTTTATAATGTTGATGTGGGTCAAATTTCATGAGGTTTGACTGTCAATTGGCCACAGTTGACTTTTTCCCCAATATAGTTGATTTCTAGGTCAACTGTCCAATTGACTGGGCAAAACTTGGAATCAAGACTTGAAACTTGGCATGGGTAAACTTGGGAGTCCAATATGAAGCATGGAAGTCATCTCAGGCATTTTAGGTCAAAATATCCTTAGGCAAACACAAACCCTAATTTGAGTCCACAGTGCAAGGAGAAGCCTTGAGCAGAGGAAACCCTAACTGGATCTTGATCTTCAAAGGTCTTGTGATGAGACAATGTTGAGGAAATGGGAGGGCAAATTTTGGGGTACAACAGATACATGTACCCAGCCAGGGCATATCTGTAGACGACCAATTCCAGATTCGATTCTTGTATCCAGCCAGGGCATATCTATGAGTATTTGATTGTGGATTCGACACCTGTATCTAGCTAGGGCATATCTGCATGAAGAGTTTAGAGATTCGACACCTGTATCCAGCCAGGGCATATCTGTAGACGACCAATTCCAGATTCGATTCCTGTATCTATCCAGGGCATATCTGTAGACGACAATTTCCAGATTCGATACCTGTATCCAGCCAGGGCATATCTGTAGACGACAATTTCCAGATTCGATACATGTACCCAGCCAGGGCATATCTGTAGATGACCAATTCCAGATTCGATTCCTGTATCCATCCATGGCATATCTGTGAGTATTTGATTGAGGATTCGACACCTGTATCTAGCCATGGCATATCTGCATGAAGAGTTTAGAGATTCGACACCTGTATCCAGCCAGGGCACGTCTGTAAGCAACCTTTTGAAATTACGGATTCGATTCTTGTATCTAGCCAGGGCATATATGTGAGCGTTTGATTGTAGATTCGATACCTGTATCTATCCAGGGCATATCTGCATGAAGAGACTGAAGATCAACACCTGTAGCAAGCCAGGAAACCATCTTTCTTTCTCAGGTACGCAAGTTCTCGCTAAGGAATCTCTTACGCGATCGACACCTCCAAATGGCATCTATAAGCCCATTCCCGACAAGGTTATGTCACACCTCCAGATGGAATCTATAATCCCATCCTATTTCCCAAATGGCATCTATAAGCCCATTCCCGACATCACATTGTTGATACTCCACTATGCGAGTGCAAATTTCTGGGCACTCTAGTGTTCAATCATCTTCCACCTTCGGATCACGAAAGGCACGCAAGCCAATCTACATCCTCAGGTCTAAGAAGACTGAACAGGGGCAACTGTTGTACCCCAAAATTTGCCCTCCCACTTCATCAATATTTTCTCACCACAAGACCCTTGGAGCTCAAGATCAAGTTAGGGTTTGCTCTGCTCAAGACTCCTCCTTGCACTGTTGACCCAAATTAGGGTTTGAGTTTGCACAAAGATGTTTTGACCTAAAATGCCAAAAATGACTTTCATGCTTCATGTTGGACTCACAAGTTTATCCACACCAAGTTTCAAGCCTTGATTCCAATCTTTGCCCAGTCAATTGGACAGTTCACCTAGAAATCAACTGTATTGGGGAAAAAGTCAATTGTGGTCAATTGACAGTCAAACCTCGTGATTTTTGACCCACATCAACATTATGAACTCATATGAACCATTTGGTCAAGTTTGGATCACAATTTCACAAGAAATTTGATCAGATCACCAAAAGGGCAAAATGGTCATTTTTAGGGTTTTGACTGCACAAAGGCAATTTTTGACTGTTTGACCTAACCAATGGCAATTCAAGCTCACATATGGGCTCAAGGACTCAATTACATGGTCTTGACACATTCAACAAGTTCAAAAGATCCCAAATGCACAAGATTGACAGATGAATTTTCTAGTCAACTGATCAAATTTGATTGTATACTGAAAAGTCAAACTTTGACTTTTTGGTCAAAATCAAGTGCCAAGATTCATTTTTCATCAAAACATGTCAAATTATGAAACTTGTTCATCAAGAAATCAAAAATTACAAATTAGGGTTTGAAATGAAGAAATTTCATAACTTAGAAATTTTCTAAGTTATGGAATTTCCTAATTTTTTCCTAACTTTGTCCCTTTTTTTCATCAAGATACATTTGGATTCAAACAAAACTCAAAACATGAAAGTTATAGTCCATTGCAAAATCTATAACTTTTATTCACAAAGTTTCCTCAAAAGAAGCTTGTAGCGCAAGTTATAATTTTTGGAATAGGGGTGCAAAACATTCTTAACTTAGAAATTTTTTGACCTATTTTAGGCAGGATTTTTGCCCAACTTCATGGCCACTTTTCACATGCTTCCACTTGGAATCTCAACTTGCATTACAAAGATGGATTGTATTACACATTCCAAGCTTTCCAAATTGTCCAAGAACTTCTCAAACACCTTTGTGGTTAGGGAGAATCGAATTGGCAAAGTTGGGCAAAAGTCACTTTTGTTCATGACCAAATGCATGTTCATAACATGGGCATTTTTGAAATCAGCCTGTACAAGCTAGATTACAGGTCTCTAATCCTTCTTACACTCAATAATTAAATGCATATCCTTTGTGTTAGAGTGTTATTTTGTGCATTTGGACAATACACACAAAATCAATCCATATATGGAAAAAAGCAAGTTTGCCATTTTGAAAAAGCAATGCTTTATGTCAAAGTCCATATCTTGGAAGTACAAGCAGATCTTTGAGGCACAAGTTTGTGGAAAAATCCCACTGATCAAGAAGAGAAAATGCAGCATGCTTGAGGGACCTGCCTTGGCCTATAACCCAACTTGACTATCTTTGCTTATCTTAGAAGAAAACTTGCATATTGAACCACAACTTACATTCCTGCAAGAACCAACTAAAACAAACTTTCTCCACACATTGCATACTCCCTAACAGACCTAAAACATGACCAAAGTACCCTTGATCCATCCTCATACAGAAAATCACCATTTTGCTGCACAAAACAGGGCATTCTGCATTTTGATTTGGTCAGCTCAATCCATTCGTGCGCCTTGGCCAAAACCACTTCATACACACTCCATAACATCCATACAAACTATCCCAAGCCTTGGAAACAGACTGTAACACCTCTAATCAAGTTTGTCATTTTCACTTTTCTCTCTTGCAGGTTGACTTCTATAGCTCGATTCAGTAAGATTCAAAGCAAGCCAAACATAGAGGAAGCATCCCTGGATCTCAGGCAAGCTGTGCAAGTCCTCACACTGCATTGAAAGCACCTCCATTGTTGTACACGATTCAAGCTGAACAGGTAAGAGTTTGAACTTTTATCTCTCTATCCAAGCATATCAAGGCTTAGGTTTGTGAAGAAGTTATGTCCTACTCATGGCCCTGAATCTACCCATATTATTACTTTTCATTTATGTTGTGTGTACTGAGAGAATTTTGAATCTGAACATTGAAAAAAAAGCTAGGTCAGGAATTGGGGGAGAAGAAATTCTCTTTCATTTTTGAGAGTTAGATCAAGTTCTTTATATGTATGAATTCGTGGTTTGATGCTCTACATTTTTGATGTTATAAGTTTTTGCTAAAAATCAAAGAATCAGGATGTTTGAACAAGCATGAGAAGCGCGCGTTTTTGAGACAGAAATGGCTGGAGGTTGAAGAAGCTTGCCTTTGGGCTGGGCCTGTTTCATTTTTCTGTCTGCACACTCATTTTCCACTTACACCCCCTTGGCCCATTATGTGATATATTTGTCATTTTTGATTTTTTCTTTTTGATTCTGATTTTATATTTTTATTCAAGCATGAAAAAACACTAAAAATATTTTTCTCACATTTTTTGCATTTTATTTGATATTTATTTGTTTCATTTAGTTACATATATAAATAAATATAATACTATTTGTTTAAAACATTAAAAATAATAATACAAAATATATTTTTTAGTCATTATTTTTTTATTTACATTTTGGAAACATTTTTTAAAAAATATACTTTTTTTTGTAAGTAATTAACATTTTTTATTTTTTGTACATATTTAATATATTTAGTAAATAATATAAATACTTATCTATCTTTTATTAAATATTTAGGATAAATACAAAAATAATACATTTTTATTTTTATTAATATTTGACCTCAAAAATCACTTTTTTACAATATACTTCCTTTTTATTTATTTTTTGTATATAGTTAATAAATATTGTATATAATAAATAATAAATACTTTTTATTTAGCAAATTAGGGTTTTGCCCTAAACCATGAAAATACCCAAAGATTAACCTTTTTTATTTTTGTTTATTTGTCACATAAAAAATACTTTTTACATACATACAAAACCATTTTTGTGCATTTTGCATATTTATTGTATTTACTCAATTATTGTACAATTAAATAACTTGTATATTCAATTTGGATTGTAATAGCTTTGATTTAAATTTTTGCTAAATATCCCCATTTGAACATTTGTACCCCCCATCCCATAATTATGTTGTAATAATTTAGGACTTTAAATTCCGCATTTTAAAGCTTTCTAATTATACCATGATAGACTTAGGGTTTTGTATGCAAAAATCAAATAACAAATAGCTTGACTAAACAAAAGACAACAAGCATGAAAATGGATAACACCAATCACACTTGCACCCCTAGGTTTACTCCACTTGTTGCCTCAATAATGGGCCATGTTGCATGTTGAGTGTTTTTGGCAAAACAAAACAATATCAAATGATCATAGTCCCTCGATGACGCTTTCGAAAGTTGCCTAAAAATGATCAAGTCCCTTAAAGGAAAAATTGCCAAATACACTTGGCACTATTGCATTCATGGCCTAAACGATGACCCGCGCCCGTCCCGTTAACATCCTAACACAAGATTATCCACCAAATACAATGGTGGAACAAATATTGTTAAAAGGGTTAAAACATAGGAAAGACCTTTGAGAAATTTAGGGTAGATAGCTCTTGGTTACTTGACCAAATCTTGCAAAACAATCCTTTCCATTTTTCAAAACACACATCACAACACACTTTCAAAACAACTTTCAAAACATTGAAAACTTTTCAAAAGATACACACCTTTGTATACATTCAAACATGAATCATTACAAAGGTTGCCACAACAAATGGCCTCTTTTCAAAACATTTTCAAACCCTCACACAAAGCACCATTTCAAACAATTGAAAACACAAGGCAAATGATCTAAGCAAGTAACTAAGAGCCCATGGATAACCATGGATAGAAAGGGTGCTAATACCTTCCCTTTCTATAATCTACTCCCCGAACCCAAGAAAACATCTCAAAGGTTTTTGTTGTGCTTTTTAACCTTTCCTTAGGATAAAATAAAAAGTCGGTGGCGACTCTTGCTCAACCGAAACATTTGCAAAAACAAACGCAAAACCTCAAGTCAGTTCTCCCACCGTATCACAGTACGAATACCCGAAATAGGATGGGTTTACCAACAAAATGATTGTAGATTAATACCTGAAACAAGACAGGGCAACTATCTACATGAGCAGATTGAAGATTAACTCCCAAAATAGGATGGGGAAACTATCTTTCTTTCTCTTTGGTTAGATAAAGATCAATTCCCAAAACAGGACAGGGCGACTATCTTTATCACCAATGGTATGAATACCCGAAATAGGACGGGTTTACCAACAAACTGATTGTAGATTAATACCTGAAATAAGACAGAGAAACTATCTACATGAGAAGATTGAAGATTAACTCCTGAAACAGGATGGGGAATCTATTTTTCTTTCTCTTTGGCTAGATAAAGATCAATTCCCGAAACAGGACAGGGCGACTATCTTTATCACCAATAGGTATGAACTCCCAAAATAGGACGAGTTTACCAACAAATTGATTGTAGATCAATTCCCGAAACAAGACGGGGCGACTATCTAAATGAAAAACACTTCCTTCAAGACATCTATTGATTCATTTTAAATCGACCATTGATTTATCCTGATTTCACTCTGGTATACACTTTCCCTGGTTCAGTTAAATCGCTCTGAAGATTTATACTCCAGTGAAAGATTATTCAAGACATCTGCTTTTTAGTATAAGTCGATCAAAGATTTATTTTGATATTCCTTTCAATCTCTACTTACAGTTACTTTGAATGGCATATATAAGCCCATCTCCAACGACTCCCTATACTTTGGATGACATCTGTATGCCCATCTCCGACAAACTTTCCATTTTTCTCCAAATGGCATCTATAAGCCCATCTCCGACAATTCTCTGTCACCTTTGGATGGCATCTGTAACCCCATCTCTGACAAACTTTCCATTATTCTCCAAATGGCATCTTTAATCCCATTCCTTACACAATTAACCAATACATCAGTGAGTGCAAATTTCTGGGCACTCTAGTGTTCAATCATCTTCTACCTTCAAGCTACGAACGTCGACATGCCATTCTCACTTTTCAGTTTTAAGAAGATTGAACATGGGCAACTATTGTACCCAAAATTTGCCCTCTTCTTTCAATCAAAAAATGTCCCTCCATACTCTTGGGATTTTCAATCATCCTAAGCTACCGAGGCTTCTCAGGCCTCATATCACCTCAAGTTAATTCTCTGTTTCATCAAAGGATCCAGAACCTACAAGTATTTTGGAATGAATCGCAATTTTCTTATCTATTGGCTCTGGCACATGGGTTTGATTATTGAAGTGTGTGACATCATTCTTTATAAGATCTTTGAAGCAGTATCATCCTAAATTTTGTTTGAATGCGCTTTCAATTATCAACTAAGATTCATTGGGCTAAAGATTCTTATGGTCACTCTCTTTTCCATGTTTCAAACAAGACATTCATTGAAGGATTCTTCAAAGCTTCAATTACTAGTTGACTCAAGATATATTTGTCTGAATTAAAATGAATGCAAAAAAAAAAAACCGTTGAGAGCAAGGATTTTGTTGTCATCTTGAAGATTTTTGTTTATTAAGGGGGATTGAAGATTTGGGTCATTATGAATTTATTATTGTAGGAATGTTCATTAACATAATTATTCTGATCCAATTTTCTAAAATAATTTCATGTTCCAAAGATAGAAGTTTTATTCGTTTGAAATAAACAAAAGGATAAATGCGAGATTCGATCAAAGATTTCAATTTGTTTCTTTTACAAGCACTATGGAAAGGATTTTAAGTTCTAAGGCTTCATTGACTACAATAATATATTTCAAATGTTTCAAGCAAGAATGTATTCAAGGGGTTCACATAAGTTTCTTACAATTTCATTTACAAAATTTGAATCATAAATTCCTATTTTATTCTAAATACATATAAAAGAGAGGACTCTTCTTCAATCTTCGGGTTCCTCGACTTCATCTTCCAAGACTTCCTTCATCATCATTCCAAACTTGTGTCAATGCATCAATACATGAAACACAAAAAAAAGAGCTATTAGTAAACACAAACATAGAAATAAGAAAAGAATTGAAAAAAGTATTTCAATCTCATGATTAGGGTGGTTTATGGAATTAGAAAAAAGAAGGGTTTTGTGTGTTAAAGCCTCAAACATTTAAGTTTCTATCATGGGCTAATTTCTATTGGAAATCAAAAAGTTTTATTTGGTTCACAATAGAAGAAAAAGGTTAAAAAAAACAGAATTCCTTCAATCAAGCCCAAACAGAATTTCAATTCAAGCTCAACAGAAAAAAGCCTCATACATGTTGTTTCACAAAATCAGAACATACATCATTGCCTTAGAAAATGTTACTTTTTGCAAATCACAAAGACAAAGTTGGTTCACAAAAAGTACAAAGAAGAACAAATCAGATTTCAAAAAAAGACTCATCATGTTCTCACGCAACCAAAATAAAGAGACTCATGTGATTTCATATCAAAAGAAAAAACTCGGAAATTGTAATATCAAATCATAGGCCAAAGCAACTATACTTCAAATCTCAAAGCAAATGTTTTGTTCACAGAAAACTCAGAAAAAATACAACAAGCATCATAGAAAAACCAGCAAAAGAACCAGCAACTTGATTTATCAAAATACAGCAAGTATAAAGCCTGCAAAAAGTACCAAAACCAATACAGCAGGTACAGAATCCAGCAGCCAGCAACAAGTAGCCGAGTACCAAAAAGTAACCAAGAGCCAAAAGTCAGCAAGCAAAGTCAGAAATCAAAGTGACAAGGCGAAGTCCCTCAAGTCAAAATCAAACTTGTACAAGAGACAAGCAAGCCAAAATCACAGCATAAAAATAGAGGCCCATCTTGTTTAAAACAAACAAGGCCATAACACCACTGGCTCATCTTCCTTACCCACGGATACCCCCCCCCCCAATTCCATTCTTACACCCTTCTTTTTCTATCCACCACCAACTCTTCTGGGCCTTCCTCAAATAACAACACGGGCCCAACTCCCTTCACTCATACACGCACCCCCTTGTTGCTCATAGTACCACGCAGGCCCATTATTTTTTATTTTTCTTTATTCTGTTTACAAAAATCAATTTGGGTCAGGCTTAACCAAAAATCTGTTTTACACAAAAAGACCATAAATTCAATTTTTACCCCCTGACTTATTTCTTTTATATATATATATATATATATATATATATATATATATATATATATATATATATATATATATATATATATATATATATATATATATATATATATATATATATATATATATATATATATATATATATATATATATATATATATATATATATATATATATATATATATATATATATATATATATATATATATATATATATATATATATATATATATATATATATATATATATATATATATATATATATATATATATATATATATATATATATATATATATATATATATATATATATATATATATATATATATATATATATATATATATATATATATATATTATTTTCTTTCTTTAAATATTATTATTATGATTATTATTTTTTATTAACAAAAAAAAAGACAAAAAATATTTTATTTTATTTATACTATGTACTTATTTTATTTTTAAGATTAAGAACACCAAAACATTTGTATTACAAAAATTTAATTTTTTTCTAATCAATTAATATTTAGACTAGAGTTTAATCTTTCTTTATTTAATTTAAAATTAACTTAGAATTTATTTTTCTCTTTTAATTAACCAATTTCTTTTATATTAGAATTAAAAATCTTTTTTCTCAAAAAACCCTAAAAAACAAAAACTTGTTTTCTTTAATAAATTATTTTATTTTATTTAACTTTAATTTAATTTTCTTAGTTTAATTAATTTTCTTTTAGTTAAATAGGTCAAAATCTTCCCATAACAAAAATCCAAAACCAAATCAATTTTTTCGTGTCCATTTACTTCCTTGTACATTATATATTTCAATTCTTGTATATTTATTTAATATGGTTGTAATAGATAATTAGGAATTTAATTTTCTTGAAATCCCCATTTTTAATTTGTATACCCCCATCCTTAAATGATGTAATAGCGTAGGACATTTATTTTTCGCAATTTACCGCTTTCATATAAATGCTAGTTAATTAGGGTTTGTATGGCAAGATAAAATCAATCTTAGAAAACCCTAATTCAAGATAAACAAGCATGCAAATTAAACACTTGCACACTTGAACCTCTAGGGTTAACTTCACTTGTTGCCTTGAGAATAAATATTCATGTTATGCATGTGAGACATCTTAGCAAAAAAAATCAAAAATACAAAGATCATAGTCCCTCAATGACGTCTCGAATGTTGCCTTATAAATGATCTTAGACCCTTAAGAAATATGCTAAGGTATCTCACAACATTGCATTTTATGATTATACGATGACCCACACTCGTACCTTCACATCCAAAGATAGGGTTACTTATCAATCAATGGGGAGATAGCAATATCAAAGGAAGAGAGAAATGAACAAAAGACTTTTGAGTAGGTAGAACGTCCTTAGTTGCCTGCTCACAATCCATCTTCAAAAACAAACATCTTTTCAAACACACCAAACACTTTCAAATAAAACATGAAATATTTTCAAAAGTCCAACACTTTGTATGCATTCTTATAGAGACGAGAATCATTACAAAGTTCGCGTAAACAAAGGCATTTTTCAAAAATACTTTCAAAACCTATCACAAACACATTTCAAACAAAATAATTTCAAAAGTGATCTAGCAAGAAACTAAGATCCGGTAGATAACTATGAAGGGGTGAAAAACACAAGAAGGGGGGGTTGAATTGTAAAACTGGAATCTTAAAGCAAATGACAAGATATTTTTATCCTGGTTCGTTTGATCTCAAACTACTCCAGTCCACCCGTCAAGGTGATTTCGCCTCTCTCCAACGAGGTCTTAATTCACTATATTCAACTGAATACAAATCTGCTTTAGCAACTGCTAAAACCTTCTTGATTCAAACCACAATCCGGTTTGTCAAGGCAACACTTTCTTACAAAGGTATAGGCAAATGTGTGTGAATGTTTTCTACAAAAACTATATCACAACTGTGATGTTTACACAAATGAAGCTTAGAATACTAGGTTGCTAAACGCTAATGAAGTATCAGAGTTTGTTGGTTTAGCAAAACTTGTAGAGTGAAGATTATTGTTCAGCTTTGTGCGTGTAGAGAGTTTGGAAGCATTAGCCGTGATAATCTTCAAAGCTTGGTTTATATAGCACTTGAGAAGATGAACGTTGAAGCAAATATTCTTGATTCAATGCTATTAACAAGCTTTCCTTTTTGAGCAGATCTTGTCTAGAATGATGCCGTTGGTATTGATTAGCTTTCAATGCACAGTACCGTTGCTTCTTCAATGCACGTTCTGGCTTGGCTCATTCTGATTCTGCTTCGCTGCTGATGAACTAATTTGATTCTGTATCAGAGTGGTTTACGCGCAGTTCTTTTCATCAAGCTTCAGCATGTGCAAGCGTTGATCATCTGATCTTGACGTTCTGATTCAGCAACTTCTGATGCTGGTGTATGAAATCATATTCTGATGCTGAAAACGTGATCTTGCTTATTTTAATCAGCATATCTGCAAGTCAGAGCATAGTAATTTTAGGCAGCATATAATTCAATCATAAAATATTTAACTACTATATCTTTTCACTTTGTTATCATCAAAACTTAAATATAGGGTACTAGATTCAAACATTGTTCTAACAATCTCCCCCTTTTTGATGATGACAAAAACTAGATATTTTAAATGAAAAATAACGTGAAAAGTTATCAGAGCTATGTATCAGAATAAGAAGTACAGAGAAGTCAGAGTTAAGAGATACTCCCCCTGAGTTTGTTACTTCCCTTTGATATGCGTGTTCTTCAGAGTCAGATCTTTTTCTATCTTTGAGCATCAGATTATAAGTCTTTGACTTATCAGAGAGCAGAGCTTCAGAGCTTTTTCCTGTCAGAGCTTTGCTTCGGATCAGAGTGTTAGGTCGATCAGAGCTTCATATATCAGAACTTCATATTTGATCAGAGCAACATGAGCTTTTACATTTTGATCAGAGCTTCTAGTTCTTAGTCTTCATAGTGTTCGGAGCTTCCTTGTGCCTGTAGACTTAACAACAAAACAGAAAAACATTTCAAGTAATAGAGTTAGAATGTTTGAGAGTTTCTGTCTAGTTAGCCGTTATTGATTTTAAATATCATTCTTGTTCTCCCCCTTTTTGTCAGCAATCAAAAAGTGTTAGTGATGTGCTAAAACAATTTAGATCAGAAAAACAAGTTATATTAAAAATAGTTCAGAGCAAAGAACATTACACAAGCATAGTCAAAACATAGTCAAAAGTACATCAGAAAATGAAGAAAATATAGAGAATGTCATGCATGAAAAACATTTCAAGGTTGTGGGGGCATGCGTGAGAACAGGCTTTCCAGCATTGCTTGAATCTTTTCAGAAGTTTCATTCTGCTTCTGAACCATGGTGACAACAGTATCAATCTTGCTGTCCTGAACATTCATTCTTGCTTCCATCTTCTGATCATTCTCTTCCATCCGCTGCTGTAGACGCAAGTCATTCAGCCTTAATTCTTCCAGAGCCTGCCTGTCCAAGGCAGCTTGAGAACTTTCAGCAGGAGGAAGCTTCTCAGAACTTTCAGCTACATCTTCTGCTGGATTTTCTTCCTGAAGAGTCTTGTCTTCTTCTGAAGGTTGCACCTGTGCAGCTTGCTCTTTCTCAGGCCAAGATTCAGAGTCCAGAGGGAGCACAACTTCTTGAGGCAGCTGACTCTCAACTTCCTTCAGCAGCTTGCTAAAGTTCTGTTGAGCCTGCTCATAGTTGACGTCCTGCAGCTTGAGTGCTTCAGCACGAACCCATACTCTGAACTGTGACCAGAGCTGATCAGAAGCAGCTGGGTCGATCATCCCGGGACAGACTTGCTTCAAAGAAGCAATCCACTGCAGCATACCTGTTTCAAAGTCCAAAATACCAGAGCCAACATCTAGTTGCTTTGGTTTGGGAATGGCCAATTTGTGTCTTAAATCAGCAAAACGTTCAAGACTTGTTAAGTCAATGAAGGTTCTGCTGGGGTTTTCAGATGATTGGTTTTCAGAGGTGTGCTGAGGTGCTGTTTGTTTTGGAGGATGGTTATCAGAGTCAGAGGATATATCTATTGGAGTGGTTGGAGTTTTTGGAGGTGTTGATTCCTCTGATGATGGTAACTGGGGTCTGACAATGGTGGTTCCACATGGCAACTGTATTGCCAGCGGTGAAGGTTGAGGTGAATGGGGATCAGAATGATGAGGAGATGGGGTTTCATAGCGGTGAAACTCTGTTTGAGGTGAGGGAGGATTATTTTCTGGTTGAGGAGGTGGAATCTCTGATTGCTCAGGGATCAGAGGTTCTTCTGTGAGTGGTTGTTGTTGTTGTTCTGGTTCTGGTTGTGGTTCTGGTTGTGGTTGAATTTCTGGTTCAGGTTGTGGAGGAGGAATATTTTGTGGTTCAGAGTGAGGTTGAACAGAAGCATGTTCACGCTCAATGTCAGCTAGCACTCTATCAAGTGCTGGTGTTGTTGAAACAGTTGGTTGTTGTTTGGGAATTTTAATGGGAATTTTAATTCTGGTTCTTCTGAGTTGTAAGGCCTCAGAAGGGTCTTCTGGTATGGTTTCATCAATAGTGGGGATTGGAATGGATATTCTGTGAGAGGTTTGAGGAGGAGCAACAGATGTTGGAATAGTAGATGAAATTGAAATAGGAGCAGCAGATGAATTACCTCGTTTCTTTGGAGTCTGGTGAGATGATCCTTCTGCTTTCCTCTTCTTTGACTTCTTCTGAATCACTTCAGGTTGAACTTGACTCAGATCTTTGATCTTCAGCTTTGAACCTGCATCTTCTTCCTTGTATGAATCTGGATACTTGATAAACATATCAGGTTGGGATTCCATTTCAGAAAATCTTGGAAAATCACTCAGAGGCACTCTTCTTCTGGAGATGTCAGCAGTTGAAGCAGCTCTGGGTTCCTTCCTAATATTTTCTATCAGCTTCATCTTTTTCAGGTTCTTGGCATTCAGCGGTTTTCCAACAGTTGGTTCAAAATTGCCCAGTACTTTAGCTTCGCTCAGATAATCTATCAGCTTATTCTCTGTCAGAATATCTGATATGAGCCTCCCAAACGGTATCTAGTCCCTTTTGGTCCTTTCTTCTTCTCTAGTCTCTTTCACACTAGTCTTCAGATGATTGAACAGGAAGTGTGCCAGATTGATCTTCACCCTCTGATCAATAAAGTAGATCAGAAATTGCTGATCCACGTTTATATAGTCAGGAGAGCTTGTTGGCTTCCTGTGATTGAAACAGCCTAGAACAATCTTGGCCCACACTCTGCAGTGATCCTTCAGATCCTTGATTTTGCTGCTGGGAAAACCAAGAGTGAAAATGCAGTTGGCTACCACACCTATATCAGGGCATCTATCAGCCATGTCCACACAACGGACTCCACCACCACTTTGACCTATTAACCTGGCAATGAGGTCTTCAGAAATTACTATCTTCTTTCCCATGACAGAAGAGATGACTAGATGTTTATGAATCTTGGCGTGAATCCAAAATTCTTTGACAAGCTCTGGGAAGGTTGGTCCAACCAATCTATCAAAGTACCTCTCCCACTTTTGAGCTTTGACTTCCTCAGTTAGGTCAAATCCATTTTCCTTCAAACTTTCGAAATCGATGATTAATTCAGAGAGAACCTCAAGATTCTTTACCAGTGTGAGAAGAGTTCTGGTAGGCACCTGATACTGCTCAGAGGTTTCTTTCTTCTGATTTCCTGCAGAAATGCTGGAGGATGCCATTGTTCTCACACAAAAAGCTTGAGAGTGATTTGAGAAAAGCTAGGGTTTTGAAGGAGATATGCAGAAAATACTTGAGAGATTATGAGTAAGCGTAAAGAATAAACATGAAGAGTAATGTGCTTAAATAGAATTTTCAAAAATTATTTTGAAAAATAAAACGTTTTTAAGAGAGAGAAAAAAAATAATGATTGCCATTAACAAGCGTGATTACTTTTGCATTAAATGCTTGCTGATTTTGGGGGATTTGAGAAAGATACTTAAAAACGGTTACCAGACATGTGTCTCAATGCACCCAATCAGCGCTTTGCCTTCTCAGAAACGTGCACGCGTTCTGCTTCAGGGATTTGCTGATGATTGGATGACACTTGTTTGATGTAGTGATCAGCACGTCTGTCTTTGAGATTAGACTCTCAGATCTTTAGACTTGCCTCTGATACAATCTGCATGTTCTAACTTTCTGAAGGAAGATTGATCAGAAGTTCACAGTAATATAATTACATTCTGAAGATAAATACATGGAATTAAAACATTTTCATTCTGGGCATACTTTCATGCTGAGATGTTTCAGAATGAAATTAAACCTATCTTCTGAAAGGGGTTTTGTAAAGATATCAGCCCATTGATGGTCTGTATCTATAAATTTCAAGTTTAAAATGCCTTTCTGAATATAGTCCCTAATGAAATGATGTTTTATTTCTATATGCTTAGCTCTAGAATGTAAAATAGGATTCTTACTTAAGCAAATAGCAAAAGTATTATCACAAAGAATAGGAATGTTACTCTCAAAAATCTGGAAGTCTTCAAGCTGACTTTTCATCCAGAGCATCTGTGTGCTACATCCTGCTGCTGCTATGTACTCAGCTTCTGCTGTTGACAGAGCAATAGTTGATTGCCTTTTGCTGGACCACGAGATCAGATTTTCTCCCAGAAACTGGCAGCTTCCAGAAGTACTTTTTCGTTCCACTCTGTCTCCAGCAAAATCAGCGTCGCAGTAGCCTACTAAACTGTAATCACTAGATTTTCTATAAAACAAACCCAGATTAGTAGTACCTTTCAGATACTTGAAAATTCGCTTAACAGCTGTTAAGTGAGATTCTCTAGGATCTGATTGGAATCTAGCACAAATACATACGCTGAATAGAATATCAGGTCTTGAAGCAGTCAGATAAAGGAGAGAACCAATCATACCTCTGTAGACTTTCTGTTCTACGCTTTTGCTTACCTCTTCTCTTTCCAGAATGCACGTGGGATGCATTGGAATCTTTGATGGCTTACATTCTGAGAGGTCAAATTTCTTCAGAAGATCTCTGATGTATTTGCTCTGGTGAATGTAAGTTCCTTCTGCAGTTTGATTGATCTGAATTCCTAGAAAGAACTTCAGTTCCCCCATGAGGCTCATCTCAAATTCTGCCTGCATACACTTAGCAAATTTTCTTCCAAGAGAAGGATTAGTAGAACCAAAGATTATATCATCAACATAAATTTGACAGACTAAAATGTCACTCTTAACTGTTTTACAGAATAGAGTGGTGTCCACTTTCCCTCTGGTGAACTCATTTTCAAGCAGAAAGTTACTTAGCCTTTCATACCAAGCTCTGGGAGCTTGTTTCAGACCATACAGTGACTTTTTCAGTTTGAAAACATGTTCTGGATGTTTTGTATTTTCAAAACCTGGGGGTTGGTGAACATACACTTCTTCTTCTATATAACCATTTAAGAATGCACTTTTGACATCCATCTGATACAGAGTGATGCCTCTATTAACAGCAAATGAGATTAAAAGTCTGATAGATTCTAACCTGGCGACTGGGGCAAAGGTTTCTGTATAGTCTATCCCCTCTTGCTGACTATAACCTTGTGCAACCAGTCGTGCCTTGTTTCTGACGACTTCACCTTGTTCATTAAGCTTGTTTCTGAACACCCATCTTGTTCCAATGACGTTGAATCCTTTTGGTCTTGGAACGAGATCCCATACGTCGTTTCTGGTGAATTGATTCAGCTCTTCTTGCATTGCCAGAATCCAGTCATTGTCCAGAAGTGCTTCATCAATAGAAGAAGGTTCAATCAGAGACACAAGTCCCATCAGAGTTTCTTCAGAGTTTCTGAAGCTTGCTCTTGTTCTGATTGGATCTTCCTTTCTTCCTAGAATAGTCTCTTCTGGGTGATCCAAACTGCTTCTGGGTAATTTCTTCTGAGGTTGATCAGCAGTTGTAGGATTTCTAGCATTGCTTCTTTCAGACGTTGAAGGAATGTCTGTGTTGAGAGCTTCTGATGACTTGTCTTCAGAACCTGCAAATTCAATTTCTATACCTGCAAGATTTTCATTCTGCTTTGACTTTTCAGAGTCAAGCTTATCATCAAAACGAACACTGATTGATTCTTCCACAATCTGTGTTTCTGTATTGTATACTCTGTACCCTCTTGAGCGTTCAGAGTATCCTAACATAATACACTTCTGTGCCTTAGAATCAAACTTGTTCAAATAATTCTTTGTATTTAACATATAGCAAGTACATCCAAATGGATGAAAATACGAAATGTTGGGCTTTCTGTTCTTCCACAATTCATATGGAGTCTTTTCCAGAATAGGTCTTATTGAGATTCTATTCTGAATGTAGCACGCTGTGTTTATTGCCTCTGCCCAGAAAATCTTAGCAACGTTTGTCTCGTTGATCATGGTTCTGGCCATTTCTTGCAATGTTCTGTTCTTTCGTTCTACAACTCCATTTTGTTGGGGAGTTCTAGGACAAGAGAAATCATGCAGAATGCCTTTGTTATTAAAGAATGACTCAAAATCTTTATTTTCAAATTCTCCACCATGATCACTTCTGACTTTAACGATTCTAAGATCTTTTTCATTCTGAACTTGGTTACAGAAGGTAACAAACACAAAGTGTGACTCGTCCTTGTGTCTTAAGAACTTTACCCATGTCCATCTGCTATAGTCATCTACGATTACTAACCCATACTTCTTGCCACTGACAGAAGCAGTTTTAACTGGTCCAAATAAGTCAATGTGCAGAAGTTCTAATGGTTTAGAGGTAGAAACAACATTTTTGGATTTAAAAGAAGGTTTTGCAAATTTGCCTTTCTGACATGCTTCACACAGAGCATCTGAATTGAACTTCAAATTTGGAAGTCCTCTGACCAGATTGAGTTTGTTAATCTGAGATATTCTTCTCATACTAACATGCCCCAATCTTCTGTGCCAGATCCACTGCTCGTTGTTAACAGACAGAAGACATTTTACGTTCTGACTCTTTAGTTCAGAAAGATTGATTTTGTAAATGTTGTTTTTCCTCTTACCATTAAGTAGGATAGTCCCATCTTTCTGACTAACAGCTTTACATGATTTTTGATTAAAGATTATATCATAACCGTTATCACTTAATTGACTTATGGATAACAGGTTATGCATCAATCCATCAACAAGCAGAACATTATTAATAGAGGGAAGATTTCCGTTACCTACAGTTCCAGAGCCAATTATCTTTCCCTTCTGATTGCCTCCAAAGCCAACGTGGCCTCCAGGCTTTGGAACATATGCCTTCTTCCCGTCATGTGACGTGAGCAGCCAGAGTCCAGGTACCATGACTGGTGTTTCTGATTTGCTGCTAAAGATATCTGCAACATGTATTATTTTATCCTTAGGTACCCAGATCTTCTTGGGTCCTGATTTGTTAGTTTTACCAAAACTCTGGTTGAATTTTGGTTTCACAAAGTGGTTACTACTAGTATATTTGATGTCATGTGTGTGACCATACACAAAGTGTGAATTTAGAGGAGTGTGTTTAATGGTTAAATCCATGACATTTTTAGGTGTAGGAACCTTACCTAGGTATCCTATTCCTTTCCTGCCGTTTCTGCTAACTCCATAGATCATTGAAGCCATTCTGCTTCTATCTATGCTTTTAGCAAGGAACTTCTGGAAACTATGATCATACTCCTTGATGATCTCATCAGCGTTGCTGGGAGTTTCAGCAATTGGTTCCTTCTGAGAGTTTTGTAAAGAGTTTTCTAATTTTAAAATTTTATCTCTCAGCTCAGAGTTTTCCAATTTGAGACTCTCAGACTTATTAGAGTCAGATTCAAGAGTCCTTTTCAGGTCTCTGAATTTAGCTCTAATCTGCTGATAACGTTCCAGAATTTCATTGAGGCTTTCAGCAAGTTCAGCCTTTGTAAAATTAACAGCGAAGTTAGGGAATACCTCTTCTGTGTCTGATTCTGAGTCTGAGTCAGAAGCTTCACTGTCATCTGGAATGTTAGCCATAAGCGCTATGTTCGCCCTTTCATCATCTGATTCTGAGTCAGCTTCAGACGAGTCAGAGTCATCCCATGTGGCCATGAGACTTTTCTTCTTCTCTCTTCCAAACTTCTTTTTGGGCTTTTCCCTCTGAAGCTTTGGACAGTCACTCTTGTAGTGTCCTTGCTCATTGCACTCGTAGCAGATGATGTCTTTTGTATTTGGCTTCTTGCTACCTGAGGAGCCTTCAGATCTTCTGTATCCAGAGGAAGAATCTGTCCTTCTGTATCTGGAAGAAGACTCGTTCTGATCAGATCTTCTGGGATTCCTGAACTTCCTTTGTCTTTGCTTCCACAGTTGATTTACTCTTCTGGAAAGAAGAGAAAGCTCGTCTTCTTCTGATGAGGATCCATCAGATGTTTCTTCAACTGCCTGCAAAACTTTAGATTCAGATTTTCTGTTAGATTTTAAAGCTATAGGCTTACCTTGCTTCTGAGGCTCGTCAGCTTCCAGCTCTATCTCATGACTTCTGAGGGAGCTTATAAGTTCCTCCAGAGTGATTTTGTTGAGATCTTTCGCCAGCTTCAGAGCAGTAACCATAGGCCTCCACTGCTTGGGTAAACTTCTGATTATCTTCTTGACATGGTCAGCAGTAGAGTATCCCTTGTCAAGAACTTTGAGACCAGCTACCAGAATCTGGAATCTGGAGAACATTGTTTCAATGGATTCAGATTCTTCCATTTTAAACGCCTCATACTTCTGAATGAGCGCCAGAGCTTTTGTTTCTTTGACTTGAACGTTGCCCTCATGCGTCATTCTGAGAGAATCAAAGATGTTCTTAGCTGTGTCTCTGTTGGAGATCTTCTCATACTCAGTATAGGAGATAGCACTGAGGAGGATGGTTCTGGCCTTATGGTGATTCTTGAAATCACGCTTTTGTTGATCAGTCATTGATTTTCTTTCAATCTTCTGACCAGTTGCATTCACAGGGTGCGTGTATCCATCTGTCACCATATCCCACAGATCAGCATCATGTGCTAGAAAGAAGCTTTCAATTCTGTCTTTCCAGTAGTCAAAGTTTTCTCCATCAAAGACTGGAGGTTTGCCGCTGAATCTGTCTCTGTCCTCATTGGTGTCATTGCTGAAATGAGAGTTGTTTCCTGCCATTGTGTTTTTCTGACGCTGGATCTTTTACTGACACGGTTAAGTGTTTTAGCTCAGAACCAGGCGCTCTGATGCTAATTGAAGGGGTGAAAAACACAAGAAGGGGGGGTTGAATTGTAAAACTGGAATCTTAAAGCAAATGACAAGATATTTTTATCCTGGTTCGTTTGATCTCAAACTACTCCAGTCCACCCGTCAAGGTGATTTCGCCTCTCTCCAACGAGGTCTTAATTCACTATATTCAACTGAATACAAATCTGCTTTAGCAACTGCTAAAACCTTCTTGATTCAAACCACAATCCGGTTTGTCAAGGCAACACTTTCTTACAAAGGTATAGGCAAATGTGTGTGAATGTTTTCTACAAAAACTATATCACAACTGTGATGTTTACACAAATGAAGCTTAGAATACTAGGTTGCTAAACGCTAATGAAGTATCAGAGTTTGTTGGTTTAGCAAAACTTGTAGAGTGAAGATTATTGTTCAGCTTTGTGCGTGTAGAGAGTTTGGAAGCATTAGCCGTGATAATCTTCAAAGCTTGGTTTATATAGCACTTGAGAAGATGAACGTTGAAGCAAATATTCTTGATTCAATGCTATTAACAAGCTTTCCTTTTTGAGCAGATCTTGTCTAGAATGATGCCGTTGGTATTGATTAGCTTTCAATGCACAGTACCGTTGCTTCTTCAATGCACGTTCTGGCTTGGCTCATTCTGATTCTGCTTCGCTGCTGATGAACTAATTTGATTCTGTATCAGAGTGGTTTACGCGCAGTTCTTTTCATCAAGCTTCAGCATGTGCAAGCGTTGATCATCTGATCTTGACGTTCTGATTCAGCAACTTCTGATGCTGGTGTATGAAATCATATTCTGATGCTGAAAACGTGATCTTGCTTATTTTAATCAGCATATCTGCAAGTCAGAGCATAGTAATTTTAGGCAGCATATAATTCAATCATAAAATATTTAACTACTATATCTTTTCACTTTGTTATCATCAAAACTTAAATATAGGGTACTAGATTCAAACATTGTTCTAACAAACTATGGATGAAAAGGGTGCTAACACCTTCCCTTTTCATAACTTACCCCTCAAACTCAAGAAAATTCTCTAAAGGTCTTTCCTGTTCTTTTCACTCTTTCCTTTATTGGATAAAAGAAAAGTCAGTGGCGACTCTTGCTATCCGCAACAATTGCGATCAAATACAAAACAACCAAGTCAGTTCTCCCACCGTATTACAGGAAGCAATTCAAGATCAAAGTTTATCCAAATCCTTGCAATGTCTATATTTTGTCTTGTGATTATTTTGAACAATATGAATAGCTAAACCCCCCAATGCTAGGGGTTATTCCCGATTTGAATCTGTAATGATTATGAATTCCCGAGTTCTTTAATAAAGTTTTTTTCTTATTTAATTTAATCGTGCAATGTTTTCACGCTTTCCTGATCAGACCAATAAGGATTGATCTACGGTTAACAACCAGCTGGACCGCGATTGTTAAGGTTTTTGTACGATTAGGCTATAGTAGATATCACCTAGGACTATAGATACCCTATAGTTACCATATCACTCTTGATATAATAAAGGATTGACTCCATCATATATCTCTAGTGACTTAGGATTTAAGATGGATGGTTAAAGGTTTTCCTACTAAGGACTTAGAGAAAGATAATCTAATGGGCTGGTAATTAAAGGATATGAACTTTTTAAATATATCAGGATTCAAGGTTGTAACAGAGAAATTTATACACCATACCCTAGCATGCTCCTCATATATGTGAAAAAGCCCTAATTTATATTCTGCTTATTTTTTATTTCTGCTAAGTGATAATTCCTAAACCAAAACCCCAATTGAGTTTTTGTTTAATTGAACATGAATTGAACTTGATGATTGCATGCAGTCCTTTAGGTGATGTTACCACACCTACTGAGCCCCTTCTTTTTCCATCAGACAATGACCTATCTGATGTCCCTTCTACTCATAGTCCCAGTGCTTCCCACTCTATCCTGGGTCCTTCTCCAAACCTTCTTTTTCTATCAGACAATGACTTATTTGATAACTATTGTTGAAATTAATCCATTGATATTGTTATTAATGTTCTCTTGTGGATGATAACATGTTCTTCCTTTATTGATTACTCTTGAGAATGTCTAAGTAGTATGAGTTCGTTTGATTGTGGTTGTTCTTGTGAATGGTACCATGTTGATTGAGTTAAGATAAAGGATGTTGATGAAATTTTGATTCATTTTGATTTAATTTTGAATGAGTTAAACTTGGTCTTGATATTAATTAATTCTCATTTGTTTCAAAACATATTTGAGTTAAAATTATGGAGTATTGATGTGTATGTAAAGTTGTTGTCTGAATTTCGATTTAAATGATTAAAGCTCATTTTGAAACTTGGTGTTCATGCTTTGAAGTTAATTTGAGTATGCCATGAGTGTATACTAATTGCTTTTGATTTCTCATGACTGGAATGTATATTTGGATTTATTTTGAGACTTAAAGCTTTCATGAGACTTAAGGTTACAAATTGTTAACTCATGAACTTCACATTTTTTACTATTTCCTTTGTTAATTCAAAAGTTGAATGATAATTACCAATTCAATTCATGTTCTTGCTTCACTTCATTCATACATGTATGTTGCTTTGATTGAGAAAAATATTCAATTATACATGTAAATTAATGTAAGTTTCATTTAGTTCATTTTAATTTCTCTTGTGTTGCTAATATTGTTTATGGTTTGTGTAGCTTTTAAAGATAGCTCAAGTGTTCTCTCTCTCTCTCTTAGCACTACTTTGTTGCTTTTAGTTAATTAACTAAAAGCCAATTTAGTTAATTAACTAAAAGTCGATTTACTTAATTGATTTCGTTATTAAAAATTAATTAGTTTTTGATAATTATTTTTTCTTAACTTAATTAATTAATTTAATCAACTTTTAATTAATTAATTAAACATTTACTTCATATTTCCTTTATTCGTTTAGCTCTGATAGATGATTCTAATCCACTTTGGCTCGAGTTTTTGTTTCATGAGACATCCAAATTATGTCTATGTTATCTTGGTTATGTTTGTCTGTGTGGCTTTTTGTCAGATGCATGAATTCTTATCTGATATTTGTTGGTTTTTGAGTGCACCTAAGATGGGGCTGAATAAAGTGGATTGTAGATTTTTATTCTTTTGTGTGATGGTGTTCTTATTTTCTTGTTTGTGTATGAATAAGAAAGCGATAAATAAAGAAAATAAAGAGCACAAGAGATTTATACTGGTTTCTCTCACACTTTGAGAGTACTTCAGTCCCCTTACCAACATGTAAGAGATTTCACTATAGTTAAAATTATTATATAGCCTATCTACATCCAAATTTGATGCTTACTATCTAACCTATAGGGAGATCAAAGGCTTTAACTATCCTTTAAGATCCAACCAAGTACATAAAGAACAATCTTCTTCAATATACACACTTGTTTTCAACAATCCTGAAATCAAGGTAACCAATACAAAGTAAAAGGAGAACAATTCTCCCTTAATACTCTCTTGCTTCCAACAATCCTGGACAGCAAGGTTACACCACAGTCACTTTGTAAAAATGATTAGAAACAACTTCTTGAAGTAGATATGAAAGTTGATAATCAATGTTAATACAAAATATTGATCTCTTCTCTTTCAAGATAACAATTTAATGAATATATTACACAAGTGCTCAATGTATATGATGAAACTTTTCTAATGATGTATTTGAAAATTTAAGAGTAAAAGTTTCTTACAAAATATTAATCCATGCACTTGTTTGAAAATGAGAAACAAAATGTTGAATTATATGTTGTGATTGTTGTTATTTTGTGTGTGTTTCTACTTTAAATTTATTTGAATTATATACATGTATTGCACCCTTTCAAAAGGTTCTAAATTAATGTAGAAGTGCAATGATTCATAGACAAATGCAACAAACAAATAGCATTCAAAACAATCTTGTTTTTCAAATTTGTTTCAGTGATAACCGGTTACCAGAACGTAGTAACCGGTTACACACTACAGGTAACATTAAAATTTTGAAATGCTGAAGCCTGTAACCCGTTACCAGAAACCTGTAACCGGTTACCACTGTATGAAAAAGTGAAATAATCTTTTTGATGACTTGGAAATGCAATGCTAATTATATTAAAAACTATGAAACATGTATGCATAATGTTAGACATATTTTGAGTACTATAGTAACATATTATATTGAATTGGATTCTTGTACTATAATGAAGATCAAATACCAAAGTCTTATTTAGGAGTAACTTAGCATGCAAGTCAAAAGTCCATTTTGATTAGATACTTTTTCTTCTTGTTTTTGATAATTCCTTTTGCCTTGATCATGATGTTTGTAATCATCAAAACATAAACTTTCTGAGGCATGACTCTACAATATTTTGATGGTCATCTGATACTTTGAGCTTTATCCGAAACCTTGGGCTTACTTGATGCACTTCCCCGCTTGTGATTTATTTTCATCTGATGTATTCTTTACTCGTGATTTATTTTCACTTTATGTCTGGTACACTCTTGATTTATTCTCTGCTTTTGGTTTTAATCCAAAGGAATGAGAACACTGTATTGACTTATTTATGTCAAGTATTAACTTCTTGTTTGGTCAGACCTTCCTTACCTTAGCTTTTAATTTATGCTTTAGGATAATCTCTTCATATTCTCCCATTCTTCAATCTTCAAAATCTTCTCATCTTTTTCAAAACCTTCTTGAATTCAATAAACTTGACCAATTTCATAATAAACCTTGACTTTGTCAAGTGAATTTTTTCAAACTTATTTTCTTTAATAAATGCTTAACCACATAAGCATATTCTAACACTTTCAAAAAGACTAAAAAATATATTCAACCTCATTCAAACCTTTTTGTGTCCTCGTGTACCTTTTCCCTTTAAAACTTTTTCAAGATTAGACATGAGTCGTTTATAATCGAGATGTCATTCTGTTATCCCCATGGTTGCAAAGATGCCGACATTTCCACTTGAGTACTAGAGGTGTGTCAAAACTCTCCCTCATGTTTGTGCATTATCCCTATTTCTCATACTTTGTGGGTGATTCGGCGAGTATTCTCCCTAAAAATGATGACTTGTCTCTTCATTTAAAATCAATCAACACACCAAGTTTTATTCTTTTTCAGAAGAACTACGTAGTTCTGATTCTTCATTGCACTTGGTTGATACGTAGGCACAAGAATCTCGATGTCTTGTTGAATCAAAATAATAAAAGTAACTTATTTTCTCATCTTTCTAGTCATATTGCAAACACTCATTATAGCCAAATACACAAATTTTCAAAGAGATTCATGCGGAGTACCGTAAATGTTTAGGATGCAAATACTTTCCCTTTGCATAACCAACCATCGTACCTTGATCTCTATTATTTTTTGAGTTTTGTTCACTCTTTTTCTCTTTCCCTTTGGAAACAATAAAATACGGTGGTGACTCTCACTTTATAAATCAAGTCAATTAATGATATAATCTCAATTTTTTAGCGCTACACTTTATTTTTCAATGATTGTGATAATTCAATACAATTTGAACTATGTCTACTGTTGGTGCAAGGTGATGAAATTGAGGAAGAAGAGAGGACATATAGAATGATAAAGACGGCGGCTAATGATTGGTAAAGGAATTGAATAATAATTAATGAGACCTAGGTACACCTATTTATACACAAAGATAGCAAAGATAAGAATGTCACATAGGCCCTAAACGAGGATAAACTTTAATAGCTAAGTTTTTCTCCAAATATAGCAAATACTAAATTACCCTTTAATATCATCCCTTAATTTAGTATCTATCAGAAACTAACAACACCAATTTCATTCCTCAAATTAGGAAATTGGTCTGTTTTGATTTTCTTCGTCATAACATCTGCCAGTTGTTTCTGGGTGCTACAGTGCAGAACTTCTAACACTCCTTTCCGCACTTGACTTCTCAGAAAGTGATACTTCGTCTCAATATGCTTGCTTCTTCCATGCAATACTAGATTCTTGGCAAGATTGATTGCAGACTTATTATCAATCAACAGCTTTAGAGGTTTCTCTATCTCAATCTTCAAATGCTCTAGAAGATTCAAAAGCCAAACAGCTTGACATGCAGCTACAGCACCTGCAATATACTCAGCTTCACACAGTGACAGAGCCACAACAGGCTGTTTCTTGGAACTCTAAGAAATAGGACCTCCCAGAAACTTGAACAAGTAACCATAAGTACTTCTTTTGTCAACTCTATCTCCACACCAGTCAGAATTAGAATAACTCACTAATTCTGTTTCTGTCTTTCTTCCAGAAGGAAATAACACTCCATATTTCAGAGTTCCTTGATATACCTCAGAATCCTGACAGCAGATTGGTAATGAGACCACTTTGGTTTACTCGTGAATCTGCTAACCATTCCAACTGCACAGAAAATGTCAGGTCTGGTATTACACAAATACCTGAGAGAACCAACCAACTGTTTCAAGGTCGTAGCATCCACAGAATTAGAATCCAATTTATTATTGGTTTCTGATGGTGTCACAGCAAATTTACAATTCTGCAGCTTAAATCTCTTCAGAAGTTCAAGTTCATACTTCACTTGATGTAGAATAATACCCTTCTTTGAGTACATAATCTCCATTCCTAGAAAATTTACCATATTTCCCAAATCTGTCATCTCAAATTCATTCATCAGAACTTCTTTGAAATTGATTATATCTTCTGGACAACTTCCTGTTAGAAATATGTCATCAACATATAAATACAACAGAATCATATTGCCATCATAATGTTGCACATACACGCCATATTCCATCTCACATTTCTGAAACTTCTGCCTCTTGAAAAATGAATCAATTTTCAGATTCCAAGCTCTGGGCGCTTGTTTCAATCCATACAAGGCTTTATGTAACTTGTATACCATTCGTTCCTGATTCTTTTTCACAAATCCAGGAGGTTGTGACACATATACCTCTTCTTGTAATGGACCATTCAGAAATGCAAACTTCATATCCAGATGTATCAAAGGCCAATTTCTATTAGCAGCTAAAGCAATCACCAGTCTGATTATTTCATGTCTAGCTACAGGCATAAACACCTCAAAGTAATCTAGCCCAACTTTCTGAAGAAAACCTCTAGCCACTAGTCTCGCTTTGTGTTTGCCAATTAATCCATCTGGCTTAAGCTTCACCTTGAAAACCCATCTAACACTGATGACTTTCTTCTTTTCTGGAAACTTTGTCAACTTCCAAGTTTTGTTTCTTTTAATAGCCTCAAGTTCTTCCTTCATGGAATTCAACCATACTTTCTTCTTGAGAGCTTCTTCAATACCCATTGGTTCAGAATCTACTAACATGGCACACTGAACGACTTATCCTTCAGAATCTACTTCAATGTCATGCAACATGTTAAAATCTGCAAACCTACTTGGTATTTGTCTGATTCTCTGTGGCCTCTGAACTTGTTCTGAAGCTTCTCCGGAACTTGGAATAGTGCTAGCTTCTGGACCTTGTCCAGAACTACTTCCTTCAGAATTACCACCTTTAGAGTTACTTCTGGAAGCTTATCC
The DNA here is from genome assembly GCA_948472305.1 of Vicia faba. Lineage (NCBI taxonomy): Eukaryota > Viridiplantae > Streptophyta > Magnoliopsida > Fabales > Fabaceae > Vicia > Vicia faba. Next base: position 1,276,489,738 of record OX451740.1, on the reverse strand, counting down.
TCTAGACCCTATGTCTTCAGAGTTTTCCCTTCCAAAAATATAATCACCACCAGATTTTGGATCATCATCAGAATCTAGATCAGAATCAGATCCACTATCAGAATCTCCCTGAGATTCTGACTCATCTTCAGAGTCTTCAGAATCAGATTCATCTTTTGACTCTGACTCGTCTTCAGAACTTTCTGAAGAATCTTCAGAAACTAACTCTGGTGTTGGCGTTACACCAGAATCTGATTGAGAATTGTTCTAATCCCATGTTTCTGACTCTTTCACAATGACGCCTCTGTTGATTTCAACTTTGTTAGTTTCTGGACAATAAAGCTTATAAGCACCTGTATTGTGGTACCCCACTGTGATACAGTGGCAGAACCGACTATTTGATGCTGGTTTGCGTTTTGTGTTCGCAAAATATCGCGGTAAGCAAGAGTCGCCACCGACTTTTATTTTATCCAATCGGAAAGGAAAAAAGTACAGAAAAATACTTTTTCGAGATATTCTGAGTACGGGGGGGTAGATAAAAGAAAGGGAAGGTGTTAGCACCTTTTCTATATATGGTTTTCCATGGGCTCTTAGGTACTTGCTCATCTTTTTAAAATTACTTGTGTATGTGTTTTGTTTTTGAAAAGAGTTTTAACTTCGTGATAACCCTTGTATCAATCCTCAAAGGTGTGACGAAGTTGTTTTGAAAAATTGTTTTGAAATGTGTAAGTGTGAAAAGTTTTGATTTGAGAAAGTACCTACTAGTATCTACCTACTCGAAAAAAGATCGTTTCTATTCTTGTTTCCTTTAGACAGTGTTATCCTACTATTGAGAAATAGGTAGCATCGTCGTTGGAGTTGTAAGGGTCAATTCGAAAGAGACGTACGATCACTAAAGCAATGTTAGGATACCTTAGTAATAACCCTAGTTTCTTAAGATCATATTCGAGGCAACATTTCTGAGGCAACATTTGAACGGGACACTTGATCTTTTTAGACAGGAGGGCAACTACTAAGACACCCTATACTTAATGATTGTTTACCGAAGGCAACCGAAGCGAGAGTATACCCTAAGAGTGATATGTGCGAGTGATTTGTTTCAATTATTTGTCTTTGCATATTAGGGTTTTCTAACTGTATTAAATTTGTCATGCATTCTTGTCATACAATTCTACTAACATACATCTAAACAGTTAAATATTTGAGGGAATTAAAATGCGAGAAAGTAAATCTACGTTATTACAAGGCTTCGGGGAGAGGGATTAATTACATAACCAAAAACCCGGGGAAAAGCGATAATTAAAAAGTCCTAGATTAATCTATTACAAACCATGAACAGTTACAAAAATATTGGCAAAAATAAATAACGCGCGCACGATGAATCGAATACGAGACAACTAGGGTTTTGACCCTTGCCTAAATCTAATTGCGATTGATTAAAAAAATGTTTTTGTCATGTTTTGTTATTTAAGAAAATAAATAAATCATTAAATTAAAAAGAAAATCTTAATTCTAATTAATTTTAAACTAAGAGAAATAAATTAATTTATTCTAAAACCTATCTTTGTATTTTTATTTATTTGAGAAAAAGAGAAAATAAAATTAAATCAAGAGTTTTAACCTAATTTCTATTTGATTTTATTTGCAAAAATAAATTATAATTTCCCTAAATTAAACTAAGTTTAAATTGATTTTGATAATAATAAAAAAGAACTAATCCTAATTGTTTTTATGAAGTCTTGATTTTATGATTTTATGGAAAATAAATTAATTTGTGAATTAAAATAAATAAAGGAAATTAAAAGAATAAAGAATAAAATAAAGATAAGAAATAAAAAAGAAGTAAATGGGCCTGGTGGTATTTGCTGAAAGGGGGGGTGCCAACTGAATTTCTGGGCCCAAATGATCCAAGCCCATTTGACTTTGCTGGATCTGGTGTCCATGTTGACATGGGGCGCATGGTAGTCTTTCAGGGGGAGCCTTGGATCTGGGCTAGAGACGTGATTGATGGCCAAATGTTGAGGGCATATGGTGAACCTTCTGATGAGCAGTGCACCTGATCACATGGAACAAAATAATGCAAAGAAAGGTTGGGACCTGGGGATCGAACCCAAGTCTTTAGGCATATTTCCCCTACACGCTTGTCAACTGAGCTACTTGACTTATTTGTACATATAACGAAAACAAACTATAATATATGAAGAATAATGGTTATTAGAAAAAATGTACTAAGATTCAAACCACCAAACCAGGGAGTGCCACGCATCATCTTCTTCCTCCCAACCATCATTTTAGCCCAAGATATTTTTACCTACGGACGCTGCGTTGTAGCTACAAACCTGTGTACCTCAAAAATTGTCCACAAGCAAGATAAACGACCATGGCTGGCACCAATCAACTCGTCTCATCCTCACGAGTATCATGGTACCAGAATCAACGTCCAATTTAACCTGTATTGCAAAGCCCTAAAACTAACCAAGAAACCCTAGCCATGGCAGTTTTATATACCGCCATCAAAAATGCAATTGAATAGAATGATTAGCTTACAAACTCAATAAGGAACAAGAATATATAATCAAAACATGCAAATGATGTATAAATCAATGAAAATGAAAACGAATTTTTTAGGCAAACCGTGACTTCTGTACCTTTGATTCCAGGTGTGAGAAAGCTTGCAATTGGTTGAAATCCCTTCTGGAGATGTCCAGGAATCTGTTGGTATTGTGAGAATGGCTCGAATTGGCCTCTAGGATCGAAATTAGATCACCATTTTTCTTGAAATTTTTAGTTTTGCTCTTGCTCTGCACGACTATTCAACCTGCTTTCTTGCCTTGGATCCCTTCTGTATATGTAGTACAACACATTAGGTCAACAAAAACGAATTGAATCTTGCCCATTATGAAGATTTGATTTGGTCTTTCATGGCATATGATATCTTTCCAAATTTGCTTCAATCCAATATTTTTCCACCCAAATCAATCTTGCACGAATTGGTTGTCCTGCTAGCTGTACATAGACTCAAAAGATGCACAAAAAATCCAAGATTTGATTTGATTTTATTATTTTACCATTTAATTTGATTTATTTTGATTTAAATGAATAAAAAATCAAAATAAATGATAAAAATAATAAAATAAAAGGTGGAAAAGCTCAGGGGTCGTGGGCCCTATTAGAAACATATTTCAAGCAAAAAAGCATGGGCCCCTTTGGAAAAAATGCAAATCTGATCAATGTTGACTTTTGGCAATTTTACAAAAAAGGTCAACTTGGCCAATGCATAACTCTCTCAATTTTGACCCTAGAGAGGTGTTCTTGGACTTTTTAGAAAGCTTGGGATGTCCCCTAAGCAATCCTTTTAGTATCATCTCAATTGAGTATTCCATGTTCATGTATGAAACTTTGACCCAAAAGGTATTTTTGTTGACTTTCCAAAATATCCTATAATGTCAAAATTCATATCTTCTTGTGAGTGCATATTTTGAACTTTGGAGATGAATATTAATTGTAGGGAATTTCATCCTCTTAAAAATGAGCTTTGGATGGGTCATTTCTGATAAAGTATGAGAAAGTTATGTTTGGTCAAAGTTGAGTTGACTTTTCCTACAAAACCCTAATTTAGCAACTTTTGGGTTTTGATGAATTGTGAGAAATCCTTGATGAATCATGATCAACCCTTGATCAAATGATGAATGTTACTTCAAAATGAGAATGTTGACCAAAAATCTTGAAGTTTGTTTGTATGTGGGCCATAGTTGACTTTTGACCTAGCACAGTTGATATTCAGGCCTTTGAGCAATTGACTGAGCAAACTTCTTCTGCAAGGCTTGAAACTTGACATGGATGATCTTGAGAACATATTAGGAGAATGGTGAGAATTTGGGATCCTTTGGACTCAAGCATCTTGATGCAAAATGAAATCCTAATTTGAGGTATACTGCCTTAGGAGAGAGCTTGTTTGGTCAACTCTTGAACTTCCTTGAGCAATTTGGGGACCTCACATGACATTTGTTGAGAAATATGGGAGGGCAAATTTTGGGGTACAAAACCCACCAGTAACATTACTTTGCTTCTATCATCCAGTTTTTGTCTTCTAGCTTCTGGAACATGTTTGTAACATACATAACCAAACACCCTCAGATGGCTAACACTTTGCTTATCTCCAGTCCACTTTTCTAAAGGAATAATTTCCTTCAGCTTCTTCGTTGGACGCCTATTCAGAACATATGCCGATGTGGCAACAACTTCTCCCCATAACATGTAAGGTAGCTTCTTCTCGTTCAACGTACTTCTGGATATATCAAGCAAAGTTATGTTTCTTCTTTCAACAAGACCATTGTGCTGAGGAGTATATGGAGCAGTAACCTCATGTTCTGTTCCATTCTCCTCACAGAACTTTTGGAACTCTGTAGAGTTATACTCACCTCCACCATCCGTTCTCAGAATCTTCAACTTCTGACCACTCTGTTTCTCAGCCTTCACCTTGAACTTCTGAAACTCATTAAACACTTCATGCTTGAACTTGATGAGTGTTACCCATGTCATTATTGTGAACTCATCCACAAAATACACAAAATATTTTTTTCCTCTAAGTGAAGATACTAGAAATGATCCACACACATCAGAATATACTACTCTCAAAGCATGCTTCGCTCTGGGGGCTACTTCTGATGCAAATGGCAATCTGGGTTGCTTGCCTTTCATGCATATCTCACATGACTTCTCAGGCTTCACAATCTTCGAAATGCCATGTACAAGCTTATTAGAACTTACATGACCTAAGATTATATAGTTCAAGTGCCCCAACCTCTTGTGCCACAGCTTACTGTCACCTTTAGCGCCTTCTGCACTAAGACACTATGCTTCGATTGTATCTACATTCACCTTGAATGTTCTGTTGCTTCCCTACTCAGACTTCATAATCAACTTCTGATTGGAATCATATAACGTCAAGAGGTTGTCCTTCATAACAACTGAGAAACCTTTCTCAATAAGCTGACCCACACTCATCAGATTGCTTTTAATTCCAGGAACATACCAAACATCTTTGATCAGAATGTTTTTTTCATTCTTCACTCTGACTCTGACATTTCCCATACCTTCTGCATTAAGATACTTATCATCAGCACATATGATCTTTGTTCTCCTTCTGGAGTCAAAGTCTATCAGTTATTGTTTATTCCCAGTTAAGTGGTTTGAACAGCTAGTGTCCATATACCACCAATCTTCTGAACACTTTCCATCAGAATTAGAAGCCATCAGTAGCACAGGTTCATCATCAGAATCTCCTCTGGCTATATTTGCTTCTTCTGATTTCCTTCCTTTGTTTCAACAATCTCTGGAAAAATGGTCAAACTGTTTACAACAGTAACATTAAACCTTCTTCTTGTCATACTTTTCCTTTCCCTTCGGATATTTCTTTTCATCAAAAGTTGAGGTTTCTGACTTCTGGAATTTATCACCACGTCTATTATGCTTCTGGTCCTTCTTGACAAAAGAAGCCTTCAGAGCTTGATCAACTTCCCTCTCAGAACACTACGCTAAAAAAGACTTACGAAAGCGCTTTTTTGGCCTTTAAAAGCGCTTAAAAACGTTGTCTATGGTGGCGCTGCTATAGGTTTTAGCAGCACTTTTTGTTTAATGAAAAGTGCTTTCGTAGGTCTACCTAATACATCACTTTTTCTAAAAAGCGCTCTCTTAAGTAGGCTTTTGGCAGCGCTTTTTTATGAAGAAGTGCTTTCATAGGTCTACCTAAGGCAGCGCTTTTTTCTGGAAAAGCGTTCTCATAAGTTTTCTTTTAGCAGCGCTTTTTTCTGGAAAAGCGTTGTCTTAGGTATGCTTTTAGCAACGCTTTTTTCTGGAAAAACACTTTCATAGGTGGTCTTTTAGCAGCGTTTTTTCCTGGAAAAACGTTGTCATATGTTTACCTTAGACAACGCTTTTTGTGAAAAAGCGCTTTCATAGGTTACCTAAGGCAGCGTTTTTCTTGAAAAAACGCTTTCATAGGGTGTTTTTTTTAGAGGTATAATTTATATAATTCATATACCTGCATTGTTTGCAGCATATTATTTATATAAACCAGTTACCATAACCTGTAATTCATAAACCGCGGTAATGCATTATATACCATTGTAATCCAAAATATATATACACCATTTTTGTACCTCAAAATATATAAAAACCATTGTTATCAGCATTGTAACTCAAAATCAGTCTTACAAAATCAACCCTAACAACAACTAAACCAGTCCTAATGTATGAAAGAAACACGATCAATTATGTATTAAGGTCCTGGTCCTGCGAGGTTTGAACATAATAACACGGTCAATATGGTATTCCATGTACACATGTAACGTATTCATAACACTTTTCACATAATAATGTATTCATACCTTATATGATTCTCTGCTAAATAAAATATTGACACAATTCCTCTTTGATTTCTTTCAACTGAAGTTTCGTGTAATATGCACATTTGTATTCATCGAAGTACTACATAACAAAACATAATATGCATGATTTAGTTAAAAGTAAAAAATTATATGAAATATCCGAGAAATAATAAAACAAATCCTAAGTTATAAATCCATACCGTGACTGGAATCTCTATTTGATTCAGTTGAAGGATTTCTTTGATAAACCGCATAACAAAGTATCCGCAATCTATATCGTTTTGCTGTTGAGGACACTACATAGAATGTAACCTTGAAAACATCATCCCACGAGCCTGATAATAAGCAAAGAGAATAAATAGTGTCATATCGTCTTTCCAATGATAAGTTTTCGTAGAAAGATAATGAATATGGACCACGGTTACTTACCATGCTGTAGAATGTAACCTGTTGCTGCTGTTCCAAGCACACCAACAAGTACTCCAGCGGTATTGGATAGACCGAGCAGTATCCCCTAAAAAAAATAAATGAATATAGAAATCATATTTCTTTCCCTAAGGACAACAATTTAGCATAGTAAACCATCTTCTTGTTTTTGCATTCTTGTTCTGCATTTCAAATTATAATGAAACCACTTACAGAATATCGAGGGGCTATATCTTGATGGTTTGAATATAATCCAGACTGAGAGAACGCATTTGTTCCTTGTTCAAGCAGAATTTGAAACAGGTGAGGCGAGGAACATGTAAGGTCAATGGAATTAATGGATTAACCAACGCTAACTAATTTTAAATGATGTTATAGCGTGAGAGAAATTTATAGTTAGGCTGTCTTAAAAGAGGTTTCAAGACACAGTTGTAAAGAAAATTTAATTTTGCTGTTTAAGTTACAGAATATGAAGCATCTGGTATGAACTAAAAACTAAGTAAAAGTTATAGAAGTGAACTCTGACTTAGGAATAGTTGTTGTTAAATAGAAGCTATAACGATGCTATAGAGATAGAGAAGCATAATTTGAACATATCACTATTGCTCTGCGATACCTATTGAAAACAAAATGTTGTCAAATAGCAGCTATAGCACTGTTGCATAGTGAAGTTTGAATAAACCATTTTTTCTACTATTTGCAATTGACAACACATTTTAGGAAAATAATTAGTAGTCACAGTTTCTCTAGAAAGATTTAAAGAGATGCACAACAACAGAATTTATGTTGGGATTATATGAAAATTCTTTATCAGAATAAGAAATGCATCAAATACAGAAGAAGCAAACCTGACTGCAAGTCATACACAAAACAACCATTACAGGAGAATGAATGTGGCTCAATTGAGTCAAGAAAAAAGCAGGACCTAGAAACCCAACTGTTTGCATTATCTACAAAGAAAGTGTATAAATATAGTGTGAATCGTGGTATTAAAATATTTTATGTGCCTCTAAATAAGTAAGCCATCAAAAGAATAAATTGTGAGAAGATAAATCGACGGGAGATACCTTGCGGACCGTTGTAACAGATACACCTCGGGTCACAAGAGTGTCTGCAATCCAACCACCAAAATTTGCAGAAATTGCCATCGTAAGCCACGGTAAAACACAAAATAGTCCAGATTCTGTAAGATTGAACTTCAACACCTATTATATTTGAAAATACCTCTGGTTAACTTTAACAAAGTCATTTTCTTTTAAAGTATCCAATAAGATTGCAAATAAAAACATTTTGTGTATCTTGATGTTGGTTAAAACATGAGTCAAAATCTGAACTCTACTAGCTTCAGTCTTGACAGTGCTAAGTGAGAATTGAAGCTTGATGAATATAGGTATTTTTTCTTATGCATAGGTAAAGTTAACTTCATCATAGAAATAAATTCATGCACAAGAATGCAAAACATAAAAAGAAAAAAAATATGAAAATGAATCTAACTTTGCTAGCACCAAGTCGCTACGTAGCGAACATGCAAAGAAAAAAAGACTTACTTGGTTATAGTATGTTGGCATCCATGTAAGAAGAATGAAAGTTCCCCAATTATGGCAAAAGTGGCACACTATCAGGGCCCAGACTCGTGGTTTAGACAAAATTAATCTCCAAGGTATTTCCTTCACGGGTTCCTTGGACATACCGTTAGTAGCAATTAACTTCTTTTCTTCTGGCAACATTTCAGGATCATCGAGTGACGAACTATGCGCCTATAGCTCCCAAAATAACATGGAAAACTAGCATGTGAAACAATAAAATTTCTACTTAGATAGAGCGAACTTTTTGGAAACAAAAAACAATATGTTGGTACTTGGTAGTTAGAAAACTTATAATGAAGATATCGACTTCAAAACAAAAAGTATTTCTATCGAGAAAATGTGTGTTGTGCATATATTTCCAAGTTCAGAAAGGATGCATTTATGCATGAGTAACATTACATATGTGAATTCTAACCTTATTAAGCCATATACAAAACCAAACAGTCCCTAGAGAACCAAAGGAGTAAAACACTGATGGCCATCCATACTGATGAATTAGGAAAGGTGAAAAGGCGAGTCCAGTGACTGATCCAAGGTACATGCCACTGTATACAAGAGCTAATGGTCTACTTCTCTCTGCCACAGGAACCCATTTTGAAAGAATATTATTCATGGCCGGCATAACAACCCCTTAGTAAGATCCAAAACAAGTTAGCTCCACATGGAAAAAAGCTATCATCCTATTGTAGCATCACCGACTATATGAATCAAATCATTACTAAAATCAGAGACAATATGGAGTTCAAAAATGAATGTTCACTTTTATACTTTATTACAGTATATATCCCTAGCCTAATTATGTTATATCTTTTTCCGCAACTGCAATAAATAATCGAATGGAAACGTACACAAATTCCCTCTCCTAAAGGGTAAACTTGTAACTTGTAAGACAATATCAAATGTGAACAAATTTAATATCACTACTACGGCCATTTTTAAACTCCTGTGATTTAGTCAATGGAGTTATATTTAGAGATGGAGGTAACAAATGACTTGTTTTGCCAACAAAATGGAACATTTAACTACACGCACCTCACCGACTCCCATGAATGCACGGGAAACTAGTAGGAAAGGCAACCCAAGTTTAGCAGTAACAGGAGTGAGGATTGTAGCGACGGACCACAAAATGACGCCGAATCCCAAAACCTGCTTCCCACCCACTGTGTCAGCCCAAATTCCACCAGCAATCTGCAACAAGTATCTACCTATGCATCAGAGTCATGGCCTTAAGTTCAAACTTATACCAAAAGAAAAATAGCTACTAATCAAAAGCACACGAAAATCAGACAAACACATACGAGATGAGGAAAAAAATGAAACCTGATACGAATTTAAGTTGGCCGGAGAAGTGGAGTGCCTTTTACCGCCGTAGAAGCTCTGGTTTAGGGTTTTTTCGTGAAGAAAATCTGAGTGAGAATAAAAAAGTGATACGAATTGTGTTTTGATATTTATTATAAAACTACCTATGAAAGCGCTTTTAAAAGCGCTTTCTAAAGGTCATCTATAACAACACTTTTACATCAAAAAGCGCTTTCGTAGCGTATCCTATAGCAGCACTTTTAAAAGCGCTTTCTAAAGGCCAGCTTTAGCAGCGCTTTGGAAAAGCGCTTTCTAAGGCTGACCTTTAGCAGCGCTTTTGAAAAGCGCTTTCTTAAGGTACCCTCTGAAAGGCCAGCTTTAGCAGCGCTTCCCAAAAAGCGCTTTCTAAGGGTGACCTTTAGAAGCTCTTTTGAAAAGCGCTTTCTTAAGGCACCCTTTGAAAGCACTTTTTTAAGCGAATTTTTTTTAAAATCTACAGCAGCGCTTTTTTCCAAAAGCGCTTTCTTTTATGTGCTGCTAAAACTTATTTTTGGCGTAGTAGAAGTTCTTTCAGTCAGACGCAACTCCTGCGCTTCTAGACTACTTTGTAACTCTTATATTCTCATGGTTTCCAGATTTTTAGAATGTTCAATAGAAACAACAATGTAATCAAACTGAGGAGTAAGCGACCTCAGAATCTTCTCTATGATTACCTATTCAGAAAGTGTTTCTCCACAAGCTTTCATCTTATTAGTGATCAGAATCATTCTGGAGATGTACTCAGAAACTTTCTCATTGTTCTTCATGTTGAGATTCTCATATTGCTTTCGTAGGGACTGAAGCTTCACCTTCTTCACTGACGCGTCACCACCGTAAAATCTGACTATTATATCTCATGCTTCTTTCGACATCGTCGAATCATCAATCTTCTCAAATACATTTTCATCCACACACTGATGGATATAGAATAAAGCTTTCTGATCCTTCTTCCTCGTAGCTCTTTCTGCCGATCTCTGTTCTTCAGTAGCATCTGCTGCAACTGGAACATAACCATTGGTAAGAAGATCCAGAACATCTTGAGCACCAAACAACACACGCATCTGTATCATCCATTTGTTTCAGTTTTTGCCATAAAAAACTAGAAGTTTAGTGTTCAAACTACTGCCTCCACTCATCTTAAACCTTGCACAAATCTCAGATCTCACTCAGTGTTTCCCAAACCCACAAAATCAGGGTGATTCTGTTCAGATTTTGTTCAAGATTCAACAGAAATCAATAATCAAAATCAAACACACAACTCACTTTCACTCGTGTTTCCCAGAAATTCAGAACAACCAGGAGCTCTATATACCAAATATTGGTGCAAGGTGATGAAATTGAGAAAGGAGAGAGGAAATATAGAATGATAAAGACAATTGCTAATGATTGGTAAAAGAATTGAATAATAATTAATGAGACCTATGTACACCTATTTATACACAAAGATAGCAAAAATAAAAATGTCACATAGACCCTAAAAGAGGATAAACTTTAATAATTAAATTTTTCTCCAAATATAATAAATACTAAATTACTCTTTAATATCTACGACTAATAATTCTCGATTAGAGTTATTTAAGAATAATCCTTAAAAAATTTATTCGAATAAATTTTTATGCTAAATTTCTTTCGGTGTTAATGTCAATCTTGGAAAACAAAGAAGTCATTCTTTCAAGACAAATCTTAATGTTGATGTGATTGAGTATTTCAAAAAGTAAATCTTGATATGATTCTTTGGGACTCATTTTTCTTTGTCTTAGAGCCTGTTTGATCGAGCCTGTTTGATTCAATTGAAATGAAGGGAAGAATTTTATTAAAAGAGAATAAAAGGGAGATGAAGAGTTTTAATTATACAAAAATTTGGTACAATCACTTCTAAAAATCGCTCATTAGTCACGATTAATTTGTCACAGTTAAATAAATGTGGTTAATTTTTTTAATTTGCCACACTTTAACTATGACTAAGTTGACATTATCATAATTTAGATAAACATCTGAAATTTAATAGCTACACTAGATTTTAACCGTGGTTAAATAATATAAAATTTAAACAAACTAATAAAGAATTCATGCGTACGTATGATTCACGTAAAATTGATATAAATATTATATAATTATAATTAAGAAATATATATAAATATATATATAAATTGAGAGAAAATTTATTTCAATAATTTTTATCATATAAATATTAATTTAATTTATTAAGTTGTACTATGTTGAAAAATATATGTTTTAGTAGAAACATAAAGAAAATAATTAACTAGTCATCTATTCGTGCATTCGCATGAGTTGGACAATGTCGTTATAAATAATAAATAATTATAGTATAGTGATGTTTAGGAAATGTATAGAACAAATATACAAAATAAATAGTCTCGATACGTCAAAAATAAATATTTTAGTAGAAAAAATAAATAAAATAATTAAATTGTTATATACTTGTATGTTTACACAGGTTATCCAATATTATTATAAATAATAAATAAATATTATATAGTAATAATTAAGAAGTGTATAAAATATATATAAATTAAGTAGTCTCGACTTATCGAAAATATATATTTTAATAAAAAAATAAATAAAATAAATGTATATCAAAATAGTAAAACATGCTTTCAAAATAGTAAAACATGCTACTTGACATTCAAAATACAAAAATAGTTGAACAATCTAATATTCTATAATAGAATATGATCAACACAACTGCACATTATTATTTTGAATACCATAAGGGCAAATTGTTAACTGATAGAGTTGAACACAATAAAGATTATACAAACCATGTATCAGCTAGCTTATTTATCTTGATGTTATGGTATTAGGGGTTTCTATTGTTTTCGTTTTCTTTGTTATGTTATGGTTATAACTCTTTCTTAGCGTGTCTCATGATATTGTTTTGTTTTAATAGATTCATTTTGTTTCTTCAAAGCAAAAAGATATCATGATAGTCAATATATTCAATGAGAATTTATCACTCATACAAAAACTTCTCAAATTATCTTCCATGCATAAAAATCAGACTTGTAAGAATAGTCTAAGCGAGATTTTGATTCTCTCCTCTTCCTTCCTCAATCCTTTGTAAGAAATCATTGTTCTTCAAAGTTTTCACTCGGTTGAATTTAAATTGTAAAATATTGTTATCCAAAATTACCAAACGATTCACCGTCTCACGCTACTCCTTTGCAAGAATCTTCTGTTTTTCAAAGCTCTTTACTCGATCGAATCTAATATTTACGAAATCTTATCAAAACCCCTAAATAAGAACTTTGATCTTTGAGGAAAACCCTTACAGTTTTTCCGAAAAAAATCCAAAAAATTCTCAACCCAATCTTAGGTTACACTAACCTAAATTGAACATTATCAACACAAGTCTAGATGATACCCAAACAATGAATAACTATGTATATTTTGTTTGTGTGTATGCATAGATGAGAGGTTGAAGATGCTGAGCTATTTTTGCATGTGTTTATAGTTTCATCAAGTTGGAAATGATACATGTATGAAATATTTATATGTGTGCAAGTTGGAAGTAAACATGAAGGCTTAGAAATTGAAAAGAAATGGAATTTTTCATAAAAATTACAGTATGTGACGACACATATAAGTCATGTGTCGACACATGTAATGACATATGTCGGCTTATTTAAGGTCATGTGTCGATACATGTAATGACATGTGTCAACCTGTTTAAGGTCACGTGTTGACACATGGAAACTGATCATACCTGACCAGAATGGATCGTCAAGGCCTTACGTCGAGCAGAGGTTGAAAGCGAGTTGGGAGGGTACTTGCAAGACACTCTGATGCCAAGGTAAGTTTCAGGGAGAGTGCAAGCAAGTGTGAGTATGAGTATGAAAGAATGAATATCTGACCCTCTCAAGAGAGAGGGTATTTATAGCCCCCAGCGCTGGGCCAAGGTCTCCAATGTTGGGTCACGATGAGGCCCAATAAAGAAGACTGTCAGGGCTTACATGTGTATGGAGGCCAACACGTGGCTCCCCCTGGTTGGTTGCCCCGAGAAAGCAGGAGTTGGACCTGATATTCTCAAAAGGTAGGAAGGTGGTGACGATAAGGGTACGTGGGCCACGTTCCCCAACGGATACATGGGGAGTTCCCCAATGGTGCCTAACTTGGGCTGTTTGCTTTTAGGCCTTGTGCAAAGGTGTTGGATTGGACCTCCCTAAGAGTGGGGCAAGTGCGGACCCAGTCCAGATCAAGAGTCCCTCAAGTTATTGCCCTTAGGTGAAAGGGTGATGACTTGAGTTCAGCTTTATGGTCGGGGAGAATTTGCTCGAGGAGGAAGGTCGAAGTCCTCTGACGGAAATGAGTTGCTGCTCGTGTCGGGGACAACTTGTTTGACCGTGTCGTAGATCTATGGATAAGCGAGCTGTGAGACCGAATGGGTCATTTGTTTGTCCAGTGTCTGACATGAGTATATAGGCTACGGGGAGCTTCCACAAACTCCTTTTCGACGTGCCCGTCTTCAAGGGGTGGTTGCGATGTCGAGCGTTATTTTGCCCCCGAGGTGGATCACGACGACTATGCCCGTATGCATGTTTATCATGGTGTCGAGCATTTCTTCGTGTGAGGAATTTGTATCGCGCTTGCGTATGATGTTTTGTGTTAAAGTCGCGGAGATGTTTGTCTCTTGAGAATAGATATGTGTCTGATTGTTGGGCCACGTGGTTGTTGCTTTGGGGCGCCATCTTTTCATGGGGAGTCCAAAAGGCCCAATCCAATGATGATTTTCGTGATAAACCTCGTGGGGTGTGAACCACCTATAAAAAGGGGGACACCAGGGTTTCATTTGTTATTTCTCAAGTTTTATTCTGCAAATTCCCTTGCCCGCGTGTGAATCCTCTCTTCTCAACTTCTCAGAGTTGTTCAAAGCATCTTTATCCAAGTAAGTCATATTCTCCTAACAACATGTTTCCTTTAGAATTCTTAGATTAAACACATGGTTTTTGTCCTGATTAGAAGAATCTCGGATGAACATTCATGGGTTCTGCGATGAACGTCCATGAATGTCCGTTAAAGTTCATGATAGGTAGATGAAATTCATGATGTCTGGGTCATGATCCCCGGTTAGTGGGGATTGATTCGGGCACCTTTCCTATTTGACTAGATATATCCAATAGAAGTATGGTTGGTTTTAGTGTGCGGTCGAGGGCTTAGGTCGAAGTCCGTCTCTCGACGGCTTCCTCGCTCTTTCACTTGATTTGTGGTGGAAGGGGGAATTTGATGATGTTGAATTCACTATTTTCCCCTGCTTTTCATGTATAATGGCACATTCAGTCGGGGAGGATGTCTTGTCCGCCCACCACGAAGATGAAATCAACATCGAGGAGGACCCTTTGGCCTGGGTCACCCCTGAGCCTAGAAATAAAAGATCATTCTTTTTGCATGATTCAACAGACACGTTCAACTGTCCGGAGGTTCGAGTCGAGGGGGACCCCGCCAACTGGATTCTCTAAATTCCTTATCGTAACCGGGGGATCTGATTGGCATATTCGGGAAAACATTTTCCCATGTACGAGTTTGCTTTTAAAGAGGCGGAGATGCATTTGCCCTTCAATGACTTTCAAGTGGGGGTTTTCTAATGGCTTCAATTGACGCCTTCACAACTTCACCCAAATGCGCTGGCGTTCATGCGGGCGTTCGAGCTCGTCTTCCAGTATCTGAAAATAGGTGTTATGCTTTCCCTCTTCTTCTATATCTTCCACTTCCAAAGGCAATCCATTTGAGGAGGGAAAGCGTGGGTATCCTTCAAACAGTTTGGGACACTGTTTCGTCCATACTTGGAATCTGTCCGCCATTTCAAAGATAGGTACTTCATCGTGAATCCTTTAATGGAAGCGGCCATAGATTCCTTGTAAAACCGGGTGGAAGAGGTAGAAGAAGGTCGGCCAATAGTCCAGCTGATGGCAAGATTCCCGCTCGAATGGCAGTGGAAACCTTTCGAGCAAAGGCCCGAATATTATGCAGTAAAACCTGAGGATTTGGATGTGCAAGACCAACTCTCCTATGAGAAGTTGGCGTCCTATGTGAAAAGTTTCTCCCCAGCGAGGTGTGTAGATGTGAATAACAACCTCCTATTTGAAAATGACTGGGAGTATCTCCTCATTAAAAGGTTTATCAATACAAAGGCTTTTCTCAAATGTTCTTTAGACGAGGAAGCCATGAGGCTTTTAGGTAGGGGATATGGTCTCGGCCTTATTTTCATGTCTTCCTGTCGTGCAAGGATATGTTCACGATATTTATCTTTGTTTTATCTCGTGACTGACAGTTTCCTTTTGATTGCAGGTCGGATGGCGTCCCGTTTTGAGTGTCTCTTAAAGCTAAGGCCAAAGAATGCTTCTACCTCGAGGCCAAAGAACAGGGTCACCCAACTCCAAGAGCAGGCCAAATTTGCTTCCCGTTCAAGTGGTTCCCCGTCTTCCTCAAAGACCCAGGTTCCCCCCAGCGAGCCCGCCCAGGTTCCAACCGACGAGCCTACAACAAAGAGGAAACGCATGGAGGGTGTCGAGCACGTCGTGCCCAAATGTGATAAGAGTCCCGAGGAGGTCTTCGTGCAGCCTCCTTGTTATCTAAATCGTGATCTCTTTAGAGGGGATAGATTTTTGGGCGTTCAAGAGGAGGAGAAGGAGGCGATTATTTCTGAGGATAAGGAGGTCCGTCGAAAAAACTTGGCGAAGGATGTGGCAGTTGTGATGAGGGTGCTAGAGACGGCCTTGACGTTAAATGATGAGGCCGCGAGCTCTCAGGCCTCCATCGACACAACATATGCTAAGATTCAAAAGCTGGAGGCCAAAAATGAGAAATTAAAGTGTGACATCCTCAACTATAAGTCAAAGTTCGACTTCTCAAGGATCTGAATGAGTTGCGGCCCCAACTAGAGGTTGTGACCAAAGAGAACGAGTGTCCGGTTGCTCGAACAAAAGAGCTGGAAGGGATCGCAGCCCAGCCAAGGAAGAGATTGACACGGAGAAGGCCATGGTGTCCAGAGCAGAGCTAATTGTGCACATCCAGATGCTCGAGCAAGACGTCATGGACACACTCGACTATGGTTTCAACATGACCGTGGATCGGCTAAAGATTTTGAACCCGGGGGTCGAGATTACGATCGAAGGCGCGGGACCGTTTAACCAAATGATTGATGGAAAAATCTTCTATCCTTCCGAAGATAGTGACGGGGAGGGTAAGTTTAATGTTTTAGGGTCTACGTGTCCGTTCTTGTTTTATTTTAGATTTGTGCCATTCATGCCTAATTTTTTAATTATTTAAATAGTGCCGGCCTCCATGGTCGGAATTTATGAATGTCTTCATTTTGCCTTTATGCCTATTTACTTATAAGTAATTGCTTGTCGTTGTGTTTGACTTACTTAATGTATGAAAGTTGGTATTTCTAAGGTTGGAGATTAGTGCTCAACCTTGGTTGTGATCGACACATGTCGAATGTGTCGAGATAATGGAGTAGAGATCTGACAAACGAGCTCAAGATCACGGTCAGGATCTTAAGCTCGCGGCGTGAACTGCCCATTGTGAGTTGGGTGTTCTGCCTGTTGGATACTTCGACAGCAGAGCTCGATTGAGGTGTTCCTGTCAGGCTAAGGTTCTGCTTGATAAATGAACAACAACCCGCTGGCGTTGATATTTGGAGGTCATGTCTGTGCCTCAACATGCCTACGTGGTCGAGCTCATCCCGTCGTTGGTTGGAGAGGACTGGTCAACTGCCAATGCCCGTAGTAGGATAAGGACTTAGTTGTAATATTGTTTCAGTTTTGTGGCATTCCATGGTCGAGGTAGTAGTTCTCCATTTAAATTCTCGGGGAAGTATTCCTTGGTGCCCATAGCTCTGCAGACGCGGTATGGTCCTTCCCAGTTCGCAGGAAGCTTCCCTTCGCGGAAATCTTTCTAATTTCTCTGCAGGACTAGGCTGCCGAGCTAGAATTTTTGCTTTTTGACATTGTTGTAATGACTAAGAGCTATTTGTTGTTTCAGTGTAGCCTCGCGAAGAGCTGCTCCTGAACGGATTTCCGCGACTAGGTCGAGCTCTTCTCTTAGGGCCTCATCATTTAGTTCCTCGTTCAGAGGGGCCTCAGTTCTTCTGGAGGGTTCCAAGATTTCTATAGGAATGACAGCTGATAACGAGAAATCATATCATATAATTACTATGCTTTCTACCGATTTTATAATACATTGAGTCGTCTAATTCCCGATTATTCCGAGTTTTTATGTCTTTTCACAGGTATAACATTTGTCAACTCAAGACAATGAAAAAAGGACCACATGAAGAAAGCTAAACAAGAAACATAAGAGAAAAGAACAAAATCTCAGATTTTGCACCTGTGACGACCGTCACACCCTGTGACGACTGTCACGCCTCCCCAACTAGAAAGAACGTTCATCACACATCGTTGACGAGCGTAATGCGCTATTTAAGCGCATTACGACCGTCACCCACCTGTGACGACCGTCACGCGCGTAAAGAGGAACATTATGAATTGGTGGCGACGTGGGAAACGTGAGGCAGAATCCTTCTCCAATATTTCCTCCACTCAGTAACCATGCATCCTATTTTCACGCCACTCAAGCCTCTTCCAAGATTTTCTCAACTGCAATATTTTCTCCTATATATATGTGGTAGTGCAAAGGGATGAGGGTCGAAGAATTTTTCCAGAGACCAAAATTTCTAGTTTCCTGCAATTATTTCTATTTCCTTGTTTTTAGAGTTTTTTCTACATTGCTGTAATTTCTATTTCAAGCTTTAGTTTTAGGTGTTAATTCTTCATTCAAGAATTAACACAATTCATTTACTTCAATCAAGCTGCAAGGAATATTGTAATACTTCAAGATTACCATAGCAACTTTAATTCCAGGTTTTTATTGCAATTAATATTTATTCAATTTTTGTATTATGCCAATTATTTTTATGAATTATATTTTGAATTGCATTGTTGGTAAATCTATTATGTCCGGCTAAATTATTCATACCGGTATGTGACTCTTAAGAACCGAAAGAATTCAGTGATACCTTGGCCAAAAATATTTATTTATAAAACAATTTCTGGTTTCCAATTTCCAAGATTAATTTAACTACCCTTGTCACGAGAGTGAGAGGTTAATTAACACGATTTTGCCACGAGAGTGGGAAATTAATTAAGGCAAGAACCTGCATGCGAGAGCTGGGGTTCAACCCAGATAGTGGTAACGAAACATTAATTTTTAAATACACGAGAGTGTTTTAATAAATTAATTAAACTCAAATTGTTTTCAAAAAGTGTTATTAAATTTAAAGGGCATCCACTAGGTTTAGTAGCATAACTTATTTCATGAACACGAGAGTGTATGTCTCAAGTTTTTAAACAATTAGTTTTTACCGAAATACTTTATAGGCCAAGCGATTCACCGAATTCCCAAAGTCCGACTATCACATACCGGTATAACTATTACTATTATTTTTAATTAAACTATTTCCCCCTAAAATCAAATATTCATCGCTTAGTTAAACAATTGTAGCATTAGATCGTATGCGATTGATCCTCAGTCTCTGTGGGTTAGATAATCATTTAAAACTAGAACGACTAAACTGTATACTTGCAGTTAGTATCCCGACAGACTCATAAAGTCCCGATCAAGTTTTTGGCGCTGTTGCCGGGGACTGATTAATCAATTAAGTACGATTCTTCTGTTACGCGTTTAGACTAGGCAACAAAAACCCTCTTTCGATTTGTATGCCAAATACTCACTCCCGAAGCGAGCCTTTGCATCTACAAATCTTGTCCCAGTTACTATGTATCACCCGAATTTTTTCTACAACCCCCACTCTGAGTATTTCGAGGAATCACAAGAATCCCATAAATCCGACCTCGAAATACTATTGGAGAATCTCAATGCATCACGGACTCATTCTCATCCGAATTACCTTTCCAACCACCAATCCCAACGTTTTGAGGAATCGCAAGAATATTATAATTCCAACCAAACTTATCCTCAACCAAATTTCCCCTACAATCACTACACCCAATATTTCAAGGAGACGCAAGTATCCTATAAATCCGACCTCGAAATATTAATGGGAAATTTTAATGAAATATCAATGATGACAAAGCGCTTTGCGGAAATACAAAATGCGACTCTAACTCAATTTGAAGAATCAGAAGAATCGCATGATTTCAACTTCGAAACATCAATGGAGGATTCCGACGCGATGCTAATTCACTCTAGGTTAGAATCTCTGATGGAGCACTTTGTAGAGACACAAACTGTCCAGAACAAAGAGTTTAGAAAACAAAGTCTTCAAAACAGTGAAAACCTTAGGCAACTGACCATTGTGGTTGACTCGCTCGCGACCCACAACATAGCCTTAGAGACCCAAATCTCCCAACTTGAACAAAACCCTCTAGGACCCTTCCATGAGGAGAAATTGGATGTTGTAACAACCAGTAGTGAAAAACAAGTTGAAAATCCTAAGGAGAGCGATAATGAGGTTGAAGAGAGTGATAATGAGGTTGAGGAGAGTAATGATGTGGACAAGGAGAGTTCAGACGAGAAAAGAGTAAAGATTGAGAAAAATCCTCCAACACCATCTAATAGGGAGGTTGTAGAAGAGGTAGAGAAGGAAGAACCTATTGTTGTTCCTCATTCATATACCCCACTGATTCCTTTCTCGAAAAGTTTTATGGAAGCTCAGATAGACTCCAAATCTAAAACGTATAAGGAGGTATTGGAAAATATCCACACCAATGCACCCTTGTTTGAAGTCTTGCATAAAAAGAGAAAATTAGAGGACCATAAAACTAGGGATACTATAAGCGTTAAGAGGGTAAGGTTAACCTTTGAGGTAGTGTATGAAATCACTAAGCCCAAACTTGAAAAGTATATACTTAGGATAGATCCAGAACCACCACCACAAGTTCAGAAGAATGAACCACCCCACAGAAGAAAGAAAAGAAAAGGTGACGGATATGTGAGATGGCTTGATAAGTGGCCATGGAAAATGAAAACTACTAAAAGTTCAACCGAGGAGTCATCCTCGAGAGAACAACCATGAGTGCTTGCACTCTTGAGCCGTCGAGCTATCGACGTTAAACAAAGCACTGCGTGGGAGGCAACCCACCTATTTGTTTTTGTTATTATTTCTGTTTGTTTTTATTTTTTTATTTTTGATTTTCTTTTCCGTTTCTACATTTATTTCTTTTAAAGCCTTATTTTCATTTTTTTTTCATTTTTTCTAAACAATTTTATACAACTGCTACTGATTTTAAATCAACTTTACAGGTTTTCTGAAAAAGTCTTTTTCTATCCTACCTTCTCCCCTGATTTGCTTCCCTCCCTTTACTATATACTATGGAAACCATTTTTAGAGGAAGGAACCAAATGAGGAGGTTTGAGGAATTATCACACAGAAATATTGGTATGACCTTATATTATGATGAACCAACAATGGACACTTTAGGCATTAAGGATAGTGTCCATTATCTGTTTAGCCAGCTGGGGTGGGAAAAAGCCCACATTAAATCTAGGTTTGTTACATACCGCGAGCTTACCCTTGAATTTCTGAGCTCCTTAGTTCATATACCCGAGCGCGGTTTCGGAACTAGAAAGGGATTTATAGCCTTCAGGTTATTTCGTATTGAATTTGCTTACACCCATAAAGAATTAGCCGACCTTCTAGGATTCCCTAGCGGACCTTTTGCTTTTTCTACCACCCAAGAAGAGTTAATGGATGTTGAGCTAGACTATTTTGGGGGGACTTTAACCAGAAATTACCACCCTGAGCCGGATAGCATGGATAATAATGAAATACACAACCCCGCTATCCGCTATTTCCACAAGATTCTAGCACATACCATTTTCGGCAAAGAACAGAACCGCACTAACGTATCTAAAGATGAGATATTTTTACTGCAATGTATGACCCAGGGCCGACCTGTAAATGCAGTGCCATTCTTAATGCAGACCTTTTCCCGCATTGCTGAGAACCCTAGCGAGCCAATCATCATAGGAGGCCTTATTACCATGATTGCTAACGCCCTCAGACTTAGATACCAGCTACATAGGTGTACACAATTCAGTTCAATCCTCCCTATGACCATTGATTTTTGTTTGCACCTACGAATAATAGGTAACCTAGGTCTTGCACCCTTCGATTACTTGATAAGGGACGAAGTAGTCACGATATTTACACTTCCTAACCATGCCAAAACGAGTGCCCACAATCGCGACAATTGGATGTATGAGCTTAACCCTCCCGACCACCCTTCGACACCTGAGACACCACAATCCTACCAAGTTTATGATACCGCAATGTCTGATGAGAGTGACCCCGAGACCCCTCCTGGTTGCCATGATGGTAACAACATCGTAGAGGATGTTGATTCCCCTGCAATAACAAAAGGGGAATATGCTGAAAATTTGAATAAGATATTTTCTACGCTGGATGTTTACCAGACGGACATCAATGGAATCAAGAACGAGCTGCAGGATATGCGTATGGATGTGATAAGCTTAACTGATATAACTGTGGAACAGTTTTGTTACATACATGCAGCTTTCGAAGACTTGAAGACGCGACTGGGATGAAGCAGCAGAATCAACACTTATTTTTACCTTGTGTTTTATGTTTCTAGGCAGTTTATGATTTCATTTTAAAAAAGTTTACTCTTTACAACATTGAGGACAATGTCGGATTTAGTGTGGGAGAGGTACCTTTCCATCTTTTATAAACTAGTAAATTTTTACGATGTGTCTCGATTCAAATTCTCCGCTTTATTTAGCCATACCGAAATTTTTTTTATCTTCGCATTAGCCCGACATACCTATTTTAACGAAATCCCAGTTGAGGAAGCCGAAAACGACATAAAAAAATCGATACAGATATGACACCGTAGACTTCCTACTTACGCGATCTGTTTCAATAACCATTATACCGATATCTGGAGTTTTAAGTTCTAGAGTAACCCTTAGTAGTTTATACTAGCAGTCAGCACCGTCTTGACACAAACCACGTGGAGAATCGATGAATATAAATGTTTGATGCCTGATTCTAAAAATATCCTTCCTATCTCGCTGCTAAAAGAAAAGAAATTTTGTGCACCAAAATATACGGTCACATATAAGAGCTGAGCAAATAATGAAGGAATCCAGTGTTGGTTGGTTCAGAGGTATATGGTTCTGAACCCGGTAGGGCGTGCTACGGCCCGATACCCCACAACCTCCAATTTGGATAACATATGTAGGGTTGCCACATTCGTGTACCAGACCCCGTGCTAAAAGGATCAAAGTCACTAACCGGTTACTCCACTACGTGCGTGCTAAGACAAAGGGCATAATGTGATTGCACCAGAACGAAACCGGGTGAAATAGATACGAGGAACTCTGGGCAGAATTATAACGGAACTGTTGTATAGCTCGTTTGAAATGGAAGCCTACGACTAAGCTTATTGCTTGTGTCATTAGCGTATCTTTAGTGTTTCACTCAAGTATTGGCCGAACCGACGAGGATTTCCCGAAATTGCTTTAAAAATCCAAGGTATGTCATGCATATGCGCTTGACAAAACTTATCCGACCTTTTGAATGACTATTTGCTTGAGGACAAGCAAAGGTTTAAGTATGGGGGAATTTGATAACGAGAAATCATATCATATAATTACTATGCTTTCTACCGATTTTATAATACATTGAGTCGTCTAACTCCCGATTATTCCGAGTTTTTATGTCTTTTCATAGGTATAACATTTGTCAACTCAAGACAATGAAAAAAGGACCACATGAAGAAAGCTAAACAAGAAACAGAAGAGAAAAGAACAAAATCTCAGATTTTGCACCTGTGATGACCGTCACACCCTGTGACGACCATCACACCCTGTGACGACCGTCACGCCTCCCCAACTAGAAAGAACGTTCGTCACACATTGTTGACGAGCGTAATGCGCTATTTAAGCGCATTACGACCGTCACCCACCTGTGACGATCGTTACGCGCGTAAAGAGGAACATTATGAATTGGTGGCGACGTGGGCAACGTGAGGCAGAATCCTTCTCCAATATTTCCTCCACTCAGTAACCATGCATCCTATTTTCACGCCACTCAAGCCTCTTCCAAGATTTTCTCAACTGCAATATTTTCTCCTATATATATGTGGTAGTGCAAAGGGATGAGGGTCGAAGAATTTTTCCAGAGACCAAAATTTCTAGTTTCCTGCAATTATTTCTATTTCCTTGTTTTTAGAGTTTTTTCTACATTGCTGTAATTTCTATTTCAAGCTTTAGTTTTAGGTGTTAATTCTTCATTCAAGAATTAACACAATTCATTTACTTCAATCAAGCTGCAAGGAATATTGTAATACTTCAAGATTACCATAGCAACTTTAATTCCAGGTTTTTATTGCGATTAATATTTATTCAATTTTTGTATTATGCCAATTATTTTTATGAATTATATTTTGAATTGCATTGTTGGTAAATCTATTATGTCCGGCTAAATTATTCATACCGGTATGTGACTCTTAAGAACCGAAAGAATTCAGTGATACCTTGGCCAAAAATATTTATTTATAAAACAATTTCTGGTTTCCAATTTCCAAGATTAATTTAACT
Organism: Vicia faba; assembly: GCA_948472305.1. Classification (NCBI taxonomy): domain Eukaryota; kingdom Viridiplantae; phylum Streptophyta; class Magnoliopsida; order Fabales; family Fabaceae; genus Vicia; species Vicia faba. The sequence goes on along the minus strand of OX451740.1, from coordinate 1,276,465,416 downwards.
ACCCTTGTCACGAGAGTGAGAGGTTAATTAACACGATTTTGCCACGAGAGTGGGAAATTAATTAAGGCAAGAACCTGCATGCGAGAGCTGGGGTTCAACCCAGATAGTGGTAACGAAACATTAATTTTTAAATACACGAGAGTGTTTTAATAAATTAATTAAACTCAAATTGTTTTCAAAAAGTGTTATTAAATTTAAAGGGCATCCACTAGGTTTAGTAGCATAACTTATTTCATGAACACGAGAGTGTATGTCTCAAGTTTTTAAACAATTAGTTTTTACCGAAATACTTTATAGGCCAAGCGATTCACCGAATTCCCGAAGTCCGACTATCACATACCGGTATAACTATTACTATTATTTTTAATTAAACTATTTCCCCCTAAAATCAAATATTCATCGCTTAGTTAAACAATTGTAGCATTAGATCGTATGCGATTGATCCTCAGTCTCTGTGGGTTCGATAATCATTTAAAACTAGAACGACTAAACTGTATACTTGCAGTTAGTATCCCGACAGACTCATAAAGTCCCGATCAACAGCCTCGGTGCCATAGTTTAGTCGGAATGGGGTTTCTCCCGTCGTCGAGTGGAGTGTTGTTCACTACGCCCACAGGATGTTGTGGAGTTCCTCGACCCACCCTCTTTTGGCCTCACCCAACCTTCATTTGAGACCTCGTAAGGTGACCCTATTCGCGGCCTTGGCTTTCCCGTTAGTTTGGGGGTGTTTAACTGAGGTGAAGTGCTGCTTGGTGCTGAGTTTTGTGATGAAGCTTTGGAAACCATGACTGGTGAACTGGGTTCCGTTATCAGTGACGAGCACTTATGGTATCACAAATCAGGCAAGCATGTTTCTTTTGTAGAAATGGAGGATATTGTGTGAAGTGGTTTTTGCTAGAGCTTTGGCCTCTATCCATTTCGTGAAATAGTCGACAGCAACAATGAGGAATTTGTTTTGGTACGTCCCCTGCACGAAAGGTCTGAGGATGTCCATTCCCCACCAGGCGAATGACCATGGGGAGGATAATGTATTTAGCTCGTGAGGAGGCGCAAGGTGCATGTCCTCGTGCCTCTAGCACTTGTCGTATTTCTTGACATGCTCCTTGGAGTCTTGTTGCATGGTCTTCCAGTAGTAACCTACTTGCAGTGCCTTTCGTGCTAGGGATCTTCCATACATGTGTTAGGCGTTGATTCCCTCGTGGATTTCCCGTATTATCTCGGGGATTATGGATTCTTCGAAACATTTTAAGAGTGGGATGGAGAATCCCCGACGATAAAGTTTGTGTTTGAGTACCATGTATGAACATGCTCGTCGTTTGGTCGCGGATGCTTCTCTTTGGCCCACAGGAAGTTCCCCCTTTGTCAGAAAGTTGAACACCGGGGTCATCCAACATGAGCTGTCCCCGATGGCATTTACCTCGGGTGGCATAGTGGACTTTTCAATGCTCGGGTGAGAAAGGGATTCTTGGATGACATATTTTTTTCCGCCTTTCTTCTTTGTGCTCGCGAGCTTTGAAAGTATGTCGGCCCGCGTGTTCTGTTTGCATGGCACGTGCGTGATCTCTGATCGGTCAAACTTCTTCATATGTTCTCTGACCAGGTTTAAATATTTGATGAGGCTGTTTTTCTTAGCCTGGTATTCCCCTTGAGCTTGAGATGCGACAAGTTGGGAGTCAGTGAAAATTTGCATCTCCCAAGCACTCAAATCCTCGACCATTCTTAATCATGCAAGCAGTGTCTCATACTCAGCCTGATTGTTCGATATTGGAAAAGAAAGGGTGAGGGAGTGTTTGATCACGACGCCTTTCCTCATTCTCGAGGAGGATTCCCACTCCGCTCCCCGTCGATTTAGAAGCTTCATCCACAAACATGGTTCACTTGTGCTTCTTCCCTATGGGGTGATCATGGGCGGTCATCTTTGCAACGAAGTCGGCCAGTGCTTGGGTCTTAAGGGCCTTCTTACCCTCGTACTGGATGTCAAACTCTGAGAGCTCCAGGGACCATTTTAGCATTTGACCTGCCATGTCTGGTCGGTACAGGAGTTGTCTTACGGGTTGGTCTGTTCGTACGAAGATTGTGTATGCTAGGAAGTAATGTCTAAGCCTCCTCGTCGCATTGATGAAGGCCAAGGCCACCTTCTCAATCTATTAATATCTAACCTTGGGCCCTTGAAGTGCTTTGCTCGTGAAATACACTGGCTTTTTCCCGTCTGGAGTCTTACGAACGAGGGTCGTGCTTACGGCCTCGGCGGAGACGACCAGGTAAAGGAACATGGTTTCCCCATCCTCAGATCGTGACAACACAAGCGGTTGCGAAAGGCTTTGCTTGAGATGGAGGAGGTCTTGCTCGTACTTTTTGGTCCACTCGAAAGCAGCCTCTTTGCGAAAAAGTTTGAAAAATGGAAGAGCGTTTTGCACGGATTTCGCCACAAATCGGGAGAGCGAGGTGAGCATGCCATTTAGGACTTGTATGGATTTCTTCGAGCTAGGTGTATAGATCTAGGAGAATTCCTGGCACTTATCGGGGTTGGCTTTAATTCCCTGTTCCATCAGGTAGAAACTGAGGAACTTGCCCGCCTTAACTCTGAAGGTGCATTTCACAGGATTGAATCTCATTCTGCATTGTCTCGCTTGGGAAAAGACCTTTTTGAGGTGGGAAGCATGGTCGATATCTGTTTGAGATTTGACGATCATGTCTTCCATGTATACCTCAAGCATATCCCTGATCTTTTTGCGTAAGACTCTATTCAGCATCCGCTGGTACGTTGCCCCTGCGTTTTTCAAGCCGAAGGGCATTACGTTGTAGTAGTAATTGCCCAAGCTATCATGAAAGCAGTGTAATGATTGTCTCTCATCGCCATTGGGATTTGGTTGTAGCCTGAGTAGGCGTCCATAAAAGATAAAATTTTATAGTCGACCGAATTGTCGACCAGCATGTTAATATTAGGTAAAGGAAAAACGTCTTTGGGACATGTTTGGTTAAGATCAGTATATTCAACACACATTCTCAATTTTCCATTATTTTTCTTAACAAGTACAACATTTAAGATCCAGGTTGAATACCGGGCCTCAAAAATAAAATTATCCTCTATGAGGTCTTTTACAACATTTTCAGCAGCCTCCGCTTTCTCGGGAGACTACATACGTCTACGTTGAACTACTGCCCTAGCGGTTGGATCAATGGCCAAGTGGTGACATGAAACCTCGAGGTCGAGTTTGGGCATCTACATGGCTCTCCACGCGAACAAGTCTGCATTCTCCCTCAAGCAAACTTTGATCTTCTTCCTTGCCCGGTCAGGGAGTCCGGTGCCGATCTTCACGTCTTTGTGAGGGTCTTCACCGAGGGGGACAAACTCGAAGTCTCCATCTGGGATTGGTCGGAGGAGTTCCTATTTTCCGTTGGGTGCTTCATCCTTGTCGAAGTGGGTGTCAAGCGAGATAGAGTCAACCTTGGGTGGAGCCCTTTGTTCTTCTATTTTGACGGACTGTGGCCCAGGTCGAGCAGTATCAGCTCTCTTAGCAGGTCGTGCCCCGGTGTCGACCGTACTCTGTCCCTTAGAATCCGCGTTGAAACAACTTCGGGAGGTTGAGATATCGTCGTGGATGGTGGATACGCCTCCCCTCTTCATGTAGAATTTCATCTTTAGATGGACGGTGGAGGGGACAACGTTTAATTCAACCAATGTTAGTCTCCCTAGGATGCAGTTGTAGAGAGACGGGCAATCGATGACCAGAAATTGTACCTTGATCTACCGGGTTGTTGTTTCTTCCCCGAAGGTGACGAAAAGTTCAATGTGTCCCCATGGTTTGGAGGTCAAGGCATTGAAGCCTTGCAGGTTGGATCCCACATATGGAGAAAGGTGGGTATCGTTAAGCTATAAGGTTTGGAACAAATGGTTGTACATAACATCGACATAACTCCCTTCGTCGACCAAGATACGGTGAACATCGAAGTTAGCCATCCTTTCCCTCACCAGCAGAGGGATGCTCGGGTTAGGGGCCCCTCCGGGAAACTCTTCGAGGTAGAACATGATTGGTTCTAATCTTCCCTTGACCATCTCGAATGTCACTGCTTGAGTCGGGCCTGCATCGACCAACTCGTCGAGCTTTCTCTTTACGGAGTTTATGGAGACGTTGTTGAACCCCCCGCCAGTTATAACCATGGAGGAGGGGAATTTCTCCCACCTACTGCGCGTGGACAAGGGTTCTTCCTTGTATATGTCGGGGATGTAGAAGTCCTTAGGCCTTGTAACGAAGAAGGATGTCTGAATGGGGGCCGTCTCATATGATGGTCGGGTGTCTTCCTCGACCTCTTTTGTCTCACGGACATCCCGACGGGGGACGTCATTGCATCGATATTGCCCGAGTATGCCACCCTTGATGAGATTTTCGATGATGTCTTTTAGATGGACGCAATCTTCGGTCAGATTCCCGTGGCTCCGGTGTTACTGACAATATTTGCTCCAGTCAGCCCCGGCCTTCGAGGGAGTAGATCGAGGAAGTTTGACTCCACCGTCCTTGAAGTCGGTATTGGAACACTCTGCCAGGATGCACTCGTAGGAAGCATTCAGCAGAGTGTATTCGGAAAATCTCCCCGCGGTCCCCCTGTGCTCGTGGGGATCACAGGGCTTGTCGTCCCTTCACTTCTCACCCGTTCGTCGAGGAAGTCCTGCGTTCCGGTGTCATGGGGTATTGGTTGGTCCGCGGTTCCTTGGGTCGCGGGCTTTGTTGGTCGCTTCCCTCTCCTCATAGTCCATATAAGCCCTAGCCTTTTCGAGGAGAGCATCAAATGTATGGGGTGGTTCGATGCTAATGGCCTTCCTGAACTGCGTGCCCGGGAGGAGTCCTCTCTCGAGAAAATATCTCTTCATGTGATCGGTGTGAAACAACGCGGCCGGAACCTGTCATATGGATGTTAATGAAAAATTAATGAAGTCGCCACCGAACGTATTTTATCCCGCCGAGAGGGAAAGGTAAACATCGAGAAAACCTAAAAAGGGAGAAATCACGGTCTTTCGATCGAGAGATCGGGTAAGGGAGTCTGTTACGCGAGGGGAAGGTGTTAGCACCCCACACACCCGTAATACTCTATGGTATCCACTCTTGTTGTCTAATCTAATGGGGTGTGGTCAAATCCTATGTCTATGGCTTACAACTGAAAAGGGAATGCATGCGAAAAGAAAAAGAAAATAATGTAGGGAAAATAAAAAAATTTGCTCGATTGAGCCCTACCCCAATGCATACATATCCCTTTTAAGGAATCAGAGCAGCCGTAGTTCTGCTTATGTGTTTTGGTGGGTTTGTATTTTTTAATTAAGATAAACAAAGATAGTCAAGATGGCAAAACATCGAATGAAACAACAAACAAATGAGGTGATCAAACATCGACTAAATAACAAAGTAACATGTCAAAGATGGCGAAACATCAAATGATAAAACGGATGACAAAACATCACACCTATCAATGATATTGAGAATCAAAGTAGGATAATAAACATGTGCGATGGCGAAACATCGGATTCAGTAAAATGTGTGATGGAAAAACATCGGCTAAGAGAAAACATGGCAAAGATGGCGAAACATCAATAAAACAGATGACGAAACATTACACCTAACAATTATATTGAGAATCAAAGTAGGATATCAAACATATGCGATGGCGAAACACCGGCTTCAAACAAATGTGCGATGGCGAAACATCGGCTAAGAGATAACATGGAAAAATGGTGAAACATCAATAAAACAGATGACGGAACATTACACCTAACAATGATATTGAGAATCAAAGTAGGATATCAAACATATGCGATAGCGAAACACCGACTTCAAACAAATGTGCGATGGTGAAACATCGGCTAAGAGATAACATGGCAAAGATGGTGAAACATCAATAAAACAGATGACGAAACATTACACCTAACAATTATATTGAGAATCAAAGTAGGATATCAAACATATGCGATGGCGAAACACCGGCTTCAAACAAATGTGCGATGGCGAAACATCGGGTAAGAGATAACATGGCAAAGATGGAGAAACATCAATAAAACAGATGACGAAACATTACACCTAACAATGATATTGAGAATTAAAGTAGGATATCAAACATATGCGATGGCGAAACACCGACTTCAAACAAATGTGCGATGGCGAAACATCGGCTAAGAGATAACATGGCAAAGATGGCGAAACATCAATAAAACAGATGACGAAACATTACACCTAACAATGATATTGAGAATCAAAGTAGGATATCAAACATATGTGATGGCGAAACACCGGCTTCAGGATAACACAGACAAGGCAAGATTGGTTTGTATCTTTTACTTTGAAGAAGGGTTTGAGTTCATTAGAAATGTCTTATGATTTGCCAAGAAACAAATTTTTTTTTTAAGATGCAAAATGCAAAGAAGAAAAAAACAACTAAGGGAAACTAGCCTAGCACTATCCCTAGTGTTATCATACAATGGTTGATCCTAAGGTTGAGGATAAGGGAAAATCCTACCCTAATTTACATGTTAAAGGGAACTCAATAAAACTATCCTATAGGGAACATGCAATGAGAGCGAAGTCGTGATCTCAATTTCTAAATTGAGTGACTCATAGATCAACAATTAAAGAAGAAAAGCAATAAACATCCTATAGGGAACATGCAATGAGAGCGAAGTCGTGATCTCAATTTCTAAATTAAGTGACTCATCGATCAACAATTAAAGAAGAACATCAATAAACATCCTATAGGGAACATGCAATGAGAGCGAAGTCGTGATCTCAATTTCTAAATTGAGTGGCTCATCCATCAAAAACAAACACAACACATGCATCAAACAAAAACCAGAGGGCCTCCTGACATATATCAGCAACAGAGGTCCCATCATGCAATCAGAGAATTATGCAAAATGAAAATGGGAGAAAGGAAGTAGTATAATACCAAACAAATAACTATATGTAGCAATCAAACAAGAATAAAAGAAACCCATAGAACTTCAAGCAAGCTGGCATTAGTAGACAAATCGAGTCAGAAACTACACCATCAGGATGTGAGTAATTTATCAGATATGAATAAATCTCATGGGCAATGTATGGCATTCACAATCATATGTATGTATATCCTGCATAAACCATCAAACATGCCAAGCACAAAAATAATGCCAATATAATAAATTGTGTTCCACAAATAAAGTGAAACACAAAAGCCTCAAGCCAAAGATGGCAACTTTCTCAGAGTACCTCGCACATTCAATAACCAAGTTAGTATTCCATAAGGTGAAAAATTAAGAACAACATGGTAGCAATTATCAAACATTAGACATGATAAGCCAGAGGAAACAAGCATATGCACAGATTAGGTCAAAAGAATCAGAGGAATGTTGCTCCTTTCTATCACCATGTTGAATTGACAATTGAATATCAATCAAGGATCATAAGAGCTTGAGAATAATATGAAAAAAGACCATGAAGGTCATTAGCAAACACATTTTAATCATGCACAATTAATTCATTCACAACTTCATGAACACAATAGGAGAGGAAACCTACATAATGCATTAGAAGGTTCAAAACATTCAAACATGAGGCTTTTAAATGAAATGGCTTGAGCTAACATGGACGATAAGAATCCACACGATCATTAGGTTCCCAATTATAGGCCTCACTCAAGTTTATTAGCCATCAAACAAATTGCAACAAGACATGCAAACATAACTGGGTACCTTCACTTCAAAATTACATCAAAAATGGAAATAAGGGTCCATAATTCAAACCAAAAAAATATTAGCATCTTTGAAAGGTATAGACGTCAGAATGCAAGCCCTAAGTTCATGAATGATTGAGGAGGAGACCAAATGAAGTTCAAAGTTCAAGACTAGTTGGCAAAACTACGAAGCTAGACAAGTTTTTCAAAATAATTTGTGGAAAAATGTCAACCCAAGTTAAAAAATCAAGATGAATGGTTTTAAGACCCTCAATATATTCATGAACCCTAATTAAGACTTGAACCCTATTGAAAATCCATGGCATGGGGGTTTTTAGGAATGAAACTTGCACCATAAGCAACAAAACCCTAATTTTGACTTTTAATCTCAAATATTGATTAAGTGAGATTAAAATTCAAACAAATTAAATCAAGATCATACAAATCATCAAGAAACCCTAAATTTCAGAAAATATATTTTTTTCATATTTTTTTAATTAAGGAAAAATCAAAATGAAATTAAATTCAAACAATTATTCAATTAACAAATATTCACATATCAAAACAAAATTTAAATCAAAAAGTCAGAAAAATGCCCAACAAAAATTAAATTCAAATATTAGAACTAAAAACACACATCCATGAATTTTTGTAGAATTTTTGAGTTAAAGGAAATATTAAAATAAAAATTAAACCAAACAATTATCAATTAAACTATTTTTTAAGGGAAAAAAAAAATGTAAACCCAAGCCAAAAATTTACAAAAAGGTCAAAATAAAATTATATTTTGACTCCATGACTAAAAGCAAGCTTACATGATTTTTTTTTTGAATTTTTTTGATTTAGGGAAATATTGAATTAAAAATCAAACAAACAAATATTACAAATGACTTTTGAAATTAATTTTTAAATCAAAAATAAAGAAAATGATAAACCAAAGTGAGAATCAATTTTCCCATTATTTTGTGGTTCTAGAACAATTTTTGTGGAATTTTTTGGATCAAAGAAACATTAAAATAAAAAATATCTTCAAATAATCAATTAATTAAACCTATGAATTTTTTTAAACTAACCAAATCATTTTAAAAAAATCCAAAAAAATATGAAAAATACTAGAAAATAATATTGACCTATGGTAATTTTTTTGTGATTTTTGAAAGTGTTTTGATCAGAAAATAAAATCAAACAAAATGTCAAATTAAAAAAATAATTCAAATAAGCCAAAAATTCAAACGAACCAATGAGAAAGCGCCACCACATCATCTTCAACCTTTGGACAATTCAAAAACGCGCGCAACTCTCAGGTTTAGGGCTCATGTTCAGACCAGCATAATATACGCAATTTTGCATCATTTTTAATGAAATCAAAGACAAATCAAAGCTAGCATTTCATACTTTACATTGCAATTGGAATCAAATCAAAACATCAACCACATTGTTTACAATCAAGTCAGGAACATGAACAAAACCATTCTAAATCGCGAGTTTCAGAGTATCCAATCATGCATAATTCACCAAATCAAATGCTATAAAGCTTCAGAAACATTCTATTAATATCATTGAACACAAATCCAAGCTCAAACATCTCAATAAACAAGCGCATCTTAGAAACTGAAGTTTGGAATCATTACCTCAAGGCGAAAAGTGTTCTACTGTCTCCTTCACTCCGTATGCAAACAAATCGTGCTAGCTTGATCTACTCCCTTTGTTGATGTTGAATCCACAAGAATTTTGAAGGAAACACCAAGGAATTAAGATAATCGAATCAAGTTGCAGAAGAAGAAAATAAATCAAAGATCTGAATTTCTTGCAAATGGCGCATTCTTCTTCTCTCTCTTTGCTTGCTTCCTCTTATATAGAGTTTGTAGAGAAGGTTAGAAAAGGAATTTGGTCTTCCAAGTTATCCAAGGGCTTGATTGGAAAATTTTGGCAAAAATGGAGTGTGCGTCAAACAAGCTGTTTTGCTCGTGCATTCTTTGGCTTACTATGCATTTTGTGGGCAAAATTACTTCAGAAGATCATGCTTAGAACCTTGGCTCTTAATTCCATCTGATCAAAGAGTGTTGGAGTTTTTACAACTTTGGGCAATTTTTGCATTTTTCATTCAAGCAAACACCAAGATCCATGGAACACGAGATGGCTGATATTATGGGCCTTAACAAGTCACAAATAGGTCATGGGCTGGATTAGGAACAAAGAGAATGGCTGAAACTTGAGTTTCCATGAATTGGCCATTTTGCATATTTGCCAAATTTCAATAAAATGCTCCAAAATTCCAAAACACATAACTTGCTCATACTTTTGAATTTTGGCACAAACGAACACAATTTGGAAATATATTAAAAAGATATACAATCTCTTAGTTTTGAGTTTTTGCAAATTAATCCATTAAGGTCCTCAAAATTTGGCTTGAAATTCACTAATTTTAGAAAATAACCTATAATTCTGTGACTTCAAAAGACCATAACTCTTGATTCCTTGCCAATTTGGGCATGAGACCAAGAGGAGATGAAAGATCATTCTCTTAGCTTTCCAAGCATATTTCGTTTGCATCTTCTTGATCAAGGGTGAATAAAATATGAATTTTTAAAATCAAGTCCTTACTTTCCAAAATTAGTAACTTTTAGGGTTTCTTCAAGAACAAGTTTCAACCCAAACCTCAATCTCTTTAATCCAATGACCAAAATGGACTTGAAATATGAAAAGTACATCCTTGAATTGGTGGTTGGCCAAAAATTCACTTGGTCAACCTTGACTTTGACTGATCTTGATCAAAATGACCATTGTGCCCCTCTGAATCAATTGATCCATTTCCCTTCAAAATTGATGATCAAAACTTTAAACATATGATCTTCCAAATATATAAAGACCATGTACAAAGTTTTACTTCAAAATTCTCAAAGAAACCTGACAAAAACTCAAACCTTAGTTTTGGTCAACACCTTAGGAGACTGATGAATCATCTTCAAAACTTCAAATCCTTTGGGCATCATGACCAATTCCTTGTGCAAGGATTTTTCAAATACCAATGAGATATTGTAACTTCTAAATCAAGATTTGTACATTGATCAATATCCTTGCTCAATCAAAACCCTAATTTGACTGGTGAATCCAAAGAGTGATTCTCCTTGTAACCAAACACAAACTCCAATCCTCTGATGATCCAAAGAGATGTATAAAATGTCTTGAGCTATGCCATAATCTTTGAGCTTGAAAGGATCCAGAGGTTTAGGTAATAAAATTCTACTTGAGAAACTTGTCCATGTAATCAACCTTCAAAGCTTGGGGAAAACTTGATAACCAAAGTACTTTGATCCCATCACAATGTATGAATGCAATGCACCATGATGTTCATGATGAAACATAAGCCTAAATTAAGAGGGTAAATTTTGGGTTGCAACAGCTGCCCCTATTCAAATATCTTCAACATGATAAGTGAGAAAAGTGACAACTTTCGAGCGTTTAGGGTTGAAGATGTTTGAATACGAAAGAACACGAAAATTTACACTCTTGGGAAAAAAACAAAAGAAGAAAACCCCTAAGTCACGCGTCAGAATGAAGTGGCAACGTAGGTTGAAGCAGAACAGAAACAAAGATGAGTAGACGTGACTAGACTTCCGGTCAAACGTGCCAGGGAAAAACTGGACTTCAAAAGGAATGGGTGAGACAAAACTCAACCGACAAAGTATAGGCGAAACTAAGCTCTGTAACGGAAAATGTACACGGGTGAGGAGACGAAACTCTAATCTCGACCCAAAGCAAAGTGGCTAGAGTGTGTGATTCTAGGAACACTTTCTAATCTCAACTAAGATAGACAGTATGAAGGAACTGAAAGAATCCCAGAAAAGAGGAACAAAAGCGAGACGAAACTCGACTCAAAAACTAGTTAGACGAACTTAAACTAGATGAGTACCAGGACAAAACTGGATCTCACGCACGGGTAATAAGGCGAAACTCGACCCAAAGCAAAGTGATGAGAGTGCATGTTTCTCAGAGCACCTGCTGGTCTCATATCAATGGATAAACAGTGACGAAAACTGATAGAAGAATCCAAGGAACAAAGGAGACTGATTTCAAACCAGGGACGCAGTATGAACACTGCACTCGGTAAATGAACATCCTCAAAGAGTCCAAGGTAGTAAAGCAAAAACGAGACGAAACTCGACTCGATAACTAGTTGGGCAAAACTAAACTAGATGAGTACCAGGAAGAAACCGGATTTCATGCACAAGGTGAGAAGACGAAACTCTGAGCTCAACCCAAAGCAAGGAGATTAGGGCGTACACCTAAAAACCTGCTCAAAGTGAATATCAGGACGAAACTGGTATTTGAAAGGTGCATCAATATACATTGGAATGAACCGGAGAGGGTAGTGAAGACTAAACCTGAGAAGACCGCGCCAGGGCAAAACTGAACTATAGTCAATAGTAGACACTCAAACAAAAGATTTACGTCAAAAGGATATTGGTATGGGGCGGATAATGAGGACGAAGACCTCGCTGGGAATTAAATCCGAAGTATTAGTAAATCACTGGGGATGATGGAAATAATAATGGCTTATGTTCCGATGCATGTTTGAATTATTTTTATATAGCGCAATGCTCCATATAATGAAAATGTTACGCATTTTGGTAGATGCAATGTAATAATGCATGCTTAAAAGTTCCACTAGGGAATGGCCAATTGAGAAGCCAAAAACCAAGAAGTCAGAATCTGACCAGACTTGCAAAAATAAATTGCAAAATCCAAAGGAGAGGAGAAAATACAGGGAACCGCTAGAGAGGGAACCTCGAAGAGATGAAGCTTTGCGGGGAATAATAACCGAGCAACCAGTAGAAACGGGTCGCAAACACTGAGAGGAGCTGCAAAAATAAATTGCGAACTCCCAGAGAAGATCAGATCGACATTGTATCTTCTGGAGAAGATTAGACATCGATGGAGAAGATCAGGGCAAGACTGTAATCTCTGGGAAGGACAACACACGGCTGTGTTTGAGGATGATACCAAGATAACAAACCCGACGTGAAGGGTGAACACCCTTGCTGAGGGAACAAAGCTCTGCTGAAGAGGTGGGACTTCATCGGGGAGATAGAACTCTGTTGAAGATTATCTTGCTGGAGAAATATTTTCTTGGAACGCAACCAATGGATGAACCATGCAGATAATCACACAGTAACGACCTTACTGGGGAATAAGAGAAGATCCTTAACACAAGGATGCCCCGGTCAACAGATCGGCTGGGAAATGAGAGGTCAAAGCGAGGGATCTCTATTGGCAACTCCATTGGGGAGTTGAAACCTCTTCAGAATGTGGGTTCCTTCTTAATGACTCCACTGGGGATGAACGACATATCCAAACTCGAAGTCTTAGAATGAAGCTTTTTTTTGAAAGAAAATCCCTGGAGCAACAAACTTTTGTTGCGGAAGCGAAACCTCACTGGGGGTAAGAAACTTCACAGGGGATAAGCAGAGTCCTAATCATACACGGGCTCTGTCAAAATAGAAGAAAGCCAAACATTCCCCTCTTGACAATCATTAAGCTCTTTACAGGTGTTCAATGTGTAAACTATTTTTGATGTCAAACAGCTATTTTACATACAAAAAAATGTTTATTTTGGGAATGACAGACCTGATGTGATGATTATTTAAGCCTTGAAGAACTTAACAAAGTGTCTCATCTCTGTTGTGAATGAATCACTGGCTAAAGTACAAAAATTTCAAAACTTTTCTTCCTTTTTGAAAAACGAGTCAAGATACGGGTGTTAAGATACCAACATGGATGTGCAACACACAATTGGGGAGTTTAGGAACTGTTATCCTGTTGTAGTATGCTTTCGAGTTAAACCCTTGTTTCAGTTAGGACTTTTAGAGGTTGTAACGTAGTCTGGTTCGAGGTTCTTTTGAAAAGAAAAAAAAGTTTTTCAAGGCTCAAGTTATTTGGTGCCCACCCCCTTCGTGATATTCTCCTGTCCTAAGTTCAGTTGACTTATCACAAGCATTCATCTTTCAAAAGGATTTATAACGGTCGAGTGATCACAACAAATTCTCCAACATGATTGTCACTTAACTTTTGCTGCTTTAGTTTTTGATATTATTGTTCTTCTTTTGATGGAAATTTTATGGGATAATCTTTTTCGGCCTTTTAGGCTCTCTTTTCCCTAAATTTTGCCTGGACAAACTCTTTTGAATTTCAATTCTGGGAGTCCAGCGGGACGCTCTAACTTTTGCCTAAGCGACTTGTTTTCAAGTTTCGACTTAGCGGGGCTTTTTGTTTCTTTATTATTCATACTTTCCACTTTGAACGAGTCAATATGACTTTAGGTCTTTGAACTTTTTCTTTCTTTCTCTTTTTTTTTGAAGAAAACAAATACCTCATTCCTTGGTCGGCGAGGGATAGCCATTATTGTATCAATTCGATCTCGACCTCAGGACTTTGTGAGGAAATGAACATCGTGGTTTTGACATGATCTCATGATGCGAAAGATAAAATGTGGTGATCCTCAGATGGGACATTCCTTCTGAAATTTGAATGCTTGGTCAAATTAACTGAACATCTACCCTGCCCCTGGTTAAAAAAGGGCTTTTTTTAACAAAAAAGAAACTCCTACTTCGAAGTCTCAGAGGGGTTAACGAGGGTCTAACTCCCTTATATCTCCAGTGTTTGGGGATTGAAACAATGCATGTACATCGTCAACGGGGTTCTAATCAAAAGCATACCACTACAATCACTGTTTTTAGCTAAACTCCTTCCTCCAAACTCTTGGCTAAGCAAAATAATTGGCACAATTGGTATCAAAATGCTCGAAAAACGATTAAAGAGTGATATTGTATGAAAAATAATTTTAGGCAAAAACATTCAACGCATCAAGACTGACATTCACCTATAAACAAAATCCTATATGCAGACAATACTAAAACAATCAATCAAGATTACACATGAGAATGCGGCAAAGAAACGTAATAAAATCCATTATGGGGAAGCAGTATCTCCAACCAGGTTCACCGGTCCCACTGACCTGCCGTAACCTTGATATTACCTTGACCTATGATCTTTACCAATAGCCCAGAGCTGTGAAACAAAACTGCAAGGAAAAATGCCTAATAGAGTGAAAGAGAATTCCATCAAACAGAGAAACAAACATACCCCTTGCACAGTAGTAGTGGTGTTTATTATCCGTATTTCAAGCGATCAACTAACCATGACTTAAATTACCATATTCGTGTAAGGGCCACGAAGTTTATATGCTCATGCTTGTAAAAAATACTAGACGTTTTTGCAAACAAAATAGTAAAAAGGGGTGAAAAGAAAAGCATACATGTTGTACCCAAAAATTTTCCCTCCCATATTTCTCAAAACATTGCAAAAAAAATCTCCAAGTTGCTCAAGGTTGCTCAAAGTTGGTCAGACAAGCTCTCTCATAAGGAAGTTTACCCCAAATTAGGGTTTTGTGTTGCATCAAGATCCTTGATTCCAAATGACCTCAAGTTCTCCCCAATGTCCTAATATGTTCTCAAGGTCATCCATGTCAAGTTTCAAGCCTTGCAGAGGAAGTTTGCTCAGTCAATTGCTCAAAGGTCCAAAAGTCGACTGTGCGAGGGCAAAAGTCAATTGTGACCCAAATTCAGTAAAACTTCAATATTTTTTGTCAACATTCTCATTTTGAAGTTCATTTCATCATTTTATCAAGGGTTGATCATGATTCACAAGGATTGCTCACAATTCATCAAGATTCAAAAGTTGCTAAATTAGGGTTTTGTAGGAAAAGTCAACTCAACTTTGACCAAGCATAACTTTCTCATACTTTATGATAAATGACCCATCCAAAGCTAATTTTTAAGAGGATGCAATTACCTACAATCCATATTCATACCCCAAGATCAAAAAATGCACTCACAAGAAGTTATGAATTTGGACATTATAGGTCATTTTGAAAAGTCAACAAAAACACCTTTTTTGTCAAAGCTTCTAACTTGAGCATGGAATATAAAAATGAGATGAGACTAAAAGGGTTGGTTATAGTACATCTCAAGCTTTCTAAAAAGTCCAATAACACCTCCAAAAGTTCAAAGTTGAAGAAGTTATGCATTGTTGAAGTTGGACTTTTTTTGCAAAATTGCCAAAAGTCAACTATCGCCAAAACTTCAAATTTTGCCAAATGGGCCCATTCTTTTTCACTTATTTTGAGTTTGCATTGTAGCCCACGTGCTCCAGCCTTGGCCATGTGTCCATATCAATTTTTTATTAATTATTTTGATTTTATTTGAATTAATTTGATTTAAATCAAAATAAATCAAATAAAAATCCCAAGGCATTGATAACAAAGATTTTGTTTTGATTTCAGGTTCCATTATGCAGCTGGCCATCATCAAACTCGTATCAAATGAATTATGTGCAAAAAAGATTAATTAAGCCAATTTGGGAAGTTTGTAAAGGCAAATCAAATCAAATATCAAAGCCTTAATGGAGAGAGATTTGGACAGCAAATTGAGACCTAATGTATTGCACAATACATAAGCAAGCGCAGCATACAAGAATCAGGGTTACAGAGCACTGGTGGAGGGAGAACCAAAGTTGCAAAAATCACAAAAAAGCTTGAGATCGAAATCAAGGTTAGAGACATTTTCAAGACTTGAGACTTGTCTCAATCGATTGCTGGCTATCTCCAGAAGCTAACCCAATCCAAACCAAGCGTTTCCAGACCCCCTAGTGCACTGTAAGTCCTTCGTAACACAACTATGTTCTTAATTTCGTATTGCCAGATTCTTGGATCCATTGAATGAAATAACTGCATATTCTTAACCCTCACATCATTTGCAAACTGTTTGTAATAACCAATTTGATTTATATGCTTTGTATCGTGAAACGCCATTGTTAGGGTTTTGCTTCTGTTTTTAGGGATTTTCGTTTCAGGGGAAATTGGCCCCAATGATGGGCATGGTTGCAATCAGGAGGAGATGACGAGTTCAACCATGCTCTTAGAGTCCATTTTTGTGGCCTGTACAAGGTTTTGGAGATGAGCAAGGTTATAGCAACAGACTCCTGTCTGTTGGTATAGGTGGTTGCATTTTTAGCCACAGTTGGGAGGTCAAGGATGAGGCGTGTCACGCTACCACTCGCCCATTCAAATCTTGGCGCGTTATTTTTTATATCTAACCATTGAGTTTTGTTTTTTATATTCTTATTAATTCCTATTATGCTAACAATCAAAACAACATGGCGTGGTGGCAAGCGTACTGTGTATTTCCCTTCAGGACCTGGGTTCGAATCCCAGGTCCCCCCCTTTCTCAATATTATTTGTTTTCAGATATTCCAGTGCACATGCAAGTCTGCAATCTACCCTACTCCCTCACTATCAAAGCGCCAGATGGCCAGATCTGGTGGTCAGGCAGTGAAGGTCCACCAAAGAGCCAGTCAACGCGCCTACACAGGATCCCAAAAGTCCACACGGGCCAGCCTAATGGGCCAAATCCCTTGCTATCTACACCTCCAAATCCAGGGTCCAATTCCTTCTTTCTCTTACATTTTATTTTTATTAATTTAGTTATTTTATTTTATTTTAATTAATTTACTAACCAATAACAATTTTTCTTTTTATTAAAAAATCATAAAAAATATCATTTTGCCCAATTAAAATTAAAAACTTTATTTTTTCTTTAATAAATTTTAATTAATTAACTAGGTTTTAATTTTAGGAAACTTTAATTTATTTTGTAAATAAATAAAATTAATTAGAATTAATTAGGTTTTAATCACTAATTTAATTATTTTATTTTCTTTCTTAAATTAACAAAAAACTCGAAAAATATGTCTTTTATTATTTATTTTTCATCAATTAATTTATTTAATAATTAATCTAGTATTTAATTTAGGATTAATTTCTTTTCTTAAAATAAAAACAACAAAAAAAGCATTTTTCTTTAATCAAAAGGGTCAAAACCCTAATTCGCATTCGATTTAATTTCGCGTCGCACTTTATTTTTCTTATCCAATTAATGTATCTGCTTCCGGTATGTAATAGTTAATTAGGACATTTAATTATTTTGCCGCTTTATTTTATTTTCAAAGGGTTGCTTTTGGCGATGTAAATACCCGACGCCTTGTAATTTAATTTCCTCATTTTAATTCCGTAAATTATAAACTACTAGATGTTTGATAATAGGGTTGCATGACAAGACTGAATGTTTAATCTTAAAATCAAATTAGATCACCCTTAACATGTGCAAAGATAAAAATAACTGAAAGTGACACACTCGCACATGCGCACTTTTAGGGTACACCCCACTTGGTTGCCTTTGTACACGGTCATTGAGTATAGGTCGTTTTAGAGGTCGTCCTCTTGTCTAAAAGATCATAGTCGCCTCGAAATGGTTGCCTCGAATATTGTTGCCTCAAACAAATGATCTAAGACATTAGGGTTACCGCTAAAGCGTCCTAACATTGCTTTAGTGACCGTATGTCTCTCATTCGAATTGACCCTCAAACTCCAACGACGATGCTACCTACTCATTAATAGTGGGATAGCATTGTCTAAAGAAAATTAGCATAGAACGATTCCTTTTTCGAGTAGGTAGATAGTTCTTAGGTACTTTCTCATTCAAAAAACAAAATAAAAACTCTTTCACACTTACACTTTTTACAAACAAAGTTTTCAAAAACACTTCATTACACTCTTGAGGACAGAAGCAAGAGTTAAATTGAAGTTTCAAACAAAAACTTTTTCAAACCCACAAGCACAAAGAAAACAATTTTGAAAACAATGCGCAAGTACCTAAGAGCCCGTGGGAAACCATGGATAGAAAGGGTGCTAATACCTTCCTTTTCTATAATCTACCCCCCGTACTCAAAAATCTTAAAAAAAGGTATTTTTCTGTGCTTTTTTCCTTTTCTTGTTGGATAAAATAAAAGTCAGTGCCGACTCTTGCTTACCGCGACATTTTGCAAAAACAAACGCAAAACGCAAACTAGCATTCCAAAAACAGCCAGTTCTTCCCACCGTATCACAATACGCATACTTGAAAGAAGATATTTTATTGATTTTGAGAAATCAGCCTGTGAAAAAGGCATTTACATTTGGAAGCAAGTAATTACAAAATCAAAGCAAACAAGTGCTTACAAATGGCAATGTGAATGTGAATATCCATCAAGTCCCGACTCTGCTATGACTCTTACGACTTTCATCTTCCTGCTTTCGGATAGATCAAACTTAGATTGGCTTCGAACTTATGCCAGGTGACGAAACGAAGGAAAGAAGCTAAGGAACCCATGCTGAGCGTAGTCATTTGCTTCAAGTCCCTAACTTTTGCCTGAATCGCCCTTTCGAGTTTTTGATTCACCAGGACACCCTCTTTTTGCCTAAACCTCCCTTTCGGGTTTTCAGTTTAACGGGTTTTTTTTAAGCAAAGTATTTTTTAACTACGTCAACATTCACAGGGAGAGGGAAGTACTCTCCATCCATAGTCGTGAGCATCATCGCCCCTCCAGAGAAAACTTTTCTGACCATGAAAGGACCTTCATAAGTTGGAACCCACTTGCCCCTGGGATCTCCATGGGGAAGAATTATCCTTTTTAGCACAAGGTCACCTGGCTTGTAACACTGGGGTCGTACCCTCTTATCAAAAGCTTTTCTCATCCTTTGTTGATATACCTGACCATGACATACGACCGTCAATCTCTTTTCATCAATAAGTTCTAACTGATCCAGCCGATTCCGTACCCATTCACTTTCATCTAGCTCAACATATCTCACGACCCTAAGAGAAGGAATCTCGACTTCTACTGGAAATACTGCTTCCATGCCATAAACCAATGAAAATGGGGTTGCCCCAGTCAAAGTACGCACAGTGGTGCGATAACCATGCAAATCGAAAGGCAGCATCTCATGCCAATCTTTATAGGTTACCATCATCTTCTGCATAATTTTCTTGATATTTTTATTGGCCGCTTCGACAGCGCCATTCATCTTTGGTCTATATGGGGAAGAATTTTGATGCTTGATTTTGAAGGACTCACAAAGCTCCTTCATCATTTTGTTGTTCAAGTTAGACCCATTATCGGTAATGATCTTCTCAGGCACTCTGTAGCGATAGATAATATTGTGCTTAATGAACCGAGTTACCACCTTCTTGGTGACATTGGCATAGGATGCAGCTTCGACCCACTTTGTAAAATAATCGATGGCAACCAGAATGAAACGGTGCCTGTTGGATGCAGTCGGTTAAATTTTGCCAATCATATCAATTCCCCACATCATAAACGGCCAATGGGAGGTCAAGACATTCAAAGGTACTGGCGGCACATGCACCTTGTCAGCATAGACTTGACATTTGTGGCAAACCCGTGCATGACTGTAACAGTCAGTCTCCATGGTGGACCAATAAAAACCTGCTCGCAAAATCTTTTTAGCCATGGTATGGCCGTTGGAATGGGTCCTGAAATCTCCTTCATGTATCTCCTCAATGATTCTAGTTTCTTCTTTCTTGTCAACACATCTGAGCAGTAGACCATCATGATGCCTTCTATACAACACACCACCGCTGAGAAAGAACTTGGTTGAGAATCTTCTCAAGAACTTCTTATCTGTGACGGATGCCTCCTCAGGGTACTCTTGTGTTTCAAGATATCGCTTAACGTCATAAAACCAAGGATTACCATCTGGCTCTAAACTGGCCTCAAAACAGAAAGCTGGCTCACTCAAACTTCTGATAGTAATGGAAGGTGCCTCATTAGCCCACTTAACCTTGAACATGGAGGAAAAAGTTTCCAGTGCATCAGCTAGATTGTTTTCTTCTTTGGGAAAGTGTTCAAATGTGATCTCTTCGAAGTATGGAATCAGCTTCATAACATGCTCATGATAGGGAATTAGGTTCTGATGGCGAGTCTCCCAGTCTCCATTAATTTGGCTGACAACAAGGTTGGAATCCCCGTAAACTTTCAAAAACCTAATGCGCAGGTCGATCGCCGCTTCAATGCCATAAATGCAAGCTTCATATTTGGCCATGTTATTAGTGCAATTGAAACAAATACGAGCCGTGAAAGGAATGTGATATCCCTCTGGTGAAGTGATAACAACTCCGATGCCGTTTCCCATGGCATTGGAGGAACCATCAAAAACAAGTGTCCAACATGATCCCGACTGTGATACGGTGGGAGAATTGACTTGAGGTTTTGCGTTTGTTTTCACAAATGTTTCGGTTTAGCAAGAGTCGCCACCGACTTTTTATTTTATCCTAAGGAAAGGTTAAAAAGCACAGGAAAAACCTTTGAGATGTTTTCTTGGGTTCGGGGAGTAGATTGTAGAAAGGGAAGGTATTAGCACCCTTTCTATCCATGGTTATCCATGGGCTCTTAGTTACTTTCTTAGATCACTTGCCTTGCATTTTCAATTGTTTGAAATGGTGCTTTCAATTGTTTGAAATGGTGTTTTGTGTGTGATTTTGAAAGAGGTTTTGAAAAGAGGCCATTTGTTGTGGCAACCTTTGTAATGATCCATGTTTGAATATATACAAAGGTGTGTTTGTCTTTTGAAAGGTTTTCAATGTTTTGAAAGTTGTTTTGAAAGTTTGTGTTGTGGAGTGTGTTTTGAAAGTAGGCAAGGATTTGTTTTGCAAGTTGGATCAAGTAACCAAGAGTTATCTACCCCTAATTTTACTCAAAGATTTTTCCTATGTTTTAACCCTTTTAACAGTATTGTTCCACCATTGTATTTGGTGGACAATCTTGTGTTAGGATGTTAACGGGACGGGCGCGGGTCATCGTTTAGACCATGAATGCAATAGTGCCAAGTGTCTTTGACAATTTTTCCTTTAAGGGACTTGATCATTTTTAGGCAACTTGAGAAAGCGTCATCGAGGGACTATGATCATTTGATTTGTTTTTGTTTTGCCAAAGATACTCAACATGCAACATGGCCCATTTTTTGAAGGCAACAAGTGGAATAACCCTAAGGGTGCTTGTGTGCTTGGTGTTGTCCATTTTCATGCTTTTTGTCTTTGAATTAGGTCAAGCTATTTGTTATTTTTGATTTGCATACAAACCCTAAGTCTATCATGGCATAATTTGAAAGCTTTTAAATGCGGAAATTTAAAGTCCTAAATTATTACAACATAATTATGGGGATGGGGGTACAAATGTCTGAATGGGGGGATATTTAGCAAGAAATTAAATCTAAGACTATTACAACCATTTTGAATATACAAATATTAAATTGTACAATATTTAAACAAATATAATAAATATGCAAAATGTAGTATGCACAAAAAGGATTTTTTATGTATGAGAGTATTTTTTCAATGTGAAATATAAACAAAAATAAAAAGATCAATTTTTGGACATTTTCATGGTTTAGGGAAAAACCCTAGTTTTCTAAATAAATAATATTTATTTATTAATTATATACAATATTTGTTAATTATATACAAAAAATAAAAAAAGAAAGTATATTGTAAAAAAAGTATTTTTGATGTCATATATTAATAAAAATAAAAATGTATTATTTTCATATTTGTATCCTAAATATTCTAATAAATATACAAGTATTTATATTATATGTATTTAAATATACTAAATATGTACAAAAATAAAAATATTAATTATTTACAAAAAAGTATATTTTTTAGAAAATGTTTTCAAAAGGTAAATAAAAATAATGGCTGAAAATATATTTTTGTGTTATTTTTAATGTTTTAAATAAAAAGGTATTTATATTTATTTTACATGTATAAGTTTAAATAAAACAAATAAATTCCAAATAAAATGCAAAAATGGGTGGAAAAATATTTTTTATATTTTTTATATTTGAGCAAAAAATAATAAGTCAGAATCAAAAAGAAAAAAATCAAAAATGAATAAAATATCACAAAATGGGTCAGGGGGTGCAAAAATGGAAAAAGTGTGTAAAGAGCAAAAACAACTCAGGCCCAGCCCAAGTTCACCTTCTTCAACCTCCAGAAACCTGTTTGAACATAAAAAACGCGCGCTTCTTATACAACAGCTAACTCCTGATTCTTTGACTTTTAACAAAAACTCATAACACAAACATTATAGAGCATGAAGAGACGAATTCATACATATAAAAATCTTGACCTAACTCTCAGAGACGAGGGAGAATTTCTTCATCCCCAATTTCTGACCTAATTTTTCTTCAATGTTCATGGCCAAAACTCTCTCAGCACGCATAATATAAATGAAAAGTAAATACATGGATGGCTTCAGGGCTATGAGTAGAACATGTTTTCTTCACAAACCTAAGCTTAATCATGCCTGGATAGAGAGATAAAAGTTCATGTTTTTACCTGTTTCAGCTTGACTCGTGTATAACAATGTGGCCAACTTCAATGGAGTTTGAGGATTTGTACAGCTTGCCTGAAGTCCAAGGATGCTTCTCCAACACTTAGCTTGCTTTGAATCACTCTGAATCGTGCTATGGAAGTCCACCTGCAAAACTGAAAAGTGAAAATGGCAACAGAGGTTAGGGGTGTTACAGCTGGTGTTTAGGGCTTGGGCTAGTTTCAGTGGATGGTAGGGAATGTGTTTGAACAAGCTTTGGCCAAAACGCACGAGAAAACTGAGTTGTGCAACTCAATCTGCAGGGATGCCCTGTTTTGTGCAGCAAAATGGTGTTTTGGGGTTTTAGGAGGTGTGAGGGATCAATAAATCGTGCCTTAGGTCTGTTTGGATGTATGAAAGATGAGAACAAAGTTTTCTTAGGCTTGTGTTTTCAGGAAATCAAAGTTGGTATGTGTTTCCAAGATTTCTTCTTTTTGAAGTAAGAAGGCTCAAGTTGTGATATAGGCATGTACCCCCTTCTCAAGCATGTTGCATACTTTGTTCTTGATCAGTGGGATTTGCCTACAAACTTGTGCCTTAAAGATATGGCTTGTACCTCTTGGATATGGTATTTGACATAAAGTGCATCTTTATCAAAATGGCAAATGTGCTTTTTCTATTTAAGGGATAATCTTGCATGTAATGACCAAATGCACAAAATAACACCTTAGCACAATGGTTAGGCATTTGATTATTGAGCGTGAAGAGGTTTAGAGGCCTGCAAACTATCACAAACCCTGCTGACTTGAAAATGCCAATGTTATGAACAAGATTTAGTTATGAACAAAAATGGATTTTGCCCAACTTTGCAAATTCGACTCTCCCTAACCACAAGGGTGTTTGAGAAGTTCTTGGACAATTTGGAAAGCTTGGAATGTGTACTACAATCAATATTTGTAATGCAAATTGAAACTCCAAGTGGAAGCATGTGAAAAATGGCCATGAAGTTGGACAAAAATCCTGCCTAGAATAGGTCAAAATTTCTCTAAGTTAAAAATGTTTTGCACCCTTATTCCAAAAATCATAACTTGAGCTACAAGCTTCCTTTGAGAAAACTTTGTGAATAAAAGTTGTAGATTTTGCAATGTACTACAACTTTCATGTTTTGAGTTGTGTTTGAATCCATTTGCATCTTGGTAAAAAAATGGGACAAAGTTAGGAAAAAATAAGGAAGTTTCATAACTTAGAAAAATTCTAAGTTATGAAATTTTCTCATTTTAAACCCTAATTTGCAAATTTGGATTTCTTGATGAACAAGTTTCATAATTTGACATGTCTTGATGAAAAATGAATCTTGGCACTTGATTTTGACCAAAAAGTCAAAGTTTGACTTTTCAGTATACAATCAAATTTTGATCAATTGACTGAAAAATTCATCTGTCAATCCTATGCATTTGGGATCTTTTGAACTTGTTGAATGTGTCAAGACAATGCCATTGAGTTCTTGAGTCCATATGTGAGCTTGGTTTGCCATTGGTTAGGTCAAACAGTCAAAAATTGCCTTTGTGCAGTCAAAACCCTAAAAATGACCATTTTACCCTTTTGGTGATCTGATCAAATTTCTTGTGGAATTGTGATCCAAACTTGACCAAATGGTTCATATGAGTTCATTATGTTGATGTGGGTCAAAAATCATGAAGTTTGACTGTCAATTGGCCACAGTTGACTTTTTTCCCCAATACAGTTGATTTCTAGGTCAACTGTCCAATTGACTGGGCAAAGATTGGAATCAAGGCTTGAAACTTGGTATGGATAAACTTGTGAGTCCAACATGAATCATGAAATTCACTTTGGGAATTTTAGGTCAAAACATCTTTGTGCAAACTCAAACCCTAATTTGGGTCAACAGTGCAAGGAGGAGTCTTGAGCAGAGCAAAACCCTAACTTGATCTTGAGCTCCAAGGGTCTTGTGATAAGAAAATGATGAAATGAGAGGGCAAATTTTGGGGTACAACACCGGATCAGGTCCTTCGTCTGGTTCTGGCATATTACAATCCCGAATATACACAATTTCCTCATCTGGAAAATCAAACTTCATCGGTTCATAATCGTCCATGGTCTGGTGAGCAAGATGGTCGGCCAGTACACTACCCTTAATTGCTTTTTGAGTAGTGTATTGGATATCATATTCGGTGAGTATCATCTACCAACGGGCTACCCTGCCCGTAAGAGTTGGCTTCTCAAAAATGTACTTGATTGGATCCATTTTGGATATCAAGTAGGTGGTGTGAGTTAACATGTACTGCCTCAGACGTTTGGCGGCCCAGGCAAGCGCACAACAAGTCTTTTCCATCAATGAGTACCTCGACTCGCATTCTGTAATCTTCTTACTCAAGTAGTAAATAACTTGTTCTTTCTTCCCCGTCTCGTCGTGCTGACCGAGGACACAACCCATTGAGGTTTCCAACACAGTTAGATACATGATTATTGGCCTTCCTTCCACTGGCGGCATGAGTATTGGAGGTTCCTGCAAATACTCCTTTATTTTGTCAAAGGCCTTATGACAATCCTCATTCCACTTCACCGTCTAACTTTTCTTCAACAACTTGAACATAGGTTCACAGGTGGCTGTGGGACGAGAAATAAATATGGAAATATAGTTTAACCTTCCCAAGAAGCCACATACTTCCTTCTCTTTTCTTGGCTCAGGAATTTCCTGTATTGCTTTTACCTTGGCCGGGTCCACCTCGATACCTTTCTCACTTACAATAAAACCCAACAGCTTGCCAGATCTCACCTCGAAGGTACACTTATTCAGATTCAACCTTAGCAAGAACTGCCTCAGTCTCTCGAACAATTTTTCCAGATGAGCAAGATGTTCTTCTTCTGTGTCAGACTTAGCAATCATATCGTCCACATATACCTCAATCTCTTTGTGAATCAAGTCATGAAAGAGAGTGACCATGGCGCACTGATATGTTTCCCCGACATTTTTTAAACCAAACAGCATCACTTTATAACAGAAGGTTCCCCAAGGCGTGATGAATGTTGTTTTCTCCATATCCTCCGGAGCCATCTTAATTTGATTGTAACCCAAAAAGCCATCCATGAACGAGAACACCTTGGAATGAGCAGTATTATCGACCAGCACATCAATATGCGGAAGAGGGAAATTGTCTTTGGGGCTGGCCCTGTTTAAATCCCTATAATTCACGCACATCCTGACCTTACCATCTTTCTTGGGAACAGGCACAATATTTGCAATCCATGGCGAATAATTAACAACCTTTAAGAAATTTGTGTCCAACTTCTTCTGGACCTCCTCCTTGATCTTCTTGGCCATCTCAAGATGAGTTCTTCGAAGCTTCTGCTTGACAGGAGAACAACCTTCTTTGAGCGGTAGTCGATGCACCACTATATATGTATCCAACCTAGGCATATCCTCATAAGACCAAGCGAAGATATCGGAATACTCACGGAGTAGCTTGATCAATCTGACCTTTATACTTTCTTTGAGATCTGCCCCTATCTTGACTTCTTTTCTTATCTCTTCTGTGCCAATATTCACCACCCCAATTGAATCCTGATTCGGATTGATAACCTTCTCCTCTTGTTTCAACAATTTTGCTAATTCCCTAGGAAGATCATAATCCCCATATGCTTCTTTTTCAGCTTGATAAATAGGAGTATCAAAGTCATAATGAGCCATAGCAGAGTCGTTATCGATAGAATCGGTGGTGGAAGTGCATTCCTCAGCGCTTGAAACTTGGATAACATCCACAGAAGTCCAATTGTTGAGTGTCTGGCCTGGAATACTCGGACGAATCCAATATTCAATGTTACAGCCATCAGCCTTATCGTCACCCACTGCATTGACATGTCCTTCCTAAGTAGCATAAGAGCGGGAAAACTTCACAGGAGTAGATAAACTAGATGCTCTGGGGGTTGCACTCTGCTGACCTGGGCTAAAACCAAGACCAAATTTATCAAACTTCGGAGTAACGTCCAGCACCTGACCCTAACCTTCAGGGTTACCACCTTCCACTATAGCTTTTGCATCTTTGAGAGAAGACATAACAGTTTCAAATTTCCTTTTCTGCTTTGGAGGAGGAAAGTTGACAGCATAAACTGTCTCAAATGCCTGAAATGGAGTCTCATGTATCTCACCTTCAACCTCGACATAGCGGAACAATGTAAAATGACTCACGTTGTACTCTTCCTCACCGCATACAGTTATCACCTTTCCTTCTGCGGGATACTTGAGTTTCTGATGAAGAGTAGAAGTGATTGCTCTTGCTCTATGAATCCACGACCTCCCCAACAAGCAACAGTATGCTGGCTGTATATCCATCACGAAAAATGTAGCCGTGAAGGTGCAAGGACCAACCTTAATTGGTAACTCCACCTCCCCAAATACTGACCTTTGAGACCCATCAAACGCCTTCACCATCAAATCATTAGGGCGCAACTCTAGTCCAAAATAATCAATTTTCATCAATGCTGACTTGGGCAATACATTTAAAGACGATCCTGTGTCCACCAAAACCCGGGATAAAGTAGTGCTCATGCACTCCATTGAAATGTACAACTCTTTGTTATGGTCTGGTCCCTCTGGAGGAAGATCAAAATCTGTGAAGCCCAAACCATTCCCGGTAAATATATTAGCACAGACATTCTCGAACTAATTGACTGTTATCTCATGTGGTACGAACGCATTCTTTAACAACTTCATCAAAGCATTTCTGTGAGGTTCTAAATAAATAAACAGGGATAAGATAGACATCTTAGAAGGAGTATGGCTCAGATGATCAATTATGCTATAATCACTCTTTCTGATAATTCGCATTAACTCTTCAACCTCATCGGGAACTGAAGAAGCTTCTGGTATCAGAATTGGTTGAGTCACTTTGGCTGGCGTAACCCTTGGATTACCAATCATTACCTGTTGTGTTCCCTTTTCTCTTGCAGAAGCATTTGTCGCATCTTGCACATTGGAAGGACCAAATACTCTCCCGCTTCTAGTCATTCGACCCACACCAGAAAAGTTATGGACTTCCTCTTCATCACCTTCAGCATGTTCTTCCTCAAACAAACGAGCATTAACCTCTTTCTTTACCCCATGGTAATAAACATTGGCACCATAATGCCATGGGATGGCCTTCTCACTGGTGTACGACATGGGACCAGGTACTGTAATCATCAGAGGGGGTGCCCTTGATGGGACAGGAATGCGCGTAGGGGTGTAAGGAATAGATACTACAATAACATCTTCTTCGGTAACCTTACGGTAGCTCGGTTTTCTATCGAACTGTAGGGAACCCTCCTTTATCAACAACTGGATACTTACTTTTAAATCGTCACAGCCCTTCGGTTGCTCTCTACACTTGGAACACTCGAAGTACAACCCAGGAAAATAGAATTGTCAAGCAAATACCTCTTAACATAGCTCAACGGGGTAGTTACTTGTTCCACATCCATGACTAAATTCAACATCTCACCATTATCGT
The DNA here is from genome assembly GCA_948472305.1 of Vicia faba. Classification (NCBI taxonomy): domain Eukaryota; kingdom Viridiplantae; phylum Streptophyta; class Magnoliopsida; order Fabales; family Fabaceae; genus Vicia; species Vicia faba. Next base: position 1,276,436,953 of record OX451740.1, on the reverse strand, counting down.
CAATCATGTTAACAACACCCCCTCCATGCCTCGGCATTGGGTTCTGAGTAACATTTGGACCGGTTACTGGGGTAAACTCAATTGCCTTAGCGTCCAATAAGTCTTGTACGTTGCACTTCAACGCAAAACAATTGTCAGTAGAATGACCAACTCTGCCTGAATGGAATTCACATCTTGCGTTAGCATCATAGTTAACAGGAAGTATTGCGGGTGGTGGTGACATATTTCTCAAACTGATCAACTTCAAATAAAGCAGGTGGTGGAGCGCTTCAGTAAGATTTACTGGCAAGGGATCGAATTTTCTTGGCTGTCTCGGCTGTTGGTTATTATACTGACGGGGAGCATCTTGCTGCCTTTGTTGTTGCGACGCTGTATTTGGTCTTTGCTGCAGGGGAGCATTAACAGGAATAGAAACATCATTTATCTGTTGGTGTTGACGATCCTCTCTTTGTCCCCTATGAGAGTAACCCGCACTTGCGTCGCCTTCCCTTTTCTTAGGGTAAGTGTTGAATGGTTTCTTATTGCCCCCTGATGAGGCACTGTAACCTCCAATCTGAATCTTTCCCAATTTCAAACCCACCTCAATTCTTTCACCAGCCATAACCAAGTCTGCAAATCCTGCCGAAGTACTTCCTATCATGTGTTCATAGAATGGCCCTTACAGGGTACTCATAAACATATCAATGAGTTCTCTCTCCATGAGTGGAGGTTGGACCCTCGCAGCCAACTCACGCCACTTCTGAGCGTATTCCTTGAAAGATTCTTTTGGTCCTTGTGACATATTCTATAACTGAGTGTGATTAGGCGCCATATCCACATTCTACAGATAATGTTTGACAAAAGCCCGAGCAAGATCATTCCAGCAACGAATATGAGTTTTCTCCAACTTCATGTACCACTCCAGGGATGCCCCAGATAGGCTATCCTGGAAAAAGTGAATCAAAAGCCCTTGATCCTCAGTATGTACCGATATCTTCCGGAAATAAGCAGTTGCATGAGTAATAGGACACGATGTTTCGTTGTACTTTTCAAATGTATGAGGGTTGAACTTTGGAGGAACTTTCACCTCAGACACCAACCCGAGATCATTAGCATCCATACCAAGGACTTCTTGCCCTTCCACAACCTTCAAACACTCTTCCAATAAATGATACTTCATATCCTCAATCTGAACCCCCGGCTCTGAACGCCAAACAGAAAACTGATCTTCATCCTGGTCAAAGTCAAAATCCTGATCCTGATAATTCCTTACACCGCCCTGATTAGCTCCTCTATTACCCACAAGACGAGGTCCAGGAGACGGAGGAAACTGCCCTACGTTGCGCACAAAAGGGTTTCCGAGCATCCCGTGAAAATTTCCAGCAGGATGATCTTGCACATCCCCCAATCCTACAGAAATGTCCTGATAGAGCCCTTGATTTCCACCATCCCCTGGATAGCGGCGCTAGTTGTTGACAATGGCAGCTAGTTCCTCCTGTCGCCGATTCACGTTGGTGATGACCTCCATGAACTGAGTCATTTGAGTAGCCATCTGGGCCCTCATTTCAGCGAGTTCAGCTTGGACCTGTTCCATCTGTCTTGGAAAGTTGTTTCTGGTGGAATACCGATAAGTAGTCGTCTTGAATTCTGAATAAGAAAAGCAGCAGAATAAGAAAACCGTCTTGAGATAACCTATAATGTTATGAAATACATGATGCGCATGATATGTTTGTCATTTCCAGGTATCCAAGAGTCCTTTTATTCATCAGTCACGACGTGCGACCATACAATCAAAAGAGAAATGATAACAAGATGAACACTTTAATTATTTACAAACAAAAGAAACGATGTCCAAGTGACTTCGGACAATTAAGAGTAAATCGATAAATAACTAAATACATGTCTTATCAATAAAGCAAAAAGAACTGAATAATAACAACAATCAATTGGTCCCTTCTAACAATTCTGGGGGTGACCAAATACACCAAAAGTAAATAACATAACTAAATCTCCAGAACTAGACATGCTTCAAGATGTTGACAACACTCTTCAAGTCTGGATTTTTCCTTCAAAAGTTGAGATGCGACTCTTTTACTTTCTTGGAACTGATCTTCCGCGACACGCTTCTGGGCTACTTCCTTCTCAAGCTGAGCATCTTTGTCTTTGAGTTGTTTCTCTAAGTTCTGAATCTTCTTCCTGTAGCTATTTTCAGATACCTGAAGCTTCCGACACTCTTGCCGAGTCTTACTCAATTCTTCTTCCATTTCGGCATGAGACCTCTTCCTAAAACTGGTTGCATCAGAAGTTTCCCCTTGAGCTTCTTTGAGTTTGCGAGCTAAGTCGGCCCTTTCTTGATCTGCCCAATAAAGTTTAATGCCCGCCTCTCGGTCTTTTGCACAAAGTTGAATGTTCTCAACATGAACCTGGGTGAACATCTCGGTAGGCACCATGTCACTCAGAACAGCAGGAGGTTGCTCATATAGAGGAGCCGACCTTGCAAATGGTAACCGCAGAATCTTAACCCTGGCTCTAATCCACTCCAAGTAAGGAACCCTAGCAATAGGAACCTTCTTGCCCAAAGTAGTTCTATCCTTCTTGTGAATTCATTTCCAAGCACTTGTCACTCTCTTTAACATCATAAGATCGCTTCCTCTAGCGAAAAACACTGATTTAGACACCTCCTCAACCTTTGGCGGTCCATCCATTTCATATCCCAATTGACGATAAGCAAGCACAGGATTATAGTTGATACTACCCTTAGTTCCTATGAGGGGAACATTATGGAAATCTCCGCAACTAGTAACAATACTTTGCACTTCCCCCATGTCATAATTCCACCGGATATCAAACGAAGTAAGGTTGACAAGTCTTGATGACCATCAGAGAGAATGCCTCATATCCACGAAAGGGCCACTTACTGGTAGATGCAACTCAAGCCATTGATACAACATTGAATGATATAAACCTACATTACCACCTTTTCCATGCCTGAAATGGATGGTATAAAGAGTATCTGCCAAGAGTGTCGGTATCGGGTTCTTATTTCTAAAAACACAAATGGCGGACAAATCCACAAAATTTCTCTTGTGAGGGAAGAGGACGATCTCGTATATCATGAGAGAAAACAGAGAGCTGAAGTCATTCCAATTCCCTTTCTTTGCCCAGTCTTCAGCTTTCTTCACTAAGAAATCCAAATAAAACCCTGTAGTACCTTCACTCGACTTCCAATTGTGTTTCACCTCTTTCCAGCTCAAATGAAGAATTTCGGCAATAACTTCGAACTTTGGCTTCTCCGGCACTTGGACAAAAGAAACTTTATCGGACAGCTTGATATTAAGTAGGTACGCGTACTTTTCTAGTGTGGGAACCAGTTGATAATCTTGGAAAGTAAAACACCGTAATTCTTTGTCATAGAACTGGAAGAGAGTGATCAAAGCCATCGGGTCAACTGGAGTGTTAAGGACTAGTAGCAAGTTGCCATAATTTTTGTTGAAATTATTCAGAACATCACCCTTCAGATAAGAACTCAACCTCTTCAATTTAAACACATCAATAGTAGGAATCTGATAAGAGAAAGTATGCCTGGTGAGCTCTTTAACACGAACTGAATCAAACTCAATTGGAGGGAGACCAACCATTTCTGATGGAAAGAAGACTCTTGAATGTCCCTGGAAAATGGCATGCGTATGCTAGTTATTTTTTTATGCATTATATATTTTTTTAGGAATAAATATGCTATGATGCAACATGACAGGATCAAAGTTTCACACTGGATCATGGCTGGACCATTACAGAACAACACCACTCAAGATCAAAAGAAAATCCCAAAGCTTCAAAACTATCATGGGAACCTGAGTCACCTTTGCAACACAAAGTCACCAACAGTACATGTACCTGTAAGAAAAGTTTTCCCGCCCCTCTCACGGGTGTAGTCTAGGTCAAGGTAAGGTTAAAAGCCAAATCAGAGTACGAGAGCTCGAATGTCAGTATCATCATACGATAACACCTATCCGAACTACCTCCGAAGTCATGGGTCTCATAGTCAGGTCTACAAAGCATCCGCCCCGTAGCTACCATGGCCACTCTATTCCTAGTTCCTATGGAATTCACTCACAGCCTGGGTATGAGGCCTTTTACCTCATGGAACAACCCATCCACCAAGAAAATCCAGAAACCAAACAGTCCAGCCAAATCCAGTATGCAGAAAGTAAAGCGCACATAGGATGCAATGCAAACAGATAACTATGCAAAGCGGTAAAATGAACACCCAAAAAGAAAACAAACAAGAGCTGGGATCGACTCCGAGATGGACCAGCAAAAGGTCAATCTGTCCCCAGTGAAGTCTCCAGCTGAAACAACGCGTCCGGAACCTGTCATCTGGATGTTAATGAAACATCAATGAAGTTGCCACCGAACGTCTTTTATCCCGTCGAGAGGGAAAGGTAAACATCGAAAAAACCTGAAAAGGGAGAAATCACGGTCTTTCGACCGAGAGATTGGGTAAGGGAGTCTGTTACGCGAGGGGAAGGTGTTAGCACCCCCGCCCGTAGTACTCTATGCTATCCATTCTTGTTGTCTAATTTAATGGGGTGTGGTCAAATCCTATGTCTATGGCTTACAACAGAAAAGAGAATGCATGCGAAAAGAAAAATAAAATAATGTAGGGAAAATAAAAAATTGTGCTCGATTGGGCCCTACCCCAATGCCTACCTATCCATTTTAAGGAATCGGAGCAGCCGTAGTTCGGCTTATGTGTTTTGGTGGGTTTGTATTTTTTAATTAAGACAAATAAAGATAGTCAAGATGGCAAAACATCGAATGAAACAACAAACAAATGAGGTGATCAAACATCGACTAAATAACAAAGTAACATGTCAAAGATGGCGAAACATCAAATGATAAAACAAATGACAAAAGATCACACTTATCAATGATATTGAGAATCAAAGTAGGATAATAAACATGTGCGATAGAGAAACATCGGCTTCAGGAAAATGTGCGATGGCGAAACATCAGCTAAGAGAAAACATGGCAAAGATGGCGAAACATCAATAAAATAGATGACGGAACATTACACCTAACAATGATATTGAGAATCAAAGTAGGATATCAAACATATGCGATGGCGAAACACCGACTTCAAACAAATGTGTGATGGAAAAACATCGGCTAAGAGATAACATGGCAAAGATGGCGAAACATCAATAAAACAGATGACGGAACATTACACCTAACAATGATATTGAGAATCAAAGTAGGATATCAAACATATGGGATGGCGAAACACCGGATTCAAACAAATGTGTGATGGCGAAACACCGGCTAAGAGATAACATGGAAAAGATGGCGAAACATCAATAAAACAAATGACGAAACATTACACCTAACAATGATATTGAGAATCAAAGTAGGATATCAAACATATGCGATGGCGAAACACCGGCTTCAAACAAATGTGCGGTGGTGAAACATCGGCTAAGAGATAACATGGAAAAGATGGCGAAACATCAATAAAACAGATGACAAAACATTACACCTAACAATGATATTGAGAATCAAAGTAGGATATCAAACATATGCGATGGTGAAACACCGGCTTCAAACAAATGTGCGATGGAGAAACATCGGCTAAGAGATAACATGGAAAAGATGGCGAAACATCAATAAAACAAATGACGAAACATTACACTTAACAATGATATTGAGAATCAAAGTAGGATATCAAACATATGCGATGGCGAAACACCGGCTTTAGGATAACACAGACAAGGCAAGATTGGTTTGTATCTTTTATTTTGAAGAAGTGTTTGAGTTCATTAGAAATGTCTTATGATTTGCCAAGAAACAAATTTTTGTTTTAAGATGCAAAATGCAAAGAAGAAAAAAACAACTAAGGGAAACTAGCCTAGCACTATCCCTAGTGTTATCATACAATGGTTGATCCTAAGGTTGAGGATAAGGGAAAATCCTACCCTAATTTACATGTTAAAGGGAACTCAACAAAACTATCCTATAGGGAACATGCAATGAGAGCGAAGTCGTGATCTCAATTTCTAAATTGAGTGACTCATCGATCAAAAATTAAAGAAGAAAAGCAATAAACATCCTATAGGAAACATGCAATGAGAGCGAAGTCATGATCTCAATTTCTAAATTGAGTGACTCATCGATCAACAATTAAAGAAGAAAAGCAATAAACATCCTATAGGGAACATGAAATGAGAGCGAAGTCGTGATCTCAATTTCTAAATTGAGTGACTCATCAATCAAAAACAAACACAACACATGCATCAGACAAAAACCAGAGGGCCTCCTGACATATATCAGCAACAAAGGTCCCATCATGCAATCAGAGAATTATGAAAAATGAAAATGGGAGAAAGGAAGTAGTACAATACCAAACAGATAACTATCTGTAGCAATCAAACAAGAATAAGAGAAACCCAGAGAACTTCAAGCAAGCTGGCATCAGTAGGCAAATCGAGTCAGAAATTACACCATCAGGATGTAAGTAATTTATCATATATGAACAAATCCCATGGGTAATGTATGGCATTCACAATCATATGTATGTATATCCTGCATAAACCATCAAACATGCCAAGCACAAAAATAATGCCAATATAATAAATTGTGTTCCACAAATAAAGTGAAACACAAAAGCCTCAAGCCAAAAATGGTAACTTTCTCAGAGTACCTCTCACATTCAATAACCAAGTTAGTATTCCATAAGGTGAAAAAGTGAGAACAACATGGTAGCAATTATCAAACATTAGACATGATAAGCCAGAGGAAACAAGCATATGCACAGATTAGGTCAAAAGAATCAGAGGAATGTTGCTCCTTTCTATCACCATGTTGAATTGACAATTGAATATCAATCAAGTATCATAAGAGCTTGAGAATAATATGAACAAAGACCATGAAGCTCAGTAGCAAACACATTTTAATCATGCACAATTAATTCAATCACAACTTCATGAACACAATAGGAGAGGAAACCTACATAATGCATTAGAAGGTTCAAAACATTCAAACATGAGGCTTCTAAATGAAATGGCTTGAGCTAACATGGAAAATCAGATTCCACATGATCATTAGGTTCCCAATTATAGGCCTCACTCAAGTTCATTGTCCATCAAACAAATTGCAACAAGACATGCAAACATAACTGGGTACCTTCACTTCAAAATTACATCAAAAATGGAAATAAGGGTCCATAATTCAAACCAAAAAAATATTAGCATCTTTGAAAGGTATAGAAGTCAGAATGCAAGCCCTAAGTTCATGAATGATTGAGGAGGAGACCAAATGAAGTTCAAAGTTCAAGACTAGTTGGCAAAACTACCAAGCTAGGCAAGTTTTTCAAAATAATTTATGGAAAAATGTCATACCAAGTTAAAAAATCAAGATGAATGATTTTAAGACCCTCAATATATTCATGAACCCTAATTAAGACTTGAATCCTGTTGAAAATCCATGGCATGGGGGTTTTAAGGAATGAAACTTGCACCATAAGCAACAAAACCCTAATTTTGACTTTTAATCTCAAATATTGATTAAGTGGGATCAAAATTCAAACAAATTAAATCAAGATCATAGAAATCATCAAGAAACCCTAAATGTCAAAAAATATATATTTTTTCATATTTTTTGAATTAATGAAAAATCAAAATGAAATTAAATTCAAATAATTATTCAATTAACAAATATTCACATATCAAAACAAAATTTAAATCAAAAAGTCATAAAAATGCTCAACAAAAATTAAATTCAAATATTAGAACTAAAAACACACATCCCTGAATTTTTGTAGAATTTTTGAATTAAAGGAAATATTAAAATAAAAATTAAACCAAACAATTAGCAATTAAACTATTTTTTAAGGGGAAAAAATGTAAACCCTAGCCAAAAATTTACAAAAAGGTCTAAATAAAATTATATTCTGACTCCATGACTAAAAACAAGCTTACATGATTTTTTTTTTGAATTTTTTTGATTAAGGGAAATATTGAATTAAAAATCAAACAAACAAATATTACAAATATCTTTTGAAATTAAATTTTAAATCAAAAATAAAGAAAATGATAAACCAAAGTGAGAATCAATTTTCCCATTATTTTGTGGTTCTAGAACAATTTTTGTGGAATTTTTTGGATCAAAGAAACATTAAAATAAAAAATATCTTCAAATAATCAATTAATTAAACCTATGAATTTTTTTAAACCAATCAAATCATTTTTAAAAAATCCAAAAAAATACGACAAATACTAGAAAATAATATTGACCTATGGTAATTTTTTTGTGATTTTTGAAAGTGTTTTGATCAGAAAATAAAATCAAACAAAATGTCAAATAAAACAAATAATTCAAATAAGCCAAAAATTCGAACGGACCAATGAGAAAGCGCCACCACATCATCTTCAACCTTTGGACAATTCAAAAACGCACACAACTCTCAGGTTTAGGGCTCATGTTCAGACCAACATAACATACTCAATTTCGCATCATTTTTCATGAAATCAAAGGCAAATCAAGGCTAGCATTTCATACTTCACATTGCAATTGGAATCAAATCAAAACATCAACCACATTGTTCACAATCAAGTCAGGAACATGAACAAAACCATTCTGAATCGCGAGTTTTAGAGTATCCAATCATGCATAATTCACCAAATCAAATGCTATAAAGCTTCAGAAACATTCTATTAACATCATTGAACATAAATCCAAGCTCAAACATCTCAATATACAAGTGCATCTCAGAAATTGAAGTTTGAAATCATTACCTCAAGGCGAAAAATGTTATACTATCTCCTTCACTCCGGATGCAAAAAAATGGTGCTAGCTTGATCTACTCCCTTTGCTGAAGCTGAATCCACAAGAATTTTGAAGGAAACACCAAGGAATTGAGAGAATCGAATCAAGTTGCAGAAGAAGAAAGTAAATCTCAGATCTGAATTTCTTGCAAATGGCGCATTCTTCTTCTCTCTCTTTGCTTGCTTCCTCTTATATAGAGTTTGTAGAGAAGGTTAGAAAAGGAATTTAGTCTTCCAAGTTATCCAAGGGCTTGATTAGAAAATTTTGGCAAAAATGGAGTGTGCACCGAACTAGCTATTTTGCTCGTGCATTCTTTGGCTTCCTATGCATTTTGTGGGCCAAATTACTTCAGAAGATTATGCTTAGAACCTTGGCTCTTAATTCCATCTGATCAAAGAGTGTTGGAGTTTTTGCAACTTTGGGCAATTTTTGCATTTTTCATTCAAGCAAACACCAAGGTCCATGGAACACGAGATGGCTGATATTATGGGCCTTAACTAGTCACAAATAGATCATAGGCTGGATTAGGAACAAAGAGAATGGTTGAAACCCGAGTTTCCATGAATTGACCATTTTGCATATTTGCCAAATTTCAATAAAATGCTCCAAAATTCCAAAACTCATAACTTGCTCATACTTTTGAATTTTGGCACAAATGAACACAATTTGGAAAGGTATTGAAAAGATATAAAATACCTTAGTTTTGAGTTTTTGAAAATTAATCCATTAAGGTCCTCAAAATTTGGATTAAAATTCACTAATTTTAGAAAATGACCTATAATTTTGTGACTTCAAAAGACCATAACTCTTGATTCCTTGTCAATTTGGGCATGAGACCAAAAGGATATGAAAGATCATTCTCTTAGCTTTCCAAGCATATTTCATTTGCATCTTCTTGATCAAGGGTGAATAAAGTATGAATTTTTGAAATCAAGTCCTTACTTTCCAAAATTAGTAACTTTTAGGGTTTCTTCAAGAACAAGTTTCAACCCAAACCTCAATCTCTTTAATACAATGACCAAAATGGACTTGAAATATGAAAATTACATCCTTGAATTGGTGGTTGGCCAAAAATTCACTTGGTCAACCTTGACTTTGACTGATCTTGACCAAAATGAAAATTTTGCCCCTCTGAATCAATTGATCCATTTCCCTTCAAAATTGATGATCAAAACTTCAAATATATGATCTTCCAAATATATAAAGACCATGTACAAAGTTTCACTTCAAAATTATCAAAGAAACCTGACAAAAACTCAAACCCTAGTTTTGGTTAACACCTCAGGAGACTGATGAATCATCTTCAAAACTTCAAATCCTTTGGGCATCATGACCAATTCCTTGTGAAAGGATTTTTAAAATACCAATGAGATGTTGTAAATTCCAAATCAAGATTTGTACATTGATCAATAGCCTTGCTCAAACAAAACCCTAATTTGACTGGTGAATCCAAAGAGTGATTCTCCTTGTAACCAAACACAAACTCCAATCCTCTGATGATCCAAGGAGATGTATAAAATGTCTTGAGCTATGCCATAATCTTTGAGCTTGAAAGGATCCAGAGGTTTAGGTAATAAAATTCTACTTGAGAAACTTGTCCATGTAATCAACCTTCAAAGCTTAGGGAAAACTTGATAACCAAAGTGCTTTGATCCCATCACAATGTATGAATGCAATGCACCATGATGTTCATGATGAAACATAAGCCTAAATCAAGAGGGTAAATTTTGGGGTGCAACACGGTGCACGGGACCTGAATGCCCTCGCGATTAAACCTACCAATAAACTCCCTGAGGGTTTCGTCGCTTCTTTGGACGATAGTCTAAAGGGAAGCCACAGTCTTCGGGTGTCGATGAGATGCTGTAAAGGAGCTGATGAACTGGTTCTTCAGGTTCCTCTAGGAGGTGATCGACCCTGGGGGAGATTTTTATACTAGTCCATAGTAGTTTTCCTCAAGGTCGTGGGGAATAACTGGAACTTGATTGGCCCCACGATGTTATGATAATGGAGCATTGCTTTGAACCTGTCGATGTGGTCGAATGGGTCAGCAATGCCATCATATTCCTTCAGTTGGGGAGGCTTCTCCATTTCTTTTGGAGTGGGCGCCTCCATGATTTCTTGTGATAAAGGACTGCGAGGGTCGTCTTCGTCGCTCCTATAGGGGGAGTGGGAAGGAGACCGGTTTTAGCGGCGGTCGTAGTGGTGTCCTTGGTCTCGGGGATGATCCCTATATCGAGGATGCGCTTCTGTGGTGCCCCTGTTTGTGTTTTTAGGGGATCATTGTTCCCTGCGCTGGGGGTGAGACCACATCTCCCGGCTTCTTCGGGCATGGTTCTCTCCAGAACAGGGCATTGGCCAGTCCGTCAGGGAGAGAGGCTTCACGACCTATCCCGTCTGTGTCTCCATGGGGGAGATTGAAGACGATCTTCGTTCTGACAAGGAGGTGGGGGGCTTCACGACCTGTCCCATTTGTCTCTCCGCGGGGGAGATTGAATATGGTCTTCGTCCTGATGAAGAGGGGGTTTCGGGCCTTCTATGTCTTCTGGGAGCTCGACAAGAGACCTTAAGCACCCTTATTTGCTCACCTTGCAAGAAGATGAGGTAATTCGTCTGGTTAATTGTTGCGAATAGAGCCTTGGTCGTGGCATCAGCGCCCGGGGGAACGGGGACCTCCTGGAAAGCATTTGGCTCGTAGTTATGGGGCAGATGGGTGCCCTCGTGTGGTTGAGAGAGTGATGAGGAAGAGGCAGTCATGTCGTCTCTACAATTCTGCATGAGATCGGCCATGTCGCCGTCGTTCCTGTTGTTGTTGTTGCCCAAGTTGTCAACGACATTGTTGTTGGCGTTTGTGAGATGGGCGTCTAAGTTTTTATTGGCAGTTGGGCCAGCCATGAAAATCAAGAATTTGGAGTTGCTTTTTTCTTAGGTAAATGAAAGACGGGGAATCTATTTCTCATAGATGGCGCCACTGATCGTACCTGACCAGAATGGATCGTCAAGGCCTTACGTCGACCAGAGGTCGAAATTAAGAAGGAGGATACCTGCAAGACACTCTGATTCCAAGGTAAGTTTCAGGGAGAGTCCAAGCAAGTGTGAGTATGAGTATGAAAGAATGAATACCTGACCCTCTCAAGAGAGAGGGTATTTATATCTCCCAGCGTTGGGCCAAGATCTCCAATGTTGGGCCACGATGAGGCCCAATAAAGAAGATTGACAGGGCTTACGTGTGTATGGAGGCCAGCACGTAGCCTCCCCCCTGGTTGGTTACCCCGGGAAAGCAGGAGTTGGACCCAATATTCTCGGAGGGCATGAAGGTGGTGACGATAAGGGCACGTGGGCCACGTTCCCAAACAGATACATGGGGAGTTTCCCAATGGTGCCCAACTTGGGCTGTTTGCTTTTAGGCCTTGTGAAAAGATGTTGGATTGGGCCTCCCCAACAGTGGGGCAAATACGGGCCCAGTCCAGATCAGAAATATATACTTACAAAATTTAAAAATCTAGTACATCTGTCGACACTTAGATAAAAATTTCCAGCATGTGTCGACGCATAGTTACATAGGTTACAAGCTTCATTATTGATCCACATGTGTCGACTCATACATCGTATGTGTCGACACATAGACCTGTTTTTCATGTAAAATCTCATTTTTAATGCATTGTACCTTTTTCCAAACATGTTCTAAATGTATTTTAAGACTCCTAATGTAAGAGTGCACATAAAAACTCAGAGATACTATTCAATATACATAAATGTTAAAGTTATCCTAGTTTTGACATTATGTAAAACATCTATTGGACAAGTGCACTCACATACTCTCCCTTTTTTATGATGGCGAAACTTACGACGATTCATTTCGTGTCTTCATGAAGGCTCCCCCTGAATATGTGCATCCTAATGTCATCTCCGTATATATTTCTCCCCCTTTGACAACATCAAAATGAGACAAAGCAAGCCATGAGAAGTATCATTTATCACACGAATATTAACATATCACACATGTGTGCTTTGCAAAAGTAAGAACGTGCACTCACATATACCCATATACATGGAGTGACACAAGATTAAACATAAATAATATGTAATATACATCACCATAAGAACAAATGCAGAAGCATGAAAGATGATAAAAGCATGAAAACCTGCTCAAATTACATGAATTGCAAGGAATAATAATCGAAAACATGCTTGTACACCAAGAACATATACTTCAAATGAAAAAGAATCAATAGTATCAAGTCACTATAAACATATAAATTGAAAATACTATGATTGTCAATTGAAACTTTTGGAAGTGAACATTCACAAATTATATCATATATTGAGCATATCAAGCATTTGGAACATATACAATATTGCATTGGAAAAGAAGACTTACTTTCAAGGAGAAAATGAAACGAAATGACCTCATAGATGAATGGAACAGAGGATGCACTCGTATAGTATGAAACTCTCAAATGAATATTAGAGCAAATGTATATAGAGTGCATTCAACAAGTATATTTAGGCAACATCTTCTTCCTCTCTCAAATAATTTATGAACATTATTCCTCCAAAAAGAAAATTAGAGCATTTTCTCTAGGGTCTATATGGTTGATATGAAAGCTATTGGTCCAAATCCACATGATTTCCGTCTCTTCTCCTATACAATTTTCCACTTAATCTTATCATCAACTAAAATACATCATCATCATTGGAGGAGATATGAGATAAGTGGAGGATTTCACGGGGTGCTTGGTAGATAAACATTAGGGGTATATTTGAATTGATGGAATGTGATGGAATGAAATGGAACGAAGCCTTATTTAATTAGATTTCATTGTTTGGATTTGTAAATAATGAACTGGGCGGAATAAAACATGATGAAATCCGTTCCATCTTATTCTATCAAATCCTTCAATTTTCATTCCACCCAATTTTGGGTGTATGCAATAGAATGAACTAAATTGTTATATTCTGTCCCGTCAAATTATAAAATATACACAAACAATGAAAAAGAATCTCAATTCCATTCCGCCCCACTCCACTCAATTCCATCACGTTCCATTCCGCCCCGTTTCATTCTAGTTCATCAATAGAAACATAATATAGATGAAATTTAGGATCCGTTTGTTTCAGCTTTAAAAACATATTTTTTTTACACAAAATTATGTGTCTGTTTTGTTTTAGCTTTAAAAAAATTGATTTTTTTTTTATATTTTTGAAAATAGATTTTCCAAAACCGTTTTTCAAAATATTAAAAGTTTTTCTATATTCGTTTTTTCTAAATTGAAACACTAATTTTGACATCTTATAATATAAACATACATTATTGAAGATCAACACATAGTTAAAATCGTAATTTTTTCAAAATATTGTATTTCAAAAATGATTTTTATGAAAATCTATTTGAAATAGCTTCAAAATTAAGTGATTTTTTTAAAATTTTGATATCTAATTTTTTTTTTCAATAAAGAGATGAAATATCGAAAATAACATTTTAAAAATAATTATTCAAACAAAATTTTCAATTGAAACTTTCATAAAAAATTTCTTTGTAAATTTTTATTACACAAAATTATATAACACTATAAAAATTATTTATAAAAAAAAAGTTAAAACAAACAAATTTTATATAAACACTATAAAAATCATTTAAAAAAAAAACTAAAATAAACTAGCCCTTAGATATCATCTTTGTATAACAAAAGAATCTACATGAAAATGCTCACATGGTTTTCTTTCTGCCCTCCACGCTCTATCGATGAGAGATCTATCTATTAATCCATTAAATAGTTGTATTAAATTTCTATAATTCTTTGTGATTGTAAATTAATTAGCTCTATGTTTACTAACTAGCATCTATGAATGAAATCATTTCAGATCCTTTAAGTAAAAAGTATTTTTTTTCAGCATGTTATGAATCAAAATTTTAATTTTGGAATTTAACGTTGGAAAACATTTAGGACATAAATATCTTATCAATATAATGAAACAAATGTTATCTCAATCAAGAGTTACATCAAATTCATATTTAATTAAATACACCTACTCGTCTATTACCAATACAAAAGGAAATTAGCTACATACACTCATGATAGAAGATACAAAGAAATGAGTAAATGATGAAATTACATTTAAGTCTTGAAGATCCAAACCTTGAATTGTTCAACCTTGAGTTCATTTGCTTCCCTAAGTCTTTCTATGTGTTTTTCTTCTTTTGGAAATGTTGGAAAAATTAATTCAAATCGAATGGATCGAGGCTAAAATCGTGAACAAAATCACTTTTCTTATAAGTATTTTAAGCACTCTATTTATTGTCTTAGATTTGGAACGCAAGAATATCCAAAATAATTCATCCTTTGAATCGAGTCTGCACAAAACTAATGAAGAACTCGAATGCAAAGAAGAGTGTCTGGAATAATGAAGAGGATGTAAGATTTTGAGTGAATTATTTTCGAATTAAGAACTATGTATTTATAGGCTATGCATGTGTTGTTTCATAAGTTTGCAACTCTTGATGAAACAATACCTTCTCAGCATATGTTTGCAATAGTTCACATATAATAATACAATGCACCACTTCATGAAGCGTTGTGTATTTTGAATTCGAAATTCAAACTTTCAGTAGCTCGAGACAAATTTAAAGGCAACTTCCACTGGTAGATGTTTAGTGCAAAAACTGACCAAAAATTTTTCAAACATATTTAAAAGCAACTTCCACTGGTGGATGTTCAGTACAAAACTGACCAAAATTTCCTTCAGACAGATTTGAAGGCAATTTCCACTTTTGTCTATGGGGAACTTTATTCTCTTTAACTTTTTCATATTTGCACGCACCCATGAAAATTAATTGTCCATTAATTTCCAATAATCCCCCACTTGTTCTAATAATGACAAGTCTAATTCCAGAAAATGAGATATAAACAGTGTTAATATAGTTACGTATCTTTTGATTTAAAACTTAACCTTAGTGAGTATAACGCAAAGTTTAATCAGAATATTAGGTAGCAATGCTTTTAAACCATTAATCCATATGATTAGACCGGCGTTACCTGACACACACTCTTTAAAGTTTCTTCCTCTACATATCTTGCTTAACACTTATTTATGATCATATGCTTTCCTGTTTCATGAATTTTTCATGAGATAAACTCCAACTCTCAATTTGAGACAACACCATCTCGAAATTCACATAGGTGAAGTTCATATTGTGTCCTTTTCCATGAGACACGTTCCCTCTGTATTGAACTTCATTAAGAGTTTAAAATAAAACTCAACCCTCATTTTTAAGGTCAACACTATCACAAAATGTTTGACAATTATCCAAATCAATGAATTGTTGTTACCCATTGAATCTTGAGGTTAATGTTTTGTTAACGTGAGATTGGGTTGCCTTCATTGTCAGAACTCTTACTCAAGGAGTTTTAACCTCATACCTCTCGAGGTTGTTTTTACAAAATCTCTGGTCAATGGGTTAGTAAATGAATTCTCAAATTATAGATTGATCGTATATACGTGAGTGAAATGATTACATCTTTAATCAATTTTCTCACAAAGAATGTATAAGGCCTCGGTGCCTAGACTTTCCATTATACACTTTGCTGAATGCACTAACTAAATTGGTTTGACTATCACAATGTATCAACACTTTTGAAACATTGTCTTTTGCCAATGGAGATTCCAACTGAAAGTCCCTTAACCATTCATCTTCTTAACCAACGGAAACGAGAGCCATAAACTCTGATTCCCTGGTCAAAAGATTAATACGTGTTTGTTTCTTGCTTTTCCAAGAAATTGCATCCCAGCTAGTATAAATTTCCATCCATTTATAGATTTATTACCTACAAAATTCGATATCCATCTCGCATTGATATATCCTTTTAGTATGGCAAGAAACCTGCCATAATGATGGCTAAATATTTTGTTTTCAAAAGATAACCAAAATTCTCACGATGGCCTTCCAATGCTCACTATTTGAATTGCTATTAAATCTACTCATTTATTAACTACAAATGTTATGTCAGGTTCAGTACATTACATGAAAGAACCAATTGCACTTGCATATTTTTAATATAGCCACGACTCTTCTATCATCATTTTGATACTAAGATTAAATTGAATATTTACTTTCTTGAAATGTGAAAGTTTGAACTTATCAAGAACTTTCTTAACAACGTGTGTTTGACTAAGTTCATAACCCCCACTATTTCGCATTACTTTGATCCCCAAAAGAGTATCAACTAGTCCAAGATCTTTCATATTGTGTGAAATTTTTTTCAATATAGTGTGTTTGACTATGTTTTTAACCCCCACTCTTTAGCTTTACTTTGATCGAAAAAGGTTGTCCATATTTCAAGATCTTTGCATCTTGAATGTGGAATCTAGAAACTTCTTTGTTTCTAAGATTCCATTCATCTAGTTGATAATTATCAACATATAATACACATAGAGACAAAGAGATATCACAATATTCTCAAACAATTTTGTGTGCAAACACTTGTCACAAGAACTAGATGAAAAAGGTTTTTAGATGATCATGCATGATGATGCAAGAAGGTCTTAGATGAAGTGAGAGATGAAATGATGAGCAATTTAAATTATTATAGTATGAATTGCAATGAGTACCTTAGTCATGTTCGTTTTTCTAAAATATTCATTTGAATTTCTATGCTAAAAATTCTTGATCAACTTCATCATTGATGTGCATGACACTTTTGATCCTTTTCTTCTTTGATAATTTATGTCTTCATCAAAACTAGATATAAGATGCATTCTTCACAATCTCCCCATTTTGATGACGAAAAACTTTTGAATTCGTGTTTTGATAAGATTGAAAAGTCTCCCTTAAGTTGTGTGTCTCTCTTAATTGGTGAATCTTACAATGACAAACTCAAACTTTTGGTGTCATTGTTTCGATTAATATTTTAATCTATGCAAGGACCTTACAAGCTTGCACACTATTTGTTTATTACCAGAAAGCATATAACCTTATGGTTTCTCCATGAAAATCTCCTCATCGAGATCTCTATTAAAGAATATTGTTTTGGCATCTATTTGATAAACTATAAGGTCATGCAAAGAAACTAATGCATATGATACTCTAATTTTTATTGTGCTTGCTACTAGTGCATATGTGTTGAAATAATCAACACCGTCTTTTTGTCTAAAACCCTTGGTTACTAATATATGCTTGCAGGTGTTTAGTGTATCATTATTATGATACTTCCTTCTAAATAGCCACTTGCATCCAATGAGTCTTGATCTTTTAGGTAGATCAACAAGTTCTCAAGGGTGGTTTGACATTATTGAATCCATTTTATCTTGGATAACATCATTCCAAGAGAAGTCCCTTGAAGTTACTTCTTCATTGTAAATCTTAGGATTATCTTCCACTAGAAGAATAATAGGATTTTTACGAACAAGCTTCTCACTATTTTTCTTCTACTAGATAAAAGAAACATATCGACAATTGACTTTGTTCGGTCCTAGAACCTTAGCCTTTCAGACTTTCTTGATTATTCTAAATTCGGGTTGTTTTTCAACAATCATCGACGAACTTTCGATTTATGTTTCAACAATCCGTAGAGAACCTTCCTCGCGAGGCTCTTCATTTGTGGTAATTTCAAATTCCTTATCCTCCATGATAAGGGTCTCAAATTTTCATATTTCCATATTTCAGTATTCAATAGTTGTATTAGACTCAAAATGCAGAGGTCTATATGCTTTAACATTACGTGCATAGCCTAAAGAGGCACATTTGATCCCTAAAGGATCCAACTTAGTCCTTTTATTTCTTTCGGCTTAACTATTTTATTGTGGTGTATGAGATGCGGAACATTTATGTATAATGTCATATTCTTTGCAATATGCATCAAATTCAATAGAAAAATATTCTCTTCCCCTATAACTCATAAGGACTTTAATACTTTTTTTTAATTGATTTTCTACTTTTGCTTTAAAATTTAAAATTCATTAAAAATATCATCTTTATTATTTGAAAGACATACATAAGTAAATCTAAAACAATCATCAATAAAAATAATATCACTTTTTTCATTTAATTATATTGTGTTACATACACAATTTTTTTCATTCATTTATTGTCAATAAAACAATTATGTAACAATGTTAGTTTCCTTAATCATGACATAATTTAATATGATATTTATCTATGTTTCAAATTGGATATGCAGATATCCTATTCATATAAGATTAGTTAATCTTTAGGAAATTCTTACATTATCAATATGGAAAACAAAACACTAGTGTTCATAATATTAAACATATAAAAACATATGATTGTAAATTCATTCTCTAGGTAATACAATGTATTTACACCAGTGCCATTCATAGTTCATATGTATTTAAATTCACACAGTATCATCATGTAAATGGATATAACGTACATCAATGTCACAATTTTAATATATATGCATATGTATTAATATGAAATGAAACTAAGCAAAAACCAATAATCACTACTCGACGAAATTTGTAATCCAGTAAAAGTACTTGTTACATAACAATGACAATATTTAGACTATGTTAATATTTTTATCGAAGCACTATTAACAATTAATATCAGAAAAATGATAATATTGATAACTTGACTCAGATATTAACTGTTAGAAAAAAATTCATTTGAATCTTGATATTATGAAATTTATGGTGCTTTAATTTCTATGTGAAACAATAAAACATATCAGGATCTATGGCGTTGATTCTTGATTTTTATTTTTAATATGAAAGTCTCAGTTGCTATTATTTGTATTACTTATAAGATTGTTGGAAAAATTAATTCAAATCGAATAGATCGAGTCTAGAATCTAGAATAGAATCAATTTTCTTATAAGTATTTCAAGTACTCTCTTTATTGTCTTAGAGTTGGAATACATGAATATTTATGATAATTCAGCCTTTGAATCGAGTCTGCATAAGACTGGTGATAAATTCGAATGCAAAAAAGAGTGTTTGGAATAATGAAGAGGATGTAAGATTTTAAGTGGATTATTTTTAAATTCAAATTTGTGTATTTATAGGTCATGCATGTGTTGTTTCATAAGTTTGCAACTCTTGATGAAATAACACCTTTTCAACATATGTTTGCAATAGTTAACCTATAATAATACAATGTACCAGTTCATGAAGTGTTGTATATTTTGAATTTGAAATTCAAACTCTCAGTAATCCGAGACAAATTTAAAGGAAACTTCTACCAGTGAATGTTTAGTATAAAAACCTGACCAAAATTTCTTTCAAACAGATTTAAAAACAATTTCTATCGGTAGATGTTCAGTATAAAAACTGACCAAAATTTCATTCGAACAAATTTAAAGACAAATTTCACTTTTGTCTATGGAATATTTTATTCTCTTTAACTTTTTCATATTTGAACACACCCATAAAATTTAACTGTCTATTAATTTTCAACCGTAAAATGTTAAGTTCCTTCAAATATATATTTGAGATAACTTTTTTTAAAGATTACTTGTAAAAACTATGTTCTATGTGTTGTAAAATGATCTGATGATAACAAAGAGAATAAAACAAAAATATCATAAGCCACAAGGGGGAAAACAAGTTAAAGTAAATTAAAAAATGATATGATTTCAATATTTGATGCATGAGAATCAAATACTAAGAATAATATATAAAAGAAACTTAAGTCTTACATGCCTTAGTTGTTTATTTTTCTATTTAAGATCATTAGTCTATAATATTAAGTGTGATCAAATGTCAAAGTGATAAAATAATACGCACACACACTTAATCATTTATCTAAACTTCATGAATTTTCAAAATGTTTTTAAATTTGAATATGGCCAAAGGCTAATAAGAAGAGTATTTAATCAATTACGAATAAAAAAATTTCTCTCTAATTATAGTGACTGTCTCTGATTGGTATTTACCTATAGAAATAATGTGCGATGCAAGTGACATTGTCGTAGAGACGGTTCTAGGCCAACAGAAAGATAATATTTTGCATGTCATTTATTTTTCTAGACATGTTATTAGTCCTGCTCAATTAACTTATGTTACCACTGAGAAATAATTATTAGTTGTTGTATATGAATTTGATAAATTTCAAGCATATATGTTAGGATCTAAAGTAATAGTATGCATTGATCATGCTTCTTTGAAGTATTTATTTTCTAAAAAAGAATCAAAACTAAGACTACTAAGATGCATCTTTATACTCCATGAGTTTGACTTATAAATTTAGAACAAGAAGGAGGTGTGAAAACACTATTGTTGATCATCTACCTAGATTGAACCCGATAGAATAAGCTGAGAAGGAGCACCCAAAATCGGATGAGTTTTGTGATGAACACATCCTAGAAATTACAAGTGTACCACATTTTGTTGATTATGTAAACTATCTAGTAGGTGGTACTATTTTGTTAGACTTTAATTCTAACCAAATATTCTTTTACACGATTGTAGATTCTATGTATGAGATGATGCATTCCTTTATAAAATAGGGGTGGATGGTCTACTCATAATATGTATACCTGAATAAAAATAAAGAAATATACTTAAACACTATCATGATTTAGAATATGGGGGTCATTTTAGTAGAGATTGTACAATCTAGACTATATTGCCCATCTTATTTAAGGATGCATTGTACCATGTTAAAAGAGTGTGATAATTATCAACAAAATGTAATCATTTATAAAAGGAATGAGATGCTCCAAAATCCTATGTTAGAAGTAGAACTATTTGATGTGGGGAGGGGATAGACTTCATGGGATTGTTTCCTCATTCATTTGGTAAGAACTATATCTTAGTTGTAGGTGACTATATCTCAAAGTGGGTTGAAGCAGTAACAGTTCCAACAAATGACACTAAGATAGTGATTGAGTTCCTCAAGAAAATATCTTCTCAATATTTGGGGTACCACGAGCACTGGTAAGTGATGAGGGGAATGTTTATTAAATTGAAAGATGAAAAATATGCTAAGGAAGTATAATGTGAATCATAGGGTGGAAGAACCTAATCACCTCAAATCAGAAGGCAAGTGGAAGTCTCTAAACGACAAATCAAACAGATCTTGGAGAAAACAGTCAGTGTATAAAGGAAGTGGTGGTCTATCAAGTTTGATGATGCATTATGGACATACCACACAATATTCAAAACATCAATATGTATGTATTATTATTTATTAACTTAAAATAAAGCATGCCATTTACCACTTGAATTAGAGAACAAAGCATTACGGGCCTCAAAATTCCTGAACTGCAGTCTTTCTAAAATTGAAGAATCTCAAATTCTTCAACTTCATGATTTAGAAGAATTCTGAAATAGCGCTTATGAGAACTCCAAATTTTGCAAAGAAAAAAATGGCATGATTGAAAGATCCGAAAAAAGGGATTTTGAGAAGAGAAATTAATTCTTCTGTTCAATTCCAAGTTAAGACTATTTCTTGGAAAGGTGAACTCTAGATTGTCGGGGCCCTATATTGTAAAAAAAAAATCCCTCATGGATAAATAGATCTAAGAAACAAATTCACTGGAGGAACTTTCAAAGTCAATAGCCATATACTCAAACCTTACTATGGAGGAGAAAAATTAGGTCAATCTAAGTGGTGGTGTTTCAACTAATTTAGACATATGATCATCGAGCTAGGGATGTTAAAAATTTCTACTTGGGAGGCAACCCAAGGGAGCTACTCTTACTTTAGTTTTATTTTCAATTTCATTCTATGTCATGTTTTATAATTTTTTAAATTAATAAGGTTTAGGTATCATGTGAAAAACTAGTTATATTTTGAAATTTTTATGTCTCTAGACATACGCGTATGGAGGCGTCCGTATGTCTCAAGAAGTTGAATTTTTCTCTATACAAATGTATATGGGGAATCCAAACTCTCTTTTTTACATAAAAAACCTCTAGACATACACGTACGGGGAGTACATTCGAGGTCTAAGTTTTTCATATACGTTATGTCCATAAGCATGTCAACCTTAAAACAAATCTTTTCATATTTCTGAAAAAAATCTAATGTGGTATTATTGAGCTATAATGACAGTTGAACTGGCTCACAATAACTAATTGTGATGCTACACCAAGCCTGATATGATCTGAAGATTGTTTATTTAAAACTCAACATGGTGAGAGATATAAAAAGCCAAACAATATATTCATGATGTGAGACTATTCAACTATGTATTACTTATTTAAAAATTGTGTATGTTCTTCACTGATTTCATCTACGATGTTTACGTAAACTCAAGCAAGTTGTTTCTTTTAGACTAGAGACTTTCATGCTAAATTTTTTATTTTTATCCTTTGTATAACCCTCATTTACTCTATTTATCTTTTGTTTGTTTTTTAACCCAAATTTATAACCCTAAGCCTAAATACATCCTTAATCTATTTGGAGTTAGGAAGGTTAAATCACTAAGACACATTTTAATGTAAGTTTGGGATTGTTGTTGGAATAATAACCAATTAATTTAGGGTATCAATTCAGAAGTCGGGTAAATTAAGTTCATATGACTTCAGGATGAAAAATAATTAAGTTGAAAAATAAATTGACTCAAAAAAAAAAGAGAAAAATAAAAACATATAACTCAAAAAGAAAAAGTTGAAAAATCAAAAAAAGAAAAATAGAAAAAAATGAAAGAATAAAGAAGTAAAAAAAATAAAGATTTCAAATAAGTCAAAAAGAAAAAGTTCACTCAAGTGTAGAAGAAAGAAGTATTCCATAAACTTTCAAATTAGACATAGTTAATAAGAATAATCCAAAAAGAACAAATTTACTCAATTACAATCAAGTTTTTGGCTTTGTTGTCAGAGATTATCAATAATTATAGAATTTTAAGTTTTTGTATCAGTTAAAATTTTGTTTCTATACAATAAAAAATTTATTTTTACATTATTTTATTTTATTTTAATTAATTTATGTTTGACATATGTGAAATTCTGATATACATATATCTAATTTCCTAACACATGTCGAGACACTAATCTCTGTATAACAACACAAAGACTGGACAAAGCTTACTGACATAATACTTATCAAAACAACGTCATGACAAATGTTCCAATATTTATTACGACATGTCAATCAACAAGAAAATATTGAACTGTAAATTTGCAAAATGATGATAACACAAAGATATGATGACCCAGTTCGGTATACAATAACACCTACTAGGGGGCTACCAAGTCAGGAAGAAGATTTCACCGTCAGTAGTATTATTTTATGTAAATAACCTCCGGTTTACAGTTAAACAACCTTCGTTTTACCTAATTAGTACCCAATGCAATCTTTATCTCAGAACTCCATCTAAGATAAAATAATTTCATCTCACTCCCTAAATCACCTCAGTGATATCTAGCAGTCGCAACTTCCGGTGTCTGTATCACACTACTTGAAAGACACTCCTTTCAATACAAAGTTCAGCCAAGACTCTTGACTAACAAAAAAACTTGGATTCGCTTCAAAGCTTCATCTAAGAACAATATACAATTCATTACCTAAAGGCTTCTGAATCTACATAAGAATAATGTCTACCATAATGTATCAAATCGATACAAAGGGTGACTTCCGAATACTTTGGGTGCTATGCTCGTGCCTAGGCATGCACGCGTGGTCGGGTCTGGGTGAGTTTGTCTCGTCGACCAAACCCGTCGACTGCTCAATGTTTTTAACTGTAATATTGTTTCAGCTTTTCAGTGTTCCACAATCGAACAAGTTATTCCCCTTGTAAGTTTTCCAAGTAGTACGCTCCAGTCCCCATTTTCGCGTAGACGCAATAAGGACCTTCTCATTTCGCTGCGAGCTTGCCCTCACGAGATTCTTTGTGATTTCTCTTCAAGACAAGGTTGCCGACTTCGAATTCTCATCGCATGACCTTGGTGTCGTAACACATGGCTATTTTTTGTTTGAGCGAGGTCTCCTGTAGGGTCTCTCCTGTTCTGATCCAGTTCTTCTCGGAGGGTGACATCGTTCATCTCCTCGTCGGAAGGTGTTTCGATTCTCCTGGAAGGTTCCTCGATTTCTATGGGGATGACGGCCTCTATCCCGTATGCTAGTCAGAATGGAGTCTCCCCAATAGAAGAATGTGCGATCGTTCAGTATGCCCAGAGCACACTGTGCAAGTCCTTGACCCATCGTTTCTTGGTTTCATCCAACCTTCGCTTGAGGCCTCTGAGTATTACTCTGTTTGCAGATTTGCCTTGGACGTTTGTTTGGGGGTGCTCGACAAAGGCGAAATGTTGGGTTGTGCCAAGTTTGGAAATGAATTCTTAAAAGGTGCAACCCGTGAACTGGGTCCCGTTGTCGGTGACTATCGCTTGTGGGATGCCAAAATGAGCGAGGATATTTCATTTGTAGAAGCGAAGGACGTTTTGGGCAGTGATCTTGGCCAAAGCTTCGGATTTTATCCACTTGGTGAAGTAGTCGACCGCTACAATTAGGTATTTGTACTGATTAGTTCCCACCACGAACGTGCCAAGGAGGTCTAGTCCCCACCAGGCGAAGGGCCGGGGAGAAGAGAGGGATTTAAGCTCTTTAGGAGGAGCTAAATGCATGTCTCTATGTCGTTGGCATTTATCACATCTCTTTACGTGCTCCTTTGCATCATGCTGCATGGTGGGCCAATAGTATCTCGCCCGCAAGGCTTTCCTCACGAGGGATCTCCCGCCCAGATGCTGGACGCTGATGCCTTTGTGGATTTCGAATAATACATGCTCCACTCCGCTTCGGTCGACACACTTGAGAAGTGGAATGGAAAATCCTCTTCTATAAAGTTTGCCTTCGACCAAGAAGTACAAGCAAGCCCTCCGCTTGACAATGGTCGCTTCTTTTGGGTCGTCGGGGAGTTTGCCCTTAGTGAGGTAGTCGTGTACGAGGGTCATCCAGCAATCGATGTCCCCGATGGCGAATACTTCTAGGGTGGAAGATGGCTTCTGGATGCTTGGTCGAGGGAGTATTTCCTGTATCACATATTTATTTCCTCCCTTTCTCTTTGTGCTCACCAATTTAGATAAGACGTCTGCGCGAGCATTGTGATCACGGGGAACATATTGTACGCCCACAAATTTGAACTTCCTCTTTGCTTCCTGGACCAGGGACCAATATTCGACGAGTTGGTCATTTTTGACCTAATATTCACCTCGGACTTGAGAGGCAACCAACTGAGAGTCGGTGAAGATTTTTACTTCCTCGACTCCCAGATCTCCGGCCAGTCGTAAGCCTGCGAGAAATGCCTCGTATTAGGCCTGATTGTTGGAGGTTGGAAAAGATAGGGCGAGGGAGACTTCGACTAGGGTCCCTTCCTCATTTTCTAGTATGATGTCGGCACTGCTTCCGGTCGGACTGGAGGTGCCATCGACGAAGATCGTCCAACAACGCGATCCGTTGGGGCTCGTGGGCGAGGTCATTTCTGCCACAAAGTCGGACAAGGCCTGATCCTTAAGGGCTTTCCTGCTCTCATATTGGATATCGAATTCAGAGAGTTTCAGGGACCATTTCAACATTCTACCGGACATGTCTGGTCTTTCGAGCAGCTTTTTTATTGGTTGATCCGTCCAGACCACTATGGTGTGGCCCGGAAAGTAGTGTCTTAGTCTCCCCACTGAGTTAACGAGGGACAAAGCTACTTTTTCAATTTGTTGATATCTTGCTTCCGAGCCTTGCAGGACCTTGCTTGTACCACATGATGTCTTAACATCATGATTGTTGATGGTTGTTTTGTTTAATGCTTGGGATTATTCATGTGAAGTTGGATACTTAAGCATTATTGTGAGAAGTGGCATTTCTAACTATGTGGATTAGAATATGGAGAGTCTAATCTTGTCTACAGTAGCATGCTTGATGAATGCATGACTATTTTATTGAAGACTCCACTAGTATCAGCAACTACTAGTGGATATAAAGGCATAAGGCTGCTAACAGATACTTAAGGGGTGTTTTTTTTTTGTTGCAAGTCACTCCATAAAAGGTTTCGTGATCTGGAGAAACTAAGAGTTTTTGGAGTTTGTAAGTGACTTCACACCTAGTATCCATGACATATTGTCTATTCAAAAGGTCATGATACAGAGTGTGGTTTTGATAAGACAATGATCAAATTTATCCTTGTGTTGTGAAGAAGTCAGGGTTCCTGGAAGTATTCTCAAGGAGTGAGAATATCTGACTCTGGTTTGACTCTACTGAGGGAGTCAAGATTCAGCATATGCAGAAAGTGCTGAAGTTTCTCATCTAGTCTTCATCTCCAGCTAGAGCATTAGTTACTCATGACAAAGGGAGTCATGTGGATATCTGTAAATTGTTGCTACAATGATACAAATATTATCAAGCCAGAATACTATTCACTTTTGTAAAGGTTCTATGAGGAAATGATGTCGAAACAACATGTTGTGACATTATGAAGTTATGGATAAACTTAACAAGACATGGTTGTTTCTAACTATGAGAAGCTTGGTGAAGATCAGAAGTTCACATATCTCTTAGAAATTTAATGGGAAGTCTGGGAGAATTTATTTTTCTCTATAGATTTCAAAAAGACTCCTTGAGGGTCTATATTATGAAGAGGTGTCACAAATGTGATATTTTGATACCTTAGTATATGTCACTAAGTCTAAGTGAAAGAAGAACACTTAGAATCCAATATGAACAGGTAGATAATTTGGTGAAGCATCCCTAATTGGTGGGAGAAGATATATTGATCACTGAAATATGAAGACAATGTCTGACTAAGTGTCAGGGTATTATACAGGACATGGTTCCTGCATGGTCAAGATAGGGTGGAGTGGCCTATGTGTTCAAACACGTGGCTGTAAACAGGGGGAGAAAAAGTTGTGTGACTATGCAAGTGTATATACAGGAAGTAGTTATAGCATTCAAAGCCATTATAGACGGTGCACATTGATGCTTAAAGTTTTCTCCACAAATATCATTTCTTTTGACCAAGATTGATGCTACAACCTAGGATCGTTACTTTCCAAGTGAAAATCCTAGTTATTTATAGAGAGTTTTCCGTATCTCTGTAACCCCGTGAGCTCATTGAGTCCATAATTCTTATGGCTTTTATTCGGGTTTGGGTAAGCTGTGCTTGAGTCTGGTATTGTGAAGGTCTCTTTTGCCAAGTTTTGGTTTAAAAAAGGGAGATGAAAGGTGAATTAGCCCAGATGTTGCTGATTTCACAAGTGGTTATTATTAATGTTCACAGATGTCAAGTAGGTTATTATTTGTGACATATATTTTTGTGATCTGTGATCTGAGTTATGAACACAATTGTGACCTGTGTTCTGAGTTATCAGGGGCGGTGGCTGATTTGTTCTTAAGGAGTTATTGAGAGTTCTCTTATTTCACCATTGGTCTTCTATGTTTAGAAGATGTTCCTGCATTGAGGGGGAGTACAAGTTTTCTTCTGCTATCTTCTTCCTCGCGTGCATCAACCAAACTTCAGGATTTTCCTTCTTTTTATCCTGAAACTGATGTTCGTTAGTGCTGATGCAATTGAGTTCTTCAGAGTGCTGCAAAGAAGATGTCTAACAATATGTTGAGACATCATTATAAACTGAAGATCTATTATTGTGTGCAGCAACTTCTAAATTGTCGCAAATTGTTTTTTAGATTATTTATTTTAGCCAAAATTTGCCAAAAGGGAAGATTATTAGTTCTCTTGTTTTAGGATTGACATAACTTTTGTAAAACAAATAATAGCAGCAATAATGTAATGTAGAATATGATGTATAAACTTGTTAAGAAGAACAGGTACAACAAGAAGTCCTATTACAATGTCAGAACATGTTGTGTTGAACTTTTTCAACAACTTGAACAACATGTCGAAGAAGATGTCTTGACATTGCGCCTGCTGAGCTGGATTAATGAGGTTCAGTTTGCTCTCAATATTGGCAGAATATTCAGGAGAATATTATACATCCTATGTGACGCATATTTAAAGGTCCAGAAAATTTAATCAGAAATCAAGGAGAATGAAGACTTTCTAAATAAAGAGGTTATTTAGAAAAGTAAAGATTGAAGACCTTTCTTGGGGCAGAAGTTTCTGCAGTTTGTTACAACTGATTTGCTGTGATTGAAGGTCTAAAACCAGTTGGATAACAAGTTATAAATAGAAGGATTTGTAACCTAGAAAAGACACGACTCAAGATGTAGAAGTCTAGGGTTTTGTCAAGGTAAACCTCCCGGGTTGTGGGAAGTTTACCATGTTCATCTCGAAGCCTGTAGGTAAGAGATGCATTGTTCTTGGAGGAAGCTTTGAAGCAACTCCAGGATGTGTTAGGAGCAAAGCTAATAAACAGTGGAGTTTGGCTTAGAGACTTAGCTAGGTTGTCATGGAAGTATGTCTTCCAAACTGTTTATCTGTGTGGTCAGAATCTTAGTGAAGGACCGTCTACGCAGTGACTGGGGTGTTGACTGCTAGACATCATTATGATGATTGGAAGTGGGATGGAGATATCCCATATCTAGGGAGGACCTAGGTAGAAGGGTCATTGAGTAGTGATTAAGTGCGTAGATCATCAATAGGTGTGTTGGCTATAGGGTCTGCAAATTGATACTACTAATAGTGGACTTCATTCCTAGTTTGATAGCTCTCCGAGTAGGTATTGTTGTACACTGAACTGGGTAAACAATTCTAGTGTGTTCTTTATCTTTTCAATACTATTTAATCTTGCATGTGTGTTATGTCAGATCAAATGTCTTTGACATCCTTATAAGACATCTGAGTCTGCTGTATCAAAATTTCCCTTTTAAATTTAAAATATTTTTGTTACAAAAAAAAATCCAAAAACCCTTAAATACATGAATGTTAAATTTTTTATAATATATGAAGATTAAAAGTTAAAATTAGAGTATCCAAACCTTTTAAATATAAGTGTATTTAAAAATCAAATCAACTTGTTTCTTTATCAACATAAAGACAAAACAAAATTACAAATCCAAATTAGTGTATGTCCAGATTCATTGAATCGGTCCCAAGAGACCAATGGCCCAAATAATTGCTTAACCTTTCTTTCTTGAGTTGCGCCTTCATTTCACACTCAGTCACTCACCATTCTCACTCTTCACTATCCAAATCTACATTCTGATCAGTCGTCCATGGCGAAACCTAACAACCCTATCAAAATCATCGCCGGCGCCGATGACTTCGGCACTCCTCTCAAAGACGCTCTGATCTCCCACCTCCGTTCCCTCAACATTGAAACCGAAGACCTCGGAACCTCTTCCTACTATTCCGCCGGCGCCGAGGTCGGCCGCCGCGTCTCTCAATCCAAATCATCATCATCCTCCCCGGAAATCCGCGGTATTGTCGTTTGCGGAACCGGTGCCGGCGTCTCCATCTTCGCCAACAAATTCCCCGGCGTCTTTGCCACCACCTGTCTCACTCCCTCCGATGCTATCAACGCCCGATCCATCAACAACTCAAACGTGATTGCCTTCTCCGGTAAGTACACTTCATCGGAAACCGCAATTGAGATCGTGAACACGTGGCTGAAAACACCTTTCAAGGCTGCATGTCCTGCAAATGATAACAAACCATGGCCAGAGGAGATCGAGAATTTCCTCGACAAATCACTGATCGAGATGCCGGAAATCGGAAAACGCGAACCGGTTGATACATGTGCGGTTTGTTGTTTGGTGAAGAACCGGGAGCTGAACCCGATCGATTTGATTCCCGGAGGTTCAATGAAGATTGTTAGAGAGACGCCGACGTCGGCGTTCGTGAGGTTCAAAGCCGGGAGTGTGGAGCCGGCGCATCATCACACGTTTGGGCATGATTTGGTGGTGCTGGAAGGGAAGAAGAGTGTTTGGAATTTGACTAAGGAGGAGAGATATGATCTAACGGTTGGAGATTATTTGTTTACTCCTGCCGGTGATGTGCATAGAGTGAAGTATCACGAGGATACTGAGTTTTTCATCAAATGGGATGGTCATTGGGATATGTTTTTTGATGAGGATCATGAGACTGCTAAAATTGAAATTGATAAGGAATTTGGGATAGCTAAGTGATTTTTAAAACCTTGGATACACTGCTAAATAACATTTCTGGTTTATATATGGTTTATATGTGAATTTATTTTACATGGATGAATCTTGTGTTGGCAATGTATGTTTTATATTGTTTATTGCATAGTTGCAATAAACAATACCTTCTTTATAAGAGAATAAAATCACAAGATGCTACTTCAGAATCTAGAATCTGATAAGTTTGTTCACTTGCTTGAAATGCCTCATTATTTATGGAGGCTATTTAGGATTTATTATTTTTGTTTCTACAATGCTGAGAAGTGTTATCTCATAGACTAGTAGTTTCAAAGGCACATGTATGTCAACACGAATCGTACAAATTGATACATGATGATGACACAAGACTACAACAACTACTCCGATATATTTGTTTCTATCTTTGAGATAAGTTTTGATTTTTTTTTAACAAAGTTGGTGAAGCTTATATCAATTGCATCTTATGATTTTAAACATGAGAGCAAGAAAAGAGAATAATTACAATTTTGGAAACAAGAAGAATACAGAGAAAACAGATTGAAGAATACTTGTTGAGGAAGCATCCAAAAGCAATAACTCTAGCAATCCTACTAACAATCAAGATGAAATATCAGTCCCGACCGGGTAGTGAAATTAGCTGAAGGGAAAGTGAAGCTAGTGGTCGACTCGATGGTAAAAGGTGTCTGGGGTGCATCTCGGTTCATTATGCCAGACGACCATCACGCCTTCGGGAAGCAACCCACGTATGCCGTAAAATTGGGTGAGGTTAGTGGTTGAGACCCATATGCCCACAGATGGTCATCAACTCGGCTCATTAATGATTGTAACCGCTGCCGACGCATTTAAACCAATGTTATACAACTTTTAACACCTCTATTCATGGATACAACAGATGTTATGAAATCCAAGTGCCACACATTAACTATAGCTCTTGAAGGCGCAAGAAGGAATACTATATAAGGGGCTCCTGCAAAAGGGATAAGCAAGACATTATTCTTGGAACAATACGCACCATTGACGTAGCTCCCAAATCCCCAATCATTCTTTAAACCTACTTTCATGGGTTTCCTTACTTTCAGGAGGGAAGTCGGCCGAATATTTATTCTACGCAAGAACATTAGTGCCCATTGTGGGGCCTTGGTAAAATTATCCTAGGTCACACCTCAACACTCATTCACCAGATTGTCATTTGAAGGAGACCCCCCCGACATGGCGTAATTGTTGGCCATGGTGGAAGCTCTGAGACAACAGAATGAGACTCTGCAAGACAGTGTTGCTGACTTGCAACTTAAAAGCTTGGGAGACGAACAACCGGAAGTGGAGCTCCTAGAGCCTCAGCCACTGTCTCAAGTAGGAGTAGAAATAGACTAGGTTAGGCTAGGCTTCATAAGGTCTGAGTCTGGCCTACGACAAACTTACAAGGTCTGAGTATGGCCTATGGCCTACTATAGGCTCATTTTTTTGGCCTGGCCTTTTTAAAAGTCTGGCATGACCTGAAAGTCTATTTGAAAGTCTGTTTCTCATTAAGGTTTTCAATAAGTCCATATTACTTAATAAGCCTTATAGGACGACCTATATATGCATATACAGGCCGATCTATTTAGAATTTTTCTAATATATATATAGGTTGGCCTGTATATGCATATATAGGTCGTCCTATAAGGCTTATATTGTTCATACATAGATCTGATTGTCTGGGCTAGATGAGATAAAAGGCAAGACGTGGTTGCTAGGCCAAGGAAAACATGTAGGAAATCAGTCAGTTACCTCCCCAGATTGAGACCACAAGGCCTAAATCGAATTGTGAGAATGCACCTCTATAAATAGGGCTCCCGACTAAGGGGCAAGCAAGAGGCATCGCTTGATGCTCACGCACACTTGTGTAAGCCTCTGAATCCCTTAACATAATATAGAAAGCAGTTCCATTCATTAAAGACCTTGCTTAAAGCCCTCGGGTTCACAGGGAAGTCGTCTTTGGTGTTCATCCAGAACATTAGGCGCCCACCGTGGGGCCCAGTAAAACTTTACTGGGCCACACTATCCAAGCATTCCGCGAACAATGTCCTCTGACGGAGAGCCACCCCCAAACATGGCTCTATTGCTGGCCATGATCAACGACCTTCGCCGATAAAACGACAGGCTCCAAGACAACATCCATATTCTACAGACAAAGAGCTAAGAAGATGGCAACCAGGGAATGGAGCTTCTGGAACCCCATCCATTATCCCAAGCTATCCGAGACGATCATGTTTCAGAGAACTTCAAACCCCTGACTTGCTCGTCATACGACGGGAAATCTGATCTCCATTAACATATCATTATTGTCAACAACATGATGGCAATCATCAGGGCTAATGATTCACTTAAGTGCAAGCTCATGGCCAACACTCTCAAGGAACCGTATTTAAGGCTGTATATGGGTCTTTCGAGATGCTCCATCACCAGTTACCAAGATTTCACCAAAAAGATGGTCCAGCAGTTTTCTGCAAGCCGACACATGAAGGTGTCCACAACGACACTATTCAATGTCTGCCAACTCCAATCGAAACCCTTGAGGGATTACATGACACGGTTCAACAAAGAAACCATAAAGGTTTCTCACCCCAATCAAGAGATCTTTGTAGCGGCTTTCCAACACGGTTTCCAGGCCGGTCAATTCAAAGAATTGATGGCCCAGAAGCTGGCCACCAGCATGGACGAGATCATCACCCATGTCGAATGTTACATAAAAGGAGAGGAAAGTAACATGGAAAAAAGAACTAGAGACGCTAAATAATTAGGAGGACCCTGGGACGAAACTCCAAGGCAGAAGAAAGAGCATAACCAGCCTCGTGACCGACCGTCACCCCGGGAAAGGCTCCCTTACTGGCCATCCCGACAACCCTTAGTTCCAGATGAAACTTTCACCCCTCTGAATGCCAAAAGGGAAGATATCTAGAAGGACGTGAATCACCTCAATCTACTACCCAGACCTTGGTATCCCCCGGGCGTCAACGCAATCCTCGGAGATGACGCTGACGCCTAGTGCGCGTATCATCGGATCCGCTGACATCACACCGACGACTGTCAATAGCTGAAGAGAGAAATCGAGATACTCATTCAAAGGGGAAAGTTATCGTCCTATGTGAAAGGAAATGTTGAACAATCCAGAAAGCGAAGCCCCCCAGAGGCGAAAGCGACCCGGTGAGCCCTTCAAAGAAGAAGGGAAAAGCAAAAAAAAAAGTTCGAGAAGCACGACTAACCCGACATACCCTCAACACTATATCGGGGGGGATTTTTTGGAGGAGGCTCCACCAGTTTAGCGAGAAAGAGATATGCCCGAAACATAATGCTCATTGTAGCGGTAAAATCAATGAAGTAGCCACCAAGTATTTATTTATCCCACATAAAGGGAAAGGAAAATCATCAAAGAAAAACCTGAAAGGAGAAATCAAGGTCTTGCGACCGAGAAGTCGGGTACGGGAGTCGATTACGCGAGGGGAAGGTATTAGAACCCCTCATATCTGTAGTACTCTACGGGATCCACTCTTGTTGTTCTAATTAAAAGGGTGTGTTCAATCTAATGCTTAAGAGCTAAAAGAAAAATGGGGATTCTACGTTATTACAATCATTTGGGAAATAGGGTATACAAATTTACAAATGGGGATTGCAAGAAATTAAAGTCCTAATTATCTATTACAACCATATTGAAATAATGTATAAGAAATGTAAAAATAGACTTGTTTTTTTTTTGGATAAGATAAGAAATAAATTTGCTTAAAGAAATGTTTTTTTAGTCTTTTTGTTTTAAAAAGAAATAAAGCAAAGTGTATGAATATAAAGTATTTTTGGTGTTTTTGATTAATGAAAATAAAGTGATGATAAAAATAATAAGAGAATAAGAGTTAGAATCAGCGTGTTTGCTGAAAGAGGAGAGAGTTGAAGTTCTGACTCAGGTGCGCTGCAAATCAGAAAGCAAATGTTAGCAAAAAAGGGAAGGTCAGAACTTCTGGACCCAGACGCACTAACGTTCTGAGGTTGTTGGGAACAAAGGAAAGCCTAGAAGTTCTGATTTCTGATAGAGTCTAGAAGTTCTGATGCAACTGGAAACCTAGAAGTTCTAGTGTTACTGGAAGGTTAGAAGATCTGGTTGTTAAGAGAGTCTAGAAGTTCTGATGCAATTGGGAACCTAGAAGTTCTAATCCAGGAATATTGTTTGACAAATAATGGGGTAAAAAAAATGTCAAGAAATAAACATAAAAAGGTGTTTCTGGGGCTAGAATTCAGGACCCTTAACACTAATGCCTTATACGCGCGCGCTATCTACCACTGGGGTGGCTGTACATTCGGTATTAGAAGCAAAGGCATAAACATGTATCACCAAGTAAGTTCTGATGATGAACTTCATCTGCTCCTTCACGCCAACCAGAGCATCTGCAACTTAGTTATTTCTCAACAAAAATGGAAAATGCAACATAGAAGTTATGACAAATTTCATCATGGTTTCAGAAATACAAAGCATCAAAACTGTAAACCAGAAACAAGCATGAATTTGGCTAATCCTAATTCTGAACCCTAATTTCCTCAAGAAGTTCTGATCTTAAATTCTCTCTACTTAGGCCATATACATGAAATCTATAAATATGTACAGAATCAGAGTCATGATATCTACATTGTATATTTGAAAATGCAAGCCTAACAATGCCTAAGTAATGAGATAAAAGTCAGAAGAAACTTACCTTGTAGTTGGAAATTGTTCTGTGAATTAGAGCCTAGTTCAGATTTCTGTGACGTTCTGGTCAGCTTCCTCAAGTTCTCAGGAAGCTAGAACAACCCTTAACTTGAGCTATGAATGGCTGGAATATTCTGGAGCAGCCAAGAAGCAAAGTTCTGATTTTTGAAATGGAGAATGACGAAGATCGTGTTACAGTCTGAAAACAGAATTTGGGACGGCTTCTAAGTGTGTATCAGAAATTGTATTGATGATTTGGCCAAGAAACGCACAAGGAAAATTAGAGTTTGGACACAAAAAACTAAAAACTAGCAGGTTTTGTATTTGTGCTGCCGTTTCAGGTTCTTGGGAATTTTCAACAAGGTTTCAAGGATTTTTTTCAAAAATGTCTCCCCTTTAAGTTTGCAAATGAAGTTTAATTTATAGGCAAAGGATTTAGAAGCTTGAAGAAATCAAGAGTACAACCATCATGCGCTATGGGTCGTTGACTAATTTTTGAAGCAAGTTTAGTCAAGCATATTTCAAGGCAAGGTAGGGTGATTAGCAGCTTTAAGCACACCTAATCTGAGTCTGTAAGCATGATTTATGGGAGAAGTACATTCAGAAGCAAAGCGAAGGATGGGTTCAAAATAAACTTTGTACAAAAGTTTGCTTTTCAAGGACAGCAATGGTACTTTTATGCCACACGTGGGAAGATCCTTTGGATAAAGACTCAAAAGTTTGTGTAAGTATTAAATGGTGATGAGATTTAACAAGCAAGAAAGCCTGCAACATGAGATTGTACAACATAGCTTGAATCTGGATCAGAAGTTAAGCATAAACGTAACTTAGATTCAAGAACAAAGGTCCAACTTCTGATCTTTGAATCTCCCCGCTCTGATAATGAGAAAACATATCGTATAATTAACATACTTTTTACCGATTTTATATTTCATTAAGTCGTCTAACCCCCGATTATTCCGAGATTGTTTGTCTTTTTGTAGGTATAACACTTGTCGACTCAAACCGATGGAAAAGGACAACATGAAGAAGGCTAGACGATAAACAAAGAGAAAAAGAATAAAAAATACAAAGTTTGGACTTCTGGATCAGTGACGGTCGTCACGTCCCTGTGACGGGCGTAACACCCCACAACATAAGGAAACGCTCGTCACACACCACTGACGAGCGTAAGGCACTACTTCAGCGTGTGACGACCGTCACCCACCTGTGACGACCGTCACGCGCGTGAAGGTGGATGTTATGCATGGATTGAGACGTGGGCGTGAAGGGCAGACTCGTTCTCCCTTTTTCTAATGAGTCCCCTATTTTCTTGCCACCACTATTAATGCTCCTATATTTTCTCCACGAAGACTTCATCAAGAATTCAAAAATTGCTGATTTTTCCTATGCTATATATATGAGTACCAGTACACAGTTCAAGGGTCGAAGAAATTTACTCAGAGCAAATATTATTTTATTTTACAGTTATTTTCCAATTTGCTTGTTTTGGAATTCTGTTTTCATTTTCTTGTAATTTTCATTCAAAGTCTTAGTTTCTATTTTTAAGTGTTAATTCTTCTTTCAAGAATTAACACGAATCATTTACTGCAAGTCAAGCTCGAAGATTGGATTACTGTATTACCTCAAGATTACCATAGCAAATTTGATTCCAAGTTTTTTATGTTGCAATTATTATTTATTCAGTTTTTATAACATGCCAATTATTGCCATGAATTATGTTTTAAACTGTATTGCTATTAAGTTAATTATGTCTGGCTAAATTATTAATACCGGTATGTGATCGTAAGAACTGAAAGAATTCAATGATACCTTGGCCAAAAATATTTACAAAACAATTTCTGGTTTCCAATTTCCAAGATTAATTTAACTATCCTTGTCACGAGAGTGAGAGGTTAATTAACACGATTTTGCCACGAGAGTGGGAAATTAATTAAGGCAAGAACCTGCATGCGAGAGCTGGGGTTCAACCCAGATAGTGGTAACGAAGCATTGATTTTTAAATACACGAGAGTGTTTTAATAAATTAATTAAATTCAAATTGTTTTCAAAAAGTGTTATTAAATTTAAAGTGCATCCACTAGGTTTAGTAGCATGACTTATTTCATAAACACGAGAGTGTATGTCTCAGGTTTTTAAACAATTAGCTTTTACCGAAATACTTTATAGGCCAAGCGATTCATCGAATTCCCTAAGTCCGATTATCACATACCGGTATAATTAGTACTATTACTTTTAATTAAACTGTTTCCCCTAAAAATCGAATATTCATCGCTTAGTTAGACAAACTGTAGCATTAGATCGTATGCGATTGATCCTCAGTCTCTGTGGGTTCGATAATCTTTTAAAACTAGAACGACTGAACTGTATACTTGTAGTTAGTATCCCGACAGACTTATAAAGTCCCGATCAAGTTTTTGGCTCCGTTGCCGGGGACTGGTAGTCAATTAATTACGATTCTTCTGTTGCGCGTTTAGACTAAGCAACAAACACCCCTTTGTCGATTTGTAAGCCAAGGACTCGCTCACAAGGCGAACCACTTGACAAATCGACGGACGAACCTGAACGCATTCTTTCCGTAAGACGTGCAGTCAGGGATTACTGTTTAAATCACGCTATTCCTTTACCCAAACCAGAAATCAAGATTGATTCTGAAACTGATTCTAATTCTTCCTCTGAAACCGAAACCAATCCAGAATTAGACATGGCCGAAGAACAAAGGACCCGTCCACTGAAGGAGTACGCAGCTCCATCACAACAAGAGCCCCATAACAGCATTGCTGCTCCAGCAATAAACCGAAATGATTTCGAGTTAAAGCCGTCATTGATATCAGCTATCCAACAACGCCAATTCTCTGGAGATCCTTCTGAGGATCCGAATGAACACCTTACAAAATTCGTTCAATTTGCCGACACAGTTATAGCAAATGGTGTTAGTAAAGATGCGATAAGATTACGTCTTTTCCCTTTCTCACTAAGAGATAGAGCTTGGGCTTGGTTGCAATCCTTTCCATCAAATTCCGTCACTACGTGAGAAGGACTGAAGATTGTATTCTTAGCACGATACTTTCCCCCAAGCAAGACCGCTGCACTAAGAGCCCAAATCAACAGATTTAGGCAGAAGGATACTGAATCACTATTCGATGCATGGGAGCGCTACAAAGATATGATGCGAATGTGCCCACATCACGGACTAGAAAAATGGCTGATAATCCACACGTTTTATAATGGACTCTTGTACAACACAAGACTATCTATAGATGCCGCCGCAGGTGGTACACTGATGGACAAGCCTTATGACGAAGCTAACCAACTTATTGAAAACATGGCTCAAAACCACTTTCAGTGGGGAGGAGAAAGAACATCTGTGGAGAAGACTCAAGCCAAAGGCGGGATGTACGAGATTAGTAGCCTAGATGAAGTTAATGCTAAGGTAGATGCTCTTACCCAAAAAATAGAAAGCTTGACCTTACCTCCTGCAGCTACCGTGGCTGCAGTTACCCCAAGCTGTGAAGTTTGTGGAGTACCTGGTCATGTTGGAACCGAATGTCAAATCTTAGCAGGAATAACGGCTGATCAGGTAAATTACGCTCAAGGAAATCCTTATGCCAATACCTATAATCCTGGTTGGAAGAACCATCCTAACTTCTCGTACAAGAACAATAACGCTTTATATGCACCTGGCCAAGCACCTGCTGTACCTCCAGGTTATCAAAAACCCGCTGGTAATGTTCCTAACATTCCTAAGAAATCTAACCTTGAAATCCTAATGGAAAATTTTATCGCTAATCAAGCCCAACAAAACAAAGAATTCCTCAATCAAAACGTTCACACCGGTGAACAACTGAAGCTATTAGCAAACAAGGTAGATGCCCTAGCTACTCACAACAAAATGTTAGAAACCCAAATCTCCCAAGTAGCACAACACCAAGCTAGTTCTGCCACACCTGCTGGTACATTTCCTGGACAGCCACAGCCCAATCCTAAAGGACATACAAATGCTATCACATTACGAAGTGGGATAGCCCTTGACGGACCGGTAGATCCTAGACTCCAAAACCCGACCATGAATCAAAAGCCCGAAAAAGAAATAGAGAAGTCGAAAGATCAATCTGAAAATATAGAGGAAGACGCGAATGAGAACAGAGAGGCCTCAGAAAAACCTTATGTGCCTCCACCACCATACAAACCACCAATTCCATACCCTCAAAGACTTGCAAAACCCAAGAACGAGGGACAATTCAAGAAATTTGTAGAACTTCTGAAACAACTAAACGTCACTATTCCGTTTACAGAAGCTATAACCCAAATGTCGTCCTATGCTAAATTCCTAAAAGAAATATTGGCTAATAAGAAAAAAATCGTTGAGAACGAAACCGTTATGCTAACTGCCGAGTGTAGCGCCATAATTCAAAATAACATGCCTCCCAAGCTAAAAGACCCTGATAGTTTCTCCATACCATGTGTAATTGGAAAATCTGTCATAGACAAAGCTCTATGCGATTTAGGAGCCAGTGTCAGTCTAATGCCCTTATCTATTTGCGAGAAGCTCAAATTAGGCGACATGAGACCTACCAAGATGTCCCTACAACTAGAAGACAGATCA
Organism: Vicia faba; assembly: GCA_948472305.1. NCBI lineage: Eukaryota > Viridiplantae > Streptophyta > Magnoliopsida > Fabales > Fabaceae > Vicia > Vicia faba. The sequence continues at coordinate 1,276,396,873 of OX451740.1, read as the reverse complement.
GTCAAATTTCCTGTTGGAATGCTAGAGAACATTCCTGTCCGAATAGGACAATTTTACATACCGACTGACTTTATAATAATGGACATCAAGGAAGATTCAAACATTCCCATCATACTAGGAAGACCATTTTTAGATATTGCAGGAGCCATCATTGACGTCAAGAAAGGAAAACTTACCTTCGAGGTAGGAGAAGAAAAAGTAGAATTCATTCTTTCCCAATTCTTTAAAGCCCCTGCTATAAATGACTCATGTTGTCTCCTAGATATCATTGATGAATGTGTCAAAGAACTTGAATGCCAAGAGGACACCTACTCTGAGATGCTGAAAATTCGGACACCGACTATCCTCAAGAACGAAGACTAGAAACAAGAACACTTAGATGCCAACCTAAGCGAATGTTTAACCTTAACACCTGATCCTGACTCAACTAATAAGAAACCTGGTATAGAACTTAAAACATTACCTGAAGATCTTAGGTATGAATTCTTAGATAAAGAACTCGAACGACCAGTTATAGTCAATGCCGAATTAGGAGAGATCGAAGCCGAAAAACTTCTTAGTGTGTTAAGGAAATATCCAGCCGCATTAGGATATAATATATCAGACCTAAAAGGAATAAGCCCTTCTCTCTGTATGCACCGCATTATGCTGGAGGAGGACTGCAAGACTTCTAGAGAACATCAAAGATGAATAAATCCTACCCTAAGTGAAGTCGTTAAGAAGGAAGTGCAAAAAATACTAGAGGCAGGCATCATATACCCAATATCAGATAGCAACTGGGTCAGTCCAGTTCACGTGGTGCCTAAGAAAGGAGATGTTACAATTATAACAAATACAAAAGGCGAATCGGTAGCACAACATACGCAAACAGGATGGAGAATGTGTATCGATTATAGAAAATTAAACAAAGCTACGCGCAAAGACCATTTCCCATTACCATTCATTGATCAAATGCTCGAGCGTTTAGCCAAACATTCCCATTTCTGCTATCTTGATGGATACTCAGGATTCTTTCAAATTCCCATTCATCCTGATGATCAAGAGAAAACTACGTTCACATGTCCCTATGGTACCTTTGCATACCGGAGAATGCCATTTGGACTATGTAATGCACCTGCAACTTTCCAATGATGCATGATGGCGATCTTCGCAGATTTCTTAGACGTAATCATGGAAGTATTCATGGACGATTTCTCTGTCTGTGGAGAGAGTTTCGATGGATGTTTAACAAATCTTAAATTAGTACTGAAACGCTGTGTTAATGTCAACCTAGTGCTCAATTGGGAAAAATGTCACTTCATGGTAAGACAAGGAATTATGTTGGGTCACATTGTATCAAACAGAGGGATTGAAGTCGACAAAGCAAAGATCGAAATTATCAAAAACCTTCAACCACCCAAAACAGTTAGAGAAATACGAAGTTTTCTAGGACACGCGGGTTTTTACCGACGTTTTATAAAAGATTTCTCTAAAATCACCAAGCCACTAACTGAGTTATTAATGAAAGAGGCGGAGTTTATTTTCGACGATAAGTGCTTGAACGCATTCGAGACACTAAAAGAGGCCTTAATATCGACACCTATTATGCAACCTCCTGATTGGAACCTACCATTTGAAATAATGTGTGATGCGAGCGATTATGCTGTAGGCGCAGTCCTAGGACAACGCAAAGAAAAGAAGCTTCACGCTATCTACTATGCAAGCAGAACTCTCGACCCCGCACAAATGAATTACGCCACTACGGAGAAGGAACTCTTAGCTGTGGTATTCGCATTGGACAAATTTCATTCGTACTTAGTAGGCGCTAAAATCATTATTTATACGGATCATGCTGCGATCCGATACTTACTAAGCAAGAAGGACGCCAAACCGCGATTACTCAGATGGATCTTACTCCTACAAGAGTTTGACTTAGAAATAAAAGACAAAAGAGGAACTGAAAACGTGGTAGCTGACCATTTATCGAGATTAGATGGAATCCAAACCGAGAGTGTTCCCATAAACGAAGATTTCCCTTATGAACGCCTCATTGCCAAGCTAGAGACAAACCCTACCGACAGTTTAGATCCACACAATGAAACTTTCACAACTGTGGTAGTAAAATCCATTTGTACTAATACCACATTACCATGGTACGCTGCATTCGTCAACTATTTAGCTGCCGGTGTTTTACCACCTGATTTGACGTACCAACAGCGGAAGAAATTTTTCCATGACCTTAAACACTACTTTTGGGATGAACCATTACTCTTTAAAAGAGGCGCCGATGGTATCTACCGTCGCTGCGTTCCCAATGATGAAATAAACGACGTCATTTCCCATTGCCATTCCGCCCCTTATGGTGGACATGCTAGTACATCGAAAACCTGTGCAAAAATACTTCAAGCTGGCTTCTTTTGGCCTACCTTATGGAAAGACGTCCACGTAGCAATTATGAACTGCGATAGATGTCAACGCACAGGAAATATATCTAGACGTGACGAAATGCCGCAAAAAGGAATCCTCGAAGTAGAAGTTTTCGATGTGTGGGGAATTAATTTCATGAGACCTTTCCCCGCATCTTTCGGAAATAAATATATTTTGGTAGCCGTCGACTATGTATCAAAATGGATTGAAGCCATCGCCGCACCCACAAACGATACACGTGTGGTACTAAAACTATTCAAGAATATTATCTTCCCACGATTCAGTGTACCAAGACTAGTGATCAACGATGGTGGCTCCCATTTTATCTCTAGAATCTTCGAAAGGTTACTTTCCAAATATGGCGTTAAACATCGCATAGCCACACCGTACCATCCTCAAACAAGTGGACAAGTGGAAGTGTCAAATAGGGAGATCAAACAAATACTTGAGAAAACCGTAGCCACATCCAGAAAAGACTGGTCCTCCAAGCTGAACGATGCTCTTTGGGCATATCAGACAGCTTTCAAAACTCCTATCGAAACAACGCCGTTCAAGTTAGTTTATGGAAAATCTTGTCATTTTCCAGTAGAATTAGAACATAAAGCTTATTGGGCGATAAAAACCCTTAACTTTAATTATAAGAGTGCTGGCGAGAAACGAGTGTTAGATATCCATGAACTAGAAGAATTGCGTTTATACGCTTATGAAAATGCTAAAATCTATAAAGAACGAACAAAAAAAGGGCACGATAAGCGTATCTCGTGGAAAGACTTTAAGGAAGGAGACATCGTACTCCTATTCAACTCTAGACTAAAACTTTTCCCGGGAAAATTACGTTCCAGATGGTCCGGACCGTTTGAAATTAAAAAGGTTTTCCCAAGTGGTGCGATAGAAATTAAAGGTAGTTCTATCGAACCATTCATAGTTAATGGCCAGCGCTTAAAGCACTATTTTAACGTCGGAAATATCGACTTCTCGGCTTATCTTCAGTTAAGTGAGCCGCCTACCCCGCTACCTAACTGAATAGGTATTTACTGTCGAGCCGTCAACATAAAATAAAGGCGCTTCGTGGGAGGCAACCCATGTTTTACTTTAATTATTTTTTCTGCTTTAACATGCTTTTATTTTTCTTTTCTTTTTCTTAATCTTTAAAACATTTTCATGATTGCATCTCTTACTCCTTTCTATTTTTCTTCTGTTTTTATTTCTCCCTTTCATCTTTCTTTTTCTTTTTAATTTAACTTTGGCAATTTCCTAACCCGAAAATACTTACTTAATTTCCTTTTCTTTCAAACATTTATCAAATATTTTCAGGGGGGGTAATTCTTTTACTTTCACATTTCACGCTATGGATTGTGCAAACTTCATGAATGTCAAATTGCGAAGCCGACACCAGAGAAGACGGTTTGCAGACCTGGGTGAACGGGAGATGTGTCCTACTATATACGCAGATGATCATGCTATGGCTACCCTTGGAATTCGTGAGAGTGTCATGTACTTGCTGCATCAGATTGGTTGGGACACTGCTCCTATCCGTCGAAGGTTTTGTACCTACAAAAGGATGACTCTTGAGTTTCTCAGCACCTTGAGTTTCATTCCAAATTATGGAATGGGATTCAACCGTGGGTTGATCACATTCAGAATGTTTAACATGGATTACACTTATAACCTACGGGAGTTTAGCCAGCTGCTTGGGTTCCCTTTTGGACCCGATGTTATCAGTATGACACAGGAGAACCTTTTGCCTGTATCTGAGCTTGACTATTTCTGGGGAAGCATTGCTGGTATTAACCATCCTGAGCCGTCAGATCTGTACTCTAAATGCATTCATAACCCGACTATCAGGTATTTCCACAAGATCATAGCCCACACTATCTTTGGCAAACAGCAAAATGTCATGTCTGTATCCCGCGATGAGCTGTTTATTATGTATTGTGCATCCCAGAACCGTCCGGTGAACGGTGCAGCTTATATGCTCGCTAATATGGAGCGGATCATCCAGACTCCAAATGCACCAATCTTGTTGGGTGGGTTAGTTACCATGCTGTCTAATGCAATTGGACTCCGCCGGCCTATGCTCGGTTCTGCTCCGCTTTATGGAATAAAGCCGATGGACATTGCATTTTGTTTCAACACTAGCATGATCGGAAACCTTGGACCAGATCAGTTTGACCTGCTAGTTAATCATCAGATCGTCCATCATTTTAAGCTTCCGGACCCAATCACCAGTGTGCACAACCGAGATAACTGGCTGTTTGACCTTCACCATCGTGCTTCACCACCCTCCTCACCATCTACAGTTGACATTTATGAGGTTCCAAACACTGCTAATGCTGAAGAAGATCCTGCTACTCCGCCAGGATACCATGATCTCCCTGATCCTTGGGAACAACAGGCTACTTCCGCTGAGACCGCGACCCAGGCTCCTGAGACCACTCCACCTCCACCTGCTGTTACCCTGGACTCCCTACATGAGGCAATTACGGACATGAGGGGCGAGCTGACTTCTCTCAGGGTGGACTTCATAACCTTCATGGACTTGGTGACTGATCAGTTGGACTACATGCATCAGCATTTGTTTCCACCTCCCCGTGGCTAGAGTTGCCATTGTTATTCATTTCCTTCTCTCTTGCATTTTTACGTACAGTGAGGACACTGTTAAGTTTCAGTGTGGGAGGGATTTTTAGTTATTATTTCAACATTATTATTTTTTATTTCTAGTTACTTTGAAACAATTTGTCATGAATCTATTCAATTAAAGTTTATTTTAATTTTCATTTCTTTTCATTCCCAGTTTACTATTTTATTTACTGTCTATGTTTATACGCAATATTTCTATTTCATTATATATTGGTAACTAGTATTATATCACCTTTATATTTAAAACTCTAATTAATTAAAATAATTAATTAAAATATTTCAAACAAACCAAAAAAAAATAAATATAAAATCTTCAAAAACCAATTACCAAGAAAATAATAAAATCAATAACTCCTCAACGGTTCTATAACGTTCTTCTTATTTATGACGCTGTCTGCGTTACGACCGTCACACCCTTGTGACGAGCGTAACGCGCCTTTTTGCCTCATGACGAGCGTCACACCCTTGTGACGACCGTCACGCAAACAGAGACCACAACCGCTATTGCAGGAAACCGTTCCAACTTTCTCCTTCATAAACCCACTTCCTTCCTCCATTGTCACCATATCACACGAAAAACTACCCATCCACTCCATTTTTCTTCTAATTTCTAAACTCCCAACACCAAATTACCATCCTTACAATCTCCCATTCTCACATTCCCAAATCAAATCCTACCTCCACTATGGCAAACAACCCACACGCTCAAGCCATCAATTTCAGAATCGGTGAACCAGGGGAGAATCAACGAGCAAAGTTTCAGAAATTTCAACGTCGAGGTCTCCAACCCACAAGGTACGTTGACATCGACTGCCTAAGGAGTTTGGAACTACTCGACAGTGTCCGCCGATTATTGCAAAGCGTGGATTTGTGGAACCTCTGCCGCGAACCAAGACCAATCTATGAAACTCTTACTCTTGAGTTCTTGAGTTCGTTTGTTTACCTCACTCTGCCGGGTGTCACAAACCAACTGTCAGGCGTGGCAAAATTTCGCATGTTTGGCATTGAGCACGAGTTGCCTCAATCCGACATCGCGAGACTCCTGGGATTTTGTTCGGACGAAGGTGCTCATTTTCGGGTACCGGATAGTTTTGGTGAGGAGGCTTTCAACTTGTGGCACAGTTTAACGAACATCTGTGCCGGATCCTACGACCACCTCAACGCCACCCACATTCACAATCCGGCCATCCGCTACTTTCATCGCATCCTTAGTAACACCATCTTCGCCCGCGACAGCAACCATAAGCTCAACTCCAAGGAGCTCTTCTTTTTACATTGCGCGTTCACTGGGCAAAAGATAAATGTCGCCCCGTTCCTACTTGCTCACATCCATTCTATTTGTGCTAGAGGTGGAAAACCTTTTTATTTCGGAGGGCTGGTTACTTCAATTGCCATTGGTCTAAACTACGGTGCTGCTCTCGCAACCTTTCCTTCTATGGCACCGGCTTTGCTAACCTTGGATCACTGCAAAGCCGCACACCTCATCTACGAGCGGGAAGACGGAAGATTCCACCCCGTAATCAGGAATACTGTCTATCAGAATATCATTTTTCCGAACAGGGACCGAATCGATCCAAGTAACCAAGCAAACTGGTTGTTCGACCCTGAAGTTCCCGCAGAGGCTGCACCTGCCCACGAAGACCAACCTGCAGCCGCCTCAGACGATATACAAGAAGAGTTGGATAGTGCTCCGCCCGTCCACGACATTCCAGGATCCTCATCCGCACCTCCTCCTATCAATCTTGAAGACATCCTCCGAGCCCTCCACATGCAAAATCAAATGAATGCGGCGCTTGAAAGGAGGCAAGCTGAGCAATTTGACTCTCTGTGCGCCCAAAATGCTCAGATCTTAACTGGGCAGCGCAACATGAATGAGAGGTTAGATGAGGCCCTGTCAGAGCTTAACGCCTTGAGGATAGATATGGACACCTTTGGCTTCCAAGACACCGACACTGAAGCCAGTCCTACCAGACGCTCTCGCACCAGGAGCAGAGGACGTGGTCACCAGTAGTTTCTCTTTCTTTAATTTCTATGTAATTTGTTATTTTTCTGTTTCTTTTCTTTTCCTTTTGTTTTTGTAATTGTACTTCCCCGCATATATACCGCAACATTGAGGACAATGTAGGATTTTGTGTGGGAGAGGTACCTTTCAATCTTTTATAAAACTAGTAAATTCTTACGATATGTCTCGATTCAAATTCTTCGCTTTATTTTGCCATACCGAAAAAAAATTTATTTGCGCATTAGCCCGACATACCTATTTTAACGAAATCCCAGTTGAGGAAGCCGAAAACGACATAACAAGATTGATACGGTTCTGTCACCGTAGACTTCCTACTTACGCGATCCGTTTCAATAACCATTATAGCGATATCTGGAGTTTCAAGTTCTAGAAGTAACCCCTAGTAGTTTATACTAGCAGTCAACACCGTCTTGACACAAACCACGTGGAGAATCGATGAATATAAGTGTTTAATGCCTGATTCTAAAAATATCCTTCCTATCTCGCTGCTAAAAGAAAAGAAAATTGTGTACCAAAATATACGGGCACATATAAGAGCTGAGCAAATAATGAAGGAATCTAGTGTTGGTTGGTTCAGAGGTATCTGGTTCTAAACTCGGTAGGGCGTGCTACGGCCCGATCCCCCACAACCTCCAATTTGGATAACATATGTAGGGTTGCCACATTCATGTACCAGACCCTGTGCTAAAGGATCAAAGTCACTAACCGGTTACTCCACTACGTGCGTGCTAAGGCAAAGGGCTTAATGTGATTGCGCCAGAACGAAACTGGGTGAAATAGATACGAGGAACTCCGGGCAGAGTTATAACGGAACTGTTGGATAGCTCGTTTAAAATGGAAGTCTACGAGTAAGCTTATTGCTTGCTTCATTAGCGTATCTTTAGTGTTTTACTCAAGTATTGGCCGAACCAACGAGGATTTCCCGAAACCACTTTAAAAATCCAAGGTATGTCATGCTTATGCGCTTGACGAAAACTTGTCCGACCTTTCGAATTACTATTTGCTTGAGGACAAGCAAAGGTTTAAGTATGGGGGAATTTGATAACGAGAAAACATATCGTATAATTAACATACTTTTTACCGATTTTATATTTCATTAAGTCGTCTAACCCCCGATTATTCCGAGATTATTTTTCTTTTTGTAGGTATAACACTTGTCGACTCAAACCGATGGAAAAGGACAACATGAAGAAGGCTAGGCGATAACCAAAGAGAAAAAGAATAAAAAATACAAAGTTTGGACTTCTGGATCAGTGACGGTCGTCACGTCCCTGTGACGGGCGTAACACCCCACAACATAAGGAAACGCTTGTCACACACCACTGACGAGCGTAAGGCACTACTTCAGCGTGTGACGACCGTCACCCACCTGTGACGACCGTCACGCGCGTGAAGGTGGATGTTATGCATGGATTGAGACGTGGGCGTGAAGGGCAGACTCATTCTCCCTTTTTCTACTGAGTCCCCTATTTTCTTGCCACCACTATTAATGCTCCCATATTTTCTCCACGAAGACTTCATCAAGAATTCAAAAACTGCTGATTTTTCCTATGCTATATATATGACTACCAGTACACAGTTCAAGGGTCGAAGAAATTTACTCAGAGCAAATATTATTTTATTTTACAGTTATTTTCCAATTTGCTTGTTTTGGAATTCTGTTTTCATTTTCTTGTAATTTTCATAGTCTTAGTTTCTATTTTTAAGTGTTAATTCTTCTTTCAAGAATTAACACGAATCATTTACTGCAAGTCAAGCTCGAAGATTGGATTACTGTATTACCTCAAGATTACCATAGCAAATTTGATTCCAGGTTTTTTATGTTGCAATTATTATTTATTCAGTTTTTATAACATGCCAATTATTGCCATGAATTATGTTTTAAACTGTATTGCTATTAAGTTAATTATGTCTGGCTAAATTATTAATACCGGTATGTGACCGTAAGAACTGAAAGAATTCAATGATACCTTGGCCAAAAATATTTACAAAATAATTTCTGGTTTCCAATTTCCAAGATTAATTTAACTATCCTTGTCACGAGAGTGAGAGGTTAATTAACACGATTTTGCCACGAGAGTGGGAAATTAATTAAGGCAAGAACCTGCATGCGAGAGCTGGGGTTCAACCCAGATAGTGGTAACGAAGCATTGATTTTTAAATACACGAGAGTGTTTTAATAAATTAATTAAATTCAAATTGTTTTCAAAAAGTGTTATTAAATTTAAAGTGCATCCACTAGGTTTAGTAGCATGACTTATTTCATAAACACGAGAGTGCATGTCTCAAGTTTTTAAACAATTAGCTTTTACCGAAATACTTTATAGGTCAAGCGATTCATCGAATTCCCTAAGTCCGATTATCACATACCAGTATAATTAGTACTATTACTTTTAATTAAACTGTTTCCCCCAAAAATCAAATATTCATCACTTAGTTAGACAAACTGTAGCATTAGATCGTATGCGATTGATCCTCAGTCTCTGTGGGTTCGATAATCTTTTAAAACTAGAACGACTGAACTGTATACTTGCAGTTAGTATCCCGACAGACTTATAAAGTCCCGATCACGCTCCAGCATGATCTGAAGGAGTTCTCAGACTTTTCAGAAATCTTGTAACATGCCTTATGATCCCTCTTTGAATCACTTTTGCAAACTCTGATTGAATCTACGTGAAAACTGGCCCAGAAGTTCTAACCAAATTCTGACTTGGAAATGCTCAGAATTTACTAAGTGTTTTAGTTTCATGGACGTGTCTTCAAATATTTGTAACTTGAAATCCCAGCATTTCTAGGAGAAGTTCTATTCTGCAATGTTTTAGATTTCATTGAGATCTACAACTCTCGTGTCAGAAGTTCTTCCTGAATCATCTTGTATCATGATGAAAATCTAGCTAGAAGTTCTGAATTTTATCATACTTTCTTAACACTTTGAAAAATTTCTAAGTGTTTAGAACTTTGAGTTTTCCAAAGTAATTTTGACTTTTGATTTTCTTTGATGAAACAACTTCACATTCTAACATGTCTTGATGAAATGTGATTCTTGAAACTTGATTTTGATCCAAAAGTCAAAATTTGACTTTTTAGTGTGCATTTTAACCATTTTTCCCTTGTGCCAATTTCAAACCTAAATTGATGTATCAGTACTGCAAACTTGAGCCATGGAAGGTCTTATGAGAAAATTCTTGAGAAATGAGAGGGCAAATTTTGGGGTACAACACTCATCATCCATGGCCTTCAGCCATTCATACTTGTTTTGACTCCTCATAACTTCCTTATGGTCTCTAGGTTCTTTGTCTAAAACCTCACTTGCAGAGATTAAGGCATAAGCTATAAGATTTGCATACCCAAGTCTCTGAGGTGGATTAATGAATCTTCTCGTCCTATCTCTTGCCAATAGGTAGTCATCTATAGTTTCCTCAACTTCCTCAACATCTTTTGCTTCTTCGTCATTTACATATGGGATACGTAATTCAATATCAACAAGCTCCACCTCAACTGGAATCTTTACCTAATTCAGCTCTTCATCATATATTTCTGCACTTCGACCAACATCATCAGTTTTCTTGAAAGTTATTTTAGCTTCATTGAAAGCTACATCTCGACTAGTGATACATTTCTTGTGACCTGGCTCTAGGCACCATAGCCTATAAGCTTTAACTCCTTCAGGGTATCCCATGAACATGCATTTCAGAGCTCTAGGTTCGGCATTGTCTTGCCTAATGTGAGCATAGGCTACATAGCTAAATACTCTCAGTTTATCAAGATCTGGTGGATGTCCTGACCAAACTTCTTCATGTGTCTTCATATCTAACATTGTCGAAGGACATCTGTTTATTAAATATGTTGCTGTTGAAATAGCCTCAACCCAAAACACCTTCATTAACCTAACACTAGTCAACATGCACCTAACTCTCTCCAAAATAGTTCGATTAAACCTTTCATCCAAACCATTTTGTTGTGGAGTACCTGCAGCAGTTCTGTGCCTTGCAATACCAGAGGCATCACAAAAGTTGTCGAAATCCTCATTGTAAAATTCAAGGCCATTGTCGGTTCTCAGCCTCTTGACCTTTCTGTCCGTCTGATTTTCGACCAGAGCCTTTCAACTTTTGAAATTCTAAAAAGTTCCATCCTTAGTCTTCTGGATGAATACCATAACTTTCTGGAATAATTATCTACTATAGATAGAAAATACATTGCTCGTGAATGTGATGAACACCTTGCAGACCCCCAAAGATCAACATAGATGTAATCAAGGGATCCATGTGTTCTTTGTTTGCCTTTGTTGAACTCCACTCTACAAGATTTTCCAAGTACACATGGCTCACAAAATTTCAACTTTTCAACTTTTTCTCCACCAAGTAAATTTTGTTTCCCCAGTTCGACCAGACCCCTTTCACTGACATGGCACAATCCCATGTGCCAAATTTTTGTCTTTGAAAAAGGTTTCATGGATGCAACATTTGTCGAATCACTTACAACTTCATCCTTAAGGATATACAAGCCTTGCTTCTTCACGCCTCTCAAGACTTCCTTCGAACCCTTCATGACTTGCAGGATACTTTTCTCTCATTGAAAAACATATCCTCTCTTGTCGAATTCACCAAGAGAAATCAAATTTCTCTTCAAATCAGGTACATACCTGACTTCAGTCAATAACCTTATTGACTCATCATGGAGCTTGAATCTCACAGATCGAACACCTGCAATCTTGCAAGCTTTGTTGTTTTCCAGCAATACAGATCCACCATCTTGATCACATAGTTCCTCAAACAAGTCATTGTTTGGAGTCATGTGTCAAGTGCAACCTGAATCCACAATCCACTCTTTTCTTGAGCCGCTGCTTGAAATCACAAGAACATCAGATGAGTCGAAATCATCTTGAATAATGGTTGCGTTGCCATTATCCTCCCCTCCATGATCTTTCAGGTGTTTAGGGCACACCTTTCTTGTGTGACCCCCTTCTTACAATGATAGCATCGAATAACAGATGCTTTGCCACTGTAAGACTTCTGCTGACTTTTACCTTTCTTCTTATCAAACTTACCATCCTTTCGCAAGAATTTTCCCTTAACGGCCAAACCTTCACGAACCGTCGAAGGTTTATGCTCCTTTCATTCGTTCAAGTCCTTAGAATACAAGGCTGATTGAACTTCTTCAAAGGTCAGGGACTCCCTTCCATACAAGAGAGTTTTTTTTGAAGTGAGCATGTGTTATGGAAAAAGTGTACTACAACAAGAACGCTTGATCTTCATCATTGATCTTCACATCAATATTTTCAAGATCAATAATCAACTTGTTGAACATACCCAACTGCTCAGCCAACACTTTGTCTTCAATCATTTTGAATGAATACAAAGCTTGCTTCAGGTAGAGTCGATTTACCAGCGATTTGGTCATGTACAAACTTTCAAATTTCACCCATAACCCTGATGTCGTCGTCTCCTTTTATACCTGTCAAAGAATCTTATCACCAAGGCTCAACAAGATTGCGCTATGAATTTTCTCTGTCATGATCGTTTTTTCTTTTTCCGTCAATGCAGCATCCATAGTCGCCGCTCCCTTCAACGCTTCCAAAAAACCCTGCTGAATCAGTAGGGCTTTCATCTTCAAGCGCCATATACCGAAATCGTTCACCCCGGTGAACTTTTCAGTCTCTTACTTTGTTGAAGACATCTTCTCCAAGTCCACTGCACCAATTTGTTGTGAAAATGATGCCTTATAAACGAACTATAAACGGTTTATGTATTATCAAGAAACACACAAGGGTAGAAAAGATGGAAACACAAGAAGAACACAAGGAATTAGTTATTAACTTCTATTCTTTACTTTCTCTTAGAATAAGATTACAAGTACACAAGAATAACAAATAACCCTCTCACCTTAAATTATGATTTGTTGTATGCAATGATGGGATATTAGTATGCTATTTATAATAAACCTAACATACTAACCTAACGGAAATTTTCACAAATACTCATTACAAGCTAACTTAGGGTACAAGCTAACTTAAATAATTGGACTTAACAGACAAACTCAATTCGAAATACTAACCACCCTAGCATTTCGACACCCACATACTAGAACACACTTCGACTACAGTACGTAGGTCTTCGACACCAACATGTGAACATACTTCAACAACATGCATAAATCATATCAAACCAGAAACTATACTTCGAATCAATAAAGTTTGATCCAATATCTCACTGTGACATTCAATGTTTACTAGCATTATTCATGATATATCCTGTGTGCACTGCATTTTCAATTATAAATTGTGTTAATCAGTAGAAAATTGGACAAGTTTCACTATAGATTCTAGGTTGGTCAATTTTTTTTAGATTGATGCTAAAGGTTTTGTCTCATTGTATAAAGAAACCAGAAACCAGAAACATGGACATATTCATTCATAAAGGTAAATATAAAGAAACCAGAAACATGGACATATGACAACATAATATTATATCATTATCGATTTAACTATAATTGATTTAAAAAAATTATATATGCAGATCCCATATCACTCTTCTAAATATTGTTCGCTTAAATTATGACTGCTGGACACCAGTCTATAATCTGACTAAAACTGTTATTTGTCTACATCATGACCTACTGATTTTCATTGATACATGTGAGATATCTTGTCACTTTTTGAGCAGAATTAATACATTTTTAAGTTGTCTTTCTATGTCATATACAACTTTGATTAAACTAGCTTTTTTTATTTTAATGAGAATCTTTTTTTCTCTAATTATTTTTAAAATCCAGAACAAACATAGAGAGGAAGAAACCTGGTAAGCAGAGGTTGATGCACCATATGGTTTTTGCTTCTGATTCCAGCAGTATTTTGAGATAGTAAGTGAAGTTTCTATGTTCTTCATTTCCTTGCAGTGTATGCTTGTAGCAGGTTAATATTGGAATGTACTTCGCGCCTTGTCCTATTGAGTTTTTGCAGTGTACACTTTACAAATTTTCTACAGTGTAAACTATTGTCTCAGACGGCATAATTTCGATTTCGTGTCATGATCAATGAAGATGATACTAGAAAAAAGGTTTCTTTCAAGTGGTTTGTTGACTTGCTTGAAGCTTTAGAAGTTATGGCAAAAGATAACCAACAAATCCCCCCACGGGCATTGAGCAGAATATACTAAGTTTGATGATTTAGACTTATAGGACAATCTTATACATGATTTAGACTTATAGGACAATCTTATACATTACTACAGGTATGAGGTGGTGTGAAATCAATGAAAGTGGCGTTGCTACAAAAATGGAGATGTACTCCTTTTGAAAATTCTTTTATTATTTAAAAACACCAAGTTCGTATACGTGTACTCATCAGTCACAATTTCTATAATAGGAGTAAATTATTATAGTTTGAATGAATATTATTGATAGGTGATTATCACATATAAATAGTACACAAATCTTACAATTAAGGAATGAATGAATCAATTTCTAATGACTATAATTGATAATGATGGCCAAGAATCATCTACAACTAGTCATTTATTTGTGGTTATCTATATATTAATTACAAATATTCTGTATACACTGATCTTACTGATTGATCAGAATCTGAGAAGTGGCCAGAAGATGATCTATAGTCGGGCTTTGAAGTCGAGGAGAAAAAGAGGGTTGTACTTGCAAGGCACTCTGACGATCAAGTAAGAGTGGGAACAAGGAAGTACAAGCAAAATATAAGGTGGTGAATAGTGGATATTCGATACCTGGCCCTCACAGATGTGAGGGTATATATAATGCCTCTGGTGCGTGGTCATTGGTTCTTGATTTCACGCCTAGATATGCGGGTCCGTGAAATCAGGTAACTGCCAAGACTTGGTCAAACTGGGCAGATGTGCTCGTAACTAGTCATTGGTCCCGAGGAGGAGGCTAGTTACGGGCATCCCTCTGGTCGGTTTCTGGTGGTCTGTACGATGTTGATGTCGAGCAGGCTGAGGGGATGCTCGTCGATCACCCTGGGTCAGTGCTGGTTCGGGAGGACAAACAACTGACATTGCCTAACGTGCATCGGTCAATCCGGGTCATGGCCGTGTGGGCGGTACCAAAGGGAATTTCTAGACTGAGCTCACTCTAGTTGTCGGGATCTTGCATAATATATACCATCAATAACTTTTATCTTGGATGAAATATCATTAAATTTGGCAGCTGCAAGAGGTTTGGTGAGGATGTCAGCAAATTGGTCTTTGGTTGAAACATGTGAGACATGTAATTTTTTTGCTTGAACTTGTTCGCGTACAAAATGGTAGTCCATAAAGATGTGTTTCATCCGAGAGTGAAGAACGGGATTGGCACATAAGTAAGTGGCGCCAACATTATCACAGAGAATTTTTGGTGGATTTTTCATAGGAACCCGAAGTTCACTTAGAAGATTATAGAGCCACATGATTTCAGATGTTGCAGTAGCAACAACATGTTATTCTGCTTCCGTGGATGAGCGAGCTATTGTTCATTGTTTTCTAGATAGCCAAGATATGGGGTTTGAACCAAAGAAGATGATATAAGCCAAAGTAGAGGTGCGATCAACAGTATTACCTCCCCAGTCAGCATTAGAATAGGCAATGAGATTGTGTGTGGTTGTGGGCTATAGAAGAAGGCCATGATTGATTGTTGTTTTGAGATATCATAAAATTCTTTTGAGATGTTGGAGATCAAGAGTGGTGGGTTTGTGCAAGTTTATTTACGGAGAAGGATATGTCGGGCCTCGTGAGATTGAGATATTGAAGAGCTCCAACAATACTTCTATAATTCGTAGCATTAGTAAATGGAGTTCCATCATGGACTTGAAGTGTGGCTGTAGCGGAAAGTGGTGTGGGTGAAGGCTTGGCACCCTCTATATCAAACCGTTGGAGAATGTCTCTAATTTTCTTGTGTTGAGAAAGGAGTATGCCTGAGTTGGTGGGAGTGATTTCTATGCCAAGAAAATAGTGTGGAGCTCCCATGTTCTTCAAGGAGATTTTTTTTGATAGATTTGATATGAATTCTTGCATAAAGTGGTTGTTGTTACCAGTGAGTAGTAAGTCATCAACATAAACAAGGAAGTAAGCAAGAATACCTGCATCTTCATAGATAAAGAGAGATGGATCACTCTTGCTACATGAAAATCCATAGGACACCGTGAAACTTTTTAGTGCATCATACCATGCTCTGGGGGCCTGGCGAAGTCCATAGATGGATTTGTGCAGTTTGCATACATAGTGTGGATGTTGCGAATCTTTGAGTCCATGTGGTTGAGTCATATAAACTTGCTCTCGGAGAGACCCTTGAAGAAATGCATTATTCACATCGAGTTGGTGCAGTTTCCATTTGTGGCCAAGAGCAAGAGTAAGGACGATTTTGATTGTTTAAGTCCGAACCATCGGGGAAAATGTTTCATGGAAGTCTACTCCGTGACATTGAGTAAAACCTTTTTCAACAAGGCGAGCTTTATATCGAACAATAGAGTCATCCACTTGTCTTTTTATGCGAAACAACCATTTGCATCTCACAATGTTTATGTCTTTTGGAGGTGGGACAAGTGACCATTTTCCATTGTTTATGAGAGCGTCAAACTCTTCATGAATAGCCTTCCTTCAGTGCTCATGTTTCATGGCTTCTTTGACATTTTAAGGTTCAACATTTTCTGCCAATGGGTATTTTGTAACTTGAAAAAGTCTTTTGGGTTTGAAAATATTGTTTTGTGATCGAGTGACTGGCCTATTCGGTAGTGTAGGAGCTGCATTAGAGTTATTTTGCAAGGGTATTTGAACACGAGTTGAAACATTTTGAATATTACTTGATAAAGGACTTGAAGTGTAGGGACCCTCTTCATTGATCACCGGGTGCAGATTTGCTTGGCCTGCTATAATTTATGAGTGTATTGTAGATGTAGGTGTTGATGTTTGTTCACTAAGTGAGGTAGATTCACTAGAGTGAGAGGTTATGTGTTGGTTAGTGTTTGGTGGATGGACTTGGTTTGGTATAGAAATGAATGTGTGAAGGGGATGTTGTGTAATAATAGGTGATGTTGATGAAGGATTATTTGGTGGATGATATGTGATGTAAGGGAAGATATGGTCATAGAATTTTACATGTCTAGAGGTGTATATTTCATGTGTGTTTAGATCAAGGCAATGGTAGGCGTATTGTGTATCGGTATAACCTATAAAGATACAAGGGTGAGATCTGGGATGGAGTTTGTTGGTGGTGTATGGTTTTAACCAAGGGAAACATAGGCATCCAAAAGAATGAAGGTGTATGGGATTGGTAATGGTTTTGTGAAGTAGTTGGAATGAGGATTTCATATGGAGGACCCGTGTTGGGAGTCTAATAATAAGGTAAACAACTGTATGAAATGCATGACTCCAAAAATGATAAACGTAATTTGGCTGTATGAAGGAGAGCCTTTCCGGTTTTGACTATGTGTCAGTGTCGGCGTTCAGCTATTGCATTGAGTTTGGTTGTATGAGGTGGAGTGGTGTAATGTGATATGCTATGATTAGTAAGTAATGTCTTGAGTTTGATAAATTCTCCCATATTCTCTGAGTATAAACTTAGAATGGGTAGATCAAAATATTTTTCAACAAGACTTTTGAAGGATGGAAAAATAACCGACACATCGGATTTATTTTTCAAAGGATAAAACCAGATGTATTTTGTAAAGTGATCAACGATAATTAAGTAATAAAAATAACCATTTATTGATTTTGTAGGGGAAGGTCCCCATACACCTGTTTACAAAAGTTCAAGTGGTTTTATGCTAGAAATACTAGATGTAGAAAAAGGTAACTTATGACTCTTGACTATGTTGCACGGGATACACAGTTATTGAACCTGCTGTTTTATTTGTTTAAGGAAAGGATATTGACTCAAAATGCGATCTGATGGGTGGCGAAGAATGTGATGCCATGGTAGTTTGGTGGAGGTGGTGAGATGTGTTGTTGGGGTGATTATTGGTTGTGGTAGAATGTAGAAACCTTGTTTATGGTGACCTTTGATTAGAGGGACCCTTGTCTTTAAATCCTTCACAAATAAATAATCAGAAAAAAATTCCAGAGATAGGGTTAGTTTGACATGAGATGAAATAGATAAAAGATTTTTGGAAATGTTGGGAACATGTAAAACATTTGGTAGTTGACGTGAGTAAGAGGAAGTGCAAATAGATGTTTTACCAATATGTGTGATGGGTAAGTCTGTGCCATCACCCACAAGTAACTCATTTGTACCATGATAAGGGCGGTTTAGGTGAAGGTTGTCCAAAGCATTGGTGATGTGGTGAGTTGTACCAGAATCCATGATCCAATCTTGAGCAGCAGCATGAGATGTTGTTCATGCTTGATGAGCCATAGGACCATTAGGACGCTCCGGGTAACCATGTAATTTATAGCAAACCTTCATTGTATGCCTAGTTTTGTCACAATATTGACAAATAACTCGACGAGATTGACCGGCTGATGTGGATCCTCCATTGTTGGAGTATGAAGCACTCTGATAGTTTCCATGTTTCATTTGAGATTGTTTTCCTTTGAATATGGTATTGGCAGTGGCTATTGATGAGAGTGTTTGGTTGTCACTTGTGATTTCATCTCTTTTGAGATAGGTTTCAAAATATGTGAGTAGATCATGAAGATTTTCAAAGTTGATTGGATTTTCTTGAGTGCGGATCGCGGTTGTAATCTCGCGATATTCAGTTCCGAGACAATTTAGTTTGTAAATGACGATATTGATGTCATCCACCGGTGAGTTGATGATGTCCAACTCATCTGTAATTGCTTTGATATTGTTGAGATATTCAGAGACCGGGCTGACTCCTTTAGTGATTCTGGAGAGTCTTTCTTTTAGGTGCGTAATGCAAGCACGAGTCTTACTTGCAAACATTTTCTATAGGATCTCCCATGCTTGCTGAGATGTTTTCACATTGCCTAAGGCAGTGATGATGCTCAGATCAACTGATGTGATAATTTCATGTAAGATAAGTTGATCTTGCCTAATCCAATAGGAGAAATTTAGATTTGCTTTGACGGGACACTTTGTAGTGCCGTCGATGAAGCCTGTGAGGTCATATCCAATGAACAGAGCGTTCATATGAACATGTCAAGAAGGATAATTTGTGCTTGTGAGTTTGAGCAAGTGGTGTGTGTTCTACCCCAAAATTTGCACTCTCATGTTTTCCAAGATTCTTTCTTATATAGGTGGTCACAAACACTTGAAAAATAATTTTTTTGAAGATAAACAAGGTATTTCGATTGGCATGAAAAAGGTGTCTTTCAATTGATATTTTGACAGACTTTGTTGAGCACCTAACCTCCTCCAAGCTTGCCTCAAATTTCCAAGCTTCGATTGAAGCCTTGGTCTTTTGCGTGCTTGCTAATTCCTGCTTCGACTGGGCATGTGTTTCCTTTGAAACAACCTCCTTCGATCCAAAGGGGAAGGGCCTCTTGTTAGTTATCTTTCGATTACACCATTGGCTTTGCATGTTGGCTTGATTCACAAATGCAATGGCTACCCGCATGCAAGCTGGATTCCTGTTTCGACTTGGCATTTGATGTCTTTAGAGCAAGCTTGATTCTTGCTTTGAATAGGCAAATTATCCCTCTGGGCGTGCCTTCAGCGTACAAAGCAAGAACTTCTTCAAACTGGCCTTCGATTCACAAAGTTCTCACTGGGCAAAAAGCCCCTCAGCTTGTCACCTGCACACATATACCTCTTCATGTCTGCCTTGGTTTCACAAGGCAAAGACCCATTAGCTTGCATTGGTTTCACAAGGCAAAGACTCATCAGCATGCCTTCGATTCACTAGGCCAAAAGTCCCTATGTGCTTGTGTTGGAAGCATAAGGCAAGGACTTCTTCTGTGCTTGCTCTCAACGCCAAGAATATTCAACAAACAATTTTCCATATTTTGACACCTAGTGCTGGCGCATTCAAAGGACAGGCACATGATCCATTCGAAGGACATATATTTTCCCCATTCAAAAGACATGTATTGATGGATTTAAAGGGGCATACGTAGGTGTTCCATTCGAAGGATTTACTTTGTTGGCCCATTCGAAGGAATGGAAAGTGATGTATATAAATGATGCATGGCTTCCCTTCAAGAGAGCACACACATTGGTTCAAAATGAAGGAAATTGCTAGCTGTGATACGGTGGGAGAACTGACTTGAAGGTTTTGCGTTTGATCGTAAATGTTGCGGTTAGCAAGAGTCACCACTGACTTTTCTTTTATCCAAAAGGAAAGGTGAAAAAGCACAGGAAAGACCTTTGAGATTATTTCTTGAGTTCGGGGGGTAGATTATGAAAAGGGAAGGTATTAGCACCCTTTTCATCCATGGTTTTCCATGGGCTCTTAGTTACTTGCTAGATCACTTGCTTTTGTTTGAAATTGTGCTTTGTGTAGTTTTTTGAAAGTATTTTGTAAAGAGGTCATTGTTTAGGAAATCTTTGTAATGATTCTTGTTTGTAAGAATGTATACAAAGATGTTGATCCTTTGAAAATGTTTTCAATGTTTGTAAGATGTTTGAATGTGCGTGTGTTTGTTTTGAAAATAACAAGGATGTTTGTTTTGAAATGGAGCAAGTAATTAGGAGCAATCTACCTACTCAAATGACTTTCTTGTTCATTTTCTTTTCCTTTGACATTGTTGTCTTACCATTGATTTGGTAAGCAGCCCTATCTTTGGATGTAAACAGGACGGGCGTGGGTCATCGTATATCCATGATTAGCAACGTTGCAAGGTATCTTAGCATTCTTTTTGAGGGACTAAGATCATTTGTAAGGAAACTTAGATAGCGTCATCGAGGGACCATGATCTTGTATTTTTACTTGTTTTTTTGCTAAGATACCTCACATGCATAACATGGGCATTTTTGTAAGGAAACAAAGTGGATATTACCCTAGGTGTGATCGGTGGATCTGGAACTGACTGTTTAACGCTGGTTCGCGAAATGTCGCGGAAGCAAGAGTCGCCACCGTCTTTTATTTTCTCCAAATGGAAAGGACAAAAGCACAGAAAAATTCCTTAAAGAGATTGCTCTCGGTTCGGGAGGTAGATTATAGAAAGGGAAGGTGTTAGCACCCTTTCTATCCATGGTTATCCATGGGCTCTTAGATACTTGCTCATTTGTGTTTTCAAAAGTGTTTGTTTGCTTTTCAACTGTGGGTTTTAAAAAGTTTCTTTGAAAATTCCAGTTCGACTCTTGTATCGGTCCTCAAGAGTGTTTGAAAAGTTGCTTTCGAAAGCTTTTGAAAAGGTGTCGGTGTGAAAAGTATTTTTGATTTGTTTTTGAAATTAGAGCAAGTATCTAGAGTCGTCTACCTACCCTAAGGAATTCGTCTGTGTAAATGTCCTTGAAGTAGTGCCATCCCACCATTGAGAGGTAGGTAGCACCACCGTTGGAGGTGTTCGGGTCAATTCGAAGGTTCGGGACATGGTGATCACCAGAGCAATAGGAAGATACCTTAGAGGCTACCCTCATGCCAGGTTCCCGGATCATGAGGACTTACTAAAACATCCTCTACTCGACGATCACCTTTCGAGGGGCAAGGCAACAATGAGGCGTACCCTAGGGGTGGTGTGTGATTTGTGTGTCGTTTTCAGATATTTTGTCTTGTCATGTCATGGGTGGTCTACGCTTTTGTTTTTATTTTAACATTCATTCTTGCATGCAATTTATTAGCAGTTAAAAAGTTGCGAGAAATATAAAGTTCCTAAACTATTACAAAGGCGCGGGTCCACATCGCCAAATTTAAATCCAGGACCCGATTTGACATAAAATAAAGATGCGAGAAATATAAATGTTCAATTTACACGGCTTTGGGAGAATTACATTAATATTTAAAGAAAGGAAATAAAAAAAATGCGAAGAGAATTAAATTCGGGAATGCGAGGGCGTTGGACCCTTTTTAGGAAATTAAATTATAATTAACAAATTAAATTAAGTTAAATGAGAAAAGGAATTATTTTTGAGTTTTTTGTATTTATGGACTTTTATGAGAATTAAATGAAATTTAAATATTAATTAACCCTAATTCTAGTTATTTTTAATTTATTAAGAAAAGCATTGAAATTTAATCTAAAATTAACCTAATTAATTAATATGATTTTATTTACAAGAATAATGATAATTAATAATTAATAATTAATATGGTGAAAAAAAGAAAAAAGATAAAAATGCTTAAAACCCTAATTCTACCAATTTTTAAGTTTATTGAAAAATATTAAAATTAATCCTAGAATTTAAAACTAAGTTAATTGATACAATTTATTTACAAAGATATTAAAATAGAATATATTTTTGTTTTTGTCTTTTCTGGTTTTTATATTATTTTTATATTTTATGAAAATAAATTAATTTAAAGAATTAAAGGGAAATTAATTAAAACAAGTAAAAATAGAAAAATACAAAAAAAGATAAAAGAGCAAACCATGGGGGGGTTCTGTCCCCAAATTGGAGGTTAAATTCAGTAATTCTGGCCCAATAGCCCTTAGCCTCGTTGACTTTCACGTTGGCGTGTGGCACCTCTGACTCATGCCCATGGTGGTCTCCCAATCAAGGCCCTTGGATTGCCCTCAGTGGCCATGTGGCAAGCTGGGATATTGAGTGCATAGTGGACTCCTGGAATACGCGCTGCATAGGAAGATAGAATGAAAAATAATATGAGAAAGGGAGGGGGACCTGGGATTCGAACCCAGGTCCCATCGCTTACCATGTCATGTGCCTTGCCACTGAGCCATTCACGCGTTTTGGTTATATTATAGGAAACAAATAACATAATGCAAATCATGAGTTAGTGGACAATTTTAGCGCGAATTTCAAATGCTCCAATCATTGGCCTACACATCACCATCTTCTCCAATGGTGCGTTTTTCTTGAAACAAAAACAAACAAGATTGCGGGGGTTTTAAACCCCCACTATATACTGTATCAAAAAATAGCGAATAGAAATCCCTGGATCATAAATTAATCGCGAGCTATGCCTTGAATTCGTCTGAAGGTCCTGATTTTAATGGCCTAAGTCTCGTGTTCTGATTTTACCCTATGCCAGAATCCCCAATTTAAGGTTTCTGAAAACCTAGAAAGCTTCAATGGTGGATCCTCCAATTTTGCACGAAAACTCAATTAAAGTATACAGTTAGCTTTAGAATCAATCAATTAGTGTAAATCCACAAAAAAATTGCAATGAGAATGCTTGAAAACTGAAACACGAATATGCAAAAAAGACGACACAGTCTGACTTCTAGTTACCAATTCTTGATGTTAGAGTTGATGATTTTGATTCAGACACGTTCCTTGAAGTCTCAGGAACACAATAGGATGGTTTTCTTGCCTTGAAAAGCCTTGGAACCACGTTTTCAGTTTTGGAATTTTTTCACAAAAACACAAACTTTGTTCTTGAGAATAGGCGCAGCTTTCAGGTCTCTAGCACTAGGGTTTGCATTAGTATAAGTATGGGAACTGATTAGGGTTGAAAATTGGATCCAAAACCCTTTGCATTGATGTACAAGATATTTGATTTTTATGCATATATTTTCAAATCTTTTCCATGCATATTTGATTCCAATCATGGCAAATCACATTGATTCTTTCCCTATCAGATAATGCACGAAATCTTGAGGATATTTCATGCATAAAAAGATTTGAAAAGCTTGCTTTGGTATTTTTTCCATATTTTAATTAATTAAATGAATTAATAGCAATTTAAAATTCAAATAAATAAATAAAAATGATGAACAACTTCCCTTTGGGCCCAATGGTCGTGCACATGTTTTGGATGATGAATCTTGGAAGAAAAAGAGGCCCATTAGCAATTTTAAGGCATTTGAAGCAAAGTTGACTTTTCAAAATATCCAAAAATTTCCCAACTTTCACAAGGCATATCTTGCTCAATTTTTAAGCTTTGATCATGTTCTTGGACATTTTGGAAAGGTCTTGAAGTCCTCTAACCAATGTATTTGGTCCCATGTCATTTTGATTTACCAATCTCAAGTTATGGCCTTTGACTTAAAGTCCCTTTTTGTTGACTTTTGAAAATGACCTATAATGTTGAAATTGATAACTTTTTGTGAGAACATTTCTTGGACTTGAAGTGTGAAGAGGAGTTGTAGGAAATGTCTTTATCTTCAAAATGAGCTTTGGATGGAATTTTTCTGATAATCCATGTGGAATTTATGCCTTGGTCAAGTTACAGTTGACTTTTTCAACTGTCCAAATATGGAAACTTTTGCATCTTGAGACTTTTTGAGCCATACTTTGAGAATCATGATCAAGCATTGATCAAATGATGTTTGTGGCTTCAAAATGAGATGTTGACCAAAAATCTGAACTTTTGACTGTCAAATGACCATTTTGCCCCTACAGTTGACTGTAGTGCAATTAGGGTTTTTGACTATGCAATTTTGTGCTGTAAGTCTTGAAACTTGGTATGAGGATGCTTGACCATGTTTAAAGGCATGTGGGACTTGGTTGGACCCTTGGAAACTTCATTTTATTTGTCAGAACCAAAACCCTAGTTTTTGACTGTTAGGAGGCCCTTGAACTGTGCAACCCTTGGGGAGATCTTGAAGCATGCTCTTTGCAAATTTTGAAGAATATGGGAGGGCAAATTTTGGGGTACAACACTAGGGGTGCTAGTGTGCAAGTGTATTGTTTTCATGCTTGATTTTGTCTTGAATTAGGGTTTTCTAAGCATTGGTTTTAGTCTTTTCATACAAACCCTAATTACTAGCATGTTATATAAAAGCGACAAATTGCGGAATTTAAAGTTACTACGCTATTACAACATTTATGGGGAGGGGGTGTACAAGTTGAATGGGGATTGCAAGAATTAAACCTATTTAATCTATTACAACCAAATTGAATGAGTATGAATATACAAGGAATTTAAATAAATACAAAGTATAAAAATAAATGTACAAGGATGCAAAATGTGAAGAAAATGAATTTGTTTGGTTTTCATGAAAAGAGAGTTTGTCTTAACCTAATTAAATAAAGAAAATAGTTAATTAAGTTTGAATTTATTAAGAAAAGATTTTTGAATAAAATCCTAATTCTATTTAGTTGATTAAAAGAAAATAAGTTTAGAAAAAAGTATTCTAAGTATTTTTATTTTGAAAATATTTATAGCATTATAAAATAATTTTTGGACCTTTTTTAATATTAAAAATAATGTATTTTCAATGGTGTGAAAACTAAATAAATAAAAAAACATAATATTAATTAAGTTTAGAAGATTTAGTTAATAAAAATAAATAAAGTAGAATAAATAAAAATATTTTTTGTGGAAAAAATAGAATAAAATGAGTCAAAATCTAAATATATCATTTTTTTTTTTGTACTTTATGATTTTTTGTATTTAGAAAAAATATATTTAAGAAAAGATAAATGAAATAAATAAATAAATAAATAAATAACTTGGGTCAGGGGGTGCCAAGAGGGAATAGGGAGTTTAGTGATCAAAAACAAACAAAAAAACAAGCCAGACCCAAAGGGGCCCAGCGCCTGCCAAAAAAATAAACAAAGTCAGAAAAATGTGAAAAAATGAAAAAGGGTACCACTGGGGCTCGAACTCAGATTCCATAGGTTACAAGCGCACGCTTCAACCACTAGGGTGGCTATACATCTGTTAATACAAATGAAACAATAAATATCTAAGGCAAAACGTGTTCTGAAGACTTCATCTTCAACCTCCAACCAGACCAACTGTAACTTGCTCATTTCTCATCAAAAATGAAAACTGTAAACATGAAACTTGTAGAAAATTTTCTCATGATTCCAGAAATGTAAAGTATTAAAACTATAGATCAAAGATAAGAAAGAATTTTAATGGTCCTAATATGAACCCTAAAAATTTCAGAAGTTTCAGTTTCAAAATTCTCTAAGCTCAAGCAAAATTAATGGAAACTAAGGACATGGTTAGCTTCAGGGCAATGATATCTACATGTTTTATTCACAAATAAACTATTGATGATGCCTGTATGAAGAGTTCCAATTTGAGAAAACTTACCTCAAAACTGGAAATCGTGTTTAGAGTTTGAGCTTGTTTCAAGTGATGGTGATGACCAGGTTAGCTTCCTTGAGGTCCTAGGAAGCTAGTGCAATGGTTTGCTTGAGTTAAGAATGACTGAAATGACTTGGAGAAGTCAATGTGCAATGCTCTGTTTTTGGTTATGGAAGATAGGGTAAATGATGTTATAGAAATGAAACAGGTACAGGGATAAGTTACACTTGATGTAAGGAAGCTTTAGAAACTAAAAGGCCAAGAAACGCACGAGGGAAATGGGAGTTTGATGTTCAAAGTCAAAAACTGTGCAACAATGGAGTTTTTGTGCAATTTATGATTTGAGAGAGTTTTGGTGTATTTCAGGGTGCTCAAGCTCGTGTTCTAGCTCACAAATAGTGACTCTATTTATAAGCAACAAGTTTGGAATGCTCTAGTTGATCAGAATTCAAATTTACATGTTTATGCATAACATGTGATTTCTTTGAGAAATTCAAGTTTCTATGCCTTGTACTTGGTTCATAGAGTTGTTAAACACTTTAAATACAATGCTTCTGACTTTGTGGATGGAGTGTAATCAAGAAAAACAAGTTGGGAGCTCAAGAAGTTGACTTTGTGCATAAAGCTTGCTTTACGAGAATGGATATGTTACTTTCTCCCTAAAATGGAAAATTGATTTGGACAAAGCTTGAAACACTTGGATAAGGGCATAATCATTTGTGTAAACCATTAATTATGGAGTGAAAAACAAGTTTGAGGCCTGCAAAGTGATGATTATTCAGCATGGCTATGGATTTGGTTCATGTGTTCATCAAAAATGACTTGTAATTCAAGTGACAAAACCCTAACTTCATCTCTTCGATTCTCCCTACTCAAGAATGATCTCAAGGAGTTCTTGGACATTTTGGAAAGCTTTCAATGTGCTATACAACCCATCTTTGAATTGATTTTGAATATTCCTCTTGGAACTATATGAAAAATTTCCATGAAGTTGGGTCAAAATCCTGACCAAATTACGGCAAAATTTCACAAGTGTTTAGTTTCATGACCCTATGTTCATAAAATTATAACTTGAGATCCAAGAATTTTTGGTAGAAGTTGTGTGAAGCAAAGTTATAGATTTCATGTAGATCTACAACTTTCATGTTGGGAGTTTCTCTTGAATCATCTTGCATCATGGTGAAAATGTGTCTCAAAGTTATGAAAAAACATGAAGTTTCCAACACTTAGAAAAATTTCCAAGTTTAGAAATTTTGACTTTTCAAAATGAAATCTTGACTTTTTGATTTCTTGATGAATAAGTTTCATATTTTGACATGTTTTGATAAATTATGATCTTTGGCACTTGAATTTGACCAAAAAGTCAAAGTTTGACTTTTCAGTATACAATTGACTTTTGATTAGTTGACTGCAAAATTCATCTGTCAATCCAATGGACTTGCAATGTTTTGAACCATGTCATTAGGTCAAAATGATGCAATTGGACTATCGAGATCATGCCTTAAACCAATTTACCATTTGCTAGGTCAAAAAAATCAGATATTGCCCTTTCCTAGTCAAAACCCTAATTTTGACCATTTTGCCTTTTTGGAGATTTGATCAAATTTCTTGAGGAACTGTGATCCAAACTTTATCAAATGATACATATGAGTCTAAAATGTTGACGTGGATAAAAAATTATGAAGTTTGACTCTAAATTGGCCATAGTTTACTTTTTCCCCAATACAACTAATTTTTAGGTCAACTACTCAATTGACTGAGCAAAAATGTGATTCAAGGCTTGAAACTTGGAATGATTAACCTTGGGGGTCCATGATGATCCATTAAAGTCACATGTGATATTGTAAGTTCAAAAATCCTTATGCAAACTCAAACCCTAATTTTGGTCATCAGTGCATAAGGAGGTGTCTTGAGCTGATCAAACCCTAGTGCAGTCTTGAGCCCAAGGAGATCTTGTGAGCAAATTCTTGATAATTGAGAGGAAAAATTTTGGGGTACAATAGCTTCCCCTATTCAATCTTCTTAATCCTGAAGAGTTAGATTGGCATGTTTTGCCATTCGTGACTCGAAGGTGGAAGATGATTGGACACTAGAGTGCCTAGAAATTTGCACTCGGCGATGTGATGGTAGAGGGAATGGGCTTAAAGATGCCATTTGGGGAGGTGATAGAAAGTTGTTAGAGATGGGCTTGTAGATGCCATATAAGAGTGATTATTGAATTGTAATTCGTAAGATGAAAGAATGAGTATCAGAATAGCGTCCGTGTCTGGAGCGTATCTGAACTGTATCTGGAAACTGATTTTGAATGAGTGTCAGAATGGCATCCGTGTCTGGAGTGTATCTGAACTGTATCTGAAAGTTGAATCTTGAATGAGTATCAAAATGGTGTCCGTGTCTGGAGCGTATATGAACTGTATCTGAAAAAGAGTCTGAATGAGTATTAGAATGGCGTCCGCATCTGGAGCGTATCTGAACTGTATCTGAGAGTTGAATTTGAATGAGTATCAGAATGACATCCGCGTCTGGAGCGTATCTGAACTGTATCTGAAGATCGAATCTGAATGAGTATCAGAATGGCGTCCGTGTCTAGAGCGTATCTATATTGTATCTGAAAACTTTGAACATTATTAATGGTAGCCGTTAACCTTATCCTGAAAAGGGTAAAATGTTAGCTAAAATGAAAAGTCGTGTTGTATGAAATGCATGGTATGATGCATTCGTGCTATCAATGTTTATGATATATGGATGAGATGTATACGTATGTGAGCTAGTTTGTTGTGTTGTTTGCTGGATTGGGGAAAATAAATCCCTAATTGCTGCTGAGGATATGGAGTATAAGTCTTCATGTTGTGAAGTCTGAGTGGTGATGAATTTCTGCTTGGAGAAATAAATTATGTTGTCAGGGAGATGTCATGTACTGCTTATAAAATCCTTCCTGGGGAATTCCGAGAAATTTGACGACTTCTAATGGGGATTGATAATTGGAAGCTCTGTTCTACTGGGGATAAAACTGCTCACTGTGGGGGACTTTATGGAAATAACTTAGAGAGATTTCCCTACCTCTTAAAGCCATCAGTGATTGTCTTTCTATTTTTTTATAAGCAGTAATCATGTTCAAATGCATATGTTCAAAAATGAATCATTGGGCATTTTTTGTAACCAAAACACAAGAGTAAAGAAAGACAGATAGTTTTGTACTTTCAAAGGGATATCTTTGTATTGACTTTCAGTAAGTATTTTTGTACAATGAGACGAACATTCTAGTAAGAGAATGCCGTCGTAAAAAATGAAAATTTTGATAAAAAGAAAAGATAGCTATGTGCAATAATCTCAAGGGGTTCCCATTCTTCTATAGCCTTCGTATCTCCGAGCATCTTGTCAATTTGTTGCCTCATCCGAAGATGATTGGATTGATCAGAACCGCTGAGTTTGTCAGTTGAAGCCAAAGGTCGTCCGTAAAGGTGATCCAACGGAACATAGTCGTACGCTTTAATTCCCTAACTTTTTCCTGGACCACCCTTTCGGGTTTTCAGTCCACTGGGAAACCCTTTTTTGCCCAAGCCGCCCTTTCAGGTTTTCAACTTGTCGGGTGTATATATATTTTTTGTTTTATCCCTAATTTTTGCCCGAACCTTCTTGGTCCAACGGGATGCCCTTGTTTTGCCTAGGCGTGTCAACCTAGCGGGTCTCTTATGCGTAGTATCTTTTGACTATGTTTGCGTTCGCAGGGTGTGGTAAGTCGTCACCATCCATGGTGGTCAAGATCATTGCTCCACCAGAGAATATGTTTTTGATTACAAATGGTCCTTCGTATGCAGGAGTCCATTTTCCCCTGGGATCACCTTGCGGCAGTATGATGCGCTTGATCACCAGATCTCTAACTTGATATACTTGTCGTCTGACCTTTTTGTTGAAAGCCTTGATCATCCAATTTTGATACATTTGACCATGACAGACAGCAGTAAACCTTTTCTCATCAATCAAGTTTAGTTGATCAAGTCAAGTCTGGATCCAATCGTCTTCATTCAGCCCTGCATCCTTCATAATTCTCAGAGAGGGGATCTGGACCTCAATAGGCAAGATAGCCTCCATGCTGTATACAAGAGAATAGGGTGTTGCTCCGGTTGATGTGCAAGCTGTGGTACGATATCCGTGGAGAGCGAATGGTAGCATCTCATGCCACTCTTTGTATGTGACTGTCATTTTCTGTATGATCTTTTTAATGTTCTTATTCACGGCTTCGACAACACCATTCATCTTTGGTCGGTAAGAGGAAGAATTATGATGCTGAATCTTGAATTGCTCGCACAAGGCGGTGATCATAGTATTTTTTAGGTTTGTACCATTGTCTGTAATGATCCTCTCTGGGATACCGTAACGACAGATGAGATTCTGCTTGATGAACCGGGCGACAACATTCTTGGTCACAGAAGCGAAAGAATCTGCCTCCACCCACTTGGTGAAATAGTCAATGGCCACTAAGATGAAGCGGTGTCCATTGGAAGTTGTTGGCTTGATTTCCCCAATCATATCAATTCCCCACATAGCAAAGGGCCAAGGAGCCTTCAATACATTCAGAGGAACCGGAGGTACGTGCACCTTGTCAGCATATATCTGACACTTATGGCAGGTTCGAGAGTGTTGATAGCAATCTGCTTCCATGGTAGACCAGTAATAGCCTACCCGTAGGATTTTCTTTGCCATCGTATACCCATTGGAATGGGTGCCAAAAGTGCCTTCATGTAACTCAGCCATGATCCTTTCAGCTTCAACCTTGTCTACGCACCGAAGTAACACCGAGTCATGGTTGCGTTTGTAAAGGATTCCATTACTAAGGAAGAATTTAGCGGAGAATCTCCTTAAGAAATTCTTATCATTGACTGAAGCTCCTTCAGGATATTCTTGAACCTCTAAATACCTCTTGACTTCGTGAAACCAAGGCTGGTCCACCATTTCTTCAATATTAATCTCATGACAGTG
This sequence comes from Vicia faba, assembly GCA_948472305.1. NCBI lineage: Eukaryota > Viridiplantae > Streptophyta > Magnoliopsida > Fabales > Fabaceae > Vicia > Vicia faba. The sequence goes on along the minus strand of OX451740.1, from coordinate 1,276,365,824 downwards.
TGCTGGTTCACCCCTTCGTTCAATGGTGATCTGGGAGACTCGTTATTCAATTTAAGCCAATATACTGTCAGTTTCAAGCCAACGTGCACAAGTACATTCATGCCAAAAGAAGCTTCGATTGGCCAGGAAGAGTTTCCATTTGGGCTAGTTGAATAGGGGTTCAAACAAAGAAGCCCCAGCGATTAGAACATGGCCCATTCGAAGGGTACACAAATGGTTCATTAAAAGGACCTATTCGAAGGCTATACAAGAAGTCCAATAGAAGGGCATGAATTGGAGACATTCGAAGGAGCCAAAATGTCCATATACATTCAAGCAGCCAAATCATCCCCAACCCTTAAGCAAGTGTCCCCATGTCAAGCAGCCAAATCTAAGCAATCCTTAAACAAGGATATCCACACCTGAATTCATACCTCACCCTTGGCAAGAATGGGTAAAAAGATCAAACTTACATTTGCATGAAATATTGGCATTTGTAGTTTTATTCGATCTATATTCAAGATTAAGGACCTGGGTTCGACACCCAGGTCTGCATTTGTTTTGTTGCTAACACTTGCTGCAGATATAGCCTGAATAGACCCAACGCGTGCAGGATCAAAGGACCTGGGTTCGATACCCAGGTCATGTGTTTTATTTTGCTAACACATCTTTGCAGATGCAGTGCCCTCACAGGTTAGCCAACATGCCCTTCCAGCAATGCCCTTTGGATTGAAAGCCACCTTCTGTCACTAGATCAAAGGTTAATCGAAAGACAGCTTTCCCCTCTGAATCGAAGCCCATATCTCCCTGCAATCGAAGGATGCTTCCTTTTCTTTTTTTACTTTTGTTTTCATTTCTTTATTGGTCCTTTTTTTAATTTAAATTGACCTTAAATCAAAAATCACAAAAAACATTAGGCTAGTTGTTTTTCTAATTAAATTAATTTTGTAAATAAATAAATTAATTATTCTTACCTTTTTCTTGAAATTAAAACTAAATAGACTTAGGTTATATTTTCTTAAAATAAAAACAAAACAAAAAGATTTATTTTCCTTAGTATTTAGACGTCCCTTTTATTTCATTTGCGTATTTATTTACTTTCGTGTTTTGTTTCATCTTATTGTAACTGCTTCCCAGTCTGTAATAGTAACTAGGACTTTATTTTTTTGCATTTCTGTAATGTATCTCTCATAAATCCATATAACATCGTAGGATTTACATTCCCGCATTTTACATTTCTACACTTTAGATTCCATTACATATCAACTGCTAGATTAATAAGCGTGTATGAAAATATTGAAATCAAATGTTAGAAAACTTAATAAAAAGACAAAAATAATTGAACTTAACACACTTGCACATACGCACCTCTAGGATACCCCACTTTGGTTGCCTTCAGAAACAAAACAGTCATGAGGCAGGAACGCTTTAGCAAAGACCCATAAGTCAAAAGATCATAGTCCCTCGATGACCCTACAGTTGCCTCTCGGTAAATTATCTCGTCCCTAACAAAATTACTAAAGCGTCTCCACAAGTTACCTTCGTAATTGTAACATCCCTTTGAATGTCCCTTATACATCCAATGATAGGGATACCTACTCACTAATAGTAGGATAGCACTGTCTAAAGGATATGAGAAAAAGAACTACCTTTTCGAGTACAAAGTAGATAGCTGTTAGAAGTTTGCTCAAAACATTTTGCACTTACATAAATACTACTTTTCAAAAACAATTTAAAAAAAAAACATTTGTTTTGTTAACACTCTTGAGGATTTATACAAGAGTTAAACACAAAGCAAATCGCCGCACTAAGGCATTTTCCAAACATTTTCAAACACACAAAGCACAAAGGTATTTTAAAAATGAGCAAACCTCTAAGAGCCCGTAGATAACTACGGATGGAAAGGATACTAACACCTTCCCTTTCCATAGTCTACCCCCCTTACTCATAATAATCTCGAAAAGGTCTTTTTCTGTTCTTTTCACCCTTTCCTTAATTTGGATAAAATAAAAGTCGGTGGCAACTCTTGCTTACCGCAACATTTTCGAACACAAATGCAAAACCAGTATTAAACAGTCGGTTCTGCCATCGTATCACAGAACTGGCGACTCTGCTGAGGATGTGAGAAAGTGGGGGTTACCTTAGAGCTTAGTTCATTTTAAAATTTCTTTCATTGTGTGTCTTTATAATTTACTTTTGAGGGCTTGTTTGGATTGTTACTATAGATCTTACACCCGGATCTGGGCCACCGTATTAGGTAAGTAGCAATAAACCATGGAAGTTGTACGGCATAGACCGATATGGACAAAGTGATAGCTACATTAGCATGATACTTTGGTCTGTACTAATTTTTCTTGAGCCAATCAAGGATAACATTAGGCTTCCTTAGTATCATTAAGCGCTAATTGACCTTTAGAACCTTTAATTGACTCATCCTAAGCCATTAGAAAATGGTGAGACGACCGCCTTTGGTTCCGCCTGAAGATTGGTTGATACTCGATATTACACTCATTGAGACTGGACTTTTGGGATATTCTGGCCGCAATACTTTGGTGCTTGAGCTAGAACAATGCCTAAAAGAAAGGTCAGTGATATGAGATCCCTTATGTGATGCGGTGGGAGAACTGACTTGAGGTTTTATGTTCGCAAATGTTTCAGTTTAGCAAGAGTCGCCACCGACTTTTATTTTATCCAAAAGAAAAGGTAAAAAAGCACATGAAAGACCTTTGAGATTGTTTTTGGGTTCAGGAGTAGATTATGAAAAGGGAAGGTGCTAGCACCCTTTTCATCCATGGTTTTCCATGGGCTCTTAGTTACTTGTTTTAGATCACTTGCTTTTCTTTTTCAATTGTTTGAAATGGTGCTTTGTGTGTGGTTTTGAAAGTATTTTGAAAAGAGGCCCTTGTTTAGGCAACCTTTGTAATGATCCTTGTTTGAATTTATACAAATGTGTTTGTCTTTTGAAAAATGTTTCAATGTTAGAAAGTTTGTTTGGAAATTGTTTTGAAATGTGTGTGATTGTTTAAAAAAATAGCAAGGATGGTTTGTAAATTGATCAAGTAACTAGGAGTTGTCTACCCTACTCAAAGTTCTTTCCTACACATTTTTATTCCTTTGATATTGTTGTTTTACCATTGCATTTGGTAAACAACCCGATCTTTGGATGTTAAACGGGACGGGCGTGGGTCATCGTATGACCATGATAACAATGGTGCCAAGTATCTTAGCAAGTTTTAGGGACTAGATCATTTTTGTTTAGGCAACCAAGATAACGTCATCGAGGGACTATGATCTTTTTGTTTTGTTTGATTTTGCCAAGATACTTAGCATGTATACCATGGCCATTTTAAGGCAACAAAGTGGATGAAACCCTAGGGGTGCTTGTGTGCATTGTATTGTCATTTTTCATGCATCTTTGTCTTGTGTTTAGTCATGCTATTTGTTTTGATTTTGGTCTTTGCATACAGAACCCTAATTTACTATCATGGCATATTAAAGCGATAAAATACGTAAAGTAAATCTAGGACCATTACAACAATATTATGGGAATGGGGGTACAAGTTTGAATAGGGGGATATTGCTCAAAATAAAACCCTAAAACTATTACAACCATATTGAATTTATTTGTACAAATAAATAAAATAAGCAAATAATTAAATACGCCAATAAATGTAAATATGCAAAAAATGTTTTGTATTAATTTTTATGTATGTAAAATAAATTTATTTAAGTCTTAAAAATAAGAAAATAAAAATGATTATTTTTGAAAAGGGTGAAAACCCTAGTTTTTGGTTTTAAAAGAAAATATGCTTTATATTATTTATTTATTCATTTTTGTTTAAGAAAAATAATAATATATACAAAAATGTTAAAAATTAAATATTATATGAAAAATATTAATTTAAGTGTATAAATAATAAAAATAAAAATATATAATATTTTTGTATTATTTACAAGTTTTTATTTAAGAAAATAAAAATATTAAACCTAATAACTAAATATTATGCAAAAAATAAAATAAAAAAATATGAAAAAATGCAAAAAAAATAAAGAAAATATTTTTGAGATTTTTATTTGTTTAGAAAAAATAAATAAAAGTCAGAAATGTGAAATATGCAAGAAAATATAAAAAATAAAAGAAATGGGCCAAGGGGGTGCAAATAACAGAATGGAGGGTGCAAATAGCTAGACAAGCCAGACCCAACCCAATGTCACTTCATCCCTGTCCTTGAGACAGAAAAATGCACGTTTTTTGCTTCAAACTGTAACTCCTGCATACGTGCTTAAAAACAAAATCTTACTACATGAAACTTGTAGCTTGTTAACTCACGATTCTAATGATATAAAAAACTTGATCTAACTCTCAAAGACCAGTGAGAATTTCAGTGGCCCTAAATTCTAACCTAACTTTTTCAGCATGTTCAACATCTAAATTCTCCTAGCTCAGTTAATATATATACAAGCTATGCATATGTACATCTCAAGCACATTAAAGACTACATTTTTGCTTCACAAACCTAAGCCTAAGGATGTATAAATAAGGAGTTAGGAAGTTGACAAATACCTATTTTAGTTGAGTTCGAATATGGCAATGTAACAACTTTTAGTAAGGCCTGAAGTTCTTTTGAGCTTGCTTGATGTTCCCTCAATATTTCCCAATACTTAGCTTGCTTTGAAATGGTCTGAAAAGCCTTGTAGAACTCAATCTGCAAAGGTTCAAAATGAAATGGTGAAGTGTGAAAATGGAGTTACAGTTGTTGAACAATGGCTTGGATAGCTCAGGTGTGTTGTAGGGAATGTGTCTGAAGTGATTCAAAATAAAACGCACGAGGCAATTTGGTTTTGGCTTGGTGTTTGCATAAGTTTCCCTGTTTTGGGCAAAAATGGGGTTTTCTGTGTTAGAGGGTGTTTGAGAGGTTGTAAACTCGTGCTTTTGGCTTGCTACAATATGCTGAGGTTCTTTGAAAATGTTACAAGGCTTGGTTTTAACAGATGCACAAGTTATGGACTTTTTGCAAGCTTACTTGCTTTTGAAGCAAAAGTGAGTTGACAAAGACAAAGGCTTGTAAAAGCTAGCTCAGGGTCTGCACATAGTTGGTACACTTTTCCTGATATTTGTGGAGTTGGTTTGCAGCAAAAGCTTTGGACCATGGCTCAAGATAAATAAAGTTTGTAAAAGCTAACTTTATCAAAGTAGCAATGTTAACTTTTTGCCATTTTTGGATTAAACCCTTGTACAAAGTTTCAAAGATCAAAACAATGCCATTAACCATTGTATTTGCATTCAATTTTGGAGTGTAAAAAGGATTAGAACCTGTAATGCAGGTACAAGCAAGGTTCAAACTGATTTGCAAGTTGTAACATGGTGCAAAATGCCTTGGTCAAAAGTGAGAAATGGCCATTTTCATTCCTTCGATTCTCTCTAACCATAAATGATCTTGGAGAGTTCTTGGACATTTTGGAAAGCTTGTAACATGATCTACAATCCATCTTTAAAATACATTTTGATATTCCACTTGGAACTATGTGAAAAGTTGCCATGAAGATAGGTCAAAATCCTGCCTAAACTAGGGCAAAATTTCACTAAGTTAAAAAGTTTTTGGACCCTTATTCACAAAATTATAACTTGAGATCCAAGCATATTTTTGGAAAACTTTTTGAATCAAAGTTGTAGATTTTGTGTAGGACTACAACTTTAATGTTGGAAGTTTTGTTTGAATCCAATTGCATCATGGTGACAAAGTTGGGAAAAGTTGGGAAAAAATAAGAAATTTTCATAACTTAGAAAAATTCTAAGTTATGAAAAATTTCAAACTTAAACCTTAATTTTCAAAATTAGGTTTCTTGGTGAACAAGTTTCATGTTTTGACACATCTTGATGAAAAATGACCCTTGGCACTTGATTTTGACCAAAAAGTCAAAGTTTGACTTTTCAGTGTACAATTGATTTTTGATCAATTGACTGGAAAATTCATCTGTCAATCCAATGCATTTGAGATCTTTTGAACCTTATGATTAGGTCAAGATGATTCCATTGAGTCCTTAATATCATGCTTGAACCCAATTTGCCATTGGCTAGGTGAAAAATCAGAAAATTGCCTTTCTACAGTCAAAACCATAATTTTGACCATTTTGCCCTTTTGATGATCTGATCAAATTTCTTGAGGAGTTGTGATCCAAACTTGATCAAATGGTTCATATGAGTCTATAATGTTGACTTGGATAAAAAATTATGAGGTTTGACTGTAAATTGGTCACAGTTGACTTTTTCCCCAATATAGCTGATTTTCAGGTCAACTGTCCAATTGACTGGGCAAAAATGTGATCCTAGGCTTGAAACTTGGTATGAGCAATCTTATAGGTCCAACATGAAGTATGAAAGTCACATGAGGCATTGGAAGTCCAAAAATAATTGTGCAAACTCAAACCCTAATTTCAGGTTATCAGTGTAAGGAGATGTCTTGAGCTGAGCAAACCCTAATCTGGTCTTGAGTCCAAGGAGTCTTGTGAGGAAAATCTTGATAATATGAGAGGGAAAATTTTGGGGTACAACAGCTGCCCCTGTTCAATCTTCTTGAACCTGAAGAGTTAGATTGGCGAATTTTGTCGTTCGCGACTCGAAGGTAAAAGATGATTGGACACTAGAGTGCCCGTAAATTTGCACTCGTCAAAGTGTAGTTGAGGAAATGGGCTTAAAATGCCATTTGGAGATGTGATAGAATCTTGTTGGAGATGGGCTTAAAGATACCATACAAGAATGTTTGTTGAATTGAATGTTGTGAGTCAGAAGAATCAGTACCAGAATGGTATCCGTGTCTGGAACATATCTGAACTGTATCTGGAGACTGAATCTGTATGAGTAATTGGAATGGCGTTCGTGTCTGGAGCGTATCCGAGCTGTAACTGTATTTGATTCTTTAATGAATAACAGAATGACTTCTGTGTCTGAAGTGTATCTGTATTGTATCTGAATCTGAAATTTGAATAAGCGTCAGAATGGCATCCGTGTCTGGAGCATCTCTGGGCTGGGGATAAAGTTTGAATCTGAATAAACAATATAATAACATCTGTGTCTGGAGCATCTCTAAGCTGTCTCTGAAAGGAAATATGGAATAAGTATTAGGATGACATTCGTGTCTAGAGCGTATCTGAACTATCTGTAGAAAGAAATCTGGAATAAGCAATAGAATAACATCCGTGTGTAGAGCATCTCTAAGTTGTCTCTAGAAGTTTGAATCTGAATATGCAATAGAATAGCATCCGTGTCTGGAGCATATCTAAGCTGTCTCTGAAAGGAAATCTGGAATAAGTAATAGAATATCATCCGTGTCTGGAGCGTATTTGAACTATCTCTAGAAGGAAATCTAGAATAAGCAATAGAATAGCATCCGTGTCTGGAGCATCTCTAAGCTATCTCTAAAAGGAAATCTGGAATAAATATCAGGATGGCATTCGTGTCTGGAGCATATCTGAACTATCTCTAGAAGGCAATCTGGAATAAGCAATAGAATAGCATCCGTGTCTGGAGCATCTCTAAGCTGTCTCTAGAAGTTTGAATCTAAATAAGCAATAGAATAGCATCCGTGTCTGGAGCATCTCTAAGCTGTCTCTGAAAGGAAATATGGAATAAGTAATAGAATAACATCCGTGTCTAGAGCGTATCTGAACTATCTCTGGAAGGAAATCTAGAATATGCAATAGAATAGCATCTGTGTCTAGAGCATCTCTAAGCTGCCTCTAGAAGTTTGAATTTGAATAAGCAATAGAATAACATCCGTGTCTGGAGCATCTCTAAGCTGTCTCTGAAAGGAAATATGGAATAAGTAATAGAATAACATCTGTGATTGGAGCGTATCTGAACTATCTCTAGAAGGAAATATGGAATAAGCAATAGAATAGCATCAGTGTCTGGAGCATCTCTAAGCTGTCTCTAGAAGTTTGAATCTAAATAAGCAATAGAATAACATCTGTGTCTGGAGCATCTCTAAGCTGTCTCTGAAAGGAAATCTGGAATAAGTAATAGAATAACATCCGTGTCTGGAGCGTATCTGAACTATCTCTAGAAGGAAATCTGGAATAAGCAATAGAATAGCATCTGTGTCTGGAGCATCTCTAAGCTGTCTCTAGAAGTTTGAATCTGAATATGCAATAAAATAGAATGCGTGTCTGGAGCATCTCTAAGCTGTCTCTGAAAGGAAATCTGGAATAAGTATCAGGATAGCATCCGTGTCTGGAGCGTATCTGAACTATCTCTAGAAAGAAATCTGGAATATGCAATAGAATAACATCCGTGTCTTGAGCATCTCTAAGCTATCTCTAGAAGTTTGAATCTGAATAAGCAATAGAATAGCATCCGTGTCTGGAGCATCTCTAAGCTGTCTCTGAAAGTAAATTTGGAATAAGTATCAGGATGGCATCCGTGTATGGAGCGTATCTGAACTATCTCTAGAAGGAAATCTGGAATAAGCAATAGAATAGCATCCGTGTCTGGAGCATCTCTAAGCTGTCTCTAGAAGTTTGAATCTGAATAAGCAATAGAATATCATCCGTGTTTGGAGCATCTCTAAGATGTATCTGAGCTTTGTATTTGAATAAGCAATAGAATAGAATCCGTGTCTGGAGCATCTCTGAGCTGTATCATGATTGTATATTGGTAGCTTGTTAATCTTATCCTGAAAAGGGAAAATTTTTAGCTGAAACACAAAGTGATGTTGCATGAAATGTATGATGCAATATATGTGTTTTATCAATTCTTATGATATATGAGTATAATGTATGCGCATGTAAGCTGATTGGCTGTATTGCCGAGGAAAATAAATCCTTGATAGCTGGGGATAATGAAATCTTTGACCGCTGCCGGGGAGAATAAATCCTTGACCGCTGCTGGAGATTCAAAATCTTTGATTGCTGAGGATAAGAAATCCTTGCCGACTGCTTAGGGATTAAGAATCCTTGACAACTTCTGTGGGGATGTGAGAATCCTTCACGACTTTTCTGGGGATATAGGGATCCTTCAAGTCTTCGGAGTTGGAATATGATAATCATTCTGTTGTGAAAATAATGCCAAGTGTAGCTTGAGAAACCTTCTTGGGGAATCCAGAGAACTTTGAAGACCTCTATTGGGGGTTAAATTAAAGGGAATCCTTACTCAGCTGGGGAATAGGGAAAACTTTGGAGATTTCACTGGGGAATCAAGAATGAGAATCTTCGATCTGCAGAGGATTAAAAATTCTGACAAATTCATGCTGGGGAGTATAGAAGACTATGGCAACTTTACTAGAGAATAAAAAATGAGAATCTTCATTCTGTTGGGGAGTAAAAACTCTGTGAGGAGTAGCTATACTGCTGAGGAGATCAGGAGTTTGGGTTGTATACCAATCTTTTGGGGTGTCAAGAATGAGAATCTTCATTCTATTAGGGATATCAGGAGTTTGGGTTGTATACCAATCTTCTGGGGTGTTAAGACTGAGAAGCTTCATTCTGTTGGGGATATCAGGAGTTTGGGTTGTATACCAATCTACTGGGGTGTCAAGAATGAGAATCTTCATTCTGTTGGGGATATCATGAGTTTGGGTTGTATACCAATCTACTGGGGTGTCAAGAATGAGAATCTTCATTCTGTTGGGGATATCAGGAGTTTGGGTTGTATACCAATCTACTGGGGTGTCAAGAATAAGAATCTTCATTCTGTTGCGGATATAAGGAGTTTGGGTTGTATACCAATCTTCTGGGGTGTCAAGAATGAGAATCTTCATTCTGTTGGGGATATCAGGAGTTTGGGTTGTATACCAATCTATTGGGGTGTCAAGAATGAGAATCTTTATTCTGTTGGGGATATCAGGAGTTTGGGTTATATACCAATCTACTGGGGTGTCAAGAATGAGAATCTTCATTCTGTTGGGGATATTAGGAGTTTGGGTTGTATACCAATCTACTGGGGTGTCAAGAATGAGAATCTTCATTCTGTTGGGGATATCAAGAGTTTGGGTTGTATACCAATCTACTGGGGTGTCAAGAATGAGAATCTTCATTCTGTTGGGGATATCAGGAGTTTGGGTTGTATACCAATCTTATGGGGTGTCAAGAATGAGAATCTTTATTCTGTTGGGGATATTAGGAGTTTGGGTTGTATACCAATCTACTGGGGTGTCAAGAATGGGAATCTTCATTCTGTTGGAGATATCAGGAGTTTGGGTTGTATACCAATCTACTGGGGTGTCAAGAATTAAAATCTTCATTCTGTTGGGGATATCAGGAGTTTGGGTTGTATACCAATCTACTGGGGTGTCAAGAATGAGAGTCTTTATTCTGTTGGGGGTAAAAGTTAACTGTTATCTGGTTGAAAATTCAGACTTTAAGACAACTTGCTCGAGAATTTGGATAAACTGAATGGTTCCCACTGGGGATTGATAGTTGGAAATTTGACTTGACTGGGAAAAAGGTTTCATCTCTGTTGAGGATCTGTAGTTCAAAGTTTTTGCTCCGCTGGGGATTAGGAGTTTGAAGTTTTAACTCTGATGGGAATTAAAGGTTTGAAATTATAACTCCGTTGGGGGTATGTACTTCAAGGTTTTAGCTCCGCTGGGGATCTGGATGATGTGCTGTAGAGATTGTGTATGAAAATGGACTTAAAGATGCCATTTCGAGAAACAGAGGAGAATCGTCGGAGATGGGCTTATAGATGCCATCCAAAGGTGATTGTTGACAGAAAGCTAAACTGGATCTAAACAGAGAATGAATCAGAATAAACCATTGGGAGATTTATCTGAAACAGCAAAAGTCCGGAAAATGAATCAGAATAAATCATTGAGAGATTTGTTTGAAACAGTAAAAATCTGGCGTATCTTCAACTAGAATAAGAATCAGGGAGATCTTAGTGTCGATCTAACTGAAACAGAGCATGTCTTGAATTAACTTTGACTGAGTAAGAATTAGAAAAAATCTTAGAATTGATTTAACTGAATCAGACGAAAGTCTTGGAATATCTTCAACAGATGTCGGGGAAAATAAATCCTGGACTGCTGTTGAAGAGTATGTGTGCCTTCAAACTTTGCTTAGAATGTTTCCAATGGGGATTCCCGTTTCGTTGTTTGAGGAGGATTCTGCTGGGAAATGTTTGACTGTATGCGACCCTTTGTTGGGATTGACATTCAATGCCCCAAGTGGCGGGGACGGAGATTTTTCCCTGGTTACTCTGCACTTTGAGAGATTTCTTGAAATCTTGACTGGACTGCCCCAGGTTACTCTTCACTTTGAGAGATTTCTTGAAATATTGACTGGACTGCCCCAGGTTACTCTGCACTTTGAGAGATTTTTTGAAATCTTGACTGGACTGCCCCAGGTTTATTGGACAATGACATGTCATGTCCCCTTGTTGATAGGAGATTTTTGCAATGGAAGTGTCATCCCGCTTGAAGTGACTTTGTTCACTGAGAGATCCTTTCGTTCATTGGATATTCATTGTGCGAATTTCTCCGCTGTCAAACAAATAGCCATATGCAAACAACGATATTCAAATAATGCAAAGTTTATACTGTTGCAACTGGTTTTTAAATTAGAGTCGCCACCCTTAATTTTTATCCTAAAGGAATGGAGTATAAAGGAATAACCCTAAAGTTCAGAGATTCTAGATTTGGACTCGATTCTAGACGAGGGGAAGGTGTTAGGCACCCCTTATCTACCTTGTTCACAAGGATACTAGGTTTAGAAACAATATTTTTAAGAAATAGGGTGATTATTATTAATAAGGGAAAAAGGGTTTGAATTTTAGTTAGGGGGACTCGCAACGATTTTTGATCGTATGCCTACGTATCCTCCTTAGGAGGAATCAGAGTCTCATTTTCGTAGTTCGTGGGGTTTGTGCTTTTTATGGATCACAAAATATATTTGAATTTCCCGCGTACATGGTCTAAGAGTGTGGATAACGGAGTTTGTTAGACCAAGTACACAGTTAATTTAAATATATTTGCGTTCCTTTTCGAAAATTAATTGTTTGAATTAATTTAATTTGCGAAAAAGATTTGGTGTTTGGTTGAATATTTTTATACGTATAGCGAGGGAGTCTGATGTAGTCTCCTCATCACGTGGTCAGATGTTGACCACTTGTTGCTTGCGGATATTGTAACTTGGTGAATTGTGCGAGTTTTAATATTTTTTTATTTTTGAATAATAAACCGGTAGACGATGTGTCGACCGATTATTCGAAGACGAACGTCCTATTATTTGTAGAACGTTTGAATTAAATTAAAAAAAAAGTTTGATTAGGTGTAAATTCTAAATAAAAAATTAACCTAAACATCTAATTAATCTAATAATTAAAAAAACTTTTTTTTTGTATTTCTGTTTTATTTATGTCATTCTCTATATTCGAAAATTAAACTAAGTTAGATTCTTGGATTAATATTTAGTTAACCTTAAATAAAATAAGATTAAATTAGCAACATGAATAAATTAAACTAGATTAAATAAATAAGATAAGGGAAGTTAAGGGTGCATGAATAATTGAATGGTGCAAATAAAAAACTAAGTGGAGGCCCAAGTCCATGTCTTAAAACTCCAAGGTCACAATTAACCACTAATTGAATAATAGAAAACAAATAATAAATATTAACAAGAGAATACATTAAAATAAAACAAGAAAATAGAATGGCATTTGTGTGGGGACTTATGTTTCTAACAACATATTTCTATCAGTACATATACACACTCTTTTAATGATAAAAGAAATAAAGAGGAAATGTAGTAAGACTTTTCAAACCAGCGAGATATGTACACACAACATTTTTAATGGATTAAAAAAACACAAAAAAATAGCATATACTCACATATCAGTAGAAAGATGGCACAACCATACAAACAAATCCCTTTTTCTCCAAAGTTTTTTTTTCAATTTTTTCAATCATATCTTTTCACTTTTTCAAAATCAAACGCGATAAACAATAAATTGTGAAAAAGAACAATAAAAGAAGCAAAAGGAAATCTGAACCTTCACCGTGGAGGCGGGTGGACTTTGCAGCGGCTGGGCGTATGTGCGTGGTTGGTCTGATAGGGTGGCTGCATGGCGTACGTGTGGGTGTCTCCGCGGAGGTCGTGCAGGAGCGTGTTGAAAGCAGTGGTTGTAAAGGGAAGATCACGACGAAGATGGAGGATGGTTTCCCCGTAACTTTTTTCTTTTTGCGGTAATGTTGTTTCCGATTCCTCTGTACTGTCCCCTTTTCTTAATGTATTTCCTTTCAATTTATAATTTTTTAGGTGAAGATGAATTAGGGAAATAGTTTAATTGATCTTCTAGTTTTAATTGTATTGATTTAGGGTTTATCAAATTAAGAAGTTATTTGAAATTGTGTCTGTAAGAATTGAACACTGTATTGATTGACAATTTTCGTATTTGAATTTGTTTCCAGATTTGACTTGACATGTTTTTTGTGATTACTGCCTTTTTTGTGTTTAAGTTGTTTCCATATCTGTTTAAAAAAATGTTTTCTGCAATTTAAGCTCTTGGTTTATGAACACGCTTTATTTTACTCACGCGCGGATAATCTCTACAGAAGATGTTAGGGAATTTGGGCCATACGCTTTGTTTTAAACTTGGGCCACACACCATGAATTTGGGCTGGCTATTTTTTTATATAAAAAATGTGTTCAAATCACAAAACAAAACTTTAAAAGATAACATAAAAAAATAATGATTAATAAATTAGTATAATTTTAACAATGGACCAATAATAATATCTATAAATTAAAAATGAAAACAAAACTTTTCAAGACAAAAATGAATGGGTCGTATCGTATCATTATTGGGTTTCCAAAAACAAATTATTTCTAATAAAAAACTTAAATAGGCTTATCGTCTTATTAGGCTTCTTAGTCACTAATTTTCTCTCAAGTAAAAAAACGGATAATTAATTACTGGAAAGAAGTAATGACTTTAGTAATATAGTTAACAACCAAACTGAAACGGGCCTATTTTTGTATTTGGGCTTTATCAAAAATGAAATTGTTCACACCTCCTTGATTAAAGAAATACACCTCTCTTTTTTAAACTTGAAACAAATTTTAAGACTTAATGGACCATCAGATATTGATGGTCTATTTTACATCAACACACCCCTTTGACTTTAAATACCCCTATAAAAGTGAAAACTAAATAATAAAAATTTATTTGAAGAAAAACCCTAGATTAGGGTAGGGAAAATTTGGGGTATGACATATGCTTGTCTTGAAATTTTGAAACTGTGTTTTTTAGCAGAAAGCTTTTGTAAGAAAAATTCAACTCAGGATTTAGAGCAAAGCCTTACAGGAGTCAGGATACCTTTTGTAACAGTATGCTTTTGAACTAACTCATGCTTCAATTAGGACTTTTGAAGGGTTGTAACGTGGCTTGGTTCACGGTTTAAGAAACAAAGGGTAAAGGCTCAAAGTATATTTGTACACACCCGCTCTTTGTGATGTTCTTCAGTCCTAAACTCAGTTAATTGTGCGTTTGAACTCCAAATGAGTCTGGAACGACATTTTGGTGATGGTTCAAATAGGTTAAATTTGTTGGAAGGCAGTCATTTTTACAACATTATTCTTGTTGAGGATTTGTAGTGACCTCTTTCTTTTGATTTGTTATCCCCTAATTTTTGCCTGACTGTTCTTATTTTTGAGATTACAGTCAGCGGGACGCCCCAGTTTTCTTAAGCCTCCTTTGTAGGTTTTGACTCAGTGGGCTTTTCTTTTTGAGAGATAATGACTGCCTATGTGATAAGGAACCACCACCGTCTTTTGATTCCAAAGGAATATTTTTGATGTCATTCATTGTATTACAAGATGAGAGTTTGCGACTTTAACGCGTATTTGAATTAACTGAGAGACTACCCTGCCCCAGGTTTTGATTAAAGGTTTCAATTTGTGTTAAAACAGAAAACTTCTACTTCTTTGGCTAGAAGGGGTTGACTAGGGATTATCTTCCTTATAACTCCAGTGTTTAGGATTTGAAAGAAACGCCTGTACATCGTCAGCAAGGTCTGTCCAAAAGCATACTGTATGAGATTATGGCATTGTTTTCGTCATCCTCCCTCTAAAGGCTTGTACCTTTTAGCAAGAGTTGAATGTCATAAAGTGAGTAAAAAAAATCGTTAAAATGTAATGAAAATGAAATAATTCAAGACAAACATACGCAATTCATTACTGAAACAAAGTTTGACAATAACAGATAATTGTTTGAATAACAAAAGAAATTACAACTGGAATTTCAAAATAAACAGAAGCCTCTTTGTTCGAACTTGTCATTTTAGGTGGAGAGCCCTCAGCGGAATATTTTCATCTGGCCATCTTGTGTGAACTCCAGCGTTGTTTCTTTAATCAAATCTTGAATTTTGTTTCTCAATGTCCAACAGCTATCGGTGTCATGTCCAGGACTGTTGGAGTGATACACACATCTTGCATTTGGATTGTACCCTGGAGAGGCTGTGTTGGGACTCCAAGATGGGTCCTTTAATACAATCAGCTTGACTTCCAACAAGCATTGTAGCACTTGAGATAATGACATGTTAATCTCAGTGAAGCGCTTTTTCATATGTATTCCGCCTACGCCGGTTACCCTGTTGACGTTGGTGAGGTTGTTGTTGGGCTTGTGACCCTGAATCAAACTGGGGAGGTTTTCTCTCGGCTTCTTGCCTCAAGGGAGGCTGAATGATGACTTGATCCTCAACCTTAGTTATTTGCCCCATTTGGTTACATTCATCTTAATGGAGCTTGTTGATGAGGACTTTCAACTCCTCTTTTCCTCGAGCCAGGTTTTGAATAAGAGCCATCTGGCCCACCAATTGTCCCATCATCTGGATTTTCATTGTTGCCATCTCAATCTGTAGTCCTTCCAACTGATCATTCCTGGTGCCCTCCGGATTCTCTATGACCATGCCCCTTATGAGGAGAGTCTTCACCTCTTCCTTCCCCTTGGATAGGTTCAATAACATCTCTTGAATTTGAGCGTTTTGAGCCTGGATGTCCTTGATAGTCTTCTCTAGAGCCATTTCTACTGAAATAAACAGTAGGAAAATAAGGGGACCTGGTGTGAAGACCTGTTTATGCATATGATGAATGATATGTATTTATGCAATGCATTCAAGGATTCAGATATTCAATTTTGTTTTAAACAACAAAGGAACACACGTCATATTAATAAGATATAATTTGTTAGTACATCAATGCCCCATGGGCAAAATAATACAAAATTCCAAGGTAAAAAGACGTTGTGCATCCTCTTTGGTGCAATGTAGGTGTTGAGAGTCTTCTCTTCGTGAAGATGACGAGTGAGTTCCTAAACCTTCTTCTCACTTGCGTAGAATTGGGCTTCGACAGTATCGCGTTCTCCCTTGAGCTGTATCCAACTCCTTTGTAAATCTTCAAGTGATGTTGGCATGTCAGGATTTAGGAGGGTGTATGGAACCTCTCCTTCCATAACAGGCTCTTTGATCACAGGGAGAATGTAGGGGTAAGGCATCATAAGAATTTGGGCGCGGGTTCGTACGAATTCTTGTGTCCCAAGGTCTTACTGTCCACCTTGTTGGGCATCCTCCAAGCTCGGATAAACCTTTGTCAGAGTCCTTAATCATTGTTGTCGAATTCAAAAACCATGTCTGGAATCAACATGTCATATGGGCCATCCCTTCGGGCATACCCAAGCTGTCTCAGAGCCAAGCAAGGGTTGTAGGTGATGCCTCCCTTAATGCCAAGTAGAGGGATATTAGGGAATTCCCCACAACGGTCAATGATGATAACATTCTCTTTTGATCGAGAACACCAATGAATATCTGAATGTGTAAGGGTCATCAACCGTTGTGACCACCTCAGACCTTGCTCATTCTTCAAAACTGATTGGGGAAGATGAGAAATAAACCATCTTTCCAGTAGAGGAGTACATCACATGAGAACACCTCTTTTCCTCTTTGTTCGAGTGTGAAAAGAGTGGAGGATATCCCCAAGAAACGTAGGCACCGGGTTGCAAGCCATGAAGATTTTAACAACACTTACATCTATAAGCTGGTCAGGGTTTATGAACAAGACCAACCCATAGATGAGAAGAGCTACAATCTTCTCAAAAGCTTGTAAGTCTAAAGAATTCCAGCAGCTTTGAGCTTTCTCAAACAGGAACTTTGACAAGAAACCCTTGACACTACTTCTGGTTTCCCAATGGCCTATGACATCAAATGGTTGCAAGTGTAGGGCTTGAGCAACATCTTCAGGCTTTGGATCTCTTTCCGTATCGTTGTAGGGTAGTTGATGGAGAATAGGAATCCTCAAGAGTTGAGAAAATTCCTCCAAGGTAGGCACCAACTGGTAATCAGGAAATGTGAAGTAGTGGTGTAGGGGGTCAAAGAACTGGAAGAGAACTTTCAACATATCCTCCTCAGTGTTGGCAGTGACTAAGTTGAGAAGACGACCATGCCTCTCGGTGAATGGAGAATTATCAGGAATCCTCAAAGCTAGCACCTTGAGTTGAGGAGGAACTCTTACAAGGTTGACTTGAATTGTTTTCCTGCGAAGTGAATCCATTACCTACAAAACAGGAACAAAGATGAAGATCCAAAATCCTTGAAATGGTTAGTGGATGCATATGATGCTTCATGATGTCCATGATGTTATGCATAAGTATATATGTACAAACAAATCACACAAGTTCCTAGTTTCAGGCTTGCATGGGGTTTCATAGGTAAGTACCCTCTTGAAGTTTAGTTGGCTCAACCTGTCCTATAAATAGTAACCGGGTTCTAAGGAGCTCAATATCACTGGATTATTTTCTTATCATTGACTGAAGCTCCTTCAAGATATTCTTGAACCTCTAGATACCTCTTGACTTCGTGAAACCAAGGCTGGTCCACCATTTCTTCAGTATTAATCTCATGACAGTGTGCTGGTTCATCCCTTCATTCAATGGTGATCTAGGGAGACTCGTTATCCCATTTAAGCAAATATACTGTCAGTTTCAAGCCAACGTGCACAAGTACATTCATTCCAAAAGAAGATTTGATTGGCCAGGAAGAGTTTCCGTTTGGGCTAGTTGAATAGCCGTTCAAACAAAGAAGCCACAGTGATGAGAACATGGCCCATTCGAAGGGTACACAAATGGTTCATTAAAAGGACCCATTCGAAGGCTATACAAGAAGTCCAATCGAAGGGCAGGAATTGGAGACATTCGAAGGAGCCAAAATGTCCATATACATTCAAAATTCAAAAAGGGACATGTTTCCATGACTTTTGTAATGTTACAAAACATCATTCATGGCTTTGAAAACATTTGTTTATGGTTGTTTAAACCTTTGTTTTCTTGTCCCCTCCATCCCCTCTATATAAAGAACTACATACATACGTATAAAAGGAGGCTGGACACAACAGGAGAGAGAGTCACACGAAATCAAAAACATATTCTTGGAAGTTTCCTGAGGCTTTTCCAATCATCCCCAACCCTTAAGCAAGTGTCCCCATGTCAAGCAGCCAAATTGAAGCAATCCTTAAACAAGGATATCCACGCCTAAATTCATACCTCACCCTTGGCAAGAATGGGTAAAAAGATCAAACTTACATTTGCATGAAATATTGGCATTTGTAGTTTTATTCGATCTATATTCAAGATTAAGGACCTGGGTTCGACACCCAGGTCTGCATTAGTTTTGTTGCTAACACTCGCTGCAGATATAGCCATAATAGACCCAACGCATGCAGGATCGAAGGACCTGGGTTCGATATCCAGGTCATGTGTTTTATTTTGCTAACACATCTTTGAAGATGCAGTGCCCTCACAGGTTAGCCAACAGGCCCTTCCAGCAATGCCCTCTGGATTGAAAGCCACCTTTTGTCACTAGATCAAAGGTTAATCGAAAGACAACTTTCCCCTCTGAATCGAAGCCCCCATCTACCTGCAATCGAAGGATGCTTCCTTTTCTTTTTTTAATTTTGTTTTCATTTATTTATTGGTCCTTTTTTTAATTTAAATTGACCTTAAATCAAAAATCACAAAAAACATTAGGCTAGTTGTTTTTCTAATTAAATTAATTTTGTAAATTAATTAATTAATTATTCTAACCTTTTTCTTGAAATTAAAACTAAATAGGCTTAGGTTATATTTTCTTAAAATAAAAACAAAACAAAAAGATTTATTTTCCTTAGTATTTAGACGTCCCTTTTATTTCGTTTGCGTATTTATTTACTATCGTGTTTTGTTTCATCTTATTGTAACTGCTTCCCAGTCTGTAATAGTAACTAGGACTTTATTTTTTTGCATTTCTATAATGTATCTCTCACAAAGCCATATAATAGCGTAGGATTTACAATCCCGTATTTTACATTTCTACACTTTAGATTCCATTACATATCAACTGCTAGACTAATAGGCGTGTATGAAAATACTGAAATCAAATGTTAGAAAACTTAATAAAAAGACAAATATAATTGAACTTAACACACTTGCACATACGCACCTCTAGGGTACCCCACTTTGGTTGCCTTCAGAAACAAAACAGTCATGAGGCAGGAACGCTTTAGCAAAGACCCATAAATCAAAAGATCATAGTCCCTCGACGACCCTACAGTTGCCTCTCGGTAAATGATGTCGTCCCTAACAAAATTGCTAAAGTGTCTCCACAAGTTGCCTTCGTGATTGTAACGTCCCTTCGAATGTCCCTTATACATCCAACGATAGGGCTACCTACTCACTAATAGTAGGATAGCACTGTCTAAAGGATATGAGGAAAAGAACTACCTTTTCGAGTACAAAGTAGATAGTTGTTAGAAGTTTGCTCAAAACATTTTGCACTTACATAAATACTACTTTTCAAAAACAATTTTCAAAAAAAACATTTGTTTTGTTAACACTCTTGAGGACTGATACAAGAGTTAAACACAAAGAAAATCGCCGCACTAAGGCATTTTCCAAACATTTTCAAAAACACAAAGCACAAAGGTATTTTAAAAATGAGCAAACCTCTAAGAGCCCGTAGATAACTACAGATGGAAAGAGTGCTAACACCTTCCCTTTCCATAATCTACCCCCTTACTCATAATAATCTCGAAAAGGTCTTTTTCTGTTCTTTTCACCCTTTCCTTAATTTGGATAAAATAAAAGTCGGTGGCGACTCTTGCTTGCCGTAACATTTTCGAACACAAATGCAAAACCAGTATTAAACTGTCGGTTCTGCCACCGTATCACAGAACTGGAGACTCTGCTGAGGATGTGAGAAAGTGGGGTTACCTTAGAGCTTAGTTCATTTTAAAATCTCTTTCATTGTGTGTCTTTATGCTTTACTTTTGAGGGCTTGTTTGGATTGTTACTATAGATCTTACACCCGGATCCGGGGCACCTTATTAGGTAAGTAGCAATAAACAATGGAAGTTGTACGGCATAGAACGATATGGACAAAGTGATAACTACGTTAGCGTGATACTTTGGTCTGTACTAATGTTTCTTGAGTCAGTCAAGGATAACATTAGGCTTCCTTAGTATCATTAAGCGCTAAGTGACCTTTAGAACCTTTAATTGACTCATCCTAAGCCATTAGAAAGTAGTGAGAGGACCGCCTTTGGTTCCGCCTGAAGATTGGTTGATACTCGATATTACACTCATTGAGACTGGACTTTTGGGATATTCTGGCCGCAATACTTCGGTGCTTGAGCTAGAACAATGCCTAAAAGAAAGGCCAGTGATATGAGATCCCTTATGTGATGCGGTGAGAGAACTGACTTGAGGTTTTATATTCGCAAATGCTTCGGTTTAGCAAGAGTCGCCACCGACTTTTATTTTATCCAAAAGGAAAGGTAAAAAAGCACAGGAAAGACCTTTGAGATTGTTTTTGGGTTCAGGGGGTAGATTATGAAAAGGGAAGGTGCTAGCACCCTTTTCATCCATGGTTTTCCATGGGCTCTTAGATACTTGTTTTAGATCACTTGCTTTGCTTTTTCAATTGTTTGAAATGGTGCTTTGTGTGTGGTTTTGAAAGTATTTTGAAAAGAGACTCTTGTTTAGGCAACCTTTGTAATGATCCTTGTTTGAATGTATACAAAGGTGTTTGTCTTTTGAAAAATGTTTCAATGTTAGAAAGTTTGTTTGGAAATTATTTTGAAATGTGTGTGATTGTTTAAAAAAAATAGCAAGGATGGTTTGTAAATTGATCAAGTAACTAGGAGTTATCTATCCTACTCAAAGATCTTTCCTACACATTTTTATTCCTTTAATATTGTTGTTTTACCATTGCATTTGGTAAACAACCCTATCTTTGGATGTTAAACGGGATGGCCATGGGTCATCGTATGACCATGATGACAATGGTTCCAAGTATCTTAGCAAGTTTTAGGGACTAGATCATTTTTGTTTAGGCAACCAAGATAGCATCATCGAGGGACTATGATCTTTTTGTTTTGTTTGATTTTGCCAAGATACTTAGCATGCATACCATGGCCATTTTAAGGCAACAAAGTGGATGAAACCCTAGGGGTGCTTGTGTGCATTGTGTTGTCATTTTTCATGCATCTTTGTCTTGTGTTTAGTCATGCTATTTGTTTTGATTTTGCTCTTTGCATACAGAACCCTAATTTACTATCATGGCATATTAAAGCGATAAAATGCGTAAAGTAAATCTAGGACTATTACAACAATATTATGGGAAGGGGTGTACAAGTTTGAATAGGGGGATATTGATCAAAATAAAACCCTAAAACTATTACAACCATATTGAATTTATTTGTACAAATAAATAAAATAAGCAAATATTTAAATATGCAAATAAATGTAAATATGCAAAAAATGTTTTGTATTAATTTTTATGTATGTAAAATAAATTTATTTAAGTCTTAAAAATAAGAAAATAAAAATTATTATTTTTGAAAAGGGTGAAAATCCTAGTTTTTGGTTTTAAAAGAAAATATGCTTTATATTATTTATTTATTCATTTTTGTTTAAGAAAAATAATAATATATACAAAAATGTTAAAAATTAAATATTATATGAAAATATTAATTTAAGTGTATAAATAATAAAAATAAAAATATATAATATTTTTGTATTATTTACAAGTTTTTATTTAAGAAAATAAAAATATTAAACCTAATAACTAAATATTATGCAAAAAATAAAATAAAAAAATATGAAAAAATGCAAAAAAATAAAGAAAATACTTTTGAGATTTTTATTTGTTTAGAAAAATAAATAAAAGTCAGAAATGTGAAATATGCAAGAAAATATAAAAAATAAAATAAATGGGCCAAGGGGGTGCAAATAACAGAATGGAGGGTGCAAATAGCCAGACAAGCCAGGCCCAACCCAATGTCACTTCATCCCTGTCCTTGAGACAGAAAAACACATGTTTCTTGCTTCAAATTGTAACTCCTGCATACGTGCTTAAAAACAAAATCTTGCAACATGAAACTTGTAGCTTGTTAACTCACGATTCTAATGATATAAAAAACTTCATCTAACTCTCAAAGACCAGAGAGAATTTCAGTGGCCCTAAATTCTAACCTAACTTTTTCAGCATGTTTAACATCTAAATTCTCCTAGCTCAGTTAATATAAATACAAGCTATGCATATGTACAACTCAAGCACATTAAAGACTACATTTTTGCTTCACAAACCTAAGCCTAAGGATGTCTAAATAAGGAGATAGAAAGTTGACAAATACCTGTTTCATTTGAGTTCGAATATGGCAATGTAGCAACTTTGAGTGAGGCCTGAAGTTCTTTTGAGCTTGCTTGATGTTCCCTCAACCTTTCCCAATACTTAGCTTGCTTTGAAATGGTCTGAAAATCCTTGTAGAACTCAATCTGCAAAGCTTCAAAATGAAAATGGTGAAGTGTGAAAATGGAGTTACAGTTGCTGAACAATGGCTTGGATAGCTCAGGTGTGTTGTAGGGAATGTGTCTAAAGTGATTCAAGACAAAACGCACGAGGCAATTTGGTTTTGGCTTGGTGTTTGCAGAAGTTGCCCTGTTTTGGGCAGAAATGGGGTTTTCTGTGTTAGAGGGTGTTTGAGAGGTTGTAAACTTGTGCTTTTGGCTTGCTACAATATGTTGAGGTTCTTTGAAAATGTTACAAGGCTTGGTTTTAACAGATGCACAAGTCATGGACTTTTTGCAAGCTTTCTTGCTTTTCAAGCAAAAGTGAGTTGACAAAGGCAAAGGCTTGTACGAGCTAGCTCAGGGTCTGCACATAGTTGGTACACTTTTCCTGATATTTGTGGAGTTGGTTTGCAGCAAAAGCTTTGGTCCATGGCTCAAGATAAACAAAGTTTGTAAAAGCTAACTTTATCAAAGTAGCAATGTTAACTTTTTGCCATTTTTGGATTAAACCCTTGTACAAAGTTTCAAAGATCAAAACAATGCCATTAAACATTGTATTTGCATTCAATTTTGGAGTGTAAAAAGGATTAGAACCTGTAATGCAAGGACAAGCAAGGTTCAAACTGATTTGCAAGTTGTAACATGGTGCAAAATGCCTTGGTCAAAAGTGAGAAATAACCATTTTCATTCCTTCGATTCTCCCTAACCATAAAAGATCTTGGAGAGTTCTTGGACATTTTGGAAAGCTTGTAACATGCTCTACAACCCATCTTTGAAATTAATTTTGATATTCCACTTGGAACTATGTGAAAAGTTGCCATGAAGATAGGTCAAAATCCTGCCTAAACTAGAGCAAAATTTCACTAAGTTAAAAAGTTTTTGGACCCTTATTCACAAAATTATAACTTGAGATCCAAGAATATTTTTGGAAAACTTTGTGATCAAAGTTGTAGGTTTTGTGGAGGACTACAACTTTCATGTTGGAAGTTTTGTTTGAATCCATCTGCATCATGGTGAAAAAGTTGGGGAAAGTTAGGGAAAAATAAGAAATTTTCATAACTTAGAAAAATTCTAAGTTATGAAAAATTTCAAACTTAAACCCTAATTTTAAAAATTAGGTTTCTTGGTGAACAAGTTTCATTTTTTGACACATCTTGATGAAAAATTACCCTTGGCACTTGATTTTGACCAAAAAGTCAAAGTTTGACTTTTCAGTGTACAGTTGATTTTTGATCAATTGACTAGAAAATGCATTTGTCAATCCAATGCATTTGAGATCTTTTGAACCTTATGATTAGGTCAATATGATGCCATTGAGTTCTTAAGATCATGCTTGAACCCAATTTGCCATTGGCTAGGTGAAAAATCAGAAATTGCCCTTCTACAGTCAAAACCCTAATTTTGACCATTTTGCCCTTTTGATGATCTGATCAAATTTCTTGAGGAGTTGTGATCCAAACTTGATCAAATGGTTAATATGAGTCTATAATGTTGATGTGGATAAAAAATTATGAGGTTTGACTGTAAATTGACCACAATTGACTTTTTTTCCCAATATAGTTGATTTTTAGGTCAACTGTCCAATTGAATGGGAAAAAATGTTATCCAAGGCTTGAAACTTGGTATGAGCAATCTTATAGGTCAAACATGAAGTATGAAAGTCACATGAGGCATTGGAAGTCCAAAAATCCCTGTGCAAACTCAAACCCTAATTTCAGGTTATCAATGTAAGGAGATGTCTTGAGCTGAGCAAACCCAAATCTGGTCTTGAGTCCAAGGAGTCTTGTGAGGAAAATCTTGATAATATGAGAGGGCAAATTTTAGGGTACAACAGCTGCCCCTGTTCAATCTTCTTGAACCTGAAGAGTTAGATTGGCGAATTTTGCCGTTCGCGACTCAAAGGTAAAAGATGATTGGACACTAGAGTGCCCGTAAATTTGCACTCGTCAAAGTGTTGTTGAGGAAATGGGCTTAAAGATGCCATTTGGAGATGTTATAAAATCTTGTTGGAGATGGGCTTAAAGATGCCATCCAAGAATGTTTGTTGAATTGAATGTTGTGAGTCAGAAGAATCAATACCAGAATGGTATCCGTGTCTAGAACGTATCTAAACTGTATCTGGAGACTGAATCTGTATGAGTAATTGGAATGGCGTCCGTGTCTGGAGCATATCTGAGTTGTAACTGTATTTGATTCTTGAATAAATAACAGAATGACTTCCGTGTCTGGAGTGTATTTGTATTGTATTTGAATCTGAAATTTGAATAAGCGTCAGAATGGCATTCGTGTCTGGAGCATCTATGGGCTAGGGATAAAGTTTGAATCTGAATAAACAATAGAATAGCATCCGTGTCTGGAGCATCTCTAAGCTGTATCTGAAAGGAAATCTGGAATAAGTATCAGGATCGCATTCGTGTCTGGAGCGTATCTAAACTATCTCTAGAAGGAAATCTAGAATAAGCAATAGAATAACATCCGTGTCTGGAGCATCTCTAAGTTGTCTCTAGAAATTTGAATCTGAATAAGCAATAGAAAAACATCCGTGTCTGGAGCATCTCTAAGCTGTCTTAAAAGGAAATCTGGAATAAGTAATAGAATAGCATCCGTGTCTGGAGCGTATCTGAACCATCTTTAAAAGGAAATCTGGAATAAGCAATAGAATAACATCCGTGTCTAGAGCATCTCTAAGATGTCTCTGAAAGGAAATCTGGAATAAGTATCAGGATGACATTCGTGTCTGGAGCGTATCTGAACTATCTCTAGAAGGAAATCTGGAATAAGCAATATAATAGAATCCGTGTCTGGAGCATCTCTAAGTTGTCTCTAGAAGTTTGAATATGAATAACCAATAGAATAACATCCGTGTCTGGAGCATCTCTAAGTTGTCTCTGAAAGGAAATCTGGAATAAGTAAAAGAATAGCATCCGTGTCTGGAGCGTATCTGAACTATCTCTAGAAGGAAATCTGGAATAAGCAATACAATAGCATCCATGTCTGGAGCATCTCTAAGCTGTATCTAGAAGTTTGAATCTGAATAAGCAATAGAATATCATCCGTGTCTGGAGCATCTCTAAGCTGTCTCTGAAAGGAAATCTGGAATAAGTAATAGAATAGCATCCGTGTCTGGAGCATATATGAACTATCTCTAGAAGGAAATCTGCAATAAGCAATAGAATATCATCCGTGTCTGGAGCATCTCTAAGCTGTCTCTGAAAGGAAATCTGGAATAAGTATCAGGATGACATTCGTGTCTGGAGCGTATCTGAACTATCTCTAGAAGGAAATCTGGAATAAGCAATAGAATAGAATCTGTGTCTGGAGCATCTCTAAGCTGTCTCTAGAAGTTTGAATCTGAATAAGCAAAAGAATAGCATCCGTGTCTGGAGCATCTCTAAGCTGTCTCTGAAAGGAAATATGGAATAAGTAATAGAATAGCATCCGTGTCTGGAGTGTATTTGAACTATCTCTAGAAGGAAATTTGGAATAAGCAATAGAATAGCATCCGTGTCTGGAGCATCTCTAAGTTGTCTCTAGAAGTTTCAATCTGAATAAGAAATAGAATAGAATCCGTGTCTGGAGCATCTCTAAGATGTCTCTAAAAGGAAATATGGAATAAGTAATAGAATATCATCCGTGTCTGAAGCATATCTGAATTATCTCTAGAAGGAAATCTGGAATACGCAATAGATTAGCATCCGTGTCTGGAGCATCTCTAAGCTGTCTCTAGAAGTTTGAATCTGAATAAGCAATAGAATAGCATCCGTGTCTGGAGCATCTCTAAGCTGTCTCTGAAAGGAAATCTGGAATAAGTAATAGATTAGCATCCGTGTCTGGAGCGTATCTGAACTATCTCTAGAAGGAAATCTGAAATAAGCAATAGAATAGCATCCGTGTCTGGAGCATCTCTAAGCTGTCTCTAGAAGTTTGAATCTGAATAAGCAATAGAATAGCATCTGTGTCTGGAGCATCTCTAAGTTGTCTCTGAAAGGAAATCTAGAATAAGTATCAGGATAGAATCCGTGTCTGGAGCGTATCTGAACTATCTCTAGAAGGAAATATGGAATAAGCAATAGAATAGCATCCATGTCTGAAGCATCTCTAAGTTGTCTCTAGAAGTTTGAATCTGAATAAGCAATAGAATAGCATCCGTGTTTGGAGCATCTCTAAGCTGTCTCTGAAAGTAAATCTTGAATAAGTATCAGGATGGCATCCGTGTGTGGAGCGTATCTGAACTATTTCTAGAAGGAAATCTGGAATAAGCAATAGAATAGCATCCGTGTCTAGAGCATCTCTAAGATGTCTCTAGAAGTTTGAATCTGAATAAGCAATAGAATAGCATCCATGTCTGGTGCATCTCTAAGTTGTATCTGAGCTTTGTATTTGAATAAGCAATAGAATAGCATCCGTGTCTGGAGCATCTCTGAGCTGTATCATGATTGTATATTGGTAGCTTGTTAATCTTATGCTGAAAAGAGTAAAATGTTAGCTAAAACACAAAGTGATGTTGCATGAAATGTATGATGCAATATATGTGTTTTATAAATGTTTATGATATATGAGTGTAATGTATGCGCATGTAAGCTGATTGGCTGTATTGCCGAGGAAAATAAATCCTTGATAGTTGGGGATAATGAAATCTTTGACCGCTGCCGTGGAGAATAAATCCTTGACCGCTGCTGGAGATTCAAAATCTTTGATTGCTAACGATAAGAAATCCTTGCCGACTGCTTGGGGATTAAGAATCCTTGACAACTTCTGTGGGGATGTGAGAATCCTTCACGACTTTCCTGGGGATAGAGGGATCCTTCAAGTCTTTGGAGTTGGAATATGATAATCATTCTGCTGTGAAAATAATGCCAAGTGTTTCTTGAGAAACCTGCTTGGGGAATCCAGAGAACTTTGAAGACCTCTAATGGGGGTTAAATTAAAGGGAATCCTTACTCGGCTGGGGAATAGGGAAAACTTTGGCGATTTCACTGTGGAATCAAGAATGAGAATCTTCGATCTGCAGGGGATTAAAAATTCTAACAAATTCATGCTGGGGAGTAATGAAGACTCTGGCAACTTTATTGGGGAATAAAAAATGAGAATCTTCATTCTGCTGGGGAGTAAAAACTCTATGGGGAGTAGCTATACTGCTGAGGAGATCAGGAGTTTGGGTTGTATATCAATCTTCTGGGGTGTCACGAATGAGAATCTTCATTTTGTTGGGGATATCAGGAGTTTGGGTTGTATACCAATCTTCTGGGGTGTCAAGAATGAGAATCTTCATTCTGTTGGGGATATCAGGAGTTTGGGTTGTATACCAATCTACTGGGGTGTCAAGAATGAGAATCTTCATTCTGTTGGGGATATCAGGAGTTTGGGTTGTATACCAATCTACTGGGTGTCAAGAATGAGAATCTTCATTCAGCTGGGGATATCAGGAGTTTTGGTTGTATACCAATCTACTGGGGTGTCAAGAATGAGAATCTTCATTCTGTTAGGGATATCAGGAGTTTGGGTTGTATACCAATCTTCTAGGGTGGCAAGAATGAGAGTCTTCATTCTGTTGGGGATATCAGGAGTTTGGGTTGTATACCAATCTACTGGGGTGTCAAGAATGAGAATCTTCATTCTGTTGGGGATATCAGGAGTTTGGGTTGTATACCAATCTGCTGAGGTGTCAAGAATGAGAATATTCATTCTGTTGGGGATATAAGGAGTTTGGGTTGTATACCAATCTACTGGGATGTCAAGAATAAGAATCTTCATTCTGTTGGGGATATCAGGAGTTTGGGTTGTATACCAATCTACTGGGGTGTCAAGAATGAGAATCTTCATTCTGTTGGGGATATCAGGAGTTTGGGTTGTATACCAATCTTCTGGGGTGTCAAGAATGAGAATCTTCATTCTGTTGGGGATATCAGGAGTTTGGGTTGTATACCAATCTACTGGGGTGTCAAGAATGAGAATCTTCATTCTGTTGGGGATATCAGGAGTTTGGGTTGTATACCAATCTACTGGGGTGTCAAGAATGATAATCTTCATTCTGTTGGGGATATCAGGAGTTTGGGTTGTATACCAATCTACTGGGGTGTCAAGAATGAGAATCTTCATTCTGTTGGGGGTAAAAGTTAATTGTTATCTGGTTGAAAATTCAGACTTTAAGACAACTTGCTGGAGAATTTGGATAAACTGAATGGTTCCTGCTGGGGATTGATAGTTGAAAATTTTACTTGACTGGGAAAAAGGTTTAATCTCTGCTGAGGATCTGTAGTTCAAAGTTTTTTCTCCGCTGGGGATTGGGAGTTTGAAGTTTTCACTCTGATGGGAATTAAAGGTTTGAAATTATAACTCCACTGGGGGTATGTACTTCAAGGTTTTAGCTCCTTTGGGGATTTGGATGATGTGCTGTAGAGATTGTGTATGAAAATAGGCTTAAAGATGCCATTTGGAGAAACAGAGGAGAATCGTCGGAGATGGGCTTATAGATTCCATCCAAAGGTGATTGTTGACAGAAATCTAAACTGGATCTGAACAGAGAATGAATCAGAATAAATCATTGGGAGCTTTACCTGAAACATCAAAAGTCCGGAAAATGAATCAGAATAAATCGTTGAGAGATTTGTTTGAAACAGTAAAAATTTGGCGTATCTTCAAATGGAATAAGAATCAGGGAGATCTTAGTGTCGATCTGACTGAAATAGAGAATGTCTTGAATTAACTTTGACTGAGTAAGAATCAGAAAAAAAATATTAGAATCGATTTAACTGAATCAGACGAAAGTCTTGGAATATCTTCAACAGATGTCGGGGAAAATAAATCCTGGACTGCTGTTGAAAAGTATGTGTGCCTTCAAACTTTGCTTAGAATGTTTCCAATGGGGATTCCCATTTCGTTGTTTGACGAGGATTCCGCTGGGAAATGTTTGACTGTATGCGACCCTTTATTGGGATTGACATTCAATGCCCCAAGTGGCAGGGACGGAGATTTGCCCCTGGTTACTCTGCACTTTGAGAGATTTCTTGAAATCTTGACTGGACTGCCCCAGGTTACTCTGCACTTTGAGAGATTTCTTGAAATCTTGATTGGACTGCCCCAGGTTACTCTGCACTTTGAGAGATTTCTTGAAACCTTGACTGGACTGCCCCAGGTTTATTGGATAATGACATGTCATGTCCCCTTGTTGGTAGGAGATTTTTGCACTGGAAGTGTCATCCCGCTTGAAGTGACTTTGTTCACTGAGAGAGCCTTTCGTTCATTGGATATTCATTGTGCAAATTTCTCCGCTGCCAAACAAATAGCCATATGCAAACAACGATATTCAAATAATGCAAAGTTTATGCTTGTCTGGAAATTTTAAAAATGCGTTTTTTAGCAGAAAGCTTTTGTAAGAAAAATTCAACTCAGGATTTAGAGCAAAGCCTTACAGGAGTCAGGATACCTTTTGTAACAGTATGCTTTCGAACTAACCCATGCTTCAATTAGGACTTTTGAAGGGTTGTAACGTGGCTTGGTTCACGGTTTAAGAAACAAAGGATAAAGGCTCAAAGTATATTTGTACCCACCCGCTCTTCGTGATGTTCTTCAGTCATAAACTCAGTTAATTGTGCGTTTGAACTCCAAATGAGTCTGGAACGACATTTTGGTGATGGTTCAAACAGGTTAAATTTGTTGGAAGGTAGTCATTTTTACAACATTATTCTTGTTGAGGATTTGTAGTGACCTCTTTCTTTTGATTTGTTATCCCCTAATTTTTGCCTGACTGTTCTTATTTTTGAGATTACAGTCAGCGGGACGCCCCAGTTTTCTTAAGCCTCCTTTGCAGGTTTTGACTCAGTGGGCTTTTCTTTTTGAGAGATAATGACTGCCTATGAGGTAAGGAACCACCACCGTCTTTTGATTCCAAAGGAATATTTTTGATGTCATTCATTGTATTACAAGATGAGAGTTTGCGACTTTAACACGCATTTGAATTAACTGAGAGACTACCCTGCCCCAGGTTTTGATTAAAGGTTTCAATTTGTGTTAAAACAGAAAACTTCTACTTCTTTGGCTCGAAGGGGTTGACTAGGGATTATCTTCCTTATAACTCCAGTGTTTAGGATTTGAAAGAAACGCTTGTACATCGTCAGCAAGGTCTGTCCAAAAGTATACTGTATGAGATTATTGCATTGTTTTCGTCATCCTCCCTCTAAAGGCTTGTACCTTTTAGCAAGAGTTGAATGTCATAAAGCGAGTAAAAAAACATCGTTAAAATGTAATGAAAATGAAATAATTCAAGACAAACATACGCAATGCATTACTGAAACAAAGGTTGACAATAATAGATAATTTTTTTAATAACAAAAGAAATTACAACTGGAATTTCAAAATGAACAGAAGCCTCTTTGTTCGAACTTGTCATTTTAGGTGGAGAGCCCTCAGCGGAAGATTTTCATTTGGCCATCTTGTGTGAACTCCAGAGTTGTTTCTTTAATCAGATCTTGAATTTTGTTTCTCAATGTCCAACAACTATCGGTGTCATGTCCAGGACTGTTGGAGTGATACGCACATCTTGCATTTGGATTGTACCCTGGAGAGGCTGTGTTGGGACTCCGAGGGGGGTCCTTTAATACAATCAGCTTGACTTCCAACAAGCGTTGCAGCACTTGAGATAATGACATGTTAATCTCAGTGAAGCGCTTTTCAGATGTATTCCGCCTACGCAGGTTACCCTGTTGACGTTGGTGAGGTTGTTGTTGGGCTTGTGACCCTGAAGCAAACCGGGGAGGTTTTCTATCGGCTTCTTGCCTCAAGGGAGGCTGAATGATGACTTGATCCTCAACCTTAGTTGTTTGCCCCATTTGGTTACATTCATCTTGATGGAGCTTGTTGATGAGGACTTTCAACTCCTCTTGTCCTCGAGCCAGGTTTTGAATAAGAGCCATTTGTCCTATCAATTGTCCCATCATCTGGATTCGTTTTGTAATTTCAGACAAAGAGGCTTTTCTTCATTAGAATTTTCAATTTGTAATTTCCTTTTGATTGTTCGAACATTTACTTATGTCAAACCTTGTTATTTCATCAATGCATTGCATATGTTTATCTTAAATTATTTCATTGGTTTTCACTATACTTAAATTGTTCTTTTACTTCCTGTTTGTGATATTCAACTCTTGATTAAAAGCTCTAAGCCTTTAGAGGGAGGATGACGAAGACGATACCATAATCTCTACAATATGCTTTTGAATAGACCCCTCTGACGATGTACAAGCGTTCTTTCAAATCCTAAAAAGTGGAGTTATAAGGAAGATAATCGCTAGTCAACCCTTTTGAGCCTAAGAAGTAAGAGTTTTTCTTTTCACACAAATTAAAACCCTTAATCATAACCTGGGGCAGGGTAGCTTTCTCAGTTAATTCAAAGGTGAATTCAGTTGCAAGCTCATCCTTCATACATGACAAATAGTGTAGAAGATACCCTCCAAAAGATGGTCATGGTTCCACATAATCGTCAAAATAGGCAGTCATTATCTCTCAAAATAAAAGCTCGCTAAGTCAAAACCTATGAAGGGGACTTAAGAAAAAATTAGGGCATCCCATTGATTGTAAACACAAAAGAAACAGTTCAGGAAAAAGCAGGGATAACAAAATAAAAAAAAAGGTCCTACAAATCCTCAAAAAAAAAGGTTACCAAAATGACTGCCTTCTCAAACAAATGTTCAATTTCTGAACCATCACCAAGTATCAGAGCAAAGGTCCCAGACTCAATCAGGATTTAAACACACAATTAACTGAGCATAGGACTGAAGAACGTCACGAAGAGCGGGTTGGGTACAAATAAAATTTGAGCCTTTATCCTTTGTTTCTTAAAACGTGAACCAGACCATGCTACAACCCTCAAAAGTCCTAACTAAAGCATGGGTTAGTTCAGAAGCATATTGTTATAAAAGGTATCCTGACTCCTGTAGGGTTTGCTATAAATCCCGAGCTGATATCACACTCTTACAAAGTTTGTTTGTTTTACTAAAAAATTGATTTTCAAACTTCAAGACAGACATAAGCTATGCATTCTTTAAATGACATTGTTTGCATATGGCTAATTATTCAAACAACAGAGAAATTTTCAGACGGAGTTTATTTCTCCAAATTGGTGAAATCTTCCAACAGAACTCTCCCCCTCGGCAAAATCATTCTCAAACATAAGTCGAAGATCCTCGACAGAGAAATGGATTCTCCAACAAAACTATCTCCATTCACTATCCCCAGCGGAAATTGAAGAATCACTTTCTACACTCACCAACAGCAGTCAGGGATTTATTTTCCTAGACAAAGATACTGCACAACAGCATTACATGTTCATACATCATGGCATGTGCATACAAATACATATATCATAATCTAATTTATTTTGGGATCATCATGCAATTCATACATCATGACATTGCATGAAACTGATTTTACCTTTTCAGGTTAAATTAGCAAAAAGATGAATACTATCAACTTTTATAGCAAATCAAAGATTAACGACCGAAACTAGACGGGGAAATTATCTGCACGACCAAGTGGTATGAACTCCCTAAATAAGACGGGTTTACCAACAAATGCCGCAGGCTACAGATTAATGCCTGAAACTAGACGGGGAAACTATCTATGGAACCAACAAAACAAGTTCTAGATTAATACCTGTAACAAGCCATGACAACTATATGTGGACGATCGGTCAAAGATTAATACCTGTAACAAGCCAGGAGAACTATCTCAATGACCAGCAATTTTCACGTCAAATATTAATGCCCGAAACTAGACGGGGAAACTATCTGCACGACCAAGTGATATGAATTCTAGAAACAAGACGGGTTTACCAACAAATACAGCAGGCCATGGATTAATACCTGAAACCAGATGGGAGAACTATCTCACCGACCATCAATTTTCAAGTTCCAGATTAGCACCTGTAACAAGCCATGACAACTATCTGTGGACGACCAACTGTGGATTAATACTTGTAACAAGCCAGGAAAACTATCTACATAAGGAGATTGAATATTAATACCTGTAACAAGCCAGGAAAATTATCTTTCTTTCTCAGGTCAGAGATTAATACCTGTAACAAGCCAGGAGAACTATCTCAACGACCATCAATTTTCAAGTTCCAGATGAATACCTGTAACAAGCCAGGACAACTATATATGGACGATTGACTGTGGATTAATACCTGTAACAAGCCAGGAAAACTATCTACATAAGGAGATTGAAGATTAATACCTGTAACAAGCCAGGAAAATTATATTTCTTTCTCAGGTTTGAGATTAATACATGTAATAAGCCAGGAGAACTATCTCAACGACCAGCAATTATCAAGTTCCAGATTAATACCTGTAACAAGCCAGGAGAACTATCTGTGGACGACCGACTGTGGATTAATACCTATAACAAGCCAGGAGAACTATCCACATGAAGAGATTTAAGATTAACACCTGTAACAAGCCAGGAAAACTATCTTTCTTTCTCAGGTAAGAGATTAATACCTGTAACAAGCCAGGAGAACTATCTCAATGACCAGCAATTTTCAAGTTCTAGATTAATACTTAAAACCAGACAGGACAACTATCTGCGAACAGCTAACTTGTAGATCAATACCTGAAACCAGACAGGAAAACTATCTACATGACCAGGTGAAACAACCCTACACAGGTTTCTTCTGATACATTTCCAGATAGTAGTTAATTCCATTTTCCCCAGCAAGTTACTGTGAAGCTTGGATTTCAATCAGAAAACATTAAACTTTCATCTCTCCAGAGATAACTCTTCAGCAGAGCCTTGGACAACTGAAGCTCCTAGACTCTATCCCCCACAGAGTTTTCCTCAAGCAGGAGAACAACAAAAACCCACATTCCCCAGTGGATTCCTCCTCAGACAACAGGAATAGGAACCTCTAAAGAGACAATGTGTGAAATCAGCATCTACTTTGGATGGCATATTTAAGCCCATCTCTGATAACTCTCTTTCATCTTATAAAAATAGCATTTGTAAGCCCATTCCCGCCATCATCAACAATCAGTGTTACTTCATACTAGTGCAAATTTATGGGCACTCTAGTGTTCAATCATCTTCCACCTTCATATCACGAAAGGCAAACAAGCCAATCTACATCTTCAGGTTTAAGAAGATTGAACAAGGACAACTGTTGTACCCCAAAATTTGCACTCTCATGTTTTCCAAGATTCTTTCTTATATAGGTGGTCACAAACACTTGAAAACTAAAAAATTTGAAGATAAACAAGGTCTTTCAATTGGCATGAACAAGGTGTCTTTCGATTGATATTTTGACAGGCTTCAATTGAGCGCCTAACCTCTTCCAAGCTTGCCTCAAATTTCTAAGCTTCGATTGAAGCCTTGGTCTTTTGCTTGTTTGCTAATTCCTGCTTCGACTGGGCATGTGTTTACTTTGATACATCCTCCTTCAATCCAAAGGGGAAGGGCCTCTTGTTAGTGCTCCTTCGATTGCACCATTGGCTTTGCATGCTGGCTTGATTCACAAATGCAATGGCTACCTGCATGCAAGCTGGATTCCTGCTTCGACTGGGCATTTGATGTCTTTAGAGAAAGCTTGATTCCTGCTTAGACTAGGAAAATTATCCCTCTGGGCGTGCCTTCAGCGCACAAAGCAAGAACTTCTTTAAACTGGCCTTCAATTCATAAAGTTCCCACTGGGCAAAAGGCCCCTCAGCTTGTCACTTGCGCACGTATGCCTCTTCATGTCTGCCTTGGTTTCACAAGGAAAAGACCCGTCAGCTTGCCTTGGTTTCACAAGGCAAAAACTCATCAGCATGCCTTCGATTCACTAGGCCAAAAGTCCCTCCATGCTTGTGTTGGAAGCATAAGGCAAGGACTTCTTCTGTGCTTTCTCTCAACGCCAAGAATATTCAACACACAATTTTCCATATTTTGACACCTAGTGCTGGCGCATTCGAAGGACAGGCACATGGTCCATTCGAAGGACATATATTTTCCCCATTCAAAAGACATGTATTGATGGATTTAAAGGGGTATACATGGGTGTTCCATTCGAAGGATTTACTTTGTTGGCCCATTCGAAGGAATGGCAAGTGATGTATACAAATGATGCATGGCTTACCTTCAAGAGAGCATACATATTGGTTCAAATGAAGGATATTGCTACCCAAAATGAAATAAAAGTATTCAAAGAGGTCTGCTGGCCCAAAATCCAACATACTACCAGTTTCAAGCCAACGTGCACAAGAACATTCATGCCAAAAGAAGCTTCGATTATCTAGGAAGAGTTTTCGTTTGGGCTAACTGAAGAGGGGTTCAAACGAAGAAGCCCCAGTGATGAGAACATGGCCCATTCGAAGGGTACACAAATGGTTCATTCAAAGGACCCATTTAAAGGCTATACAAGAAGTCCAATCGAAGCGCAGGAATTGGAGACATTTGAAGGAGCCAAAATGTCCACATACATTCAAAATTCTAAAAGGGACAAGTTTCCATGACTTTTGCAACGTTAAAAAACATCATTCATGGCTTCGAAAACATTTGTTTATGGCTGTTTAAACCTTTGTTTTCTTGTCCCCTCTATATAAAGAA
The DNA here is from genome assembly GCA_948472305.1 of Vicia faba. Taxonomy (NCBI): domain Eukaryota; kingdom Viridiplantae; phylum Streptophyta; class Magnoliopsida; order Fabales; family Fabaceae; genus Vicia; species Vicia faba. Next base: position 1,276,329,463 of record OX451740.1, on the reverse strand, counting down.
CCACATACATACGCACAGAAGGAGGTTGGACACAACAGGAGAGAGAGAGAGTCATGCGAAATCAAAAACATATTCTTGGAAGTTTTATGAGGCTTTTCCAATCATCCATAGCCCTTAAGCAAGTGTCCCCACATCCAACAACCAAATCTAAGCAATCCTCAAACAAGGATACCCACGCATGAATTCATATATCTCCCTTGGTAAGAATGGGTAAAAATATCAAACTTACATTTGCATGACATATTGGCATTTGTAGTTTTATTCGATCTATATTCAAGATTAAGGACCTGGGTTCGACACCCAGGTCTACATTTGTTTTGTTGCTAACACTTGCTGCAGATATACCCTAAATAGACCCAACGCGTGCAGGATCGAAGGACTTGGGTTTGATACCCATGTCCTGCGTTTTGTTTTGCTAACAAATCTTTGCAGATGTAGTGCCCTCACAAGTTAGCCACTAGGCCCTTCCAGTAATGCCCTCTGGATCTTAAGCCACCTCATATCACTGGATCAAAGCGTAATTGAAAGACAACTTTCCCCTCTGAATCGAAACCCCCATATCCCTGCAATTGAAGGATGATTCCTTTTCTTTTTTTACTTTTGTTTTCATTTGTTTATTGACCCTTTTTTAATTTAAATTAACCTTAAATCAAAAATCACAAAAAAGCATTAGGCTAGTTGTTTTTCTAATTAAATTAATTTTGTAAATAAATTAATTAATTTATCTTACCTTTTTCTTGAAAGTAAAACTAAATAGACTTAGGTTATATTTTCTTAAAGTAAAATAAAACAAAAAGATTTATTTTCCTTAGGATTTAGACGTCCCTTTTATTTCGTTTGTGCATTTATTTACTTTCGCGTTCTGTTTCATCTTATTGTAACTACTTTCCAGTCTGTAATAGTAATTAGGACTTTATTTTTTCGCATTTCTATAATGTATTTCTCACAAAGCCATGTAATAGCGTAGGATTTACATTCCCGCATTTTACATTTCTTCACTTTAAATTCCTGTACATATCAACTTCTAGACTAATAGGCGTGTATGAAAAGACTGAAATCAAATGTTAGCAAACTTAACAAAAACACAAAAATAACTGAACATAACACACTTGCACATACGCACCTCTAGGGTACCCCACTTTGGTTGCCTTCAGAAACAAAACAGTCATGAGGCAGGAATGCTTTAGCAAAGACCCAAAAATAAAAAGATCATAGTCCCTCGATGACCCTACAGTTGCCTCTCGGTAAACGATCTAGTCCCTAACAAAATTGCTAAAGCGTCTCCATAAGTTTCTTACGTGACTGTAACGTCCATTTGAATGTCCCTTATACATCCAACGATAGGGCTACCTACTCACTAATAGTAAGATAACACTGTCTAAAGGATATGAGGAAAAGAACTACCTTTTCAAGTACAAAGTAGATAGTTGTTAGAAGTTTGCTCAAAACATTTTGCACTTACACAAATACTACTTTTCAAAAATAATTTAAAAAAAAAACATTTGTTTTGTTAACACTCTTGAGGACTGATACAAGAGTTAAACACAAAGCAAATCTCCGCACTAAGGTATTTTCCAAACATTTTCAAACACACAAAGCACAAAGGTATTTTAAAAATGAGAAAACCTCTAAGAGCCCTTAGATAACTACAGATGGAAAAGGTGCTAACACCTTCCCTTTCCATAATCTATCCCCCTTACTCAGAATAATATCGAAAAGGTCTTTTTTTTGTTCTTTTCACCCTTTCCTTAATTTGGATAAAAGAAAAGTCGGTGGCGACTCTTGCTTACCGTAAAATTTGTGAACACAAATGCAAAACCAGTATTAAACAGTCGGTTCTGCCACCACATCACAGTGTGTATTGAGAACTACCACTGTGTTTGTGCCAACTACAAGGGTGTTATTACTGTTAGTACCAGTTTGTGTGTTCATGATGATGAAAGAAAAAATATGGTCACTGGATCGTGTTTACTGTAAAGCTAAAGCTCGGATACCATATAGTAGCAGCAAATTATTATGGTTTGAATGAATATTATTGATAGGTGATTACCACATATAAATAGTACACAGATCCTACAATTAAGGAATGAATGAATCAATTCCTTAATGACTATAATTGATAATGATGGCCAAGAATCATCTACAGCTAGCCATTTATTTGTGGTTATCTATATATTAATTACAAATATTCTTTACACACTAATTTCCTCTAATAATTTCTACTATACTTTCATCATTTATCCGACAAGAATCTAGGTACTCTGTGGCACTTTGTTTGTATTTTGTTAGTGTTTAAGTCAATTTTAGTTTCCTTAAGTTATTTTCCCATCTTCATCGTTTTACACTTTAATTCGAGTTTTCTGAATGTTATGCTTTGGTTGTTTCCCTTTAATTTTTTGCAGGTCCAAGCGAATCATCCAACAAGACTCGGTGCGAAAAAGTGGAAAGAAATTTTGATTTTGGTGAAAAATAGTTCAGGCCACAGGGGGTCTGCCACGGCCACTCGTGTCAGCTGACACGGAGCGTGGTAGGATGAATGCACTCAAAGGTGTAAGAAGGCAAGATACCCGTGGAGTAATACGGGCGCCCGTGACAAGTAGCACGACCCGTGTTTAAAGGTCTGGGACTTGAATTTTTTTTTTGAAAATGCAGAAGTTTGCCACGGCCACTTGTGGCATGTAACACGGCCCGTGACAGACCATTTCACTGATTCTCATATCTTTTTGTTTTTAGGTCAAGTATTGAGTTATAAGGGTATTTTGAGTATTTCTAACCAATGCAAATGGACTTTCACTATATAGGAGAGTTTTTACAATGAATTGCAGACTTTTTTGGCGAGCGAAGCATTACACGATTAAAGATTGAAGCATATGAGATTTTTGGAGAACGAAGACTTTTCATTAGAAAAAGCAATTGAAGATCAAATTCCATCACTAATTTGTAACGTCTCAATTTTATCTCATTGAAATTACTTTGAACAATATGAGTAGCTAAAACCATCAATGATAGGGGATGTCCCTGATTTGATTCTGTAAACGACTTTGCTTTCCGAATTTTAGTAATATATTTGTTTTTCATATTTGATCGTACCTGACCAGAACGGATCGTCAAGGCCTTACGTCGAGATGAGGTTGAAAGCGGGATGGGGGGTACCTGCAAGACACTCTGATGCCAAAGTAAGTTTTAGGGAGAGTGCAAGCAAGTGCGAGTATGTGTATGAGAGAATGAATACTTGACCCTCTCAATGTATTTATAGCCCCCAACATTGGACCAAGTTCCCCAATGTTGGGCCACGATGAGGCCCAATAATGAAGAATTCCAGGGCTTACGTGTGTATCAATTCCAGCACGTGGACCCCTCTGGTCAACTGCCACGGGAAAATAGGTGTTGAACCTGTGACTTCTGGAGGGAAGTTATAATGACAATGATACAGACACGTGAGCCACGTTCCCCAACGGATGCATGGGGAGTTGCCCAATGATCTCCAACTTGGGTTGCTTGCCTTTGGGCCTTATTCAAGGGTGTTGGATTGGGCCTCTCAGTAGTGGGGCAAGTGCCGGCCCAGTCCAGATCAGGAGCTCCCCCCCCCCAAGTTATTGCCCTTAGGTGAAAGGGTGATGACTTAAGTTCAGCCTTATGGTCGGGGATAATTTGCTTGAGACGGAAGGTCGAAGTCCTCTGACGGAAATGAGTTGTTGCCTATGTCAGGGAGAACCTGTTTGATTGTATAGGGGATCTTGTAGACACGCGAGATGCGAGACCAACTGGGTTAGTTGTTCGTCCAGTGTTCGACGGGAGTATATAGGCTACAGGGAGCATAAACGAACTCTTTTTTATGTGCCTATCTTTAAGGGGTTGTCACGATATTGAGCGTTATTTCACCCTCGAGGTGGATCACGATGAATGTTCCTGTATGCATGCTTTAGCCATTGTGTCGATCATTCCTTTGCGTAAGGCGTCTGCCTCGTGCTCGTGTACGGTGTTTTATGTTGAAGTCAGGGACATGTTCGTCTCTTGAGAATGGATATGTGGCTGATTGTTGGGCCACATGGCCGTTGCTTTGGGGTGCCATCTCTTCATGGGGAGTCCAAAAGGCCCAATCCAATGATGAATTTTCGTGATGAACCTCATGGGGTGTGAGTCACCTATAAAAAGGGGGGCCCAGGGTTTCATTCATCATTTCTCAAGTTTTCTCCTCCAACTTCCCTTGCTCGTGCGTGAATCCTATCCTCCCAACTTCTCTAGATTTCTTCCAAGTATCCTTCATCCAAGTAAGTCATATCTCCTTAACAATGTATTTCCTTAGTATTTCTATATTAAACACCTAGTTTTTGCCTTGAGTGGATGAATCTTGAATGAATGTTCATGAGTTCTGGGATGAACACTCAGGAATATTCATTGAAGTTCATGAGTTTAATTTTCATGATGTTGGGGACAATCTCCCCGAATAGTGGGGGTTGACTCGAGCTTCTTTCCCATTTGACTAGATATCCCCAATAGAAGTGTAGTTCGTTTTAGTGTTCAATCAAGGGCTAAGGCCGAGGTTCGCTCCTCGACCGCTTCATCGCTCTTTCACTTGATCTGCGATGGAAGGGTGAACTTAATGATGTCGAATTCACTGTTTTCCCTACTTTTCAAGTATAATGGCATACTTGGTCGAGGATAATGTCTTTCCCGCCAACCACGAAGACGAAACTAATGTCGAGGAGGAACCTTTGGCTTGGGTCGCAACTGAGCCTCGAAATAAAAGGTCGTGCTTTTCGCATGATGCAACAGACGCGTTCAATTGTCTAGAGCTTCAAGCCGAAGGGGCCCCACCATCTGGATTCTCCAAATTCCTCATCGCAATTGAAGGATCTGCTCGACATATCTGGGCAAACATTTTCCCATGCACGAGTTCACGTTTAGAGACGCGGGGATGCATTTTCCCTTCGATGGTTTTCAAGTCGGGGTTTTTCAGTGGCTTCAATTGGCTCCCTCTCAACTTCACCCAAACGCATTGCCATTCATGCGAGCATTCGAGCTAGTCTTCCAGTATCTACAAATAGGCACTATGATGCCCCTCTTCTTCCATATCTTACACCTACAGAGGCAATCCATTGGAAGAGGACAAACGTGGGTGTCCTTCAAACAGTTTGGGAAACTCTTTAGGCCTTATTTGGGGTCTGTCAGTCACTTCAAAGAGAGGTACTTTGTTGTGAAACCTTTGATGGGTGCGGCCATAGACTCCATATACACTCGCGTGGAAGAGGTGGAGAATAGGCGACCAGTTACCTGGCTCGTGGCCAGATTTTTGCTTGAATGGCAATGGAAACATTTCGAGCAAAAGCCTGAGTATTATGCTGTAAAGCCTGAAGATTTGGACGCTCAGGACCAGCTCTCCTATGAGAAGCTGGCGGCCTATGTTAGGAGCTTCTCCCCAGCGAGGTGTATGGACGTGAACAAAAAGCTCCTCTTTTATAACAACGGGGAGTACCTCTTAGTTAATAGGTTTATCAACACGAAGGATTTGCTCGAATGTTCCTCAGACGAGGAAGCCATGAGGCTTTTAGGTAGGGGATGCGGTCGTGATGGTTATTTTCGTTTGTCTTTCATGCAGGGACGTGTCTGTGCTATTATCCTTGTTTAACCCATGATTGACGAATTATTTTTGATTGTAGGTCGGGTGGCATCCCTCTCCAAGATCTTATTAAAGTTGAGACCGAAGAACGCTTCCACCTCGGGGCCAAAGAACAGGGCCGTCCAGCTCCAAGATTAGGCCAAATCTGCTGCTCGTGCCAGCGGTTCCCCCTTTTCATCAAAAACCCAGGTTCCCCCCAGCGAGCCCGCCCAGGTTCCCCTTAGCAAGCCCGCAACAAAGAGGAAACACATGGAAGACGTCGAGGGCGTCATTCCCGAAGGTGACAAGGGGCCGGGGGGGGGGGGGGTCTTCGTGTTGCCTCCTTACTATTGACATCATGATCTCTTTAGCGGGGAGATCTCTTTGGGCATTCACAAGGAGGAGAGGGAGGCTATTATGTCCAAGGATAAGGAGGTCCATTGAAAGAATTTGGAGGAGGATGTAGCCGTTGTGATGAGGATGCTCGAGACGGCCTTGACGCTAAATGATGAGGTCGCAAGCTCTCAGGCCTCCCTCGATAGAGCATATGCTAAGATTCAAAAGTTGAAGGCCAATAATGAGAAATTAAAGTGCGACATACTCAACCACGAGTCAAAGTTCAAGGAATAAGTTCAACTTCTCAAGGGTCTGAACAAGCTGTGGCCCCAACTGGACGTCGTGACCAAAGAAAACAAGTACCTGGTTGCTCATAAAAAAGAGTTGGAGGGAATCGCGACCCCGACTGAAGAAGATACCGATACAGAGAAAGCCATGGTTTCCAGAGCAGAGCTAATTGCATGCATTCGGGTGCTCGAGCAAGACATCATAGACACACTCGGCTATGGTTTCAACACGATCATGGAGAAGCTGAGGATTCTAAACCGGGGGGTCGAGTTTATGGTCGAAGGCGCGGGGCCATTTAACCAAGTGATTGATGGGAAAATATTCTATCTTCCCGAGTATTGTACCCCAATGTTTGCCCCTAAGAACCCTTCATCATACCATATTAATTCAATCACAACAAGATCACATTAGGGCTTTTAGTTCTCCTCCACATCTTTAGCTTTGCTCTTTAAGGAATCACCAAGAACCTTGACTTGTTTTTCTTTTGTGATCATGCATGTTTTGTTTTGACTTTCCTTTTAATTAATAAAATGCAATGTTGGTTTGTCTTACTTGTTAATAATGTAGGTAAAGGCAATGTGTCTTAGCAAGTTGATCCATGGGTTCATGAGTTTATTTCCATGCTATAGTCAATAAAGCTTGAGAAATTCAAACCTCACCATTGGAGTTGTTTTGGAAGAAATGGAATGGAAAGGTTTATTTTGGTTCACCACATTTCAAAGTTATCAAGATTGATTCAAAAGTACAAGGGGTTGATTGAAGAAGTTGTCATGGTTGGACAAGGCCTTGTTCCCATTGGACACAAGTGCATATTTCTCTCAATTCTCAAGATATGGAAGTGGTTTTGGTTGTTATGGGTTCTCATTATCATCCTCAATAAATTCTATCCACAAAGCAAAAGTTTTGGTACAAGAAGGTTGTTTAAAATTGTCAAAGTTCCTCAAAGCATTTTCTTGATCTAGGAACTAGGGTTTTGAACTTCAAAGAAGTATGTCTTGCTAATCTTTTGGTGTTTTTGAGTGATTCCAAAAACATCCTTATCTTAAAAGGTTTATTAATAAATCACTTTAAAATTTTCATGGATTTTTCATGTGGAATAAACTTGATGATGAAGAAAGATTACAATTCCTCCAGATGAACTCCCAACTTCCCATGTGTGACTTCAAATGATCATAACTTGGTCAATTTCTATCACCTTGAGCCCACTCTTTTTCCATAATGATCTTGAGGATGTTAAATTTATTCCTTCTTTTATGTGTAAAGTTAGAAAATGGATGGAAGATTCCTTAAGGATATAAAATATTATAGGTCATTTCATAATGTTTTTCCAACTTCAACAATTCATAACTCTCTCAATTTTTGTATATTTTGAATGGTTCATGTTTCAAAATGTCATTCAAGAGGTCTATTTCATTCCATCTTTTTTGGTCAAGATTAAATTCCAAGAGGAAGACCATGTTTGGATGCAAAACATTATTGGTCACTTTTGAAGAAAAACTTGAAATATTTCGAAGTATGAAAAGTCAACCTCTTTTTTCCAACTTTGACTCATTGCAACTTTCAGCTCAAACATCCATTTGATTCCATTCTTTTCCCATTGCAAAGCTTGTAATCTCATCTTTCTAAAGCATCAAGAACCATTCCTTAAGACCCCTTGAGCTGAGAATGCCATTGTTTCAAAAGTGGTAACTTGGAATTGAAGTTTCATCGCAAGTTAGAATTTGAATTTCATGTTACAACTTATAACCCTCAAATTAGCATGCATTTTGGGTCTAAACATGATTAGACAACTTTTCCAAGTGGATTAGTGCATCAAAACGCGCGTTTTGGATAAGTTTTGACAAAAGAGAAGTCACACTTTCTTCATGGTGCAGACCCACACGAATTCCCTCCTAATTACATCATTCACCCTTCCTTTTGATCCCATTTTCTTCTCCTATAAATACATGAGCTATCCCATTTGTTTTCTCAAGCTTGAAGAACCAAAATCACCATGCCAAACTCGCTCCATAACTCACTTTTCTGCAACTTTGAAATCAATGTTCAAGCCTTTTTCAATCCATTTTTTCTATCAATTCATCTTCCTTGATCTTCCCTAAAGCTAACAGAAGAAGAATTAAGCCTTAAAACCTTCTGAATTGATCTGACCAAGTTCATTTACAGAGCTCTACAACTGAACTTCAATAGGTAGATTTCTCCATCAATTCTTCCAAACTTTGATATCATTGTGAAGCTCTCCTTCTCCTAATTCTTGTGCTTCTTACAATTTTTTAAATCCATTGAGAATTGAGAGAGCAATCTCAAATTGAAGGTGCTCGCTATTTTCTGGGTTTTTGATTCATATCTCTTTGCATAACTTATATAAATTTGGCGCGATGGTGATGTTAGGATCGTCTTGAAGAGACGAATCCAATGATACTAGTCTGGGATCCTAATTTTTCCATTTGAAGGATATCACAAAATCTCCATTGCAGGGCGTCTGGAGGTTGAAGATGATGACATGTCTCATCTCGGCCAATGATAGTGTGTCAAATGTTTTAATTTCATTGGTTGCCTTTTTCTGATCCTATGTGTATCTCACTAAGGTCCATATCAAGCACAACACGTCTGGTCCATTGGATCAACTTACTAACACGTTTTGACTATGATTTGATGGCCCACACCTTTTTGGTTTTATTTTATTTTGTGATTTTATATTTTAATTGATTTAATTTTCAAAAATTCATAACTCTTTTATTTTTTTCCCAAAAATTATGACAAATTCACAAAATTACTTTGAATTATTTCTGATCTCATGACTATTTTCTCACATTTTTATTTTGAAATTTGATATTTTTATATTTTTTGCATTATTTTCTTTCTTTTAATTACTTTAAAAATACTTTCTGACATTTTTTAATTCTAAAAAAATTCATAAATATCATTTTACATATTTCTGACTTTTTGAAAATTTTATGGAATTTTATATTGATGTTTACTATTTTTGATCTATTTTCCATTTGTTCGAGCAACTTTTATTAGTTTGAAAATAGTTTCTTAATTTAAAAAATTAACAAAAATTTTATAAAAATATTTGAGTCTATTTATGATTTTTCTATGACCTTAATTCTTTTTTATGAATAAATTTGAATATAGTTGATATTTTTTTCCTTTATTTTCATTTTTATTCATTTTAAAACCCTTTTTAATGCATATATTAAATTTAATATTATTTTGTGATTATTTTTTGGCTGATCTTGGGTTGAATTTTTTATCATGATTTTTGTTAACAACATTGGATCCATGGTGTTGAGTCTAACTCCATAAAAATGGATGAATGATTTTAATAATAGTTTGATTAAATTTTAATTCAAATGTGGTTTATATATTCTTTCTTACCCTTCTTCATCTCATCCATTTCTTATTGCACTAAGTATTATTGGAGCATGATCTCTATATCATGTCTCAAAACAAATGATGCATAGATTGCTATTGATCGACCTCAAAATAGGTGTGACTTCTATATAAGTCCACTTATGATTGCTTAACATAGCGCTAAAATTTGTCCTGATCCGAATAAATGATCATTTGTGGTCCAAACCTATGCTTGCAAGCCCAAGTATGTTAATTTGATCTCTTTGATCTAATAACCTTGAGATTCATTGTATGGAGGCTTTGGCTCTACCAATCATTTAATGGATCTACATCACTTTTGGTCAACGCGGATCACTTAAACATCGTTGATCATTAAATTTTACTTTTGAGGATTCCAAAATGGATGATATACTTGACAAAAAGAAAATGTAACTTGTTGCATGGAGGCTTTTGTTCTACCAATCCTTTAATGAGTTCCAAATGCAAGTTTCAAGATGGTCATCCAACTAACCACTAATTTCTAACAATTGACTTTACTTTATACTTTTATTTTTATGCTTTATGTACCATTTACTTTTAGCATTTACATTTCATGCTATTTTCATCTTTGTTCACTTGAGCTTTGATTTTCTTTTTTAAGACACCTAATAATCAACTTGAACCATAAAAAACTTTAATGATACTCAGACTATTTGGTTACTATCCTTGGCATTATGGAGTATTGGACTTCTTTGACTTAGGATTTGAAACCTTGGCCTATGTTGGAGACCTTGTGACCTTAATTGATATGTTGTCTGGAGTTATTGAGGTTTACCTAAAGACATTGGGTTGTTTGTTTGTTTTGTGTGCAGGTTATCATGATTACATACTTTGTTTGTAATATGTATTCACCCGTATACAGCCGTTACTCTGCCCAATTTTTGTGAAGACTTAATGCACTTTAAGTTTGATTCCCTCAAGAGGTCTAGTATCTTTGCTTGCTTGGTTTCAATCCAAAGAATGAGAATTCTATCTTGACTCATAATGTCAAGTATTGGCTTCTTGTTGATTAGATGGTTCTTCTCCCTAGCTTTTACCTCATGCTTTAGGATAGTCCCTTCATCTCCTTCCATCTTCTTTAATTTAAAAAATCTTCTCCCTCCTTTTGAAAACTCTTCTTGTTTTTTAAACTTGAACCAATTTCATAATAAACTTGGACTTATGTCCATGCATTTTCAAAACCTTTTCATAAATAAACTTCAATCAACTTAATAATACCTTGAAATTATTTTGTGAGAAGACTAAAAGTCAATCAATCTCATTTCAAACCATTTTGCCACTTTGGCTTTTTACTTTAAAACTTTTCACAAAAGATTGGATTCTTGTCAATCCTTATAGTGATGAAAACAATTATACTTCTACAATATGTAGTAAATAGAGATATTTTCCACTTGGTTATTGAGTGAGTCATTGTTGATTTTAAAATGCAAGCTATATACTCCACTTTGAGATGATGCAAATTCTCCTTTCTCATGATTGTGGTTAGTAAGTATGTTTTCCACACGGACAATGACGATGATGTCTTATCTCTTAAAATCAACCAACACACTTGTGTTTTAAAATTTTTAAAGATGAACTACGTGTACCCTAATCCCCTATTGCACGAAAGGTGGTACGTAGGCACTAATGGTTCGCAACCGCGACGACTGCAAAAATCATAAAAAATATATTTCTTTTCTCACCTCCACCATCTATTTTACAGACAACATTTTATAGCCAAAATATACAGATTTTTTCAAAGAGGTTCATGCGGAGTACCATAGATGTTTAAGGTGCTAACACCTTCCCTTTGCATAACCAACCCCCTTACCTAGAATCTTTCCCCCTCTTTTTAGGTTACTCGCTCTTTTCCCATTCCTTTGGAAACAATAAAGTGCGGTGGAGATTTTTATTTTGATTTGTATAAGTCTAGTCAATACGATGGCTTAGTCTTAAATATTTCTACCGCTACACCGAGGATAGTGATAGGGGGTGGAATTTGATTAGTTTTAGGGTTTGTGCGCCCGTTCTTGTTTTATTTTGAATTTATGGCCTTCATGCCTAATTTTATAATTAATTAAACAGCATCGACCTTCGTGGTCGACATTTATGAATGCCTTCATTTTTCCTTTATGCCTATTTATTTATAAATAATTGATTGTCATTGTGTTTGACTTGTCTAATGTTTGAAAGTTGGTATTTCTAAGGTTGGAGATTAGTGCTCGACCTTGGTTGTGATCGACACATTTCGAATGTGTCAAGGAAATGGAGTAGGGATCCGATGAACAAGCTCAAGATCGCGGTCGAGATCTTAAGCTCATGACGTGAACTGCCCATCGCGAGCTAGGTGTTCTTCCTATTGGGTACTTCGAGAACAGAGCTCGATTGAGGTGTCCTTGTTGGGCTAAGGTTCTACTTGAAAAATGACTATCAACCCTTCGGCATTGATATTTGGAGGTCATATTTGTACCTTAACATACCTACATGGTCGAGCTCGTCCCGTCGTCGGTTAGAGAGGACTGGTCAACTGTTAATGCTCGTAGTAGGATAAGGACTTAGCTGTAATAGTGTTTCAGTTTTATGGCGTTCCATGGTCGAGGTAATGGTTCCCCATTTAAATGCTCGAGGTAATACGCCCCGGTTCCTGTAGCTCCATGAATGCAGTATGGTCCTTCCCAGTTCATGGCCAGCTTCCCTTCACAGGAATATTTCTAATTTCTCCACAGGACTAGGTTGCCGAGATGGAATTTGCGCTTTTTGACTTTGTTGTCAAGGCGAAAGGCTATTTGTTATTTCAGTGTGGCCTCGAAAAGAGCTTCTCCTAAACATATTTCCTTGACTAGGTCGAGCTCTTCTCTTAGGGCCTCGTTGTTTAGTTCCTCGTCCAGAGGGGCTTCGGTTCTTCTGGATGATTCCATTATCTCTACAGGAATGACAACCTCGATGCCATAGGTTAGTCGGAATGGGGTTTCTCCCGTCGTCGAGTGGGGTGTTGTTTGGTATGCCCATAAGACGTTGTGGAGTTCCTTGACCCACCCCCTTTTGGCCTCGCCTAACCTTCGTTTGAGACTTTGTAAGATGACCTTATTCGCGGTCTCGGCTTGCCTGTTAGTTTGGGGGTGTTTGACTGAGGCAAAGTGATGCTTGGTGCCGAATTTTGTGAAGAAGCTTTGGAAACCTTGATCGGTGAACTGTGTTCCGTTGTCAGTGACGAGCGCTTGTGGTATCCCAAATCGGGCAAGGACGTTTCATTTTTAGAAACAGAGGATGTTGTGTAAAGTGATTTTTGCTAGAGCTTTGGCGTCTATCCATTTTGTGAAATAGTCGACGACCACAATAAGGAATTTTTTTTGGTATGTCCCTTGCACGAAAGGTCCGAGTATGTCTATTCCCCACCAAGCGAACGACCATGGGGAGGATAGCGTATTTAGCTCGTACAGAGGCGCGAGTGCATGTTTGCATGCCTCTGGCACTTATTGCATTTCTTGACATGCTCCTTGGTGCCTTGTTTCAAGGTCGGCCAGTAGTAAGCTGCTCGCAACGCCTTTCGTGCTAGGGATCTTTCGCCCATGTGTTGTACATTGATTCCCTCGTGGATTTCCCATAGTATCTCGGGGATTGTAGATTCTTCTACACATTTTAATAGTGGGATGGAGAATCCCCGACGGTAAATTTTGTGTTCAAGTACCACATACAAACATGCTCGTCATTTGGTTATGGCTGCCTCTTTTTGGTCCACTGGAAATTCCCCCTTTGTCAAAAATTTGAACATCAGGGTCATCCAACATGAGCTATCCTGGATGACATTTACCTCGGGTGGTATAGTGGACTTTTAATTCTCGGCCAAGAATGGGATTCTTGGATGAAGGATTTGTTTCTGCCTTTCTTCTTTGTTCTTGCGAGCTTCGAAAGTATGTCGGCCCACATGTTCTATTCGCAGGGCACGTGCATGATCTCTGCCCGATCAAACTTCTTCATATGCTCTCTGATCAGTTTTAAATATTAGATGAGGTAGTTGTTCTTAGCCTGGTATCCCCCTTGAACTTAAGTTACGACAAGTTGGGAGTCAGTGAAAATTTGTATCTCAGGGGAACCCAGATCCTCGGCTAGTTTTAATCCTTTGAAAAGTTCCTCATACTCAGCCTGATTATTCGATGTTAGAAAAGAAAGGGTGAGGGAGTATTCGATCATGATGCCTTCCTCATTCTCGAGGAGGATTCCCTCTCCGCTCCCTGTCGAGCTAGAAGATCCGTCCACAAACATGGTCCACTTGTGCTTCTTCCCTATGGAGGGATCATGGGCGGTCATCTCTGCGACGAAATCAGCCAGTTCTTGGGCCTTGAGGGCCTTCCTGCTCTCGAACTAGATGTCGAACTCCGAGAGCTCCAACGACCATTTTAGCATTCGACCTGCCATATCTGGTCGGTATAGGAGTTTTCTTATAGGTTGGTCTGTTCATACGATGATCGTGTGCGCCAGGAAGTAATGTCTAAGCCTCATCGTTGCATTGAAGAGGGCCAAGGCCACCTTCTCGATCTGTTGATACCTGACCTCAGCCCCTTAAGTGCTTTGCTCGTGAATTACACTGGCTTTTTCCCGTCTGGAGTCTCACGAATGAGGGCCGCACTTACGGCCTCGGCGGAGACGGTCAAGTAAAGGAACAGGGTTTCCCCGTCCTCAGGTTGCAACAACATAGGAGGTTGTGAAATTATTTTCTTGAGATGGAGGAGAGCTTGCTCGCATTCCTTGGTCCACTCGTAGGATGCTTCTTTTTGTAGAAGTTTGAAAAATGGAAGACTGTGTTGCACGGATTTCACCACAAATCGGAAGACGGAGGTGAGCTTGTCATTTAGGACTTGTATGGATTTCTTAGAGCTAGGTGTAGGGAGCTCGAAGAATGCCTGGAATTTGTCGAGGTTGGTTTCAAATCCTCGTTCTATCAGATAAAAACTGAGGAAATTTCCCGCCTTAACCCAGAAGGTCCATTTCTCAGGGTTGAACCTCATTCTGCATTGTCTCGCTTGGGCAAAGACCTTTTTGAGCTGGGTAGTGTGGTTGGTATCTACTCGAGATTTGACAATCATGTCGTCCATGTATACCTCAAGCATATCCCCGATTTTGTTGCAGAAGATTTATTCATCATCCACTGGTACGTTGTGTTGGCTGAAGATTTTCATGATACGGTTCGAAACGAAGCAAGTTGGGTGTTTCGTTGGAATAAAGCAAGATGTCATGGTTCGGAATGGTAGAAGCAGTTCTTCGAATGAACATGTCAAAGCTCGGAGCTTCGAGTGACAGTTGTGGAGATATATTCAAAAGAAGTCTCGAAGTGGTATTGAGACTGTGTTTAATAAAGGAGTTCGAAGCGAAGAGTGCCAAGACATTTGAAATTCAAACATAAGCGGGATGTTCGAAATTTAAAATATATGCGCTGGAGCATTCAAAGACGCGTGGAAGATAGAGAGGGGCAGTGCTCTGCATGTTCTGAACGTGGCAGAATCTTATAGGCAAGACCGTTATGGTCGAAGTAGTATAAATAGAAGTCTTAGCGTTAGGATTTCGTGTGTCATATCTATTGTACAAAATTCAGTAAACATTCAAAATACCACATGGCTAGGGAAACGAATGCTCGAACAATGTACGTATGATAACACCAAATATTTATGATTCAGCAAAAAACTCTTTATCATTTCCAGTTTATCTTTTATCTTCATGTCAATATCATTCAAAAGCCTTTACATTAAAGTATTTTCATTCAAAGTCTTTTACTGATTTCTTGCATTTAAACGCTCTCTTTCTATTTCAAATCCTTTACATTTCAGAAACTTTTGTATATTTCATGCTTTTATCTTCATGCTTTTGTCATTCGAATATCTTTTCATTCAAAGTCTTTTACTGATTTCTTGCATTCAAACGCTTTCTTGCTATTTCGAATCCTTTACCTTTCAGAAACTCTTTTACATTACATGCTTTTACACTTCAAAATTATTTATTTGTTTCTTGCAGTTTTACATTTCTTTACAATCGAATCTTTATTCATGCAATTTAGTTTCGTACATTTTTACTTGATCATGTCATTAGATCTTTTAATATGGTAATAGAAGTAAGTTAAACGCATACACAACATTCTAAATACCAACCATGAATATCGGTTCTACAATGAGAATTATCCAAATGACCAATACACCATAGGATCAATCTAGTCGATCCTGCGAGTTACCAGAGAGATTAAATAACAGTCATTAAGATTATTTGATAGTTTGGAGGACTAGCGGTTGTTTACCAGAAATCACTGTAAACAAATTGGCACACCCGGTGGGACCGTCATTGGTCATTACAAAATTTAGAACAAAGTAAAAAAAAATTGTTGAGACATAACCATTGTAAAAGTACTTTCTGAGTGATAAGTTCGTTGTTATATGAACCTTAGAAGTGGTAGAATAACCAATAACAACCAACCCTTACCCAGAAGAAAACGTTTAAACAAGATGTCTAATCCAGACAATCAACAAGGGGAACAAAATATCCCACATACAACAGGCACTAATATGTTCGCTTCGATGGGAACATCTAATGCGATCCCTTCGAACGCACAGTCTGTTGCATCTTCTACCAGTAGTGTAGCCACTAATGGAACAAGTGGCATGTCAACTAACAGTTCGATCCTAGGAAATACAGGAACCATTGGTTATCCTGGGGGATTCGTCCCACCATCAGGGACACAAACCCATTTCGCCACCCCACTAACTAGACCACCCGGGTTCGATGCTAACAGACACAGAAATTCCTCTTATGGGATGCCAACATCTTTTATGGCGGGTCTGCACACTTCAACATCAAATACGTCACCACAATTAGGGTCTGGGGAAAATCAATTTATGACAAATAACCAAGGGTCAGTGGGTTATAGTGCAATGCCTATCTTAACCACAGAAAATCAGTTGGCCTTTAGGCAATTAATGGATGACAGTAACCATAATATGATAGGGGTATTAGCGCAAACTATGCAGGAGATCTTTGCCCCAATAGTACAAAATGTAACTGTGACAAACAAAGAAAACGCGGATAACATGAGTCGAATAGAAGATTTTTTTGCTCCCCCAAAAAGGTGTAGGAAAAATCAGGCGGGAGTTCGAGCAAACATACCTATCATAGAACAAGTTGCTGATGACCCACCCTATAGACCACCCAGAGAGGAGGTTAATTTGGGGGCAAGGGCGCAAAGGTTAGAAGCCCCAATGATTCAAGGCCCACAAAGGGAAATTATAGAACCAGGGGCAAGAATCGAAAGGTTAGGAGTCCCAGAGTTTCGAGAAGAACAACCTAGAGGAGTTGTCATGGTGGGTCGAAATCAAGATGCTGATGCAATCGTTCACAGAATTCGAAACGATAACATCTTGGCAGAAAATAATTTAACCACCATGATAGAGAGAATCATGGCCCAAAATGGCCTCAATACAGGAATTAGAAGGCCAAATTATGCCTCTCCTATATTAGATTACATAATGCATACTGATTTACTGAGGGGATATAAAGTCCCTAAGTTTACAAAGTTTGCTGGAGATACCAATGAATCAACAGTCGAACACATAGCCAGGTATCTAACCGAAGCGGGAGATATAGCGAATAATGAAGACCTTAGGATCAAATATTTCCCAAGTTCCCTAACTAAGAACGCTTTCACATGGTTCACCACTTTGCCCCCTAGGTCCATAGACACTTGGGCTCTGTTGGAGAGATTATTCCATGAACAGTTATACATGGGGCAATCTAAAATAAGTCTGAAGGAACTAGCCAGTGTCAAGAGGAAGTTTACTGAACCCATAGATGATTATCTGAATAGGTTCAGACTCTTGAAATCTAGATGCTTTACAGTAGTTCCTGAACATGAGTTAGTCGAAATGGCTGCTGGCGGCCTAGATTTCTTTATTCGAAAGAAATTAGATACCCAATACTTAAGGGATACGGCTCAATTAGCCGGTAGGGTTCGACAAGTCGAAAGGCTAAAGGCCGAAAAGGCCAGAGTTTTTAAAAATAACAAGAAAGAAAGGGTCTCCTATGTTGGAGCTGAGGAAGCTGAAGATTACCCTGAATTCCAAGAGGTCGAAATTGATCTCGCTGAATTAAAATAGGCTCCACCTTACTCTTGTAAGTTATTAGTTCCCACAAAAGGGAAAGAAATTGTTGAAAATGAGAAAAGTGACAAATTCCCAAAGAAGGTTTATACCTTCGAAGTAACTAAGTGTGATGAGATTTTTGATTTACTTGTCAAAGATGGCCAACTCATTGTGCCATCAAATGTCAAAATACCTCCTTTAGATCAAAGGAAGAAAAGAGGATTTTGCAAGTATCATAGTTTCCTAGGCCACAAAACCTCACAGTGTTTTCTTTTCAGGGACCTAATTCAGAATGCAATTAAAGATGGCAGACTGAAATTCGCTGATAAACCAAAAATGAAAGTAGATGAAGATCCTTTGGATGTCGCAGACACCAATTACTCCGAGCTTGTATGCATTGGAGAAATCAATATGGTGGAAGCAAATCAAAATGACACTCCATTAGGAGAGAAAGGCACTGAGAATGAAAGTTGGGTGTTAGTCGAAGTCAACAAGGGAGTCACTGAGGACGTCCACAAGTAACCAGAGGCTTCGATCGAAGCAGCACCTTTGGTTGTTCCAAAAGAGATCCAGGCTACTGAAGGCCAGGAGAACCAAAAGAAAGAATTGACACAGGTTACTGAAGGCCTAAGGCTAGAATTGGAGAAAGTCCAGATCACAAAGCCACCCTCCCCTCAGAAAGAAATATGGGATACTTTAGGGGAGCCCAGTGGAAAGTTCGACTACTTGGTTAAGTATTCTGCCCCAGAGAGTTCGAAAATTCAAATTGAAGATATAAAACCTACAGGATGGGGAGATGATGACACTAAGGGGGAGGATGTAGATGTAAATATGGTGGATATGGAGAGACCTCGCTCTGAAATGGAGGAGGTGGAGAGATACTTAGAAAAAGAAAAATATAAAATGGAGGATAATTATGCTGGGGATGCCAGTCTTAAAGATTACCTCATGTTGTGCCACAAAGGAGATACGGGAATGATATTATGCCCTAGGTGCAGCATCATCTGCAACCAGAGAATTGCTGCAAACTTCGAGAGGGTACAAAGGGCACGAACTGGCATCAACTGGCGCCAGGATAACCAGTTATTCAGGTGTTATCCTAAAGCTGGAGAAAGTTTGTTGGAAGTTTTGGTTCGCTGTTACAAAGGGGCAACCAAATGCTTGATATGCCCAAGGTGTTCTGCTGTGTATGATCAAAGCATGGCCAGGGCCTTCGAAACAATCCCTTTCGCCCCATGCTGGAACCACCAAGAAACTGGTCAGATGGGCCAACGTTTCGATACCAAATACACTCAACGAAGGCCTGATAGTCCTCATCCCAAAGGCGCTCGAAGAGCAACGTTCAAAATTCCTGCTGAAATACCAACAGACAAATGGCTGCAAGTCAGAACTGAAAAGGGCAAAGACAAATGGAGAAACAATGAACGAAACGCACACCATGCTATGACATATAGAAGGCATTTCAACATAGAGAAGAGGGAAGAAGTGAGGTTAGAGAACTACAAAGGAAGAAACCCCATGTCAAGGTCTCAATGGCGAAGGCAACAGAGAATTCGAAAGCCAGAAAGGGAAGCTATGGCAAATAAAGGAACAACTTCGATAAAAAACCAAGGTGAATCAAGCACCAACAAACCCACACCAAATAATCAACCTGAGGGTAAACCCCCAGTTAGTAGGAGACTCTTCTCTGAAACACAACCAAATGAATTGAAGGAATACACACCAGGCCCAGAAGAAGACGAGGATATGCTAACGGACAACTTCGAATCAGAGGGGGAGTCTTCACTCAATATCAATTGCAATGTGGTATCTGTACTTCCTTGTGAGTTTGGATAGGAAACTGAAATCGAAGAGTATGAGGAGGATGATACAATCGATCTGATGAAGCATAGGCCTGTGTGTTACTACGTGATGGATAATGGAGCTGTCGAGGAACAGAATGCTTTCTTCGAGCGCCCAGAACCAGCTATGAAAAATCATCTGAAGCCATTATTCATTCGGGCAAAGGTTGGTGCCCATGGCGTAAATAAGGTTTTAGTGGATGGGGGCGCTACAGTTAACTTAATACCCCATTTCATGCTGAAAAAGTTAGAAATACGTGAGGGTGACATCAAACCACACAACATGGTTCTGTCAAATTATGAAGGGAAAGTAGGCCAAACACTGGGAGTAGTTCAACTGGACTTGACGATAGGATCAAGCTGTAGGCCCACCATGTTCATGGTGATCGAAGCCAAGGCCAACTACAACTTGTTGTTGGGAAGAGAGTGGATCCATGGCGTAGGAGCAGTTCCTTCGTCAATGCACCAGAGGTTGGTTTTATGAAGAGAAGATGGGATTGTGGAGAACATTGAAGCGGACCAGAGTTACTTCATGACAGCAGTCAACTTAGTTGACAAGAGGAATTATGACAAACATCTGGCAAAGATTGCTCCTTGTGTCCCTAATGATGAAATCAACGAAACCAGAAACGCACACTATTATATGACCCTTCGCCATGATGGTATATATTGGGATAGAAGAATAATCAGTGAAGATGAAGGAGTCGAAGGTACTATGCAAAGACGGCCAGCAGGCTGGGAATTTGACAACCTTGCTCATGATTGAGTCCTCCTTTTTCGAAAGGATTTCGGCCTATATGGCTGAGAACGAATCAAAGGCAGCCTTAGAGGCTGAACTAAATGAACTGGATGTAAAGGTGAACGAAATAAATGGGGAAAGCTCGAAAGGCTCACCCTTTGAAGAGCTCGAAATAGATCAAAGGCTGGATGCCATCTATGATAAAGAACCCTTAGGCTTCGAAAGGGACCCCATAGACTCAGGTGCCAAAATGTTGGCGCAGGATCCACTCGAAGAAGTGAATTTAGGGGATGAGAACACAAAGAGAATAACCTACATAAGCGCAAAACTTAACCCAGGTCTCAAGCAGGAAGTGATCGAAGTCCTCAAGAAAAACAAAGATTGCTTCGCATGGGACTACGACGAAATGCCTGGTTTAAAGAGGGAGTTAGTGGAACATAGACTTCTAATCAAGGATGGCAAGAAGCCCATCAAGCAAACTCCTAGAAGATTCGCTCCATCAGTTCTCACAAAGATCAAAGCTGAGATCGAAAGGTTGTTGCGCTGCAAATTCATCAGAACCACAAGGTATGTCGAATGGTTAGCAAATATAGTGCCTGTTATTAAGAAAAATGGCTCTCTGAGAATTTTCATAGATTTTAGGGATTTAAATACTGCAACCCCTAAAGATGAGTACTCCATGCCTGTGGCAGAAATGTTAGTAGACTCTGCTGCGGGATTCGAATATTTAAGTATGTTAGATGGATACTCTGGGTACAATCAGATTTTTATTGCTGAAGAAGATGTTGCCAAGACAGCATTTCGTTGCCAAGGGGCCTTAGGCACCTACGAGTGGGTGGTGATGCCTTTTGGTTTAAAGAATGCTGGGGAAACTTATCAAAGGGCAATGAATTCGATTTTCCATGATTTCATTGAAACCTTTATGCAGGTGTATATTGATGATATAGTCATCAAATCTATATTTGCAGAAACCCATTTGCATCATTTGAGCCAATCATTCAAACGAATGAGAAAACATGGCTTAAAGATGAACCCCCTTAAATGTGCATTTTTTGTGCAGGCTGGAGATTTCCTTGGCTTTGTGGTTCATAAAAAAGGAATCGAGATCAACTAAAATAAAACTAAAGCCATAATGGAGACGAAAGCACCTACGTCAAAAAGGGAGCTGCAATCTTTGCTAGGGAAGATTAACTTTCTCAGAAGGTTCATTTCGAATCTGAGTGGAAGAACCCAAGCTTTCTCCCCGTTGCTTCGTTTGAAGCAAGGCCAAGCCTTCGAGTGGAACGAAGCCCATCAGGAGGCATTTGACAAGATAAAAAGATATCTCTCTCAGCCTCCCATCTTGTCTCCACCTTCATGGGGAAAACCTATGAGATTGTACATATCTGCCTCTGAAGTTAGTATAGGTAGTATGTTAGCACAAGAAGATAGCAATGGCATCGAAAGAGCCATCTACTATTTAAGTAGGCTATTGAATGATGCAGAGACTAGATATAGCAATATAGAAAAGCTATGTCTCTGTTTGTACTTTTCCTGTATGAATCTTAAGTATTATATAAAGCCTGTTGATGTTTATGTTTCATCTCATTTCGATGTTATTAAACACATGCTTTCGAAACCAATAATGCATAGTAGAATTGGTAAATGGGCTTTAGCTTTAACAGAATATTCTTTGACTTTCATGCCTTTAAAAGCTGTGAAAGGCCAAATAATTTCTGATTTCATTGTGGACCATTCACTGGTCGAAAAGACTGTCATGGGTTACGTTGAAATGCAACCTTGGAAATTATACTTTGATGGTTCGACCCACAGGAATGGTAGTGATGTTGGAGTTCTTATAATTTCTCCTGAAGGAATTCCAACAAAATTCAAGTATAAATTAGATGGTCCTCGTTGCTCGAACAACGAAGCTGAGTACGAAGCGCTTATTGTTGGACTTGAATCTTTGTTGGAATTGGGGGCAACTAGAGTCGAAGTTAAAGGAGATTCAGAGTTAGTGGTCAAGCAAATAACAAAGGAGTACAAATGCATAAAGGAAAATCTGATGATATACTTCGTCATAGTTAACAGGCTACTTAGAAAGTTCGAATACATGGATATTCAACATATACCAAGAATAGAGAACCAAGAAGCAAATGACTTAGCACAGTTGGCTTCAGGTTATAAAGTTTCTGCCAAAAACTTTGAGGATTTGGTCGAATTAAGAGGTAGAGTTATGGCTACTAGATTCATGCCATCAGATCTAGAGAGTATAAAATTAGGGTATGCTGAGAAACAGGGATTCGAAGTACTAGCCATAGACACCTTGTCAGATGCAGATTGGCGAAGTCCACTTGTGAGTTATTTAACAAATCCAACTTTGAATGTTGATAGGAAGATAAAATATAGAGCACTATCATATGTCCTCATGGGAAATGAATTGTTCAAAAAAACCCAAGAAGGCGTATTACTGAAATGCCTAGGAGAAAGTGAGGCATACTTAGCATTGTCAGAAGTCCACAATGGGGCATGTGGGGCACATCAAGCAAGTCATAAAATGAAATGGTTGTTATTTCGATATGGCATGTATTGGCCCAGCATGCTCAAAGATTGTATAGACTTTGCTAAAGGGTGTGAAGAATGCCAGAAACATGCAGGGATTCAACATGCTCCTGCAAGTGAGTTGCATTCGATCATTAAACCATGGCCCTTCAGAGGATGGGCATTGGATTTAATAGGAGAAATAAATCCTACTTCGTCTAAAGGACAGAAATATATCTTGGTAGGAATAGATTATTTTACCAAGTGGATCGAAGCAATACCATTAGTAGTTGCTAATCAAGAGGCTGTTATTGAGTTCATACAGAAACAAATTATCTATAGGTTCGGATTTCCATAGAGCATAACCACAGACCAAGGTTCTGTGTTTACTGGAAGGAAGATGCAAGAGTTTGCTCAAGAAATGGGGTTTAGATTACTAACATCAACACCATATTATGCTCAAGCAAATGGTCTGGTCGAAGCAGCTAATAAAGTGATAATAGGGTTAATCAAGAAACATATTGGTAAAAAGCCAAGGAACTGGCACAAAACTTTGGACCAAATACTATGGGCCTGTAGAACATCTCCTAAAGAAGCTACTAACACCACGCCTTTCCAACTAACATTTGGTCATGATGCAGTTTTGCCAGTAGAAATTCATCTACAATCAGTTCGAATTCAAAGACAAAACGAAATCCCATCTGCATTATATTGGGAGATGATGATGAATGAGTTAGTTGAGTTAGATGAAGTTAGATTGCATGCATTGGAAATCCTGATGAGACAAAAGGAAAGGGTAGCCATGGCATATAACAAAAGGGTGAAAGGAAAAGCATTCACTATTAATGACTTAGTCTGGAAAGTCATATTGCCCATGGACAAGAAAAATAAAACGTTAGGTAAATGGTCACCTCATTGGGAAGGACCTTTTCAAATAATAAAGATATTTTCAAACAATGCATATGAAATCGAAGAGTTGGCGGATGATAAGCGAATCCTAAAGGTTAATGGGAAATATTTAAAGAAATATAAGCCATACCTGTAGGAGATTCGAATAATAACAACGTAATCAAAGCATCATAAAGGAATGCCAAAATGGTAATATGGGATTGCCAAAATGGCGTTGTTCGGATATTACAGACCAAAGCCAAATTTAAAAACTAATTAAAACTAAGATTTAAAAATAAAAATTATTCCTCAATCTATTAAAGGTACTCCGAAAGGACTCAAGCCTTTGTTGAGTAAAGCGCCTTGCTCCTTCTAGGGTAGCTACTTCTCCTTTAAGTCGTTCTGCTGCCTCCATTTCTGCAAGTCCTTTGTTGAGGAGCTCTTAGAAATGATCACCAGCAGTATAAGTTTCGTAGGCCAATTGTTGTTGTTGAGCCTCCTTAACCTTTTGTTGAAGTTCTTGAATTTGCTTTTCCCAGAGAAGAATAGACTCAGCTCGAGCTTCATAGTCAGTTTTGGTTTGCTTTATGTGCATGGCTTGATCTTCAGCTTCTTTAGAGAGCTTCGAAGCATGCTCATAAGCAGCTTCCATTGCAGTTCATTTCTATTGGACCTTTCTGGTAGCAAATTCATCTTGGAGTAGACACCCAATCACGTTGTCTAACAGAGATTGAAGATCGAATAAGATAGTGTTGACTGGCAAAGAGCAGGTGGCGAGGTTAAATTATGTAAGTAGCTCCTTCATGGTGTAGCAAGCTGTACTATCCTGTTTGAGCACTTCGAACAAGTCCACATCAAGGATTGTTCTCCTAATTCTGTTAAGGAGTACAACTCTATCATCTGAGGGCAACGGATTGCTAGTCGAACTAGTACCAGCCCTAGCCAGAGGAATATCCCTTTGAGCTAGTTTCGCCTTCATGTACCCAATTGGGTCATTTCGTCTTAGGAGAGCTAGCTCCTCTCGGTCATTTGAGATTGAGACGATTGAGGAAGCTCCATGCGCAAGGGAGTCACATCCGTTTCGACTTCCATGGGCTTATTGGTCGCGTCACCGTCACCTTCACTCGTTTCCTGCTCATTGCCTTCTTCGTTATCAACCAGATCCACCACTTCGATATCGTCGTTCTCACTGCTATTGGCGTCTGACTCTGTTCCAGTAGTCGAACCATTGTGGGCATCTTCTTCCTCAGACCCTTCCTCTGCAGATTCTCCGTTTCCTTGATCAGAATCAGCCTTCTCTTCTTCAGCGTGAATGTCCTTTGGATTCTCTTGAAGGGTTTCAAGAGTGGACTTTTGAAGAGAAGTTTGTTGTAAAGTCTCTGCAGATTCATGAAGCGTTTCTTCATTCGTTTCTTTCAAAGGAGGAGAAGTACTCTGGTCATCTTGCTGCTCTGAAGCCCCAGTCAGAACCGCCATGTTGGAGGATCCTTTGTTCTGCACCAGGTTACTGGAGTCCCCATGAGGAGAAGAGTTGATAGGAGCAGCAGTCTTTGATGGAGAAGTCGAAGTGGTAAGTGTTGGGTTCAAAATGTCCTACAGAGACAAAGGATGTTAAGAGCACGAACCAAGGTAATGAATAACTATTTTATTTATTTATTAAGACATTCAAATTCGACTTACCTATGGATTCTCATAAGAGAGGTTGCTATCTATATGTTCCAACATTACGTTGGAGGTTGAAGGTGAATTTTTGGATTTAGTTGAGGGAGCAGCATCTCTGGAATCGAGTCCAGAAATGCCAGTTGGTGCAGCGCCTTTGGGAGTTTCTTTCTTCTGTTTCTTCTTCGAAGCAGTTGGTGAATTCCCTCCAGCATTGGGATTCTTCCCAGTAGTGTTTGTTTTTCTTTTCTTTGGAGTGGTTGGTGGGAGTTTGTTAGTCTGAAAAGATTTAAACATGAGAGATCCAAATCATGAAACTCAGTGTATTCGAAACATCAGGGCTAATTGATTACCTGTGGAGTGGGAGTAATTGTTATTACTGGTGTTGTTATTGTTGTTGCAGTAGTTGTTGTTGGTTTGGATAGAGTCACATCATCAATGGCTTCGACAGATGTTTGGGAGGCACTTCCCTCTTTAGACTTCGAAGCAGCGGTCTTTATCCTGATGGCTGAAAATCGAAACAATTAAGGTAAAAGTTAAAAATGTAGAAAGTGAAAAACATTTGGGATTTTCCCAAGCATTCGCACCTGCGCCTTGATCATATTTAATCGACATGGCAGAAAGGTCATAGCGAAGATGTCCTGGGAAATCGTGGAGCCAATGACGAGCCCATGTCACGGTCTCAGATGGCTTTGGTTTCTTTTGAAGATATTTGAACATTTCTTTGCAAGTGAACCACCAAGGGTATGGAGGAAACCAAGCCAGAGCCAGTTTTGAGGTAGGCAATCTAGGGAATTTAGGTGGATGCATTTCGAATTCCAACCTATATCTATCCTCAGGTGACAACCCTGAAGGAAGTTTTAGCTTAGAAATTTTTTCTTTAAATTTTTCCTTCAAGGTCTCAGCCGCTTGATGCACAGTGGATTCCAAGTGTGTGGGATCATAAGTGGTTTCGAAATAATTTTGAAAAGCCCTAATCTCTTTGGCATGAGTGAACATACCTTTCTTGGAGTGTACCTGCACATCAAACGCATCAGTTAGTTTCTGTTGAATAGAGAGGGTATCGAACATATAAGACTGGTAGAACTTTGTCCACCATTCCAAAGAACCCTTTGCTGTGAAGTGTGTGGGTTCAAAAGGTATTAGCTCAAAATGGGCGAAGCCTTGATATTGTTCCTGTTGTAGTTTGGCTTCTCTTGCTTTGAAGGTTCGACCAGAAGTGATGGCACTTTCTGTTTGGAACAGGGGTTCAGGGATTAGTTGGCACAGGCCAAATTGTCTAGAAACGAAGTTGGGTTGATAGGAAAAAAGGAATATTTGATTCTTGGAAGGAGTGATTCGTGAGGAGATTAATCTGGGAAGCAAGAAAGCTTTCCAAATATCTTGAATTTCTTTGCTTTTAACTGCTTCTGAGAGAGCCATGGTGAACCATGATGGTCCATGAGTCCTTGAAGCAAAGGGCGCAATGGTCTCCTCAAATTTGTGTCTCTTGGAGAAAATCATGATATAGTTTGAAAAAAGAACTTTGAAGTCATCTTTATCATCGTTTGGGGTAAGTTTCCGCAGCCTCGTACCTTCAATGATTCTATCCGCTATCTCCGGATCTTGTTCAACAATTGTGTTAGCAGTTGATAGTGAGGGTTCAAACATGGCATTAAGCCATAACTGGAGTAACCAGAAGGGTCCAGCTAGAAGGATGTTTTTGGGAGTGTGAGATTTCAAACTCGAAACGGATGATCTTAAACTTTCGTAAAGATCAACAAGTAACAGTTCGCTTAAACACACCCTCCTATTCTCATGTAAATCTCTAGCTAGAGGGATGAACCTGCTGGCTACCTGTAAAGACCGGCTGCAGAATACATACCTTGATAACCATAAGGTGAGGAAAGCAATGTGTTCCACATCTGACACACTATCTCCTTCAGTGTGGTAGTGGCTGATGAACTTCGAAAAGCTGGCTAATTTGACTTCGAAGTCAATAATGCTCGAGTGCTCTTCATTGTCAGGAATGTAGGTTTCTCATACTGGTGACAAACCCGTAATGGCTGCTATATCGAAAAAGGTGGGTGTAATCATTCCCCCAGGGAGATGAAAGGTGTTGTAGGTGCTGTCGCAGAAATATAAGGACGCAAATAATAATGGATGACTATAGGTGAAGCCTGGCTTCGATAACTTAATCAAGTTGTAAATTCCTAATTCCTCCCATTGCTGGGATTTCTTGGCTTCTACTTTGGTAAACCAGTTTTGGTAAGCTGTGTCAGAGGTAGGGCAGGATCGAAATGGTTTAAAGTTACTCTTCACATAATCTAGCACAAAGGGGTCTTTTGGGGGAACGATTGGAGTTTCCACGGTTGTCGAATCTGAAGACTCGCTTGTCTTAGGGATATCCATTTTATTAAACAAAGGCTTAAAGTTATAACAAACAGGGAAGATTTTTCTAGTATCTTTTAAGATTTCAAACACTGTAAGAGGACCCATTAGAGCAAACCTCTTTCCAGCAGCGTTAGTTGGAATTAGTACCTGAGATGCGTAGAACATTTCCTTCTCTTTGGAGATCATCTGAGGGATAAGCATAGATTGACCTTGATAAGTACCAACCTTTCTTTCCATTATGGTTCATGTGTTCTTTCCTTTCTTTTTTGAAGTTTTCTTCAGTTGGGATGATGTTGTAGAAGACATTGTTGAAGATTGTTGGAAGTTTTAGGGTTTCGGTGAGAAGAGAGGAAGAAAAGATTCAGAATGTGGAAAAGAATAAAAGACTAAGTTGATGGGTTTTTATAGTGTGGAAGTTTAAACATCCACTAAGTAAAACTAAGATACGTGGGAGTCGTGGGTTGGATTGAGAAGGAGGTGGCGTAAAAGTTTATATTGGTAATAGGCGTGATTAATAATAATCATTGATTTATAACTGCACCATGTTGTGAAATACTGGTTTAATCCGGTTAAGGAATCCAAAAGGCGTCGTGATTGACGTGACTGGGGTCATACACAATAAATGTTACGATTACTCAAAGGTCACATCAAAATCTTGCATATATATTTAAAATAAGTGTTTCTCAAAGGATCGAAATACATATTTTAAAGGGGCATTTTGTTGGCTGAAGATTTTGATGATACAGTTTGAAACGAAGCAAGTTGGGTGTTTCATTGGAATAAAGCAAGATGTCATGGTTCGGAATGGTAGAAGCAGTTCTTCGAATGAACATGTCAAAGCTCGGAGCTTCGAGTGACAGTTGTGGAGATATATTCAAAAGAAGTCTCGAAGTGGTAATGAGACTGTGTTTAAGAAAGGTGTTCGAAGCGAAGAGTGCCAAGACATTTGAAATTCAAACACAAGCGGGATGTTCGAAATTTAAAATATATGCGCTGGAGCATTCGAAGACGCGTGGAAGCTAGAGAGGGGCAGTGCTCTGCATGTTCTGAACGTGGCAGAATCTTATAGGCAAGACCGTTATGGTCGAAGTAGTATAAATAGAAGTCTTAGCGTTAGGATTTCGTGTGTCATATCTATTGTACAAAATTCAGTAAACATTCAAAATACCACATGGCTAGGGAAACGAATGCTCGAACAATGTACGTATGATAACACCAAATATTTATGATTCAGCAAAAAACTCTTTATCATTTCCAGTTTATCTTCTATCTTCATGTCAATATCATTCAAAAGCCTTTACATTAAAGTATTTTCATTCAAAGTCTTTTACTGATTTCTTGCATTTAAACGCTCTCTTTCTATTTCAAATCCTTTACATTTCAGAAACTTTTGTATATTTCATGCTTTTATCTTCATGCTTTTGTCATTCGAATATCTTTTCATTCAAAGTCTTTTACTGATTTCTTGCATTCAAACGCTTTCTTGCTATTTCGAATCCTTTACCTTTCAGAAACTCTTTTACATTACATGCTTTTACACTTCAAAATTATTTATTTGTTTCTTGCAGTTTTACATTTCTTTACAATCGAATCTTTATTCATGCAATTTAGTTTCGTACGTTTTTACTTGATCGTGTCATTAGATCTTTTAATATGGTAATAGAAGTAAGTTAAACGCATACACAACATTCTAAATACCAACCATGAATATCGGTTCTACAATGAGAATTATCCAAATGACCAATACACCATAGGATCAATCTAGTCGATCCTGCGAGTTACCAGAGAGATTAAATAATAGTCATTAAGATTATTTGATAGTTTGGAGGACTAGCGGTTGTTTACCAGAAATCACTGTAAACACGTTGCCCCTGGGTTTTTCAGGCCAAAGGGTATTACGTTGTAGTAGTAATTTCCTGAGCTGGTCATGAAAGTAGTGCAATGCTTGTCGCTCATCACCATTGGGATTTGGTTATAGCCCAAGTAGGTGTCCATAAACGATAAAATTTTATATTCGGCCGAATTTTCGACTAGTATATCAATATTAGGTAAAGGAAAAGCGTATTTGGGACATGCCCAGTTAAGGTCAGTATAGTCAACACACATTCTCCATTTTCCATTATTTTTCTTAACAAGTACAACATTTGAGAGCCATGTTGAATATCGGGCCTCAAAAATAAAATTAGCCTCTAGGAGGTCTTTTACAGCATTTTCAGCAGCCTTCGCTTTCTCGGAAGACTGCCTACATCTATGTTGTACTATTGCCCTAGCGGCTGGATCAATGGCCAAGTGGTGACAGGCAATCTCGAGGTCGAGTCTGGGCATCTCCGCGACGCTCCACGCGAACAGATCTGCATTCTCCCTCAAGCAAGCTTTGATATGCTTTCTCTCCAGTTCGAGGAGTCTGGTGCCAATCTTCACGCCTTTGTGAGGGTCTTCACCAAGGGGCACAGACTCGAAGTCTCCATCCGGGATTTGTCAGAGGAGTTCCTGTTCTCCGTTGGGTGCTTCATCCTTGTCGAAACGGGTGCCAAGCGAGATGGAGTCGACCTTGGGTGGAGCTTTTTGTTCTTCTGTCTTGACGGGCTGTGGCTCAGGTCAAGCAGTGGCATCTCTCTTAGCAGGTCGTGCCTTGGTGTCGACCATACTCTGTCCCTTTGAAGCTGCATTGAAACATCTTTGGGCAGCTGAGATGTCATCGTGGATGGTGGAGAACTATCCCCTCTTCGTGTAGAACTTCATCTTTAGATGGACGGTGGAGGGGACATCGGTCAATTTAGCCAGCATTGGTCTCCCTAGAATGCATTTGTAGAGTGATGGGAAGTTGATGACCATAAATCACACCTTGACTTGTCGGGCGATGATTTCCTCCCCGAATGTGACGAAGAGCTTCACGCAACCCCATGGTTTGGGGATCGTGCCATTGAAGCCTTACAGGTCAGACCCATGTATGGTGAAAGGTGTGTCGTCAAGCTTTAAGGTTCAGAACAGATGGTTATACATAATGTCAACAGAACTCCCTTCGTCTACCAAGACGCGGTGAACGTCAAAATTAGCCATTCTTGCCCTTACTAGAAGAGGGATGCTCGAGTTAGGGACCCCTCCAGGAAACTCTTTGAGGTAGAACATGATCGGCTCTGATCTGCCCTTGACCTTCTTGAATGTCGTCGCTTGAGTCGGGGCTGCGTCGACCAACTTGTCGAGCTTCCTCTTTGCGGAGTTTACAGAGATGTCATTGAACCCCCCGCTAGTTATAATCATGGCGGAGGGGAAGTTTCCCCATATATTGTGGGTGGACATAAGTTCTTCTTCGTGTCTATTGGGGACATAGAAGTCCTCTGGTATTGTAACGGAGAAGGCTATTTGGATGGGGGTCGTTTCACCCGATGGTCGGGTGTCCTCCTCGACCTCATTTGTCTCGTGGGGATCTCAATGAGGGGCGTCATTGCAGCGATATTGCCTGAGTCTGCCACCCTTAATGAGGGTTTCAATGGCATCTTTGAGATGGACGCAGTCTTTAGTTAGATGCTTGTGGCTCTGGTGGTTCTGTCAATATTTTTTCCTGTCAGCCTCGGGCTTCACGGCAGCAGGTCAAGGACGCCTAAATCTTCCGTACTTGAAGTCGGTATTGGAACACTCTGCTAGGATGAGCTCGCTGGAAGTGGTCAGTGGAGTGTATTTAGTGAATCTCCCCGCGGGACCCCTGTGCTCGCGGGGATCACGGGGCTTATCATCCCTTCTCTTCTCACCCGTTCGTCGAGGAAGTCCTGCGTCCTAGTGTCATGGGGAGTTGGTTGGTCCATGGTTCCTTGGGTCGCGAGATTTGTT
Organism: Vicia faba; assembly: GCA_948472305.1. Taxonomy (NCBI): domain Eukaryota; kingdom Viridiplantae; phylum Streptophyta; class Magnoliopsida; order Fabales; family Fabaceae; genus Vicia; species Vicia faba. Next base: position 1,276,297,903 of record OX451740.1, on the reverse strand, counting down.
GGCCGCTTCCCTCTCCTTGTAGTCCATGTAGGCCCTAGCCTTTTCGAGGGGAGCATCGAATGTTTGGGGTGGTTCGAAGCCAACGACCTTCTTGAACTTCGTGCCCGGGAGGAGTCCCCTCTCGAGCAGATACTGTTTCATGTGATCGATACAGGGGACCTGGATGACCTCGCGGTTGAACTGATCTATGAACTCCCTAAGGGTCTTGTCGCTTCTTTGGAATATATCTTCGAGAGCGTCCTCAGTCTTCGGATGTCGATGAGAGGCTGTGAAAGAGCTGATGAACTGGTTCTTTAGGTTTCTCCAGGAGGTGATCGATCCTGGGGGTAGATTTTTGTACTAGTCCATCGCAGTTTTCCTCAAGGTCGTGGGGAATAACCGACACTTGATCAGTCTCGCGATATTGTGATAGTGGAGAATTTCCTCGAACCCGTCGATATGGTTGACGGGGTCAGTAATATCGTCATATTCCTTCAGTTGTGGAGGATTTTCCATGCCCCTAAGAATGGGCGCCTCCATGATTTCCTGCGACAAGGGACCGCGGGGGTCGTCTTTGTCGCTCCTGTAAGGGGAGTGGGAAGGGGGCCGGTTATAGTGGCGGTCATATCGATGTCCTTGGCCTTGGTTGTTGTTCTTGCCTATGTTGTCGAGGACGTTGTTGTTAGGGTCGGTGAGATGGGCGTCTAAGATGTTGTTGGTAGCTGGGTCGGCCAAAATACACTGCGCATCCTCTTCGGAGCTATATAGGTGTTGAGATTCCTCTCCTCATGCAACAGGCGGGTGAGCTCCAAGACCTTCTTTTCACTGGCATGCAGACTAGTCTCAAGAGAATTCCTTTCCTCCTTAAGCTGGATCCAGCTTTTCTGCATCTCTTCCCAGGATGTGGGCATATCAGGGTGCTGAATAATGTGGGACACTTCCCCTTCCAATACTGGCTCTTTGATCACTTGGAGCATATGAGGATAAGGCATTACTAACTTCTGGGAGCGGGCTCGTACCCACTTGAGATAAGGCTCCAATGGGATGGAATTCCTGTGCCCCAGTGTCTTGCTGTCTATCCTACTTGGCATCCTCCAGGCTCTGATAAATCTCTGGCGAAGTCCTTGAGTATCATTGTCGAAGTCAAAAACTATGTCAGGAATTAACATGTCATGAGGACCATCCTTCCGAGCATAACCAAACTGTCTCCAAGCCAGGCATGGGCTATAAGTAATACCTCCTCTGATTCCAAGTAAAGGAACATTAGAGTACTCCCCGCAACGATCAATGATAGTGACATCTTCTCTGGACCTAGGGCACCAATGTATATCTGCATGCGTAAGAGTCATCAACCGTTGTGACCATCTCAAACCCCGCTCATTCTTCAAGACTGATTACGGAAGGTGCGAAATAAACCACCTTCCCAGGAGAGGAGTGCAACACATAAGGACACCTCTTTTTCTCATGGTTCGAGTGTAACATGAGTGAAGGATGTCCCCCAACAACGTAGGTATAGGATTCCTGGACATAAAGATCTGAACAGCACTGATATCAATAAGCTGATCTGGGTTAGGAAACAACACCAAACCATAGACAAGGAGGGCCACCACCTCTTCAAAAGCTTGCAAGTCAAGGGAGTTCCAACATTCATGGGCCTTTTCAAACAGAAACCTGGCTAAGAACCCTTTGATACCACTTCTAACTTCCCAATGTCCCTTGAGGTCAGATGACTGTAGGTGCAAGGCTTTAGCAATCTCTTCAAGCCTAGGTTCCTTTTCTGTACCATTGAAGGGTAGCTGATCAAGGATAGGGATCTTCAGGAGCCGGGAGAACTCCTCCAATGTAGGTACCAACTGGTAGTCCAAGAAGGTAAAACAGTGATGCAGAGGATCAAAGAACTGGAACAAGACCTTAATCATATCTTCCTCAATGTTGGTGTTGACCAAGCTGATGAGGCTTCCATGTCTTTCACTGAATGATGAGTTCTCGGGAATCCTGGATATAAGCTCCTTAAGCTGAGGAGGGATCCTTACAAGATTGACCTGAATTGTCTTTCTACGAACAGTTTCCATGTCCTACAAAACAAGAACAAAGATGAAAATTCGAACCCCTGAAATGGTTAGTCAATGCATATGATGCTGGATGATGTCATGATGCTATGATTAAACACACCACAAATATTTACAAAGACAAACATGTAAGGCACACAAGGCACACAAGACAAGCCCTTAAGGTTTAAGGCCAGCATGGGGTCTGGGTAGTACCCTCTTGAAGTTGGTGGGTTCAACCTGTCCTAATCAAAGTAACCGGGTTCTAAGGTTCCCAATATCACGGGATTACTTTCATTGTTCATCGTTTCAATTTAGCCACTGAACTGGCGACCGAAATATTCCAGGAAAGCAACCCTCAATTGAGTGTAGTATCGAGTATCAACCAACCTCGGACTGCACCAAAGTCAGTTATCTCACTACCCTAAAGAGGCCAAGATAGTTCAATTAAGGTTCCTAAGGTCTGTTGATGCTTCACGACACCACGCGGAGGCCCCGTACTCTCCTTGACTGAACTCAAGGGTTACCGGTACACACCAAAGTGCCACATCAACGTAGCAGACTGTTTCAACCATGTCGGTATACCCCACACAGTTCCCTCACAGCCTTGTTGCTACTTTCTAAGAAGGTATCCCCCAGATCCGGGTTAGGATCTATAGAACTCCCAAGCAACCCACAATTTAAAGCACACAAGGAAAACAATTGAAAACATAGTTATGACCTAGCCCTAAGGTACACCTCACTTTAAGTTTATCCCCAGTAGAGTCGCCAGTTCTGTGATCGGTGGATCTGGAACTGACTGTTTAACACTGGTTCGCGAAATGTCGCGGAAGCAAGAGTCGCCACCGTCTTTTATTTTCTCCAAATGGAAAGGACAAAAGCACAGAAAAATTCCTTAAAGAGATTGCTCTCGGTTCGGGAGGTAGGTTATAGAAAGGGAAGGTATTAGCACCCTTTCTATCCATGGTTATCCATGGGCTCTTAGATACTTGCTCATTTGTGTTTTCAAAAATGGTTTGTTTGCTTTTCAATTGTGGGTTTTAAAAAGTTTCTTTGAAAATTCCAGTTCGACTCTTGTATCGGTCCTCAAGAGTGTTTGAAAAATTGCTTTCGAAAGCTTTTTGAAAAGTTGTCGGTGTGAAAAGTATTTTTGATTTATTTTGAAATTAGAGCAAGTATCTAGAGTCGTCTACCTACCCTAAGGAATTCGTCTGTGTAAATGTCCTTTAAAGTAGTGCCATCCCACCATTGAGAGGTAGGTAGCACCACCGTTGGAGGTGTTAGGGTCAATTCGAGTTTGTAGGGACATGGTGATCACCAGAGCAATGGGAAGACACCTTAGAAGCTACCCTCATGCCAGGTTCCCGGATCATGAGGACTTACTAAAACATCTTCTACTCGACGATCACCTTTCGAGGCAAGGCAACAGTGAGGCGTACCCTAGGGGTGGTGTGTGCGATTTGTGTGTCGTTTTCAAATATTTTTGTCTTGTCATGTTATGGTGATCTACGCGTTTGTTTTATTTAAGGCCATTCATTCTTGCATGCTTTGTTTAACAGTTAAAAATATTTGCGGAAAAGTAAATTCTAAGCTATTACAAATGGCGTGGGTCCACATCGCCAAAATTAACCAGGACCCGATTTGACGGAAAATAAATAAAGCAAATAAAGTAGAGTGCGAGGAGTAATTACAAGGCTTCGGGAGAGATACATAATTATAAAATAAATACGCGAATTAAATAAATTACGAATGAGGGCGTTGGACCCTTTTGCAAAAATTAAATTACATGAATTAATTAATTTAAGAAAAGAAATTGTTTTTGGTATTTTTATGTTTTTTAAGATTTAATAGAAAGGAATTAATTAAAATTAACTACTAACCCTAATTCTATTTATTTTTAAATTTATTAAGAAAAATGTTGAAGTTTTTAACCTAATGTAAACCTAAGTTATTTATGTACAATTTAATTATAAAAATAAATAAATAAATAATATTATGGTAAAAAGGAAAATTAAAAGGAATAAAAATTATCAATTAAACCTAGTTCTACATTTTTTAGATTTTTGTTATTAAAAGAATTAAAGTTAAAACACCTAATTTAAATTAATTTACTTACATGCAATTTGTTTATAAAAATAATTAAAATAAAGTATTTATTATATTTTTTCATCTTTTCTGATTTTTATGAGTTTTTTTTGTATTTTTGTAAAAAAAATAATTAATTAAATTAAAACAATAAAGCAAAATAAAACAATAATTGAAAGTAAAACATAAAGAAAAAATATAAAATTTGCAAACCAGGGGGGGTGGAAGTCCCAATATGGAGGTATAGGCCTTAGCAATCTGGCCCAGTTAAGCATGGCCCTTCTGACTTTTTGCATGACACGTGTGGCGACGTTGACTAGGGTATAGCGTGTTCTTTGAATCCACGCCTTTGATCTGGTTCTAACGTGCACGTGGATGGATAGATAATGAGGATGTATGGTGTGCCACACTGCTGAGCCTGCATAGAATGATAGTTAGGAAAATAATATTGCAAAGGGGTGGGGACCTGGGGCTCGAACCCAGGTCCTAAGGGTTGCCAATGCGTTTGCCTGCCAATCGTGCCATTTGAACTCTTTGTATGTTTAATAAACAACGAACATAATAAAAACAAAACAAAGGTTAGTGCTTCAAAAACGCGCGCAATTCAAAAGAACCAATAGCTGCCGGCCACGAGGTCTTCTTCTTCGTTCCTGAAAATATCAAAACAATGGCCACGGTTTCATACGCGTTCTCTTAGGCAGGCTATGAGAAAATAGCGATTAGCGCTATAGGGTCAATAAATTTGGCGCGATGGGTGCTTCTTCTTCGTCCACATGCGTTGAACTCAATGATCTTGGTCTCAGCCTCTAATTTTGCCTTATTGCAAAAGCCCTATTTTAACATTCTGCAAACCCTAAATGTCAAACATGGTGAAATCGCGTTGAGAGCATAAAAACACAATTAAATGGTACAGTTAGCATCAGAACTTCATCAGGAATGTGAATCAATGAATAATATGTCATGAAGATGCATAAATTTTAAAACACGATCACAAATTTTTCACAAGGTATTCCAGGTTCTGTATACCAATTCCTTGCGTCTGGATTGTTGTTTTTGATTGGAATGTGATCAGTGATCTCCAAGGAAGCTATTGAAACAAGTCTTGTGCTTTGAATCGACCTCAAAAGTGCTTTTCAGTTTTGAGTTTTTAAGGAATTTTTCCAAGTTTTCAATGGCCTTTCTTGCGCAGCTTTGTGTGTATTAGCATTAGGTTTTCACTCAGGCTTATGTACTGAATAGATTAGGTTAACAAAACTCAATCAAATCCAATGCAATAATGGTTTTAGGAAATTTGATTTTAAGGATCTTTTTCATATCTTTTTTCATGTGTTCTTTGTTCTCAATCATGCCAATCACTCTAAATCTTTCCTAATTTGCATATGCACGAAATATTGATGGCAAAACATGCATGAAAAGATTTATTAGGTCAAGTTATATATTTTCCATATATTTAAATGATTTAAATGAATTAATATAAATAATAATTCAAATAAATAGATAAAAAATGATAAAATACTTCCCTTTGGGCCAAGTGGTCGTGCATATGTCATGGATGATGAATCATGGAAGAAAAATGGGCCCATTAGCAATTTTAGACCATTTGAATCAATGTTGACTTTTCAAAATATCCAAAAATTTCCCAACTTCCACAAGGCATAACTTGCTCAATTTTTAATCTTTTCTCATGTTCTTGGACATTTTGGAAAGGTCTTTGAGTCCTCTAACCAATGTCTTTGGTCCCATGTCATTTTGATTTACCAATCTCAAATTATGGCCTTTGACTTAAAGTCCCTTTTTGTTGACTTTTGAAAATGACCTATAATGTTGAAATTGATAACTTTTTGTGAGAGCATTTCTTGGACTTGAAGTATGAAGATGAGTTGTAGGAAATGTCTTTCTCTTCAAAATGAGCTTTGGATGGGATTTTTCTGATAATCCATGTGAAAGTTATGCCCTGGTCAATTTCAGTTGACTTTTTCAGCTGTCCAAATAAGGAAACTTTTGCATCTTGATGATTTCTGAGCCAAATTTTGAGAATCATGATCAAGCATTGATCAAATGATGTTTGTGGCTTCAAAATGATATGTTGATCAAAAATTTGAACTTTTGACTGCCAAATGACCATTTTGCCCCTACAGTTGACTGTAGTGCAATTAGGGTTTTGACTGTGCAATTTTGAGCTGAATGTCTTGAAACTTGATATGAGGATGCTTGACCATATTTGTAGGCATATGAGACTTGATTGGGCCCTTGAAAACTTCATTTTCTTGATCAGACTCAAAACCCTAGTTTTGACTGTATGGGAGACCCTTGCACTGTACCACCCTTGGGGAATTTTGCAGCTTGGCTTGGCAATTTCTTGAAGAATATGGGAGGGCAAATTTTGGGGTACAACAGTTGCCCCTGTTCAATCTTCTTAGACCTGAGGATGCAGATTGGCTGACGTGCCTTTCGTAATCCGAGGGTAGAAGATGATTGGACACTAAAGTGCCCAGAAATTTGCGCTCACATAATAGCAGTGTGATGGAAATGGGCTTATAGATGCCATTTGGAGATTGGTGGACAGGATGATGGGCTTATAGATGCCATCTGGATGTTGATCGCGTAAGAGATTCCTTAGCGAGAACCTGCATACCTGCAAAAGAAAAATGAGTACCTGACATGTTGCAGGAGCTGTTTTCAGATGCTTGGTATAAATATGTCCTGACTGGTTACAGGAGCTGAGTCTGGAGCTTCAAACGGCGATGAATGAACCAGGGATGGTTTCTGCCTTAGCACGAACGGTAAGAGAACCTTGGGCGACTTTAACTTCAACAACGCTCGTTGAGAAAAAATATTGGGTGTCTTCTACTGGGATAAGAATCAGGGAGATCTTAGGGTCGATCTGACTGAACCAGAGGAGGCCTTGGACTGGATAAGCATCAGGAAAATCTTAGGGTCGATTTAACTGAACCGGACAAGGTCTTGGAATATCTTCAACTGGATAAGCATCAGGGAGATCTTAGGGTCGATCTGACTGAACTAGAGAAGGCCTTTGACTGGATAAGCATCAGGAAAATCTTAGGGTCGATTTAACTGAACCGGACAAGGTCTTGAAATATCTTCAACTGGATAAGCATCAGGGAGATCTTAGGGTCGATCTGACTGAACCAGAGAAGGCCTTTGACTGGATAAGCATTAGGAAAATCTTAGGATCGATTTAACTGAACCGGACAAGGTCTTGAAATATCTTCAACTGGATAAGCATCAGGGAGATCTTAGGGTCGATCTGACTGAACCAGAGAAGGCCTTTGACTGGATAAGCATCAGGAAAATCTTAGGATCGATTTAACTGAACCGGACAAGGTCTTGAAATATCTTCAACTGGATAAGCATCAGGGAGATCTTAGGGTCGATCTGACTGAACCAGAGAAGGCCTTTGACTGGATAAGCATCAGGAAAATCTTAGGGTCGATTTAACTGAACCGGTCTAGGTCTTGGAATATCTTCAACTGGATAAGCCACAGGGAGATCTTAGGGTCGATCTGACTGAACCAGAGAAGGCCTTTGACTGGATAAGCATCAGGGAAATCTTGGGATCGATTTAACTGAACCGGTCTAGGTCTTGGAATATCTTCAACTGGATAAGCATCAGGGAGATCTTAGGGTCGATCTGACTGAACCAGAGAAGGCCTTTGACTGGATAAGCATCAGGAAAATCTTAGGGTCGATTTAACTGAACCGGCCTAGGTCTTGAAATATGATTGAGAATTTCAATTGCATCTTTCCTGAAAGGTAAAGGTCAGTCATATGCAATGCATGATATGGATCAAGCAATGATGTTCTCAACGTAAATGAGATTTGTATGATATAATGCGTCTATGCATGCTATAATGATGTATGTGATGATTTATGTATGTTTTTGTCTAGGAAAGTGAATCCTTGACGGGTGCCGGGAAGTCGTATCCTGGGCTGATGTTGAATAATAGACTTTGCTTCCGCTGGGGATGATAACTGCAAGAATACCGGTAGGAGAAGATGACTCCTTTGTGGAATAAACTTGGCAAATGGAAGATTCTGCGGGGAGAAAAGATACTCTGACGACCATGCTGGGAAGCAATACTCTGTGGGGATAGAGATGTTTTGCTGAATTGTTGATAGCTTGCTGAGGATATCCTTGTTGTGCTGGAAGTGTTGATAGACTTCGCTGGGGTAAGAAGATTTTGTCGAGGACGCTCTTTCCGTGGCTTTTGGCTGAGGATAACCCAGTTATATCCTGTTAAGGAAATAACTCTTTAAATCAAGCCGGACGACGCGTTCGTGCTCTGCGAGGGGATAAGCTTCCAGAATTTACTGGGGATAAGCTTACTGCTTGGAGCTGTGAATTCCAACTTTCCTGGGGAAACTGGATTGGACTCTTCCGGGGAGTTTTGAACTGCGGGGAAGTGATTCCTTTGAAGGTTGATATACCGCCGGGGAACAATCTTTAGACCAAGACTGCCGGGGATGCTTGTTTAAGAATACATGTATTGCTGCTGAGGAATGTTGAGCTCTACGGGAGGGTACCCAACTCCCTTGAGGTTTGATAATAGCTTGGAGAAGAACGCACTGTTTTGCTGAACCACTCTCTGGGGAATTAAGGTGTACTGGTCATGTTCTTTAGCTGAACTTACCGTGGTACCTTGGAGGATAGAACAATTAGACTGCTCAGACAACTCTTTATTGCCCCTGTTTCTAGTGTCACCTGCGATTAATCCTTTGTTTCGTATGCAAATATTTATGAGCTAGCAAATTATTGTCAATGCATATATCACAAATTGAACCTTGGACGTTCTTCGCAAAACAAAACAGAAAAAGGAAAAATACTTGGCACGTTTAACTGAAAATATATTTGTATTGATTTTTGAATGGCCTGAAAATAGGCGTTTTGTGTACAAGAGGCTGACGTCCTAGTAAGAGAACGCCGCCGAACAAAAGAGTTTATACAATTTTTGTACAAGAGAAAATAAACAGCTGTATGAAATGAATGATCCACTGGGTTTCAACTCTGCTATTGCCTTTATAACTCTGAGTGTCTCATCACTTGATGACCTTGGTTGAAGGTGAAGCTGACTGATCGATGCCGTCTGAACTTGATGTAGATATCGGATTCTGGATGCAAAGTGACCCAATGAGACATAGTATTACGCTTTTATCCCTAATGTTTTCCTAGACCGCCCTTTTGGGTTTTCAGTCCACCGGGATACCCATTTTTGCCCAAGCCGCCTTTTCAGGTTTTCGACTTGCCGGGTGTACATATTTTTTTCATTTTCATCCCTTCATTTTGCCCGAACCCTTTTGGTTCGACGGGAAGCCCTAATTTTTGCCTAGGCATGTCAGCCTAGCGGGTCTTTTTCATGCGTAGTATCTTTTTACTATGTCTGCATTGGCGGGGTGAGGAAGGTCGTCACCATCCATGTTGGTCAATATCATGGCTCCTCCTGAGAACACATGCTTAACCACAAATGGCCCTTCATACGTAGGGGTCCATTTGCCCCTTGGATCACTCTGAGGAAGGATGATTCTCTTGATTACCAGATCCCCAACTTGATATTCCTGTGGTCTGACCTTTTTGTTAAATGCCCTGATCATTCGTTTCTGATACGTCTGACCGTGACAGATAGCAGCAAGTCTCTTTTCATCAATGAGGTTGAGTTGATCAAGTCGTGTCTGGATCCAATCATCTTCGTTTAGATTTGCATCCTTCATTATCCGGAGAGAGGGTATTTGCACTTCGATCGGCAAGACTGCCTCCATACCATAAACCAGAGAGAAAGGAGTTGCCCCGGTTGACGTCCTGGCTGAGGTACGGTACCCATGTAGAGCGAACGGTAACATCTCGGGCCAATCTTTATAAGTCACTGTCATTTTCTGCACGATTTTCTTGATGTTCTTATTTGCTGCTTCTACAGCCCCATTCATCTTCGGTCTGTAAGGAGAAGAATTGTGGTGCTGTATTTTGAACTGTTCGCAGAGCTCAGCAATCATCTTGTTGTTCAGATTGGTACCGTTGTCTGTAATAATCCGCTCAGGGATGCCGTACCGACAGATCAGGTTGTGCCGAATGAACCGTGCTACAACAGTCTTGGTTACCGTAGCATAGGATGCTGCCTCGACCCACTTCGTGAAATAATCAATCGCCACTAGGATGAAGCGATGCCCATTAGATGCCGTAGGTTTTATCTCACCGATCATGTCTATGCCCCACATTGCAAACGGCCAAGGTGCAGTCAGAACATTCAGAGGTACCGGAGGAACATGCACCTTGTCTGCATAAATCTGGCACTTGTGGCATGTCCTGGAATGTTGGTAACAGTCAGCTTCCATTGTGGACCAATAGTATCCTGCCCGTAGGATTTTCTTAGCCATAGTATGTCCACTGGAATGCGTACCAAAGGTCCCTTCATGTAGCTCTTCCATGATCCTTTCTGCTTCAGTCTTATCCACACAACGCAGTAAGGTTGAATCATGGTTTCGCTTGTACAAGATGCCGTTGCTAAGGAAGAACTTGGCTGCGAACCTTCTCAGGAACTTCTTATCATTGACCGAGGCACCTTCAGGGTATTCCTGAGTTTCCAGATATCTCTTCACCTCGTGGTACCAAGGCTTCTCAGTCACCAATTCAGTTTCGAGATCACAACAGTATGCCGGTTCGTCCAGTTTCCAGATGATGATCCGAGGAGCCTCATTATCCCATTTAACTTTGAACATTGAAGACATTGTAGCTAACGCGTCCGCTAGCTGATTCTCTTCTCTTGGAAAGTGCTCAAAGGTTATCTTTGTGAAGTGGGGGATCAGGGTCAACACACATTCTCTGTAAGGAATCAGGTTTGGATGTTTCGTATCCCACTCTCCTTTAATCTGATTGATCACAAGAGCGGAATCTCCGAAGATACTCAGAAATTTGATCCTTAGGTCGATCGCAACTTGAAGACCCATGATGCACGCCTCATACTCCGCCATGTTATCGGTACAGTTGAAACACAGCCGGGCAGTGAGTGGAGTATGAGTACCTTATGGAGATATGATGATGGCGCCGATACCATTACCTAAAGCATTGGAGGCTCCGTCAAAGTGCATAGACCATCGGGATCCCGGTTCAGGTCCTTCATCCGGTCCAGGTACTTCACAATCAGTCACTATCATGATGCTTTCATCCGGAAACTCAAAGTTCATGGACTGATAGTCATCTACAGCTTGATGTGCTAAGTGGTCTGCCAATACACTTCCCTTGATGGCTTTCTGGGTTGTGTACTGAATGTCGTATTCCGTCAAGATCATTTGCCATCTTGCAATTCTCCCAGACAGAGCAGGCTTTTCGAATATGTACTTTATAGGATCCATTTTTGAGATCAACAAAGTAGTGTGAGTCAGCATATACTGTCTCAGCCGGCGAGCAGCCCATACCAAAGCGCAGCAAGTTTTCTCAAGCAGTGAGTATCGGGTCTCACAGTCGGTAAACTTTTTGCTAAGGTAATAAATGGCATGCTCTTTTCGGCCAGACTCGTCATGCTGCCCCAGCACACACCCCATTGAGTTGTCAAGCACTGTCAGGTATAGTATCAGAGGTCTCCCTTCAACCGGTGGCATAAGTATAGGTGGTTCTTGGAGATACTCTTTGATTTTATCAAAAGCAGCCTGACATTCATCGTTCCAACGTACTACCTGATATTTCTTCAGCAGCTTGAAGATTGGCTCACAGGTAGCAGTCAGATGTGAGATGAAGCGAGCAATATAATTCAGGCGTCCTAAAAAACCTCTGACTTCCTTCTCTGTCTTAGGAACTGGCATCTCTTGAATAGCTTTGACCTTAGCAGGGTCCACTTGAATACCTTTATCACTGACCACGAAGCCTAGCAACTTCCCAGATATTACCCCGAAGGTGCACTTGTTCGGGTTCAGTCTTAACTTGTACAGTTTCAACCGGTCAAACAACTTCTGCAGATGATCTAGGTGCTCTTCCTCAGTCTGGGACCTTGCGATCATGTCGTCAACATACACTTCTATCTCATGATGGATCATGTCATGAAATAAGGCAACCATGGCACGTTGGTAGGTTGCCCCAGCGTTCTTCAACCCGAACGGCATGACCTTGTAACAGAAGGTGCCCCACTGAGTAACAAATGTAGTCTTTTCCATGTCTTCAGGTGCCATCTTAATCTGATTGTAACCTGAAAAGCCATCCATGAAAGAGAATACCTTGTGCTGAGCCGTATTATCAACAAGGACATTAATGTGAGGTAAGGGGAAGTCATCCTTGGGGCTGGCCCTGTTCAGATCCCTGTAGTCGACACACATTCTGACCTTTCCATCCTTCTTAGGTACCGGCACCACGTTAGCAACCCACTGAGGGTAAGAAGTCACTGCAAGGAATCCAGCGTCAAACTGTTTCATGACCTCGGCTTTAATCTTCTCAGACATCTCTGGACGCATCCGACGGACCTTTTGCTTAACTGGAGGGCAATCTTCCTTAGTTGGCAAATGATGGACCACAATATTGGTATCCAACCCGGGCATGTCTTCGTAGGACCAGGCAAAGATCTCCATATAGTCATGTAACATCTTGGTTAACCGTTGCTTCACGCTGAGCTCTAGGTTGGCACCAATCTTTACCTCTTTTCTGTCTGCCTCAGTACCCAAGTTTTATGGTTTCCACTGGCTCTTCATGGGGTTGAATTTCCCTCTCTTCCTGAAGCAACAGTCTTGCAAGCTCGCCAGGCATTTCGCAATCATCTTCACCTTCGTCTTCGGCTAAGTTGATCGGATTTTCGAAGTCGTAATTGGCAGTAGCAGAGTTGTTATCAGTAAGATCCAGAGTGGATTGAAACCTGTATGAGTGAGTGTGTGTGTAAATACAGCTGTTTTTGAAAATTATGTAAAGGAAAAGAAAGACAGAAAAGGAACACAATATTTGCAATGCGAAAGATACGTCCAAGATTTTCATTCATGATATATGAAATGACAGTTTGTATGCCCTCACAAATAGAACCACGGTGCCTCGGGTAAGACGCCGGGCCATAGAGTTTATTATTGTTTATTACAAATACCAAAAACATAGGAATTCATTACTTAGTAACAAGAGAAACAGATAAGTTGTCCTTTGCACTCCAATTGTTGAGTCCATCGTCGGTTGCCGGGTAGATCCAGATATCAAACTCAGCATCGTCCACTTCGTCTTCGTCCCCGATAGCATTCACTCCATGAGCAGGTAGGGGAGCCGTCACCACATTAGGTTTGTCAGATGCCTCAAACTGCACCTCTTTGGCGTCAATAAGGTCCTACAGCTTGTTCTTTAGTGCCCAACAGTCATCGGTAGAGTGCCCCGGGCTATCCGAATGGTAGGCACAACGAGCATTCGGGTTGTACTTGGGGGATGCAGTATTTGGAAATTTCGGCGCCTCCCTGACAGTCACTAAATTGGTTGAGAGAAACTGTGGCAGGATCTGCGACAAAGTCATGTTTAAGCGGGTGAACTCTCTCCGGGGTCTTTCAACCTTCTGAGGATTGTTTGGCCGGGGAGCGGAAGCAGGCTTAGCAATCATTACCGCACTGACAGATTGGCGGTGCTCAGGCCTCTCTGATTTCCGGGAACCATATACGGCACTAGACTCCTTCTTGAAGGGCTTCTTCTCAGAACTGGATGATGCACCCTTCGGAATTTTTCCAGACTTTAACCCAGCTTCAATCCTCTCTCCAGTCAGAATCAAATCAGTGAATCCAGCAGAAGAATTCCCAATGAGATGGTTGAAAAATGGTCCAGATAGGGTCCCCAAGAACATGTCAACCAACTCCCGATCAGTCAACGGTGGCTGCACCCTGCCAGCCAGGTCTCTCCACTTCTGAGTGTACTCCTTAAAACCTTCGCTTGCACCTAACGACATACCCTGGAGTTGGGTACGTGTGGGGGCAAGGTCGGCATTATATTGATACTGCTTGTAGAAAGCAGTAGCCAACTCCTCCCAGTTACGACCCTTGGTCCCATCCAGCTGATAGAACCATTCGAGATGAGTCCCTGAAAGACTCTCCTGGAAGAAGTGGATCCACAAATTCTTATCCGCAGAGTATGGCTGAATTTTCCGAACATAGGACCTTAGATGCAGCTTGGGACAAGACGCCCCGTTATACTTAGAGAAGGATGGTGCTTTGAACTTGTGGGGGATGATCACACCAGTTGACAAACCCAGATCTCCGAAATCCAGCCCAGGTACCTGTTGAACCTCCATAGCCTTCAATCTGTCCTCCAGTTGCTTATATCTGTCATCAGCAGGAGGGTACTGCTCTTCATCAAAATTTGTCTCGTTGTCGGAGGCCACGGGACTAGGAACCCTTGCTTCTGCCTGAGGAGAATTCTTGTCAACAGAAGAACCAGCCTCTTCCTGTTGCAGAGTATTGTTAAACCTTCGGCCTGAGTTGAACAGAACAGTTCTTCTCTTCTTCTTCTTCTCCTTCTTCAGGAGCATAACCTTCAGTTCTTCTTGGCCTTGAGCCGGACCCTTGATTAATTCTTGAAACTGCGCATTCTGCGCCTGAAGAGCCTTGATTGATGTCTCAGTTGATGTAGAGTCGGTATTCATGATGCTGAAATAAACAGCGAAGAACTGTAAGCAACCTGAAAAGGGGAAAAACCTGCTATGCACATGATGTATGAAATGCATATGCAATGCATTCAAGGGTTCGAAAGTTCAAATTTGTTGTAGACAAAAAGGAACACACGTTATCATTAAGGAAATCATTGTTTAATACATCAAAGCCTCATGGGCAAAAGTACAAAAAATCAAATCAATCCCAAAATACACTGCGCATCCTCTTCGGAGCTATATAGGTGTTGAGATTCCTCTCCTCATGCAACAGGCGGGTGAGCTCCAAGACCTTCTTTTCACTGGCATGCAGACTAGTCTCAAGAGAATTCCTTTCCTCCTTAAGCTGGATCCAGCTTTTCTGCATCTCTTCCCAGGATGTGGGCATATCAGGGTGCTGAATAATGTGGGACACTTCCCCTTCCAATACTGGCTCTTTGATCACTGGGAGCATATGAGGATAAGGCATTACTAACTTCTGGGAGCGGGCTCGTACCCACTTGAGATAAGGCTCCAATGGGATGGAATTCCTGTGCCCCAGTGTCTTGCTGTATATCCTACTTGGCATCCTCCAGGCTCTGATAAATCTCTGGCGAAGTCCTTGAGTATCATTGTCGAAGTCAAAAACTATGTCAGGAATTAACATGTCATGAGGACCATCCTTCCGAGCATAACCAAACTGTCTCCAAGCCAGGCATGGGCTATAAGTAATACCTCCTCTGATTCCAAGTAAAGGAACATTAGAGTACTCCCCGCAACGATCAATGATAGTGACATCTTCTCTGGACCTAGGGCACCAATGTATATCTGCATGCGTAAGAGTCATCAACCGTTGTGACCATCTCAAACCCCGCTCATTCTTCAAGACTGATTGCGGAAGGTGCGAAATAAACCACCTTCCCAGGAGAGGAGTACAACACATAAGGACACCTCTTTTTCTCATGGTTCGAGTGTAACATGAGTGAAGGATGTCCCCCAGCAACGTAGGTATAGGATTCCTGGACATAAAGATCTGAACAACACTGATATCAATAAGCTGATCTGGGTTAGGAAACAACACCAAACCATAGACAAGGAGGGCCACCACCTCTTCAAAAGCTTGCAAGTCAAGGGAGTTCCAACATTCATGGGCCTTTTCAAACAGAAACCTGGCTAAGAACCCTTTGATACCACTTCTAACTTCCCAATGTCCCTTGAGGTCAGATGACTGTAGGTGCAAGGCTTTAGCAATCTCTTCAAGCCTAGGTTCCTTTTCTGTACCATTGAAGGGTAGCTGATCAAGGATAGGGATCTTCAGGAGCCGGGAGAACTCCTCCAATGTAGGTACCAACTGGTAGTCCAAGAAGGTAAAACAGTGATGCAGAGGATCAAAGAACTGGAACAAGACCTTAATCATATCTTCCTCAATGTTGGTGTTGACCAAGCTGATGAGGCTTCCATGTCTTTCACTGAATGATGAGTTCTCGGGAATCCTGGATATAAGCTCCTTAAGCTGAGGAGGGATCCTTACAAGATTGACCTGAATTGTCTTTCTACGAACAGTTTCCATGTCCTACAAAACAAGAACAAAGATGAAAATTCGAACCCCTGAAATGGTTAGTCAATGCATATGATGCTGGATGATGTCATGATGCTATGATTAAACATACCACAGATATTTACAAAGACAAACATGTAAGGCACACAAGACAAGCCCTTAAGGTTTAAGGCCAGCATGGGGTCTGGGTAGTACCCTCTTGAAGTTGGTGGGTTCAACCTGTCCTAATCAAAGTAACCGGGTTCTAAGGTTCCCAATATCACGGGATTACTTTCATTGTTCATCGTTTCGATTTAGCCACTGTACTGGCGACCGAAATATTCCAGGAAAGCAACCCTCAATTGAGTGTAGTATCGAGTATCAACCAACCTCGGACTGCACCAAAGTCAGTTATCTCACTACCCTAAAGAGGCCAAGATAGTTCAATTAAGGTTCCTAAGGTCTGTTGATGCTTCACGACACCACGCGGAGGCCCCGTACTCTCCTTGACTGAACTCAAGGGTTACCGGTACACACCAAAGTGCCACATCAACGTAGCAGACTGTTTCAACCATGTCGGTATACCCCGCACAGTTCCCTCACAGCCTTGTTGCTACTTTCTAAGAAGGTATCCCCCAGATCCGGGTTAGGATCTATAAAACTCCCAAGCAACCCACAATTTAAAGCACACAAGGAAAACAATTGAAAACATAGTTATGACCTAGCCCTAAGGTACACCTCACTTTAAGTTTATCCCCAGTAGAGTCGCCAGTTCTGTGATCGGTGGATCTGGAACTGACTGTTTAACGCTGGTTCGCGAAATGTCGCGGAAGCAAGAGTCGCCACCGTCTTTTATTTTCTCCAAATGGAAAGGACAAAAGCACAGAAAAATTCCTTAAAGAGATTGCTCTCGGTTCGGGAGGTAGGTTATAGAAAGGGAAGGTATTAGCACCCTTTCTATCCATGGTTATCCATGGGCTCTTAGATACTTGCTCATTTGTGTTTTCAAAAATGGTTTGTTTGCTTTTCAATTGTGGGTTTTAAAAAGTTTCTTTGAAAATTCCAGTTCGACTCTTGTATCGGTCCTCAAGAGTGTTTGAAAAATTGCTTTCGAAAGCTTTTTGAAAAGTTGTCGGTGTGAAAAGTATTTTTGATTTGTTTTGAAATTAGAGCAAGTATCTAGAGTCGTCTACCTACCCTAAGGAATTCGTCTGTGTAAATGTCCTTTAAAGTAGTGCCATCCCACCATTGAGAGGTAGGTAGCACCACCGTTGGAGGTGTTAGGGTCAATTCGAGTTTGTAGGGACATGGTGATCACCAGAGCAATGGGAAGACACCTTAGAAGCTACCCTCATGCCAGGTTCCCGGATCATGAGGACTTACTAAAACATCTTCTACTCGACGATCACCTTTCGAGGCAAGGCAACAGTGAGGCGTACCCTAGGGGTGGTGTGTGCGATTTGTGTGTCGTTTTCAGATATTTTTGTCTTGTCATGTTATGGTGATCTACGCGTTTGTTTTATTTAAGGCCATTCATTCTTGCATGCTTTGTTTAACAGTTAAAAATATTTGCGGAAAAGTAAATTCTAAGCTATTACAAATGGCGCGGGTCCACATCGCCAAAATTAACCAGGACCCGATTTGACGGAAAATAAATAAAGCAAATAAAGTAGAGTGTGAGGAGTAATTACAAGGCTTCAGGAGAGATACATAATTATAAAATAAATACGCGAATTAAATAAATTACGAATGAGGGCGTTGGACCCTTTTGCAAAAATTAAATTACATGAATTAATTAATTTAAGAAAAGAAATTGTTTTTGGTATTTTTATGTTTTTTAAGATTTAATAGAAAGGAATTAATTAAAATTAACTACTAACCCTAATTCTATTTATTTTTAAATTTATTAAGAAAAATGTTGAAGTTTTTAACCTAATGTAAACCTAAGTTATTTATGTACAATTTAATTATAAAAATAAATAAATAAATAATATTATGGTAAAAAGGAAAATTAAAAGGAATAAAAATTATCAATTAAACCTAGTTCTACATTTTTTAGATTTTTGTTATTAAAAGAATTAAAGTTAAAACACCTAATTTAAATTAATTTACTTACATGCAATTTGTTTATAAAAATAATTAAAATAAAGTATTTATTATATTTTTTCATCTTTTCTGATTTTTATGAGTTTTTTTTGTATTTTTGTAAAAAAAATAATTAATTAAATTAAAACAATAAAGCAAAATAAAACAATAATTGAAAGTAAAACATAAAGAAAAAATATAAAATTTGCAAACCAGGGGGGGTGGAAGTCCCAATATGGAGGTATAGGCCTTAGCAATCTGGCCCAGTTAAGCATGGCCCTTCTGACTTTTTGCATGACACGTGTGGCGACGTTGACTAGGGTATAGCGTGTTCTTTGAATCCACGCCTTTGATCTGGTTCTAACGTGCACATGGATGGATAGATAATGAGGATGTATGGTGTGCCACAATGCTGAGCCTGCATAGAATGATAGTTAGGAAAATAATATTGCAAAGGGGTGGGGACCTGGGGCTCGAACCCAAGTCCTAAGGGTTGCCAACGCGTTTGCCTGCCAATCGTGCCATTTGAACTCTTTGTATGTTTAATAAACAACGAACATAATAAAAACAAAACAAAGGTTAGTGCTTCAAAAACGCGCGCAATTCAAAAGAACCAATAGCTGCCGGCCACGAGGTCTTCTTCTTCGTTCCTGAAAATATCAAAACAATGGCCACGGTTTCATACGCGTTCTCTTAGGCAGGCTATGAGAAAATAGCGATTAGCGCTATAGGGTCAATAAATTTGGCGCGATGGGTGCTTCTTCTTCGTCCACATGCGTTGAACTCAATGATCTTGGTCTCAGCCTCTAATTTTGCCTTATTGCAAAAGCCCTATTTTAACATTCTGCAAACCCTAAATGTCAAACATGGTGAAATCGCGTTGAGAGCATAAAAACACAATTAAATGGTACAGTTAGCATCAGAACTTCATCAGGAATGTGAATCAATGAATAATATGTCATGAAGATGCATAAATTTTAAAACACGATCACAAATTTTTCACAAGGTATTCCAGGTTCTGTATACCAATTCCTTGCGTCTGGATTGTTGTTTTTGATTGGAATGTGATCAGTGATCTCCAAGGAAGCTATTGAAACAAGTCTTGTGCTTTGAATCGACCTCAAAAGTGCTTTTCAGTTTTGAGTTTTTAAGGAATTTTTCCAAGTTTTCAATGGCCTTTCTTGCGCAGCTTTGTGTGTATTAGCATTAGGTTTTCACTCAGGCTTATGTACTGAATAGATTAGGTTAACAAAACTCAATCAAATCCAATGCAATAATGGTTTTAGGAAATTTGATTTTAAGGATCTTTTTCATATCTTTTTTCATGTGTTCTTTGTTCTCAATCATGCCAATCACTCTAAATCTTTCCTAATTTGCATATGCACGAAATATTGATGGCAAAACATGCATGAAAAGATTTATTAGGTCAAGTTATATATTTTCCATATATTTAAATGATTTAAATGAATTAATATAAATAATAATTCAAATAAATAGATAAAAAATGAGAAAATACTTCCCTTTGGGCCAAGTGGTCGTGCATATGTCATGGATGATGAATCATGGAAGAAAAATGGGCCCATTAGCAATTTTAGACCATTTGAATCAATGTTGACTTTTCAAAATATCCAAAAATTTCCCAACTTCCACAAGGCATAACTTGCTCAATTTTTAATCTTTTCTCATGTTCTTGGACATTTTGGAAAGGTCTTTGAGTCCTCTAACCAACGTCTTTGGTCCCATGTCATTTTGATTTACCAATCTCAAATTATGGCCTTTGACTTAAAGTCCCTTTTTGTTGACTTTTGAAAATGACCTATAATGTTGAAATTGATAACTTTTTGTGAGAGCATTTCTTGGACTTGAAGTATGAAGATGAGTTGTAGGAAATGTCTTTCTCTTCAAAATGAGCTTTGGATGGGATTTTTCTGATAATCCATTTGAAAGTTATGCCCTGGTCAATTTCAGTTGACTTTTTCAGCTGTCCAAATAAGGAAACTTTTGCATCTTGATGATTTCTGAGCCAAATTTTGAGAATCATGATCAAGCATTGATCAAATGATGTTTGTGGCTTCAAAATGATATGTTGATCAAAAATTTGAACTTTTGACGGCCAAATGACCATTTTGCCCCTACAGTTGACTGTAGTGCAATTAGGGTTTTGACTGTGCAATTTTGAGCTGAATGTCTTGAAACTTGATATGAGGATGCTTGACCATATTTGTAGGCATATGAGACTTGATTGGGCCCTTGAAAACTTCATTTTCTTGATCAGACTCAAAACCCTAGTTTTGACTGTATGGGAGACCCTTGCACTGTGCCACCCTTGGGGAATTTTGCAGCTTGGCTTGGCAATTTCTTGAAGAATATGGGAGGGAAAATTTTGGGGTACAACAGTAGTTCTTTTCCTCTTTTCCTTTAGACAGTGATATCCTACTATTAGTGAGTAGGTAGCCCTATCTTTGGATGTTGAGGGACAATCGAAGGGACGTTACAGTCACGAAGGTAATTATGGAGATGCTTTAGCGATTATGTTTTAAGGGACTAGATCATTTACCAAGAAGGCAACACTGTAGGGTCATCGAGGGACTATGATCCTTTTGATTTTTGCGGGTCTTTGCTAAAGCATTCCTACCTCATGACTTTTTTTAAAGGCAACCAAAGTGGGCATACCTTAGAGGTTCTTGTGTGCAAGTGTGTTGTGTTTCAGTTATTTATCTTTAAACATTTAGGTGTTTTACTGTTTATTTTAAGATCTTGTCATGCAATCCTAGTCATCTAAGCAGTTAATATATGTACAGGAATTTAAAATGGAGAAATCGTAAATCTTATACTATTACACGACTTCAGGGAAGTTACATAAAAAATGCAAGAAACTAAAAGTGAGGAATTTTAAATCTAAAGCTATTACAATTGTGAGCAGTTACAATAAAATGCGTGCGAATTGAAAATAACGTCTAAAAATCCTAAGAATAAATTTTTTTTGTTGTTTTATTTTATTTTTGGGAAAATGTTAAGATAATTAGATGATTAATTAATAAAATTAATTTAATAGAAAAAACTATCCTAATGTTTTTTGTGATTTTTTTTTCAATATTAATAAAAAAAGCAAGAAAATAAAAGAAACAAGCAAAAAACCAAAAAATAAGAAAATGGAAAGAGGCTCTTTCAATCCAGAGGGGACAGTCTTTTGATCCTGGGCCAGGTATGATTCTTCGATCCTGGGCCAGGTATGGTTCTTCGACCCAGGGAAAAAAGTTCTTCTTCGATCCAGGGAAGGAACCGTCTTTTGATCCTCGGCAAGGTATGGTTCTTCGACCCAGGGGAAATGGTCCTCTTCGATCTAGGGAAGGGAGTTATTCCTTTCGATCTGGGGGAGGAATGGTTTTTCGATCTAAACCTGCAAGACAAACATTAACAACAAACATGACCTGGATGTCTAACCCAGGACCTTCGATCCTGCATACATTAATTTATTTGGGCCAGACCTGTAGTGTTAGAGACAAAAGAAAACCAAAGTGGACTTGGTGTCGAAACCAGGCCCTCAGTTTTGAAACCAAATCGAACAGAGCCACCTCATATCCTATGCGGGAATCGAGCACTGAATAAACACTAATGTATATGAAATTATAAATAAAGGTTTGAAAGTTTACCAACAATAGGGTGCTTCGACTTGGCATCTTTGGGGCCTGGATTGATGTTGTTAAGTGCTTCACTTTGACACTCCTGGGTGTGGACTCTTGAATGTCTCTGGATTAAGGAACTGGTCTTCGTTTGGGCTGAAGGTGCCTGTAAAAAGGTGTTTCAATTTGAAATATGACAGCGTGATTTTTTCGTGTGCAAAAGTATATGTGTTTGTTCTCTCCTTCGTTTTCTCCTTTCGTTTTTCTCTCTCCTTCTCCTCCTCCTTTTTTTAATGTGTCCTTGGCCTCATACTTATAGGAGTGTGAGGGGACAAGAGAAATAAATTTGGTAATGGTCATTTGAATGCCATGAATGTAAAACGTAACCTTGGCCAAAGTTAAGGGATCTTGTCCCTTTTTGAATTTGAATGATATGTAACTGGCCTTTGAATACCCTCCAGCACTTCTCTTCAATTGGCTTTCTGAATGCATCTTTGAATGGGCCTTGTTACTTCCTTCGGACGACTTTCTGAATGCATATTCGAATGGACTTTTGAATTCATCTTCGAATGGAACCTTATGAAACTCCTTCGAATGGATCTGATGAAGCTCCTTCGAATGGATCTTATTGAAATTCCAATTGAAGGGCCCTTTTAAAATGCCAATAGAAAGGCCTCGTTAACAGGTCAGTCGAAAGGCCTTGTTAATAGATCAATTGAAAGACCTTTGTCTCTGTCAATTGAAGTGCGCTATGTGGATGCCAATCGAAATACATTTTGGGGATTCCAATCGAAAGGCATTTTGGAGTGGCCAATTGAAAGGTACTTCTGAGTGGCCAATCGAAAGGCACTTCAGAAAGGCCAATCGAAAGGCACTCTGGAGTGGCCAATCGAAAGGCACTCTGGAGTGGCCAATCGAAAGGCACTTTAGAGAGGCCAATCGAAAGGCACTTTGTCCAATTTAAAAAGTTGTTGTTTTTATTCAAACAAGTGTTTGTAACCACCCATGTAAGAGAAGATCTTGTAAAAAATGAGAGGGAAAATTTTGGGGTACAACAGTTTCCCCTGTTCAATCTTCGTAAACCCGAGGATGTAGATTGGCTTATCTGCCTTTCGTGATCTGAAGGTGGAAGATGATTGAACACTAGAGTTCCCAGAAATTTGCACTCGTCTGAAGTGATACTGTTGGTGAATAATATCGAGAATGGGCTTACAAATCCCATTTGGAAAAGGTGACAAAATACTATCAGAGATGGGCTTAAAGATGCCACTCACGGAACATGACGGAGAGTCGTCAAAGATGGGCTTAAAGATGCCATCCAAATGAATGTTGATTTCATGGGATATTCCTTTGCGGGGATTCATGTTCCTACTGTCTGTGGAGGAGTCCATTGGGGAATGTATTTCAGGGGAATAGACTCTAGGAGCTTCAGTTGTCCATTACTCTACTGTGGAGTTATCTCTTGCTGAAGAGGTTGAAGCGAACTGCTATCCGGTCAGGATGCAAGCTTTGTAGTGACTTGTTAAGGATGATAAAGTTGACTGCTATCTAGTCGTATTCCAGGCTTCACAATGACTTATTGAGGAAAGGAGATTAAACTATTATCTGGTCGTGTCCAGGCTTCAGTGATTTCAAGAAATTAAGTTGTTATCTGGTTGGATCCAGGCTTCAACTTGAATCTGAGGTGTATTGTTATCTGGTTGTATCAAGGCTTCGTTAATTTGAAGAATTTAAGCTGTTATCTGGTCGGATCCAGGTTTCAACTTGAATCTGAGGTGTATCGTTATCTGGTCGAATCAGAGCTTCAGTAATTTGAAGAAATTAACCTGTTATCTGGTCGGATCCAGGCTTCAACTTGAATCTGAGGTGTACCGTTATCTGGTCGTATCCAGGCTTCCGTAATTTGAAGAAATTAAGTTGTTATCTGGTCGGGTCCAGGCTTGAACTTGAATCTGAGGTGTACCGTTATCTAGTCGTATCCAGGGTTCGGTAATTTGAAGAAATTAAGTTGTTATCTGGTCGGGTCTATTGTACCCCAATTTTCCCCCCTAAGATCCCTTCATCATACCATGTTGATTCACTCACAACAAGATCACACTAGGATTCTTGGTTCCCCTCCCTACATTTAGTTTTGCCCTTTTTGAGGGATTACCAAGAACCTTGACTTATGTTCCTTCTGTGATCATGAATATTGTTTTGTTTTCTTCATTTAACTAATAAAATGCAATGTTGGTTTGTCTTGCTTGTTATCCATGTAGGTGAAGGCAATGAGATTTAACAAGCTACCCCATGGGTTCATGAGTTTATTTCCATGCCCTAGTCAATATAGCTTGAGAAGTTCAAACCTCACCATTGGATTGGTTTTGGGAGAATTGGCATGGCAAGGTTTCTTTGGTTCATCACATTTCAAGGTTATTAGATTTGACTCAAAAGTGCAAGGGGATGATTGGAGAAGTTATCATGTTTGGACAAGGCGTTGTTCCTATTGGTCACAAGAGCATATTTCTATCAAATTTCAAGATATAAAATTGGTTTTGGTGGCTATGAGTCCTCATTATCATCCTCAACAACTTATATTCACAAAGCAAGAATATTGGTACAAGAAGTTTGTTCAAACTTGTCAAAGTTCATCAAAGCATTTTCTTGATTTAGGAGCTAGGGTTTTGAACTTCAAAGGAGTACATCTTGCTCACCTTTTGGTATTTTTGAGTGATTCCAAATATATCCTCCTCTTCAAAGGGTTATCAACAAATCACTTCAAAAGTTCCAAGGAGTTTTCATGTGGAAGGAACTTGGTGAAGAAGAAAGATTACAAGTCATCCAGATGAATCCACAATTTTACATGAGTGACTTCAAATGGTCCTAAATTGGTCAATTTTTATCACCTTTAGTCCACTCTTTTTCCATAATTATCTTGAAGATGTGAATTTTATGCCTTCTTTTATGTGCAAAGTGGGAAAATGGATGGAAGTTGCCTTAAAGATGCAAAAGATTATAGGTCATTTCATGATTTGTTGCCAACTTCAACAAGTCATAACTTGCTCAAATTTTGGAGATTTTTCATGATTCAAGTTTCAAAGTGTCATTCAAGAGGTCTACTTCATTCCATCTTTTTTAGTTAAGAGAAAATTCCAAGTGGAATGCCATGTTTGGATGCAAGACATTATAGGTCATTTTTGAAGAAGAATGCAAAATATTTCTAAGTATGGAAAGTCAACCTTTTTTCTTCAACTTTGACTCAATACAACTTTGATCTCAAGAATCCATTTAACTCCATTCTTTTTCCATTGCAAAGCTTGTAACCTCATCTTTCTAAAGCATCAAGAATCATGCCCTAAGACCCCTTGAGTTGAAAATGCCATTGGTCAGAAGTTAGCACTTTGAAATTGAATTTCTCACCAAGTCAGAATTTTGAAATCAATAATGTGGCCTCTAATCACAAGTTTTCCATGCGTTTTTTCCTCTAAACATGTTTAGTGAAGTTCTAGATTTGTTTAGCGCATCAAAACGCAAGAATTGGATGAGTTTTGGTGAAGTTTGTATCACACTTCACTCGTGCATCAGGTGTGCACGATTTCCCTCCAAAACACATCAATCACACTTCCTTTTGATCCCATTCGCTTCTCCTATAAATACATGAAATATCCCATTCAATTTCTCAAGCTTGGATATCCAGAATCACCCTGCCAAACATGCTCCGTAACTCAATTTTCTGTAACTTCAAAATCCATTCTCGACCCTTTTTCAATCAAATTTTTCCATCAATTCACCTTCATTGATCTTCCCTGAAGCTAACCATATAATTACATTCAAGAATCGTGCCCTATACTGCTCCATAGAAGTCAAGTTTTAGAGCTCTACAACTCAACTTCAATAGGTAGATTCCTTCATCAATTCTTCTAAACTCTGATATCATTGTGTTGCTCTCATTACCCTGGTTCTAGTCGCAACACTTACCTTTTACTGGAAACACGTTTTGACCATGAAATTTCAAGTCCCTTTTTAAAACTTTCCTTCCAAATTCCTTGAGCTACAGTTTATATAAATTTGGCGCGAGGGTGTGGTTGTCTTCGTCTTGAAGAGACGAAGCGAATGGCATAGGTCTGAGCTTCTGATTTTACAGTTTGATAGACCTGTAATTCGTGATGGTTGGAGGTTAAAGATGACCAACGTGTCATCTTCTAACCAATGAAGGCGCGCCATCTTAATTTTTCAAATTCAGATTTAATTAATGATTTTGTACAATATTCACTAATGACCATGATATGCACAGTGTGCCAGATCCCTTGGATTTGATTACTAACGCGTTTTGACTTTCATCCAATGGTCCACATATTTTACTTTTCTTTTCTTTTTCTGATTTTTATATTTTAATTGTTTTAAATTTCAAAAAATCATAGAAAATTCATTTTTAGTCCAAAAAATATGAAAAAATTATGAAAAATATTTTTGATTATTCTCTTTCTGATTTTTATTTTTTTACAATTTAATTTTGTGTTTTGGTATTTTTTACAAATTTTACACTTATTTAATTTGTTTTAAATGTTTAAAAATACTTTTATACATTTTTAAATTCTGAAAAAATTATGGAATGATTCAATGATATTGTGACAAATATTGGTGACCTTATTTTATTTTTGTTTCCGACTTTACTATTTTTCACAATTTTTTTGTTTATTTTACCCATTTATTTTAATTTTAAAAATAGTTTTTGACTTTAAAAAATTACCAAAAAAATTGTAAAATTACTTGAGCCTTTTTCTGATTTATCTATGGTCTTACTTTTCATTTCTTGATTAATTTGAACATAGTTGATATTTTTCTCATTATTTTCTATTTTTAAAACATTTAAAAAAATCCTTTTTTGTGTATATTAAATGTGATATTATTTTTGTGATTATTTTCTGGCTGATCTTGGGTTAGATTTTGGATCATGAACTTTATTAACATCATTGGATCCATGGTATTGAGTTTAACTCCACAAAAATAGATGAATGATTTGAATAATAGTTTGATTAAAATTTAAGTCAAATGTGGTTTGTATATTTTTCTCATCCCTCTTCATCTCATCCCTTTCTTATTGCACTAGATGTTATTGGAGCATAATCTCTATATCATGTCTCAAAACAAATGGTGCATAGATTGCTATTGACCGGCCTCAAAATAGGTGCGACTTCTATATAAGTCCACTTACGGTTGCTTAACATAGCGCTAAATTTTGTCCCAATTCGAATAAATGATCATTCATGGCCCAAACTTATGATTGCAAGCCCAAGTATGTTAATTTGATCTCTTTGATCCAATAACCTTGAGATTCATTGTGTGGAGGCTTTGGTTCTACCAATTCTCTAATGAATCTACAACACCTTTGGTCAATGCGGATCACTTAAACATCGTTGATCATTAAATGGTACTTATGAGAATTCCAAATGGATGATATACTTGACAAAAAGCAAATGCAACTTGTTGTGTGGAGGCTTTGGTTCTACCAATACTCTAATGAGTTCCAAATGCAAGCTTCAAGATGGTCATCCAACTAACCACTAATTATTGACTTGTTTACCTTATACTTTTATTTTATTTTTATGCTTTATGTATTATTTACTTTTAGCATTTACATTTCATGCCATTTTCATCTTTGCTCATTTGAGCATTTATTTTCTTGTCATTTTTACTTTGCTCACTTGAGCTTTTCTTTTCCTTTCTTAAGATACTTAATAATCAACATAAACCCTAAAGAATCTTTAATGGTGCTTGGACTATTTGGTTGCTATCCTTGGCATTATGGAGCATGGGACTTTTCTTGGACTTAGGATTAGAAACCTTGACCTATCTTGGAGATCTTATCTGATTATTTTGTCTGGAGTTCTTGAGGTTTACCTCAAGACATTGGGTTGCTTGTTTGTTTTTGTGTGCAGGTTTTTGTGATTACATCCTTTGTTTATAATCTGGAATTCATCCGTATACAACCGTTACTCAGCCCAATTTTTTGTGAAGACTTAATACACTTGAAGTTTGGTTCTCTCAAGAGGTCTAGTATTTCTTTGCTTGATTGGTTTCAATCCAAGGAATGGGAAATCTATCTTGGCTCATAATGTCAAGTATTGGTTTCTTGTTGGTTAGATGGTTCTTATCCCTAGCTTTTACCTTATGCTTTAGGATAATCCCTTCTTCTCCTCCCATTTTATTTAATTTCAAAAATCTTCTTTCCCTTTTTGAAAACTCTTCTTGTTTTTGAACTTGAACCACTTTCATAATAAACTTGGACTTATGTCCATGCATTTTCAAAACATTTTTCATAAATAAATTCCAATAAACTTAATAATTCCTTGACATTTTTGTGAGAAGACTAAAAGTTAATCAATCTCATTTCAAACCATTTTGCCACTTTGGCTTTTATCTTTAAACTTTTCTCAAAAAAGGTTGAACTCTTGTCAATCCTTGTAGTGATGCAAACAGCTATACTTCTACAATATTTAGTAAAGAGAGATATTTTCCACTTGGGTGTTGAGTGAGGCATTGTTGACTTTTAAATCCAAGCCATATCCTCCCCTTTGAGATGATGCAAATTCTCCTTTCTCATGATTGTGGGTAGTAGGTATGTTTTCCATACGGACAATGACAATGATGTTTCATCTCATAAAATTAACCAACGCATTTGTTTCTTAAATTTTTAAAAGAGGAACTACGCGTACCCTGATCCCCTATTGCATGAAAAGGTGGTACGTAGGCACTAAAGGTTCACAACCGCGGCGGGTGCAAAAATTATAAAAATAAATATATTTCTTTCCTCGCCTCCACCGTCCATTTTTTTTATCAATACAACATTTTTTATAGCCAAAATATACAGATTTTACAAAGAGGCTCCTGCGGAGTACCGTAGATGTTTAGGGTGCTAATACCTTCCCTTTGCATAACCAACCCACTTACCTTGAATATTTCCCCTTCTTTTTGGGTTATTCGTTCTTTTCACATTCCTTTGGAAACAATAAAGCGCGGTGGCGATTTTTATTTTGATTTGTATAAAGTCTAGTCAATTCAATGGCTTAGTCTTGAACATTTCTACCGCTACAGAAAAATGGCGACTTCACTGGGAAAAGATTGACCTCTTGTTGGTCCATCCCTAAGTGGGTTAAGCATATCTTTGTTTATATCTGTATATGTGTTATTACTGTTTTTTGTGTTATATGTTGTATATATGTTTGTCTGGATTTTCCTGGTTTTCAGGGTGCTTGGTGATTACTCATAAGTCCTATACCCGGAATTGGGAAAACTTTAAGATAGGACGGGCGGTATAGTCATGTTAACTTTGAGGGAGTAATCCCAAAAAAGGAGGCATGAAATCTCCCACTCAATGGAGGCCCCTTTGACTATAGTGTCGTTTATCGAGTAATCGGGAAGACGTACTGCTTTTGACCTGGGAGCCTGCTGAAATTGAGGACCGTAGAATATCAAACCCATCTTGGCCTTTTAGGTGTAGTGCGGAAGCTATGACGGAGTAATCCGGAAATACTTGTCACGCGATACTATGCTCGGACGAGTCTTTCTTGAGAATATTACTATTTACTGAGTTAATCGAGAAGTTGGTAATATCCGAAGGAAGGATATATAATTTGGGAACCTCTAGAACCTTGTTCAGCAGGTGATAACTTTTTAGACCAATAACTTATGGGTAGTACCTTCGACCTCATGCTCGTGACGTTGAACCTATGAACCCTATATGCATGATCTTGTGTGTGATTGTTGCATCATGCATCCATGCACTCATAAGCATCTTTTGAAGAAACCATATTTCAAGGAATTTAAAGGTTGACTATTTGTGAATATCTCAGGTACTTTTTTACCACGGATTCTGGAAAGAGAAAGACCGAAAAATACAGTTTCAAGGATCCCAAGATAGATGAGTTGGTCAGTCTAATTCCTGAGGTCGAGTGTTCTGCAGACTTTCGGAAGAAGTATGGGTCCATTATTCCTATCATGAAGCTGAAGATGAAGGAGGGTATTCTCTCGACCATGGTCCAGTTCTATGATCCGATGTATCATTGCTTTACTTTTCCCAACTATTAGTTGATGCCTACACTGGAGGAGTATTCTTATCTATTGGATTTACCTGTTATCGATTATGTTCCTTTTACTGGTTTGGAGGGTGAGCCAAAACCACATGAGATTGCTGCTTTGATTCACCTGGGGATGTATGAGGTGGAAGCCCATATGACTACCAAAGGATGGATTAGAGGATTACCAACTCAGTTCTTATTGGGGAAAGCTCGTTACTTTTCCAGAATGAAGAGTACAGTTGCTTTTGAGGCCATCTTTGCTCTACTTGCTTACGGGTTGTTCTTATTTCCTAATGTGGACAAGTTTGTCGACATTAATGCTATTAGGATTTTCATGATTGGAAACCCAGTTCCTACATTATTGGGTGATGTTTATTACTCTATTCATCTTCGGAATTCTTATCATGGGGGGATGATTATCTGTTACACGCCTCTGTTGTACTGGTGGTTTATCTCTCATATGCCTCAGTCTGATGCTTTTTGGGATATCAAGAAGGAACCTCGTTGGACTCCTAAGATCATGGCATTTACTGACTCAGACATTGATTGGCATCATCGAGCTTACCAGGATGTACAGATTATTGACAGTTGTGGTAGTTTCCCCAATGTACCTCTTCTTGGTACAAAGGGAGGAATTAACTATAACTCTATTCTTGCACGGTGATAGCTTGGTTATCCGATGAGGGATAAACCGAATAGTATTCATTTGAGTAGTTTCTTTCTTAAGGAAGGAGAAGACCATAGGGAAGCTAGGGAGCATATTGTGAAGGCCTGGCGTCACATTCATAAGAAGAGTAGGAAGGATTTGGGACCTAAGGGTGTTGTTTCTTTGGAGCCATATCTTCAATGGAACCGATCGAGATACATTCAGTTAAAGATGTCGTATACTCAGGAGACACCCATGCCTGATATATTTATGTAGACGACTCCTCCCTTATTAGATGATCTAGAAGAGCTGCAACTTGCTTTGGTTAGGATGCAACAAGAAAAGGATGCTTGGAAGAACAAGTTCCAAAGTTTAGAGAGTTCCTACAGAGCAGACCTGAAGGAGAAAGATGACTTGATTGAGATCCTTGAGAGTCGAGCGGTAGAGTCTATGGAGAGGTAAGGGGATTTATTTTCTCCTAAGCCTCAATCAGGTTCTGATCACTCACTTCCTGATTCAGATGATTGGAAGAAGGTTTCCACCAGATATGTGGAAGAAAACCAGAGGTTGAAGGCTCAGATTGCCAGGCTCACGGGGAAGCGACAGCGTATAGAGTGATCTCCATCAGTTCTATTTCTCGGGGTTTCAAATTTTATTTTCATCTTGTACTTGGGATCATTGAAACTTGTAATCCATTTTGGAGTTATTATAATAAAAAAATTTCATTATTTCAAAAGCGTTGTTACTTTGATGTTTGCAATATGTTTATAAATCTATAAATCCCTCGAAATATTAAATAACAAAGTAAAAATAATCATGTGCATTGCATATCATGCATCATATTACACATATTTCTTGCATTTGTTATGCACATCCAGGTGTCTTACCAAGCTTCTTTACTTCAATAGCAAGCTGACTCATCACTACAACACTTGGGCTAATTTCAAAAAGAAGATGGACAACTTAGAATAAGAGAATCGCGAGCTGCGCGAAGAAGTTTCTGCTTTGAAGGCTGGCATGGCCAATATAGCTACTCTGATGGAAGCTCTGGTGGCTGTTCAGAATCAGCCACCGAGTGTTCAACCTTAACCAACGAGGGCAACTACTGAAGCTCTGAATGTTCCTGTATCTGCTACTCCGGTTGTTGTTCAGAATCACATGCCTCAAGGTTATCCATGGGGAATGCTAGAGAATTTCGCATCTGAAGGTTTCAATCTTGGTCCTCAAGATACTCCAGTGGTTCAGACTATTGTTACTCCAGCACCTCCGGTGGTGCATGCTGTTCCTGCTGCACCTCCTTCGGTGAATATGGTTCTGTTTGTTAATGATGATGTGTGTCGTCATTTCCCTCCACCGAGTGAAGACTTGGGTCTTTATGACAGACTGGGTGATTTTCAAGAGCAGTTTGACAAGATGCAAAGAGAGATGAAGGCCCTTAGGGGAAAAGAGCTATTTGGGCAGAATGTGAATGAGCTATGTTTGGTCTCAAACGTTAAGATACCTGCTAAGTTCAAGGTCCCAGAATTTGAGAAGTATAAGGGCAACACTTACCCTCGTGCTCATATGGTGATGTACGTAAGGAGGATGTCTACCCATACTGATGATCAGCATCTGATGATTCACTTTTTTCAGGATAGTTTGACTGGTGTTGCGTTGAAGTGGTATATGAGTTTGGACAACGCCATTATCCATACTTTTAATGATTTGGGAGAAGCATTCATCAAACAATACAAGTACAACATGGACATGGCACCTGACCGTGACCAACTTAGGGCCATGGTTCAGAAAGACAGTGAATCGTCCAAAGAGTATGCACAGAGATGGCGTGAGGTAGCTGCCCAAGTGATTCCTCCCATGGAAGAGAAGGAGATGACTAAGATTTTCTTGAAAACACTGGGTGCTTTCTACTACGAGAGGATGGTAGCAAGTGCGCCAAGTGACTTTACTGAGATGGTAGGAATGGGTATCTGCTTAGAAGAGGCCGTAAGAGAAGGTCGTTTGACGAAGAGTGAAGGATCCGGAGGTATAAAGAAGCCATATTATGGGTTTACCAAGAAGAAAGAAGGAGATGCAAATGTTGTTATACAAGAGAGGAGGGTAAACACTCCTAGAAGGAATTATCAGCGTCATCAGCAAGTCGCCTCAGTTACTCCTGTTATGAATATCGCTCCAACTACCGTTGCTTATCAGAGATCGTCCCAACAGGGGAATCAAGGGTATAATAAGAGAAGGGAGAGTTATGACCCTATTCCCATGAGCTATACAGAGCTATGACCAGCATTGATTCAGAAGAAGTTGGTCCAGACACGACCACCTCCCGCCGTACCATCACCATTGCCTTCGTATTACAAGGCAGACCAAACATGTGCTTTTCATTAAGGAGCACCAGGGCATAATGGTTAGAATTGTTATCCTTTGAAGACTGAGGTGTAGAAATTGGTAAAGTCCGGTGTTCTATCTTTCAAGGACGTGGGACCTAATGTGAAAGATAACCCTCTACCCAAGCACGTGGGAGTAAATGCTGTGAATATTGTGGCCGGTTATCCAGGAGTCTACTGGATTTTTGATATTAATCAGGTTAGAGGATATTTGATGAAAATGCATGCAGACCTCTGTGGATTTAGCTACTATACGCATGACCATTCTGGTTGTGCTATTTGCAGTATAAACATACATGGTTGCGAGAAGATAAAGGCAGATTTACAGGAGATGATGGATGAGGGCCTCATCCACATAATCAGGCCTAGGGAAGAGTATGAAGAGGAAGTGAACATGGTTTCTGGATGTCCTGGTGAATTCATAATTTTTGATGTGGAGGATATGAATGAGGATCTCGTGCAGTTGCATGCTACCTTCTGCCATACAACTGGTCAGGTGGGACACCAATATGGATCTTGCCTAGTTTGCTGTCGAGATCCCCGAGGATGTTCAATCGTGAAGAAGGGTGTTCAATTATTTTTAGACAATGGAACTATCAAGATTACAGGTCAGAGGGATGATTATCATGAGGTTGATATGGTTGAGGTTTGTTTAACGGAAGAAGAGTCAGATGAAGAGTATGCCTCTGCAGATGAGTATTTCTCCAAAGACGAAGATTTGTTTTCCAGAAATGACTTATTGATGACTAATTGTATTGAAGAAGGGGTAAACATCATCGTGCCTTGTTTTGGTGCACCCG
This sequence comes from Vicia faba, assembly GCA_948472305.1. Classification (NCBI taxonomy): domain Eukaryota; kingdom Viridiplantae; phylum Streptophyta; class Magnoliopsida; order Fabales; family Fabaceae; genus Vicia; species Vicia faba. The sequence continues at coordinate 1,276,264,091 of OX451740.1, read as the reverse complement.
CCCATTTTGAAGTGGAGTATCATAGCAAGCCAGCTATTACCCCATTGGTGATTACTTTACCAGGTCCTATCCCCTACAAATCAGATAAGGTTATGCCTTATAAATACAACGCTACAATCTTAGAAGATGTAGTGGAAGTTCCTATCCAGCCAATGCCTGATATTGGAAATATAGATGAAAATAGCAGGGTGACCCGTAGCGGTCGTGTGTTTGTGTCGGTTGTTCGGAGAGATGTTGCTACTGGAAAGAAAATTGCTGAGAATGATGAACCTAAGAAGGCTACAGGAGAGACTAGTGGAGCTACATTAGAGAAATAAGTGGATGATATTTTAAAGATAATTAAGATGAGCGACTACATAATTGTAGATCAGCTACTGCAGACTCCTTCAAAAATATCTATCTTAACTTTATTGGTGAACTCCTCTTCTCATAGAGAATCCTTGATGAGGGTACTGGACCAATCTTCTGTGGAGATTGATATGCCAATAGATCAATTCAGCAGCGTAATAGGAAACATTACGTCATGTAATAACTTGAGTTTCTGCGATGATGAATTGCCAGATGAAGGGAGGAATCAAAACCTGTCCCTCCACATCTCTATGAACTGCAAGAATAATTCACTATCCAATATGCTAATTGATAATGGATCTGCGTTGAATGTTATACCAAGGAGTACTCTCATGAAGTTGAAATATCAAGGAACGCCTATGCACCCGGGTGGCATCATTGTGAAGGCGTTTGATGGGTCAAGGAAATCTGTCATCGGTGAAGTGGACTTACCTATCCATATAGGACCATATTTGTTCCAGATAACCTTCTAGGTCATGAACATCATTCCCGCTTATAGTTGTCTGCTAGGACGGTCGTGGATACATGAAGAAGGGGCTGTCACTTCAACTACACATCAGAAGCTAAAGTTTGTGCGTGAAGGGAAGGTAGTGATCATAAATGGGGAGCAGGCATTGTTGATATCACATTTATCCTCTTTCAGCATTGTAAAAGCGGATGAAGCTGCTGTTGGAACCCAGTTCCAAGCCTTATCCATTGACAACATAAGGAGAAATGAGAACTCCATGGTCTCGCTAAAGGATGCGCAGCAGGTTGTGCGTAAGGGTCATAATGAAGTCTGAGGACGAATTGTGGATCCACCCATGAATAAGAACATAATTGGCTTGGGGTTCTCTTTGAAGAATATCAAAGGCGAAAGTTTGAAGTCAAAGTCTACTATGAGCAACTATCATAATGTTTTTCGCAGCGGAGGTTACCTTCATCTAACTGATTCTGGAGTTAATGTTGTTGAGGAGGATGAAGCAGAGCAGGAAATGCCGAATTATGTGACGCACGGTGTTGTATCCCAAAATTTGCCCTTCCATATTCTTCAAGATTTGGCAAGATCATGGTTCAAAATCTCTCAAGGGTTGCACAGTCCAATTGCCTCCTAACACAGTCAAAATTAGGGTTTTGGTTCTTGCAAAGAAATGAGGTTCTCAAGGGTCCAATCAAGTTCCATATGCCTATATACATTGTCAAGCATCCATATGTCAAGTTTCAAGACTCACATCATCAAGTTGCATAGTCAAAAACCCTAATTGCTCCACAGTCAACTCCAGGGGTAAAATGGTCATTTGACAGTCAAAAGTCAAAAAATTTGGTAAACATCTTATTTTGAAGCCACAATCATCATTTGATCAATTCTTGATCATGATTCCACAAGCATGGCTCAAAAAGTCTCAAGATGCAAAAGTTTCTATTTTTGGACAGCTGAAAAGTCAACTGCAAATTGACCAGGGCATAACTTCTTCATGGTTTATCAGAAAAATCCCATCCAATGCTCATTTTGAAGGGGATGACATTTCCTACAACTCATATTCACGCTCCAAGTCCAAGAAATTCTCTCACAAAAAGTTATCAATTTCAACATTATAGGTCATTTTCAAAAGTCAACAAAAAGGCACTTTAAGTCAAAGACCATAACTTGCGATTGGTAAATCAAAATGACATGGGACCAAAGGCATTGGTCAGGGGACTTCAAGACCTTTCCAAAATGTCCAAGAACATGTTCATAGCTTCAAAATTGAGCAAGATATGCATTGGAGAAATTGGGAAATTTTTGGGAACTTTCAAAAGTCAACTTTGCCTAAAACACTTCATTTTTGCCAATGGGCCTCAAATTATTTCTTTAATCTTTACCCAAAGCCTATGCACGACCCATTGAGCTCAAAATAATTTATTTTCTTATTTTTAATTAATTAATTGAATTTATATTAATATTAATTCATTTAATTGGTTTTAATTATAGGAAAATTAAAAAGATATGTTTTTGGATCTTTTGGTGAAGCAAATCAAATCAGGGCAAGCTGGCAAACTCATTTCTCAATCAAAAAAGGGAAGATCATCCATATTTGGCAAGGTTTTCATTGAAAAACATTGGAAATTATATGATGGAAAATCAAGGATTGAAAACATTATTGCAATGGATTCATGGGCCTTATTCTAACCTAAATTCATTCACATACATATGCTGAGTGAAACCCTAAAGCTACACACGAAAAATTGCTGCAAGAACATCATATGCAACATTGAAAAAAAAGTGAAAAAACTCAAAACTGTTTTCTAATTTACAATCTGATTCAAGGAAGTTTGTTGATTCTAATCCCTTGCTGAGAGTTTCCTGAACGTATTGCAAGCACTTTCCAACTCCATAGCTCAAGGAAACGGTAAAAGAAAGCCACAGTTTGATCAAATATTTTCATAATCGAAATCTAATTTCCATGCATCATTGACATGTTTTGTTTGTTGATTTGTATTGCTGACGCCTTCCTGAAGCTTTTGATATAGTTTAATTGTGCTAAAACTGCCTGAATCGAAATCCACCATGGATAAAATCTAGGGTTTAGAAGCTTGAAAATTAGGGCTTTCTTGTTGAGGAAAAATCAGGCCTTGAGACATATACCATTAAACTCAGAAACTCAAGACGAAGTGAATGGAATCCTCGCGCCTTTTTTATATTGTCTCTAATTCTAATCGCTATTTTTCACTGTTGAAGTTAGTGGGGGTTTAAAACCCCCGCTATTTGCTTACTTTTTGTTTCAGGAAACGAAGAAGAAGACGTGCGTGGCATCATGTAACTGGAAGATTCAAATCTGGCGCGCTTTATTTTGTTTTATACCATTATGATTGTTTTTCTTATATAATAATTATTATTCACTTATATTACAAACGCGTTTGAATGGTTCAGTGGTAAAGGCACAAGGGCAAGGAACGTTGGGACCTGGGTTCGATTCCCATGTCCCCCATATAATTGTTGATATTTTTTCTCAAACGTTCACGTGCAGCATTCGTTCAATGGTCCATCATGCACCCTCACGCGCTAGCTTGCCAAGTGGCCATGATGCCCAATCCAGTGGCCATAGAATGAAGTCCATGATGCACTCCAGTCAAACGGCACACACACAATCAGGAAAGTCAACCAGGCTTTGTCTTAATGGGCCTGAATTGCTTCACAAAAACCTCCACTTTGGGCCAGACACCCCTTTGGTTTGCATATTTAAATTTTATTTTCTTTTCTTTTTAATACTTTTAATTGTTTTAATTATAATTAATTCACCACAAATAATTTTTCCTAATAAAAATCAGAAACTCAAAAATGTTTTTTTAATTATTTATTAAATTTGCCATTAACATATTTTTGTAAATAACTAACTAACAATTAACTTAGTTTAATTTAGGTTTTAAATTTTAATCTTTTTCTTAATAAATAAAATTGTATAGAATTAGGTTTTGACTTTTCATTATTTTTATCATTATTGATTACTATTATTATTTTTGTAAATAACATGTAAATTAATTAATTAGCTTAAATTAGGTTAATTTTAATATTTTCATTAATAATTAAAATAAACATAGAACTAGGGTTTTTCTTTAATTCTTTTTCTTATTTTCATTAAATACAAAAAAACATAAAAACACACTTTCTTTTCTTTAATTAAATAATTAATTAGGTTTTAATTTAATTTAATTTCAAGCAAAGGGTCCAACACCCTCGGACGTCCAGTTTAATTTATTCGCGCACTATTTTTATTTCTTTTGGTTATTATGTAACTGTTCAAGGATGTAATAGTAATTAGGTTTATTATTTTTTACTTTCCGCATCTTTATCAAAAACGGCTCTTTGTATTTTGGCGATGTATAGACTCGCGCCTTGTAATATCGTAGCTTTTATCTTTCTGTATTTAATTTTCCGCACCCCTAACTGCTAAACTCGCATGAAAGAATGTATGATAACTAAAAACAACGCGTAGCTCACAATGCCATGATCAAAGATAAAACATAACATGTAAACAACACACAATGCACACACCACTTCTAGGGTACGCCTCACTCGTTGCCTTCGAAACGTGGTCGTCAAGTATAGGACGTTTTAGCGGTCGCTCTTATGTCTAAGATCCAGTCGCCTCGAAACGGTTGCCTCGGATAAAAGGATCTAGGACATTAGGGTTACTTCTAAGGTGTCCTACTGTTGCTTCGGTGACCACACTGTCCCTTAATCGAATTGACCCGAACACCTCCAACGGTGGTGCTACCTACCTCTCAATGGTAGGATGGCACTACCTTAAGGACTTTTACACAGCCTAATTCCTTAGGGTAGGTAGATGATTCATGGGTACTTGCTCTCTAAAAAACAAACAAAAATCTTTTCACACTGCCACTTTCAAAAGCTTTCAAAACAAATTTTTCAAACACTCTTGAGGACAGATACAAGAGTCATTCAGAAATCTTTCAAAGAAACTTTTTTCAAACCCACATACACCTAAAAAACAAATTTTTGAAAACATAAGAGCAAGTACCTAAGAGCCCGTGGATAACCACGGATAGAAAGGGTGCTAACACCTTCCCTTTCTATAAATCTACCTCCCGAACTGAGAAACGTTCTCATAAGGAATTTTGCTGTGCTTTTGTCCTTTCCATATTGGAGAAAATAAAAGACGGTGGCGACTCTTGCTTACCGTGACATACGCGATCCAGCTTTAAACAGTCAGTTCTATTTCCACCGATCACACACGGGGTCATGGTTCAGAACTGAGTCACCATTGATGTTCCCTCTTGCATACATGTTTCAAAGTAATTTGATTTGTTAATCTTTTTTTCTTGAAAAGCTTTCACTCTGCCCAAGGTGGAAGTATTAATGTTGTAAGGCTTATCTGTTTGTTGTGACTTTTAATATCATTAATAAAAGTTGTCTTTGCTTCCCGAATTATGTCTTAATTTTATGCTTTTTCTTGGGAAATGGTAATAAAAAAAAACCTTTCAAAATAAATAATAACTGAAATTCAATCTGCATAATCACTTGTTATATGTGTCAGTTTCTAAAAGCAATCATAAATCATATGTGCAGATTAACTAAAAAAACCGTTGAATACAATGACCCTGCACCCTCTCCCAACTTTGAATGTCCTGTGTTTGGGGCTGAAGAAGAAGATTATGATGAGATTCCATAAGAGGTCTCATGGTTGCTTGAGCACGAGGAAAATACTATTTAGCCATATAAAGAGCCTTTGGAAGTGATCAATTTAGGTTCAGAAGAAGATTCAAAGGAAGTCAAGATTGGAGCATCGTTGTATCCCGATGTAAAGAGAAAGTTGATTGAGTTGTTGAAGGAGTATGTGGATATCTTTGCTTGGTCTTACCAAGATATGCCTAGTCTAGATACAGATATTGTCGAGCATCGTTTGTTGTTGAAGCCAGAGTGTCCGCCAATTAAACAAAAGTTGAGAAGAACTCACCCAGATATAGCAGTAAAGATCAAAGAGGAGGTTCTAAAGCAGATTAATGCTGGTTTTTACGTGACGTCAGCGTATCCTCAATGGATTGCCAATATTGTCCCAGTACCAAAAAATACGGAAAAGTCTGCATGTGTGTAGATTACAGAGATCTAAATAAAGCTAGTCCAAAATATGATTTTCCATTTCCACATATCGACATGTTAGTGGATAGCACAGCCAAATTCAAAGTATTCTCGTTCATGGACGGATTTTCTGGGTATAATCATATAAGAATGGCTTCATAGGACATGGAAAAAACAACGTTTATCACACCCTGGGGAATATTCTGTTATAGAGTGATGCTTTTTAGGTTGAAGAACACTGGTGCAACGTACCAGAGGGCTATGACAACCCTATTCCATGATCTGATGCACAAGGAAATTGAAGTATATGTTGATGATATGATTGCCAAATCCCAGACTAAAAAAGGGCATATAGAAGATTTGTTAAAGTTGTTTCAGCGTTTAAGGAAGTATCGTCTCCACTTGAATCCAAATAAATGCACCTTCGATGTTTGATCGGGGAAGTTGTTGGGTTTCATTGTTATCCAGAAAGGAATTGAAGTTGACCCTGATAAAGTCAAAGCAATTCAAGAAATGCCAGCACCAAGAACTGAAAAGCAAGTCAGAGGTTTCCTCGGGCGTTTGAATTATATTTCCAGATTCATTTCCCACATGACTGCAACATGTGAACCGATCTTTAAGTTGTTAAAGAAAGATCAAGGTTGTGTATGGACGGATGACTGCCAAAGGGAATTTGAAAGTATTAAAAAATATCTGCTTGAACCTCCTATCTTTCTCCCTCCCGTAGAAGGAAGATCGTTGATTATGTATCTGACAGTGTTAGATAAATCCATGGGTTGTATTCTGGGACAACAGGATAAAACAGGGAAGAAGGAGTTCGCCATTTATTATCTCAGTAAAAAAAATTCACTGATTGTGAGTCGCGGTATTCCATTCTGGAAAAAACATGTTGTGCTTTGGCCTGGGTGGCAAAGCGTTTGCGGAAGTATATGTTGAATCACACCACTTGGTTGATCTCCAAAATGGATCCAATCAAGTACATTTTTTAAAAACCTGCTCTTACTGGGAGAATTTCCCGCTGGCAGATGTTGTTATCTGAATATGATATTGAATACCGCACTCAAAAAGCTATTAAAAGTAGTGTGTTGGCAGATTATCTTGCTCACCAACTAGTGGAGGATCACCAGTCTGCAGAATATGAATTCCCCGATGAGGATGTGATGTTCCTGAAAGTGAAGGATTGTGATGAATCATTACCTGAGGAAGGTCCTGACCCTGAATCTCGTTAGAGTATGATATTTGATGGAGTTGTGAATGTTTATGGTAAAGGAATTGGTGTTATGATTGTCACTCCTCATGGATCGCACATTCCTTTTACTGCAAGGTTAACATTTGATTGCACTAAGAATATGGCAGAATATGAGGCCTGTATCATGGGTCTCGAGGAAGCTATTGATATCATAATCAAAATTCTAGATATGTATGGTGATTCAGCTTTGGTGATAAATTAGATTAAAGGAGAATGGGATACTCGTCACACTGGCTTGATCCCTTACAAAGATTATGCTAGAATATTATTACCATTCTTCAATAAAGTTGATTTCCATCACATCCTTAGAGATGAAAATCAAATGGCGGATGCTCTGGAAACTCTGGCTTCTATGTACCAAGTGAATACTTGGAATGATATACCCCAAATTACAGTTCGACGACTGGAGAGGCCCGCTCATGTGTTTACAACAGAGGAAGTAGCAGACGGAAAACCATGGTATTATTATATCAAGCATTTTCTTCAGACTCAGGAATACCCGATTGATGCGTCGAAGAAAGATAGAAAAACATTGAGAAGATTGGCAGGCAGTTTCTTCCTCAGTGAAAATGTGTTATACAAGAGAAATTATGACATGGTCTTGCTCAGATGCGCGGATAGATACGAAGCAGAAATGTTGATGCATGAGATTCATGAATGTTCATTTGGCACTCATGCCAATGGACATTCAATGGCTAAAAAGATGCTAAGGGCAGGTTATTATTGGCTGACAATGGAATCTAACTGTTATAAATTTGCAAAGAAGTGCCATAAATGCCAGATTTACGTAGACAAGGTCTATGTGCCTCCGACACTCCTCAATGTGATTTCCTCCCCGTGGCCTTTCTCTATGTGGGGTATTGATATGATTGGGATGATAGAACCCAAAGCTTCGAATGGGCACCGTTTTATCTTGGTAGCAATTGATTACTTCACCAAATGGGTGGAGGCTGCTTCATATGCCAATGTTACTAAACAGGTGGTTGTACGTTTCATCAAGAATAATCTTATATACCGGTATGGTGTGCCGAGCAGAATCATCACTGACAATGGCTCGAATTTGAACAACAAGATGATGACAGAACTGTGTGAAGAATTTAAGATTATCCATCACAATTCATCTCCATACAGGCCAAAGATGGATGGGGCTGTTGAAGCTGCTAATAAGAATATCAAGAGAATTATCCAGAAAATGGTTATTACTTATAAGGATTGGCATGAAATGCTCCCTTTTGCTCTGCATGGATATCGAACATCTGTCCGCACTTCAATAGGATCAACCCCACTCTCCTTAGTGTATGGAATGGAAGTTGTACTCCCAGTCGAGGTAGAGATTCCCTCATTGCGTGTGATAATGGAAACCAAGTTGACGGAGGCTGAATGGGTCCATAACAGGTTTGACCAATTGAATTTGATTGAGGAGAAGAGAATGACAACCTTGTGTCATGGCCAATTATATAAAAGAAGAATGAAGAAATATTTTGATAAAAAGGTCAAACCTCGTGAATTCAGAGAAGGCGACCTCGTTCTCAGGAAGATCATATCTTTCAACACCGATTCTAGGGGCAAGTGGACTCCCAATTTCGATGGCCCATATGTTGTCAAGAAAGCCTTCTCTGGCGGTGCATTAATTCTTGAAACTATGGATGGCGAGGAGTTCCCACGTCCCATGAACACTAACGCAGTCAAGAAATACTTCGCCTAAAGAAATAAAAGAACATTCGCTAAGTTGAAAACCCGAAAGGGAGGCTTAGGAAAAAAAGGAGCGTCTCGGTAGGTCGAAAACCCGAAAGGGCGGTCTAGGCAAAAATTAGAGACATAAACAGAATTAATTTCCCGCTAAGTTGAAAACCCGCAAGGGCAGCTTAGGAAAAAGTTAGGGATTTTCTTGGCAAGTAACTACGTCAGACAAGACATGATCGTTGAAGCAACAATCTTCTCGGATCCTCACCATACTTCAACAAAAGCTGTTGCTCAGGATTTCAAAATTTGTTAGGGGGGATAGTGGTCATTGTATCTCAATGTATCTTTTCCATTATGTATTACCATTTCTCAAACTTTGTAATCATCTATGGAGTATCGCCATTCGCAGACTACCATTCTTTTAATGAAATTTGAGCTTTTACCCAATTCTTTGTGTTTCTTATTTTATTTAGCTTGCAAAGACTCCATTTATTACTGATAATAACTTTCAAAGCAAAGATATTAAATAACAAAATTGATTTTTTTAAAAAAAAGATGTTTACAATTTACTTTTACTTTGAGAGTTATGATGAAGCAATGACAACAAAAATGGTGATCCCAGGAATGGACAAACTCCAGTTGTTTTGAGAAGCTTTTGTTCCCCTCGGGAAGGTCTACTCGGGTTGTTTTCACCGTATTGGGTTCCTGATTCCGGTATCCTCGGTCAAGTTTGGATTCAGTTCTCCTCTTTTTTGAGTTTTCATGGTGTGAAGTTTCAATCCGCATTTTTCTCCAGTGAAGTAGGCTTGAATTCCCCAGTGAAGTTTGGATGTTTCGATGTCAATCTGCTTTATTTGAGACTGGTCTTGCAATCTCCAGTAGGCATGTTACTTTTGAAAAAAAATACTGGTTTCCCCGATGAAGCTTGAAGAAGGATGTTCTATCCCGATATCCGTTTATTTCATCACTTTGATTTGTCTACCTCCGGATTATGTTTCTCCCCAGTAAAGTTAATGAAGGCAGTAGGTTTTATTTCCACAGTTGGCCCTTACCTTTCTTGGAATGATCATCTTGGATGAAGTTTAGCCGAGTGTTGTTAGTGCCTGAGGCGGTTTTGCTTGTTTGTTCCCAATGATTGTGTATCTTTTTTGTCAGCATACGCACGATAGCACTCATACATTAATACATACATCATGCATAGCTAAAATTAGCATATCATTGTTCATTGACATTTAATAATATTTTTGTTGACATATTTCCCTGTTTTGCAGAGTTACGTTTCCCTCTTTTCAATAGAGTGTTAGACTTAAGCAGAAAACATATATTCTTTCAATTTCCCTACTGAGTTGTCCCTCATAGAAGATTTTTTCTTTAAGCCTTCTGATACAGCTCCTTGTTTGGATAAATTTGGTTTTCCTTCTTGAGTTTATTTCTCAAAGGATTAATTCTGGTTGACTGTTTCATTCCAGTTTATTTCTGGTTTGGATATGTGGTTCCCCGATAATGCTATTCACTTTGGATTGCTGAAAACCCCAAGTTTTGGTTGGTGCATTTACTTTGAACAAGAAGACTTTATCCCCTCAGCAAGAGTATCATGGCATCTCCCCAGGAAGTCATACCTCCTTCCCAAAAAGTCATCTCTTTTTACAACCCTCCGTGACAACAAGTAGCAAGTCTCTTTATTTGAGACAGCTTATATATTATCCTTTCCAGGAGGAGTGCCTTGGTTAAAGAAGAAGTTGAGACCCGTTCTAGGTGAAACACCAGAATCTTGGGGAAACTTGTTATCTTTTTGCTACCCTTAGTGAACGTTGGTAGTTCATCATCAGTGAACGGTGATGCTATGATATTTTCTCTTTCTACCTTCAGTGAAAGTTGGTAGACCATCGGCAGTGAATGTCGGTGTTTGTTATCTTTTTGCTACCCTCGGTGAACATTGGTAGTTCATCGTCATTGAACGGCAATGCTATGATATTTTCTCTTTCTACCTTCAGTGAATGTTGGTAGACCATCGGTAGTGAACGTCTGTGTTTGTTATCTTTTTGCTACCCTTAGTGAATGTTGGTAGTTCATCGTCAGTGAACGACGGTGATATTATATATTCTCTTTCTACCTTCAGTGAAAGTTGGTAGACCATCGGAAGTGAACGTCGGTGTTTGTTATCTTTTTGCTACCCTCAGTGAATGTTGGTAGTTCATCGTTAGTGAATGGTGATGCTATGATATTTTCTCTTTCTACCTTCAGTGAAAGTTGGTAGACCATCGGCAGTGAATGTCGGTGTTTGTTATCTTTTTGCTACTCTCAGTGAATGTTGGTAGTTCATTGTCAGTGAACGGCAGTGATATGATATTTTCTCTTTCTACCTTCAATGAAAGTTGGTAGACCATCGGCAGTGAACGTTGGTGCTTGTTATCTTTTTGCTACCCTCAGTGAACGTTGGTGGTTCATCGTTAGTGAACGATGATGCTATTATATTTTCTCTTTCTACCTTCAGTAAAAGTTGGTAGACCATCGGCAGTAAACGTTAGTGTTTGTTATCTTTTTGCTACCCTCAATGAACGTTGGTAGTTCATCGTCAGTGAACGGTGGTGATATGATATATTCTCTTTCTACCTTCAATGAAAGTTGGTAGACCATCGGCAGTGAACGTTGGTGTTTGTTATCTTTTTTCTACCCTCAGTGAACGGTGGTAGTTCATCGTTAGTGAACGGCGGTGATATGATATATTCCCTTTCTACCTTCAGTGAAAGTTGGTAGGTCATTGGCAGTGAACATCGATGTTTGTTATCTTTCTTTCTGCCTGTAGTAAACATCGGTAGCTTCGCCTTCAGTAGAAATTGGTGTGTCCTTTGACCATTCTACCATCCTCTCTGATTCAGTTCTCTGGGTCCACCAGTGATTTATTTTCCTGGTGGGGGGGGGGTGCTCCTTTGTTTCTTTATTATTGTTACATCCCCAGTGTTAGTTTTGCGTCTCTTTGGTCCTGTTCATATGCATTCATGATCATAAGCATTTGCATGGTATCTTAGGGCCAAAAATAGGGTTTGTTTTATATTTAAGTATCTTCGATCGCGTCGACACGAAGATTCTTAACCTTCGTATCTCCGGATAGAATAAACTTAAATAAGGGCAGCTGTTGTACCCCAATTTTTTCCCCTAAGATCCCTTTATCATACCATGTTGATTCACTCACAACAAGATCACACTAGGATTCTTGGTTCCCCTCCCTAAATTTAGTTTTGCCCTTTTTGAGGGATTACCAAGCACCTTGACTTATGTTCCTTTTGTGATCATGAATATTTTTTTGTTTTCTTCATTTAACTAATAAAATTCAATGTTGGTTTGTCTTGCTTGTTATCCATGTAGGTGAAGGCAATGAGATTTAAGAAGCTACCCCATGGGTTCATGAGTTTATTTCCATGCCCTAGTCAATATAGCTTGAGAAGTTCAAACCTCACCATTGGATTGGTTTTTGGAGAATTGGCATGGCAAGGTTGCTTTGGTTCATCACATTTCAAGGTTATTAGATTTGACTCAAAAGTAGAAGGGGTTGATTGGAGAAGTTGTCATGTTTGGACAAGGCCTTGTTCCTATTGGTCACAAGAGCATATTTCTATAAAATTTCAAGATATAAAAGTGGTTTTTGTGGCTATGAGTCCTCATTATCATCCTCAACAACTTCTATTCACAAAGCAAGAATATTGGTACAAGAAGTTTGTTCAAACTTGTCAAAGTTCCTCAAACCATTTTCTTGATCTAGGAGCTAGGGTTTTGAACTTCAAAGGAGTACATCTTGCTCACCTTTTAGTATTTTTGAGTTATTCCAAAGATATCCTCCTCTTCAAAGGGTTATCAGCAAATCACTTCAAAAGTTCCAAGGAGTTTTCATGTGGAAGGAACTTGGCGAAGAAGAAAGATTACAAGTCATCCAGATGAATCCATAATTTTACATGAGTGACTTCAAATGGTCCTAACTTGGTCAATTTTTATCACCTTGAGTCCACTCTTTTTCCATAATTATCTTGAATATGGGAACTTTATGCCTTCTTTTATGTTCAAAGTTGGAAAATGGATGGAAGTTTCCTTAAAGATGCAAAAGATTATAGGTCATTTCATGATTTTTTTGCCAACTTCAACAAGTTATAACTTGCTCAAATTTTGTATATTTTGAATTATTCAAGTTTCAAAGTGTCATTCAATATGTCTACTTCATGCCATATTTTTTGGTCAAGAGCAAATTCCAAGTGGAAGGCCATGTTTGGATGCAAGACATTATAGGTAATTTTTGAAGAAGAATGCGAAATATTTCGAAGTATGGAAAGTCAACCCTTTTTCTTCAACTTTGACTCAATACAACTTTCATCTCAAGCATCCATTTAAATCCATTCTTTTTCCATTGCAAAGCTTGTAACCTCATCTTTCTAAAGCATCAAGAATCATGCCCTAAGACCCCTTGAGTTGAAAATGCCATTGGTCAGAAGTTAGCACTTTGAAATTGAATTTCTCACCAAGTCAGAATTTTGAAATCCATAATGTGGCCTCTAATCACAAGTTTTCCATGCGTTTTTGCCTCTAAACATGTTTAGTGAAGTTTCAGATTTGTTTAGCGCAATAAAACGCAAGAATTGGATGAGTTTTGATGAAGTTTGTATCACACTTCACTCGTGAATCAGGTGTGCACGATTTCCCTCTAAAACACATCATTCACTCTTCCTTTTGATCCCATTCGCTTATCCTATAAATACATGAACTATACCATTCAATTCCCCAAGCTTGGATAGCCAGAATACCCCTGCCAAACTTGCTCCATAACTCAATTTTCTGTAACATCAAAATCCATTCTCGACCCTTTTTCAATCCAATTTTTCCATCAATTCACCTTCCTTGATCTTCCTTGAAGCTAACCATATAATTACATTCAAGAATCGTGCCTTATAATGCTCCATAGAAGTCCAGTTTCAGAGCTCTGCAACTCAAATTCAATAGGTAGATTCCTTCATCAATTCTTCAAAACTCTAATATCATTGTGTTGCTCTCATTGCCCTGGTTCTAGTTGCAACACTTACCTTTTACTAGAAACACATTTTGACCATGAAATTTCAAATCCCTTTTCAAAACTTTCCTTCCAAATTGCTTGAGCTACAGTTTATATAAATTTGGCGCGAGGGTGTGATTGTCTTCGTTTTGAAGAGACGAAGCAAATGACATAGGTCTGAGCTTCTGATTTTACAGTTTGAGAGACTTGCAATTCATGATGGCTGGAGGTTGAAGATGACCAACGTGTCATCTTCTAACCAATGAAGGCGCGCCATCTGTATTTTTCAAATTCAGATTTAATTAATGATTCTGTACAATATTCACTAATGACCATGATATGCACAATGCTCTAGATCCCTTGGGTTTGATTACTAACGCATTTTGACTTTCATCCAATGGTCCACATATTTTACTTTTATTTTCTTTTTCTGATTTTTATATTTTAATTGTTTTAAATTTCAAAAAATCATAGAAAATTCACTTTTAGTCCAAAAAATCTGAAAAAATCATGAAAAATATTTTTGATTATTCTCTTTCTAATTTATATTTTTCACAATTTAATTTTGTATTTTGGTATTTTTTACAATTTTTACACTTATTTGATTTGTTTTAAATGTTTAAAAATACTTTTATACATTTTTAAATTCTGAAAAAATTATGGAATGATCCAATGATATTGTGGCAAATATTGGTGACCTTATTTTATTTTATTTTTTACTTTACTATTTTTTTACAATTTTTTTGTTTATTTTACCCATTTATTTTAATTTTAAAAATAGTTTCTGATTTTAAAAAATTACCAAAAAAATTGCAAAATTACTTGGGCCTTTTTCTGATTTTTCTATGGTCTTACTTTTCATTTCTTGATTAATTTGAACATAGTTGATATTTTTCTCATTATTTTCTATTTTTAAAACATTTTTAAAAAATCCTTTTTTGTGTATATTAAATGTGATATTATTTTTGTGATTATTTTCTGGCTGATCTTGGATTAGATTTTGGATCATGAACTTTATTAACATCATTGAATCCATGGTGTTGAGTTTAACTCCACAAAAATGGATGAATGATTTTAATAAAAGTTTGATTAAAATTTAATTCAAATGTGGTTTGTATATTTTTCCCATCCCTCTTCATCTCATCCCTTTCTTATTGCACTAGATGTTGTTGGAGCATGATCTCTATATCATGTCTCAAAACAAATGGTGCATAGATTGCTATTGACCGATGTGATACGGTGGGAGAACTGACTATGGTTTTGCGTTTGTTTTCGCAAATGTTTCGGTTGAGCAAGAGTCGCCACCGACTTTTTTATTTTATCCTAAGGAAAGGTTTAAAAAGCACAGCAAAAAACCTTTGAGATTTTTCTTGGGTTCGGGGAGTAGATTATAGAAAGGGAAGGTATTAGCACCCTTTCTATCCATGGTTATCCATGGGCTCTTAGGTACTTGCTTAGATCAACTTGCCTTGGTTTTCAATTGTTTGAAATGGTGCTTTATGTGTGTTTTTTGAAAATGTTTTGAAAAGAGATGCCTTACCCTTGTAACAATTCTTTACTCGAATATTTTACAAAAGGTGTTTGTCTTTTTGAAGAGATGTTTCAAGGTTTTTTGAAAGTTTGTTTTGAAAGTGTTTGTGAAGTGTGGTTTGAAAAATAGGCAAGTGTTTTTGCAAGTTGATCTCAAGTAACTAAGAGTCTTATCTACCCTATTGTACTCAAAGGTTTTTGTTACGTTTTAACCCTTTTTAACAATCTTGTTCCACCATTGAATTTGGTGGACAATCTTGTGTTAGGAGGTGGAAGGGACGGGCGCGGGTCATCGATTGGACCATAATTGCAATAGTGCTAAGTATCTTTGGGCAATTTCTCTTTGAAAGGGACTTGATCATTTTTAGGCAACCTTTCGAAAGCGTCATTGAGGGACTATGATCATTTGATTGTGTTTGTTTTTCCCAAAGAAACCTAACATACAATATGGCCCAATTTTGAAAGGCAACAAGTGGATGTAACCCTAGGGGTGTTAGTGTGCGAGTGTGTTTTATTGCATACAAGAGTTTTTTTCTTTGAATTAGGTTTTTCTATTTCATTGATTTTATCTTGCCATACACGTCCTAATTACTAGCAATAAGAAGCGGAAATATAAAATCCTACGCTATTACAACAATTAGGGGAGGGGGATACACATTTGTACATGGGGGGTTCAACGAGAAAAATAGACAAAAAAGAAAATAGCAAAAAACAAGATATAGAGAGAGAGAGGGAGCCCGCGCGCTGCTGGGAGGTCATCAGAAGTTCTGACTCAGATCCGCTGCCAGATGATCAACCTGTTAGTGAAACTGGATGAGTCAGAACTTCTGACTCTGGCACCTGCAAAACAGAACCTTGTTAGTGGGGAAATCAGAAGTTCTGATTTCCCTGCGCTGCAAGACAGAAGTTTGTTAGTGGAGAAACCAGAAGTTCTGATTCTGCTGTAAAGGCAATAACTCTCAGAGGTTCTGATATCATTGACAGCAAAACAGGCTTCAGATGTGCTAACGTTAAAGTCAACACTTGGCTTTTCCCTGTTCTAATCAGAACATCTGCAATTCTGTTGTTACTCCATAAAACAAGAAACATATTTGGAACAGATCCAGCAAATACAAAAATGTTTCAGAGGTCAGAACCAACAAGATCACAGGCAAATCCTATACTGGCTCAGAACGTTCTAAGGTATGAAAATCCTCAGAACATAAACAGCAACAACATGATATTTACATTATGTTTATTTGAATATGCACAGCTGATGATGCTTAACAGCGTGATGAGGGTCAGCAGGTGCTTACCTGACTGTTGGGAAAGTTGTGGGTGAAAGTTTAGCTTTTGGTTCTGGTGGTTTTCTGGACAGATTTTCTTTGAAAAGGGGAAGTAAAGGTGTATACGTATGTAGGGTCAGAAGTTTGGAGAGGGTGTCTTTGGTTTACAGGAAAACTGGATATTTGATGAAGTTTGAAGGTAAGAAACTCAAAGTTATGAAACAAAACTGGAGATTTTGGCAGAGTTTCAGAACGCTGTGTTGCTAAGAGTTCTGTTTCTCACTTAGCAATTTCTGTTTCTTTTCTTGAACGTCTTTTGCAGTGGTGAAGACTCTCTATTTATAGGCAAAGTTCTTGTGGATGCCTTGAACATTTAAAGCGCCAACAGAGTTTGAATTTGTTCTTTGACAAATTCCTGGGAAGTTGTGATACAGATAGCTTTCAGCCTAGGTTACAGCAGCATGCGTAGATTGGGGAGAAGTGACCTCTGAAGTGGGCGGTGGCGCGTAGACCCATGCCAGAATCTGCGCAAAAGCGTTTTCCAAGCCACACGTGAATGCTCAGGAGTGGTTGGAAGAATTAATGGGCATTAAATGGTGACAAGACCTATCAACATCAACATTCTGGTAATGGAAACCAGCGTTGAATCAGCAGCGTAAACCATGCTCTGGCCTTGGCTTCTTGTTGTCTTAGTAAGCTCTGGAGATTCTTTATCAGTGTAACACCCACTCTTCTGATCTTTCATCTTCTGATTTCAACCTGTTCTGAAGGAGCCTTCAGACTTTCCTGCTTCTCTTGCATTCCTTTAGCAAATTCTGACTGAGCTTGTGTAACTGCTGAAGGGGCATGTTCTGTTTGAGGCTTACATATTGAACCACGTTTACAACTTCTGATTGAACTGATGTAGCTGCTGAAGAGCCAACTTCTGACCATGCTGAGCCAAGTCTTGCAACTTCTGACCGTTTTTATCTGGAATGGGTCCAGAAGTTCTGAAGCGCTGATTTTTCTTAAAACACTCATTTTAGAGAAGCGTTCTAAGTACTTAGAATTTGATTTTTTTTTCTCAAGATAAAAGCGTTGTTTCTGGAGTTCGTGAGATCATCTTGCTCTTGTAAGGGGCTTGCTTGGGCAAAGGGATAACTCAGGACTTGGGTTTGTTTCAGAGGGACCTTGAAAATCCAAGATGGTTTCCTGAAGAAAGGGAGGGCAAATTTTGGGGTACAACAGTTGCCCCTGTTCAATCTTCTTGAACCTGAAGAGTTAGATTGGCAATCTTGCCTTTCGTGACTCAAAGGTAAAAGGAGATTGAACACTAGAGTGCCCTTAAATTTGCACTCGTCAAAGCAATGGATGTGGAAATGGGCTTAAAGATGCCATTTGGAGATGGGCTTAAAAGATGCCATCTGGAAGGGTGACAGAATCTCGTCGGGGATGGGCTTAAAGATGCCATCTGGAATGAAGATCAGAAAGGTGTCCATGTTTTGAACCATCTCTGGACTGGGGCTTGAATAAGAAATAGATTGACATCCGTTGTTGGGAAGAATCCGTAAATTGTTTTCAAAAGTTGCATCTGAACAAGTTGGTAGGTTAGCATCCGTTGTTGGGAAGAATCCATAAACTGTTTTCAGAAGTTTTGAGGTTGAATAAGAAATAGAGCAGCATCCGTTGTTGGGAAGCGTCCGTAAACTGTTTTCAAATGTTGCATCTGAACAAGTAATAGATTAAGATCCGTTGTTGGGAAGAATCCATAAACTGTTTTCAGAAGTCTTGAGAAGAAACTGAACAAGCGATAGGTTAACATCCGTTACTTGGAGAACCCGTAAACTGTTTTCAGTAATCCGTTGTTGGGAAGCGTCCGTAAACTGTTTTCAAAGGTTGCATCTGAACAAGTAATAGATTAACATCCATTGTTTGGAAGAATCTATAAACTGTTTTCAGAAGTCTTGAGAAGAAACTGAACAAGCGATAGGTTAACATCCGTTACTTGGAGAACCCGTAAACTGTTTTCAGTAATCTTGAAGTTGAATAAGCAATAGAGCAGCATCCGTTGTTGGGAAGCGTCCGTAAACTGTTTTCAAAGGTTGCATCTGAACAAGTAATAGATTAACATCCATTGTTGGGAAGAATCCATAAACTGTTTTCAGAAGTCTTGAGAAGAAACTGAACAAGCGATAGGTTAACATCCGTTACTTGGAGAACCCGTAAACTGTTTTCAGAAATCTTGAAGTTGGAAGAAGAACCGGTGTAGGGTTCCCTGATGATGAGCTCGTGTGAAACTGCATCTGAATGAATCTTGAATAAGCATTAGAATGTTGCCATGTCTGGGTCAGATCTGAAATATTCCTGGAAAGAAATCTCGGAAGATAATGATTTTTTTTTGTCTGCCGACTAGTCTCACCTGAAAAGGTAAAGAGTTACTTGTATGCAATGTCATGATGCATGATGCAATGTATGTTATATGATATGAATGTAAATGGATGCGCATGTAAGCTGGAGAGCTGTCTTGCAAAGGATAGACGAATCCAAGATGGCTGAAGATAAGAGTATCTTGACTGCTACCGGGAAGAATAATTCCTGGTCATTGCCGGAGAATGAAGAGCTTGGGTTGTATACCAATCTTCTGGGGATTGTATTGATAAGTTTTACTGGGGAGCTTCGATCCAATAGACTCACGTTGGGGAGGTAAGACTAAGAATCTTCAGCTTGGAGGGAAGTATCTCTGGCGACTTCACTGGGGAAATCAAGATTTTCCTAAAACTCTGTGGGGAAAAGGTTCATTAGTCTGGTTCTGCTGGGGATACTGAAACTTAAACTCTGAGGGGAAATGAGTTCTGGAGGATCCTCTGGCCGGGGATGTACAAAGACAACCTCCTCTGGGGATTGTATTGATAAGTTATGCTGGGGAATTTTGATGAACTCCACTGGGGGTAGGAATAAATTTGGCGAGTGCGATCTTCCGTGGCACCAAGCTGAGGATAACCCAGCTATAAGCCCTTGTGAGGAACAAATTTGAATAAAACTCGGGTGAGACGTCCGTACTCTGCAGGGGATAAGCCTCCAGAATCTACCGGGGATAAGCTTCAAGCCTTGCTGGGGATATGGATTCCAAATCTACTGGGGGCTTCCTTTGAAAGGGTATCAGGATATCCAACTGTATCTTCAACCTATCAGTAATCCTCTTTCTTGATTCATAAGGAAATGATCATGTTCAAATGCATATGCCTATTTAGCAAAACATTGGACGTTTCTCAAAATAAAACAGATAGTGCAAGAGAAAAAGTGAAAGGCACAAATTTCTGGGAAAAGTATTTGTATTGACTTTCTATGAGTATATTTGTACAAAGGAGACAATCATCCTAGTAAGAGGACTTTGTCGTAAATATTGAAAGATTTTATACAAAATAAAGGATGGCTATGTAAAATAATTCCATGGGATTCCATTCCGCTATAGCTTTCACAACCCTGAATATCTGTCCATTCAATGCTTCGTTTGCCGATGACTGGATTGATCAGAAGCCTGGAACTGGTTGATGAAGAGATTGTCTTTGAAGTGATCCGACGGGACATAGTCATACGCTTTAATTCCCTAACTTTTGCCTGAATCGCCCTTTCGGGTTTTCGATCCACCGGGAAACCCCTTTTTTGCCCAAGCCGCCCTTTCGGGTTTTCGACTTGCCGAGTGTACAGATTTTTTTTGTTTTTGTCCCTAATTTTTGCCTGAACCGCCCTTTCGGGTTTTCGGTTCACCGGGATGCCCCTTTTTGCCCAAGCCTCCCTTTCGGGTTTTCGACTTGTCGGGTTATTTTATGCGTAGTATCTTTTGACTATGTCTGCGTTCGCAGGGTGCGGCAAATCGTCGCCGTCCATGGTGGTCAGAATCATTGCACCACCAGAAAATATGCTCTTGATCACAAATGGTCCTTCATATGTAGGAGTCCATTTGCCTCTGGGATCACTTTGCGGTAAGATAATCCGCTTGATTACGAGATCTCCAACTTGATACACTTGACCCCTGACTTTCTTATTGAAGGCCTTGATCATCCGTTTTTGATACGTCTGACCATGGCATATAGCAGCAAGTCGCTTTTCGTCAATCAGATTGAGTTGATCAAGTCGGGTCTGCATCCAATCATCTTCATTCAAACCTGCATCCTTCATAATCCTTAGAGAAGGAAACTGAACTTCCATAGGCAAAACAGCTTCCATGCCGTAAACCAAAGAAAATGGGGTTGCCCCAGTTGAAGTACGTGTCGTCGTACGGTATCCATGCAAAGAAAACGGTAACATCTCATGCCAGTCTTTGTAAGTGACCGTCATTTTCTGAATGATCTTCTTAATGTTTTTGTTCGCAGCTTCAACAGCACCGTTCATCTTAGGCCGATAGGGAGATGAATTGTGATGATAAATCTTGAACTGTTCGCACAATGCGGTGATCATCGTGTTATTTAGATTTGTACCGTTGTCTGTGATGATCCTGTCCGGAACACCATACCGACATATGAGATTTTGCTTGATAAAGCGGGCAACCACATTTTTAGTAACAGAGGCGAAGGAAGCTGCTTCGACCCATTTGGTGAAATAATCAATGGCAACTAGGATGAAGCGATGTCCGTTGGAAGCCGTGGGCTTGATCTCTCCAATCATGTCAATGCCCCACATTGCAAATGGCCAAGGAGCAGTCAGAACGTTGAGAGGAACCGGAGGGATATGAACTTTGTCAGCGTAGACTTGACATTTGTGGCAAGTACGGGAATGTTGATGGCAGTCAGCTTCCATGGTAGACCAGTAATAGCCTGCCCTTAGGATCTTCTTAGCCATTGTATGTCCGCTCAAGTGAGTGCCAAATGTGCCGCTGTGTATGTCAGTCATGATCAACTCTGCTTCAGCTTTGTCTACGCATCGGAGTAATACACAATCATGGCTTCGTTTGTAAAGGATGTCATTGCTCAGGAAGAATTTAGCAGCGAATTTCCTTAAGAACTTCTTGTCGTTGACGGAAGCTCCTTCGGGATAATCTCTAGTCTCGAGATACCTTGTGATTTCATGGAACCAGGGTTGTTCCACTACTTCTTCGGTATTAATCTCATGACAATGCGCAGGTTCATCCATTCGCTTGATGGTGATTTGGGGAGCCTCGTTATCCCAGTTGAGTTTAAACATGGAGGACATTGTAGCTAGAGCATCTGCTAGCTGATTCTCTTCTCGCGGGAAATGTTCGAAGGTAATTTGCTCGAAATGAGGCAACAATGTCAATACATGTTCTTTGTATGGGATAAGATTAGGATGCTTGGTATCCCACTCTCCTTTGATTTGACTGATAACCAAAGCCGAGTCCCCAAATACGATCAAAGATTTGATCCCCAAGTCTATAGCAGCCTTGAGACCAAAGATGCAAGCTTCATACTCAGCCATGTTGTTTGTGAAACTGAAGCAAAGTCGGGCCGTGAAAGGTGTGTGACAACCTTCCGGAGAAATGAGTACCGCGCCGATACCGTTTCCGAGTGCATTTGAAGCACCATCAAAGTACAGGGTCCATCGGGATCCCTTTTCGGGTCCGTCATACGGTCCATTACCTTCAATGTTGTCCAAACTCATGATGTCCTCGTCTGGGAAGTCAAATCTCATGGGTTGATAATCTTCGATAGCTTGATGAGCCAGATGGTCAGCTAGTACACTCCCTTTTATAGCTTTTTGGGTGGTGTACTGGATGTCATACTCAGTTAAGATCATTTGCCATCTAGCTATCCTTCCAGATAAAGCGGGCTTTTCGAAGATATACTTGATAGGATCCATTTTGGAAATCAACAAGGTAGTATGAGTCAACATATACTGTCTTAGTCGGCGAGCATCCCATACCAAAGCGCAGCAAGTTTTCTCGAGCAGTGAGTAGCGAGTTTCACAGTCGGTAAACTTTTTGCTAAGGTAATAAATGGCATGCTCTTTTCGACCAGACTCGTCATGCTGGCCCAAAACACACCCCATTGAGTTATCCAAAACGGTCAAATACATGATTAATGGTCTTCCTTCAACGGGTGGCATCAGAATGGGAGGTTCTAGCAAATACTTCTTGATTTTATCAAAAGCAGCTTGGCAATCGTCGTTCCATTTGACTACTTGATCTTTCTTCAAGAGTTTGAAAATGGGCTCGCAGGTAGAAGTCAGATGAGAGATGAATCTGGAAATATAATTCAAGCGCCCCAAGAATCCTCTAACCTCCTTTTCGGTACGGGGAACAGGCATCTCTTGTATTGCTTTTACTTTTGCTGGATCGACTTTAATGCCTTTGTTGCTTACAATGAATCCCAGAAGTTTGCCAGACCTAATTCCAAAAGTGCACTTGCTTGGATTCAATCTGAGTTTGTATTCTTTCAACCTGGCAAACAGCTTTTCTAGATGTTCAAGGTGCTCTTCCTCTGTTTGTGACCGAGCTATCATATCGTCTACGTAAACTTCAATCTCATGATGTATCATATCATGAAACAAAGCTACCATGGCGCGTTGATAAGTTGCCCCTGCGTTCTTCAGCCCGAACGGCATCACCTTGTAACAGAAAGTGCCCCATTGTGTGACAAAAGTTGTTTTCTCCATATCCTCGGGGGCCATTTTGATTTGATTGTAGCCCGAGAACCCATCCATGAAGGAAAACACTTTGTGCTGAGCTGTATTGTCGATTAAAATGTCGATGTGTGGCAGCGGAAAATCATCTTTGGGACTGGCCCTATTCAAATCCCGGTAGTCCACACACATCCTGACTTTGCCATCTTTCTTAGGTACTGGCACGATGTTAGCGACCCATTGAGGATAGGACGTAACAGCCAGAAAACCAGCGTCGAATTGCTTCATTACTTCTGCCTTGATCTTTTCAGACATGTCAGGCCTCATTCGGCGAACTTTTTGCTTGATCGGTGGACAATCCTCTCTTGTGGGGAGACGGTGAACCACGATGTCTGTGTCTAAACCCGGCATGTCTTCATAAGACCAAGCAAAGATTTCAACATACTCATTCAACAACTGTACCAGGCGCTCCTTGACTCTTGATTCCAGATTGGCACCCACTTGCACCTCCTTCCGGTCTTCCTCGGTTCCCAAATTGATAGTTTCCAATGACTCTTCGTGCGGTAAGATGGCTCTTTCCTCTTGTTGTAGAAGTATGGCTAGTTCCCCTGGTACTTCACAACCTTCGTCATCTTCATACTCGGCTTGATTGACCAGATCTTCAGAGTTATTGAAAGATATAGCAGAATCGTCACCCATGGAATCCGGAGTGGATGGCTACCTGCATTGGTGAGTGTGGGTGTGTGTAAGGGATAGCCATCCTTAAAAAATACAAAAGGAAAGAAAATGCACACAAGCAGTTTATCTAATGAAAAACGTCCAATAAATCATTAAACATGGCATATGGATATGAAAAATAATCAAAACCCTTACAAATGGACCTACATGCCCCGGGCAAGGCATGAGGTGAAAAGATAGTGTACGGATTGTTTGAGAGTAAATATTACAGACCACATAGGAAATGTTTAACAGATAAATTACTGATGAATAAAAGTGATGGGGACAAAGTCTTTTGCCTCCCAGTTGCTCAATCCTCCTTTGACAGTTGGGTAAATCCACTCTTCGATGTTGCTCTCTTTCTCTTCATCCTCCAAAGCGTTGATTCCGTAGGGAGAAATTTTGACTGGCGCCCTTTCAATCTTTGAACGGCGCATAACTTTCTGGCCAGCGGCTGTGAACCCTAATCCAAATTTGTCTGTCTTATGTGGAATATCAGGCAACTGCTCCCATGCTGAATTCTTCCCTTCCTTTATTGCGGCCCTTGCGTCCTCCATAGATGCCATCCTGGCCATCTGCCTCGGTGTCTCAGCTGCCAACTTTGCTACTGCTATTTCAGGAAGAACTTCTTCGAAATGTTGAAACGGCGTCTCAATGAATTCCCCTTCAACCTCCACATACCGAAAGGAATTTAAGTGGCTAATCATGTACTCTTCTTCGCCATGGACAGTAATGATCTTTCCCTTGACAGGATATTTCAACATCTGGTGCAAAGAGGAGGTGACTGCCCCAGCATGGTGTATCCAAGGCCTACCCAACAAGCAAGAATATGATGGACGGATGTCCATCACATAGAAAGTGGATTTAAACACCTCAGTGCATATCTTGATGGGAATTTCAACCTCTCCATGGACCATTCTCTTCGAACCATCGAAAGCTCTGACAACAATATCACTCGGCTTCAATTCCAACCCTTCACAATCTAGTCGGTCCAAGGCCTTCTTAGGCAAAACATTCAGCGACGAACCAGTGTCGACCAAGACATGTGCGAGAGTAGTTCCCCGGTACTCGACTGAAATGTACAAAGCATCATTGTGGTTTCTACCTATAGGAGTTAGGTCGGCATCAGAGAACCCTAATCCATTGTCCACAGTAAGGCTAGCCACGCAATTCTGGAACTGATCTACAGAGGTTTCCTGGGGCACATGGGTTGCCTTCAGGAATTTTATCAGGGCTATAGCGTGCGCTTCTGAGCAAAGTAGCAGTGCCAGCATGGAGATCTTTGAGGGGGTTTGCCCCAACTGTTCTACCACATCGTAATCGCTTCTCTTGATTATCCTCAAAATCTCATCCATTTCCCTCTTGGAGGTTTCCGGGATGACCAAGGGTTGAACCCTCGTCCTGACGAGCTCATCTTGGATTCCCTTACCTTTGTCAGCAGTGGTAGGAGGGACAATACTAGGAACAAGAACATCTTCAACCAAAGGAGTTCTAGCAGAAATTTTTATTGGTGCAGGGATGACCTTGTCAGCTGATGAGGGTCCAAAGATTGCTTTTGAAGGGGCAATCTCTGGAGAAAATATTCTCCCGCTCCTGGTGATTTTGCTAGTGCCTGCAATGTTACTAATGCTGGCTTCATCATCATCCGAACTTTCTTCAATTATTTTGATTTGTTTGATACCATGGTAGTAAACGTCACCGCCATAGTTCTATGGTATGGACTTCTCAGAAACATAGGGGACAGGCCCTAGCATTGTTATCTTCAAAGGAACAGATTTCGTAGCTGGTGTAATCTTAACAGGCTTTTTGACGACCTTGGAAAGATTGGCGTGAATGGTTATGATTGAGACATCTTCAGTATGAACTAGAACAGCAGAAACTTTTTCAAACAAAATTTGTCGACTATCCACAAGGCCTTGGATGCCTTCCTTCAGTAACGGACAATCAAACGGCAGAGAGTAACAACAATAGCAGTCTTCTTTACATCCCGGGAAGATCCCGGCCCTTAACAAATTCAACTTGATGGTTAGCAGAGGAGTTATCAGATCATTAACATCAGCAACATACAAATCTTCTTCAATGGCGTTGACATTTCGGCCGTGCTTCGGCATGGGTGCAGATATCACATTAGGCTTCTCCGGAGCGTCAAACTCTACCTCCTTCGCCTCTATCAGGTCTTGGATCTTATGCTTGAGTGCCCAACAATCATTGGTGTCGTGCCCGACACTGTCAGAGTGGTAGGCGCATTTAGCATTAGGATGATAATGCGGAGAGGACGTATTCACATTCTTTGGTGCCTCCTTGATGGTGGTGAGATTCAACTTCAACAGATGGGGAAGCACTTGCGCTGGAGTCATATTAATACGGGTGAACTGTCGTGGTGGCCGTTCAACTCGTTGTTGATTTGGTCTGGATTGGTTATAGCGAGGCTGCTCACTTGGAGTGTTTTGGATCATTACGGCCCCCACAGTTGGCCGACGTTCAGTCTTCCCTGCTTTTCTCTGAGAATATACCACATCCGTCTCCTTCTTAAAAGGCTTCTTCTCAACATTTGCAGCAACACTCTTCTGAATCTTTCCTGACTTGATGCCAGCTTCTATTCTTTCGCCTGTTAAGATCAAATCGGTAAACCCCGCGGAAGAGTTACCAATTAGATGATTGAAAAATGGCCCAGATAGGGTCCCTAGAAACATATCAACGAGTTCACGGTCGGTTAAAGGAGGCTGCACCCTGCCAGCCAAATCCCTCCATTTTTGTGCATATTCCTTGAATCCTTCGCCTGTTCCTAACGACATACCCTGAAGTTGGGTATGAGTAGGAGCAAGGTCAAAATTATACTGGTATTGTTTGTAAAAAGCGGTGGCCAAGTCTTCCCAATTGCGGACGCTGGTTCCCTCTAGCTGATAAAACCACTCCAATTGAGCTCCAGAAAGGTTGTCTTGAAAGAAATGAATCCAAAGATTTTTATCTGTCGTATAGGGTTGAATCTTTCTCACGTAGGACTTGAGATGCATTTTGGGACAGGACAAACCATCATACCTCACAAACACTGGCACTTTGAATTTTGGGGGAATCACAATCCCGGCGACCAAACCCAAGTCTTCAAAATCCAAACCCGGTACTCTTTGTAATTCCATGGCGGCCAATCTGTCCTCTAGCCCTTTGTATTTATCATCAGCTGGAGGGTATTGCTGGTCAGAATAATCTTCATCCTCTTCTACCTCTTCTTCTTCCGCATCAGACTCGGAAGGCACCGCAGCTCCATCTCTTTTACTGGTCCCTTCATCAGAAGTAGGAGGAAATTCAAGCACTCTCCGAGCTTCTCCGTCAAATCTTCTCCCCAAAGTAGCCACTCTGACTCTCCTTTTCTTCTTTTTTACTGGGTCTTTGTTCCCCAATTGAGTTTTGATATCCTCCTGACCCTTAGCCAAGGTTATCAGGAGTTGCTGGAACTGTGCATTCTGAGCTTGCAGGTCTTTGACTGTTTGCTCGAGATCCATCCTACTGACATAAACAGCAGATAGATAAGGAAACCTGGAGTGAGACCTGCTTATGCACATGATGAATGGTATGCTTATGTATGCAATGCATTCAAGGATTTAGGACATTCAAAATTGTTTCAGACAAAGAAGAACGCACGTCATATTAATAAGAAGAAATTCGTTAGTACATAAATGCCCCATGGGCCAAATATTACAAAATAACTTCTCAAGGCAAAAAGACATTGCGCATCCTCTTTGGTGCGATGTAGGTGTTGAGGGCCTCTTGCTCATGGAGTCGGCGGGTAAGCTCTAGAACCTTCTTCTCACTGGCGTAGAAGCTAGCTTCAAAAGTATTTCGTTCCTCCTTGAGCTGAATCCAACTTTTCTGCATTTCCTCCCACGATGTAGGCATGTCTGGATGTAGGATGGTGTAGGGAACCTCTCCTTCATTGACGGGCTCTTTAATCACTGGGAGTACATGAGGATAAGGCATCATTAGACTTTGGGCTCGGGCTCGTACCCACTTGAGATAGGGCTCAAGAGGGATGGAGTTCTTGTGTCCCAGAGTCTTGCTATCAACCTTGTTGGGCCTCCCCCAAGCTCTGATGAATCTTTGGCGAAGTCCTTGCGCATCGTTGTCGAAGTCAAAAACTAGGTCAGGAATCAACATGTCGTGAGGGCCATCCCTTCGTGCATATCCAAATTGCCTCAAAGCTAGGCAAGGGTTGTAGGTGATACCTCCTCTAATTCCAAGTAAAGGAACATTAGGAAATTCTCCACAACGATCGACAATGATGACATTTTCTCTGGACCGAGAACACTAATGCACATCAGAGTGAGTAAGAGTCATCAACCGTTAGGACCACCTTGAGCCTTGGTCATTCTTCAAGACAGATTGTGGAAGGTGCGAAATAAACCACCTTGCGAGGAGAGGAGTACAGCACATGAGAACACCCCTCTTTCTCATTGTTCGTGTGTAAAATGAGTGAAGGATGTCCCCAAGCAATGTTGGTATTGGATTTCTGGACAAGAAGATTTTGACGGCGTTGACATCTATCAATTGGTCAGGATTTGGGAACAAGACCAACCCATAGATAAGGAGTGCCACAATTTCTTCAAAGGCTTGTAGGTCCAATGAATTCCAACATTCTTGTGCTTTCTCAAACAAGAATTTTGCTAAGAATCCTTTGACGCCGCTTCTGGTTTCCCAATGCCCCTTGGTGTCGGATGGTTGTAGATGTAATGCTCGAGCAACATCTTCCGGCTTTGGTTCCTTTTCCGTACCGTTGAATGGTAGTTGATTAAGGATAGGAATTCTCAGGAGTTGAGAAAACTCCTCCAAAGTGGGCACCAACTGGTAATCAGGGAAAGTAAAACAGTGGTGAAGGGGGTCAAAGAACTGGAATAGCACTTTCATCATGTCTTCTTCAATGTTGGTGTTGACTAAGCTGAGCAGTCTACCATGTCTTTCACTGAAGGATGAGTTTTTCGGAATTCTTGAGGTGAGCTCCTTGAGTTGAGGAGAGATTCTCACAAGGTTGACTTGAATGGTGTTTCTGCGAGGAATTTCCATGTCCTACAAAACAAGAACAAAGATGAAGATCCAAAACCCTTGAAATGGTTAGTGAATGCATATGATGTTTTATGATGTTTATGATGTATGCACAAAACATATGTACAAGCAAATCACACCAAACCCTAGTTTCAGGCTTGCATGGGGTTTCATAGGTAAGTACCCTCTTGAGTGTAGTTGGCTTAAAAACCTGTCCTATAAATAGTAACTGGGTTCTAAGGAGCTCAATATCACGGGATTGTTTTCATTGTTCATTGTTTTGGTTTAGCCACTTAACTAGCGACCAAAATATTACAAGAAAACAACCCTCAATGAGTGTAGTATCGAGTATCTACCAACTTCGGACTGCACCAAAGCCGGTCATCTCACTACCTCTAACAAGAGGCCAAGATGGTCAAGTAAGGTTCTAGGTCATTAGTGCTTAGTGACATCACTCAGCGGCCCCGTACTCTCCTTGATTGAACTCAAGGGTTACCGGTACTCACAAATATGTCGCACTAATATAGCTATTGCTTCAACCGTGTCGGTATACCCCGCACAGTTTCCACAACGTATTGCTATCTATGAATGTTTCCCAAAATCCGGGTGTAGGATTGCAAACCCAAACAAGAGAGCCAAAAATATAAAGCAAACAAATCAAACAACTAGTCATGCAAGAGGGTGATCTAAGCCCTAAGGTTACTCCACTTTTTAAGATTTTCCCCAGCAGAGTCGCCAGTTCTGTGATACAGTGGGAGAACTGACTATGGTTTTGCGTTTGTTTTCGCAAATGTTTCGGTTGAGCAAGAGTCGCCACCGACTTTTTTATTTTATCCTAAGGAAAGGTTTAAAAAGCACAGCAAAAAACCTTTGAGATTTTTCTTGGGTTCGGGGAGTAGATTATAGAAAGGGGAGGTATTAGCACCCTTTCTATCCATGGTTATCCATGGGCTCTTAGGTACTTGCTTAGATCAAATTGCCTTGGTTTTCAATTGTTTGAAATGGTGCTTTATGTGTGTTTTTTGAAAATGTTTTGAAAAGAGATGCCTTACCCTTGTAACAATTCTTTACTCGAATGTTTTACAAAAGGTGTTTGTCTTTTTGAAGAGATGTTTCAAGGTTTTTTGAAAGTTTGTTTTGAAAGTGTTTGTGAAGTGTGGTTTGAAAAATAGGCAAGTGTTTTTGCAAGTTGATCTCAAGTAACTAAGAGTCTTATCTACCCTATTGTACTCAAAGGTTTTTGTTACGTTTTAACCCTTTTTGACAATCTTGTTCCACCATTGAATTTGGTGGACAATCTTGTGTTAGGAGGTGGAAGGGACGGGCGCGGGTCATCGATTGGACCATAATTGCAATAGTGCTAAGTATCTTTGGGAAATTTCTCTTTGAAAGGGACTTGATCATTTTTAGGCAACCTTTCGAAAGCGTCATCGAGGGACTATGATCATTTGATTGTGTTTGTTTTGCCCAAAGAAACCTAACATACAATATGGCCCAATTTTGAAAGGCAACAAGTGGATGTAACCCTAGGGGTGTTAGTGTGCGAGTGTGTTTTATTGCATACAAGAGTTTTTTTCTTTGAATTAGGTTTTTCTATTTCATTGATTTTATCTTGCCATACACGTCCTAATTACTAGCAATAAGAAGCGGAAATATAAAATCCTACGCTATTACAACAATTAGGGGAGGGGGATACACATTTGTACATGGGGGGTTCAACGAGAAAAATAGACAAAAAAGAAAATAGCAAAAAACAAGATATAGAGAGAGAGAGAGGGAGCCCGCGCGCTGCTGGGAGGTCATCAGAAGTTCTGACTCAGATCCGCTGCCAGATGATCAACCTGTTAGTGAAACTGGATAAGTCAGAACTTCTGACTCTGGCACCTGCAAAACAGAACCTTGTTAGTGGGGAAATCAGAAGTTCTGATTTCCCTGCGCTGCAAGACAGAAGTTTGTTAGTGGAGAAACCAGAAGTTCTGGTTCTGCTGAAAAGGCAATAACTCTTAGAGGTTCTGATATCATTGACAGCAAAACAGGCTTCAGATGTGCTAACGTCAAAGTCAACACTTGGCTTTTCCCTATTCTAATCAGAACATCTGCAATTCTGTTGTTACTCCATAAAACAAGAAACATATTTGGAACAGATCCAGCAAATACAAAAATGTTTCAGAGGTCAGAACCAACAAGATCACAGGCAAATCCTATACTGGCTCAGAACGTTCTAAGGTATGAAAATCCTCAGAACATAAACAGCAACAACATGATATTTACATTATGTTTATTTGAATATGCACAGCTGATGATGCTTAACAGCGTGATGAGGGTCAGCAGGTGCTTACCTGACTGTTAGGAAAGTTGTGGGTGAAAGTTTAGCTTTTGGTTCTGGTGGTTTTCTGGACAGATTTTCTTTGAAAAGGGGAAGTAAAGGTGTATACGTATGTAGGGTCATAAGTTTGGAGAGGGTGTCTTTGGTTTACAGGAAAACTGGATATTTGATGAAGTTTGAAGGTAAGAAACTCAAAGTTATGAAACAAAACTGGAGATTTTGGCAGAGTTTCAGAACGATGTGTTGCTAAGAGTTCTGTTTCTCACTTAGCAATTTCTGTTTCTTTTCTTGAACGTCTTTTGCAGTGGTGAAGACTCTCTATTTATAGGCAAAGTTCTTGTGGATGCCTTGAACATTTAAAGCGCCAACAGAGTTTGAATTTGTTCTTTGACAGAAATTCCTGGGAAGTTGTGATACAGATAGCTTTCAGCCTAGGTTGCAGCAGCAGGCGTAGATTGGGGAGAAGTGACCTCTGAAGTGGGCGGTGGCGCGTAGACCCATGCCAGAATCTGCGCAAAAGCGTTTTCCAAGCCACACGTGAATGCTCAGGAGTGGTTGGAAGCATTAATGGGAATTAAATGGTGACAAGACCTATCAACATCAACATTCTGGTAATGGAAACCAGCGTTGAATCAGCAGCGTAAACCATGCTCTGGCCTTGGCTTCCTGTTGTCTTAGTAAGCTCTGGAGATTCTTTATCAGTGTAACACCCACTCTTCTGATCTTTCATCTTCTGATTTCAACATGTTCTGAAGGAGCCTTCAGACTTTCCTGCTTCTCTTGCATTCCTTTAGCAAATTCTGACTGAGCTTGTGTAACTGCTGAAGGGGCATGTTCTGTTTGAGGCTTACATATTGAACCACGTTTACAACTTCTGATTAAACTGATGTAGCTGCTGAAGAGCCAACTTCTGACCATGCTGAGCCAAGTCTTGCAACTTCTGACCGTTTTTATCTGGAATGGGTCCAGAAGTTCTGAAGCGCTGATTTTTCTTAAAACACTCATTTTAGAGAAGCGTTCTAAGTACTTAGAATTTGATTTTTTTCTCAAGATAAAAGCGTTGTTTCTGGAGTTCGTGAGATCATCTTGCTCTTGTAAGGGGCTTGCTTGGGCAAAGGGATAACTCAGGACTTGGGTTTGTTTCAGAGGGACCTTGAAAATCCAAGATGGTTTCCTGAAGAAAGGGAGGGCAAATTTTGGGGTACAACAACCGACCTCAAAATAGGTGTGACTTCTACATAAGTCCAGTTAAAATTACTTAACATAGCGCTAAATTTTGTCCCGATTCGAGTAAATGATCATTCGTGGCCTAAACTTGTGATTGCAAGCCCAAGTATGTTAATTTGATCTCTTTGATCCAATAACCTTGAGATTCATTGTGTGGAGGCTTTGGTTCTACCAATCCTCTAATGGATCTACAACACCTTTGGTCAACGCGGATCACTTAAACATCGTTGATCATTAAATGGTACTTATGAGAATTCCAAATTGATGATATACTTAACAAAAAGCAAATGCAACTTGTTGTGTGGAGGCTTTGGTTCTACCAGTCCTCTAATGAGTTCCAAATGAAAGCTTTAAGATGTTCATCCAACTAACCACTAATTATTGACTTGTTTACCTTATACTTTTTTTTATGCTTTATGTACTACTTACTTTTAGCATTTACATTTTATGCCATTTTCATCTTTGCTCATTTGAGCATTTATTTTCTTGCTATTTTTACTTTGCTCACTTGAGCTTTTCTTTTCCTTTCTTAAGACACTTAATAATCAACATAAACCCTAAAGAATCTTTAATGGTGCTTAGACTATTTGGTTACTATCCTTGGCATTATGGAGCTTGGGACTTTTCTTGGACTTAGGATTAGAAACCTTGACCTATCTTGGAGATCTTATATGATTATTTTGTCTGGAGTTCTTGAGGTTTACCTCAAGACATTGGGTTGCTTGTTTGTTTTTGTGTGCAGGTTTTTGTGATTACACCCTTTGTTTGTAATTTGGAATTCACCCGTATACAACCGTTACTCTGCCCAATTTTTTGTGAAGACTTAATACACTTGAAGTTTGGTTCTCTCAAGAGGTCTAGTATTTCTTTGCTTGATTGGTTTCAATCCAAGGAATGGGAATTCTATATTGGCTCATAATGTCAAGTATTGGTTTCTTTTTGGTTAGATGGTTCTTATCCCTAACTTTTACCTTATGCTTTAGGATAGTCCCTTCTTCTCCTCCCATCTTTTTTAATTTCAAAAGTCTTCTTTCCCTTTTTGAAAACTCTTCTTGTTTTTTAACTTGAACCACTTTCATAATAAACTTGGACTTATGTCCATGCATTTTCAAAACATTTTTCATAAATAAACTCCAATCAACTTAATAATGCCTTGACATTTTTGTGAGAAGACTAAAAGTCAATCAATCTCATTTCAAACCATTTTGCCACTTTGGCTTTTATCTTAAAACTTTTCTCAAAAAAGGTTGAACTCTTGTCAATCCTTGTAGTGATGCAAACAACTTTACTTCTATAATATGTAGTAAAGAGAGATATTTTCCACTTGGGTGTTGAGTGAGGCATTGTTGATTTTTAAATCCAAGCCATATCCTCCACTTTGAGATGATGCAAATTCTCCTTTCTCATGATTGTTGGTAGTAGGTATGTTTTCCATACGGACAATGACAATGATGTTTCATCTCATAAAATTAACCAACACATTTATGTTTTAAATTTTTAAAAGAGGAACTACGCGTACCCTGATCCCCTATTGCATGAAAAGGTGGTACGTAGGCACTAAAGGTTCGCAACCGCAGCGGGTGAAAAAATTATAAAAATGAATATATTTCTTTCCTCACCTCCACCATCCATTTTATTTATATATACAACATTTTTTATAGCCAAAATATATAGATTTTACAAAGAGGCTCTTGTGGAGTACCGTAGATGTTTAGGATGATAATACCTTCCCTTTGCATAACCAACCCCTTTACCTTGAATCTTTCCCCTTCTTTTTGGGTTATTCGCTCTTTTCCCATTCCTTTGGAACCAATAAAGAACGGTGGCGATTTTTATTTTGATTTGTATAAAGTTTAGTCAATCCAATGGCTTAGTCTTAAACATTTCTACTGCTATAGGGTCCATGCTTCAAATTGAATCTGAGGTGTACCGTTATCTGGTCGTATCCAGGCTTCGGTAATTTAAGGAAATTAAGCTGTTATCTGGTCGGGTCCAGGCTTTAACTTGAATCTGAGGCATATACTATCCGGTCGAATCCAAGCTTCATAGTAATTTGACAGAGTAAACTGCTATCTGGTCGGGCTTTGCAACACCTTATACTGTTATCTGTTCGAAATCCAGGCTTCATGACGTCTTAAATTGTTGGTTGACTATTATCTGGTCGGATCCAGGCTTCATAGTAACTGACAGGGTAAACTACTATCTGGTCAGATTATAGGCTTTACAGCGTTTTATACTGTTATCTGGTTGAAATCCAGGCTTCACTGTGTCTTTGAAGAAGTGAACTACTATCTGGTCGGATCCAAGCTTCGTAGCGCCTTATACTTGAAGGAAAATTGCGACCAAAAGCGCAACGGAATTTAAAATTTTCCTTTAGCGATCCTTACGAATGAGCATGGTCAGTGATAGAAATATTTACCTCTTGTGGCGATTCAGAACTTTGATGTTGTGATCACGAGAGTTGATGAAGAACAACGCCTCTACTCAGTCCACACGAACAGATCGCTTCCGGTCACAGTGCTAGCTGATCACGAACGGAAACCTTGAGTGAGAGAGAGAGTCAAAAACGAAAATGCATCAAGTGAAATTGCTTCATCACAAGGGATCTATTTATAGAATCACTCGTGTGGGCTACAAACTAAAAGCCTAATTAAGGCTATAAGCTAAAATCCCAATTAAGCTTATGGACATCATACCTTATGATGTACCATATATCACTTATCCACGTGGTACCTTACCACTTTCCGTATTACACTTAAGTGCACCGTACCTTACGGTGTTCCTTATTTATTTTATCTCTCATCAACCTGTCCTTATGTGTGTGACCCTGTAGGTTTTCGCGACGTTGGCAATTATATAAATCACATATTTAATGTAATAAACAGTGAGCGGTATCTAGCAACACATCACTGTTACCCAAGTCACGAAAATTTCATGTGATCTGACCAAACCTTTTCCATGATAATATTTGTGTTATACAATTACCCTTTTGCCCTCATGTCTATATTAAACACAAGGCATACACTGTGTCACCCTTGTCCAGTTCAATATTGGGCCCTTAGACATTTATCCTGTTATGCAGGATGAGCAAATTCCATCTAGGTCACTCATGTCCCTTAGCATGCTTTGTGAAGTACCCATCAACCGTCTTTACAGGCATCCAGTTACGGATGACGTTTGATCAGCAATAAAGTACTTGACTCTACATCTAGGGTCCATAGTGGTTTCAGGTTGAAGGGTGATATACACCATTATCATCATGAGAATAACTTATGACACTTTGCATAACATTCTATGTAGTATTCTCATAGCGGGTCAATCCAGTATAAATATTACTCCTAATATTCATACCTATGTCAAGACTTGATAACTCCTTATCTATGATCCATGAGATGTGATCATCAATCTATCTTCATAATAATCTTAATGCTTTAATGCTATCCCACTTCACATTAAAGCTTGACTACAGATACTTTAAGAATAGTGTCTTATGTTTAATGGGATCTCATGATTAAGTCACACTTAACATTTCATTAAACAAATAAACCATTCTAGGGACTTTATTATTTTGGAAAGCAAACATAATAAAGAAATGCCTTTTATTATTAATAAATAATTCGATACAAGTACCAAAAGTATTGGCCTCTAGGGCTTACACCAACAATACTGTTATTTGGTCGAAATCCAGGCTTTACAGTTTCTTCAATTGGAATGGAAATCAGAGAGATCTTAGTGTCGATCTGAATGAACCAGAGAAAATCTTGGGAGGACATCTCTCTGAGGAAATTGCTGAAGATAACCCTCCATCAGACGTAGCTTTTGAGAAGACTACCTGGTCACATAAGTAGCAGTGTTCGTTGATTTGATCTTTCCCTGAAAAAGGAAAAGAGTTATTCATATGAAATATCATGATGTATGAAATGCATTATGACGATGTTCTCCAAATAAATGAGATTATGATGTATATGTGTATGCCCATGCCATAATGCATGAAATATGGGATGTTATTGATATGTTTCCTGGTCTAGGAAAATAAATTTCGGACTACTGTTGGAGAGTATTGGGAAGCTGAATCCTTCATTTCTGTTGGGGATGATGAATAGAGACGATTCGCTGGGGATTTCCTCTTTCTGTTTGAGGATAACCTGCTGGGGATTGACTTTTCTTGAGAATTGATTCTACTTGAGAATAGGTCTGTGGAGAGAGATGCTTGTTGGAAGATTCTGCCGATGTACAGAAATAAACTCTATTGGGGAATGAACTTCTGTAGTCTGAGAAACAAACTCTACTTGGGAGGAGGTTTTATAACTGTTTGAAATTATAAAGCCCGACTGGGGAACATAGACTTCAGCTCTCTACTGGAGGAAGTTTGCTGGAGGAGGTAAGTCCTGCTTGAGGATGAATGAGTCGAAACTCTGGTCATTTTTTTCTCTGTGGGGAACATAGATGTCGTGGGGTCGTATGTAATGGATACGATGATGACTTTGCATCAGGACATTTATGCCCTTGTGCCTGCTGGAGATTTTGTGGATGGATCTATGTCGTGATTGTACTTGCACATGTATTGAATTAGTGTCAGAATGACATCCTTCTCTGTATCATATCTGCACTGTACTTAAAACATGTGATGGATGAGTGTCAGAATGACATCCGTCTTTGGATCATATATGCATTGTACTTGAAACATGTGTTGGATTAGTGTCAGAATGACATCCGTCTCTAGATCATATATGCACTGTACTTAGAAGATGGTTTGAATAAGTATTAGGATGACATCCGTCTCTGGATCGTACCTGAACTATTTCTAGAAGATGATCTGAATAAGTATCAGGATGATATCCGTCCCTCGATCGTATCTGAACTATTGTTAGGAGATAATTTGGACTAAGTATCAGGATGATATCTGTCTCTGGATCGTACCTGAACTGTTTCGAGATGAGAACCTGGAGTAAGTGTCAGGATGACATCCGTCTCTGGATCGTACCTGAACTGTTTCTGGATGATGTGTTGAGATAAGTGTCAGAATGACATCCGCTTTGGATCGTGTCTACACTGTACTGGATGAGAATCTGGAGTAGGTGTCAGGATGTTTCCATTTCTGGATCGTACCTGAACCGTTTCTAGATGATATGTTGAGATAACTGTCAAAATGATATATGTCTCTGGATCGTATATGCACTGTACTGGATGAGAATCTGGAGTATGTGTCAGGATGTTTCCGTTTCTGGATCGTACTTGAACCGTTTCTAGATGATGTGTTGAGATAAGTGTCAGAATGAAATTCGTCTCTGGATCATATTTGCACTGTACTGGATGAGAATCTGGAGTAGGTGTCAGGATGTTTCCGTTTTTGGATCGTACCTAAACCGTTTCTAGATGATGGACAATGATAATGCCGTGCCCCTTGGTCGGAAGTGTTTTTCCACTTGAGGTGAACCTTTTCATTGAGAAAGTTTTTACTCACCAGATATTTGTCATGTGAATTTCTCTGTTGTCGAATAGATAACTATATGCAAACAATGGTATTTTAAGAATGCAAAGCTTATGTCTGTCTTTGAAGTTTTTGAAAATTAATTTTTTTTAGTAAAACAAATTTTGCAAAAGAATGATATCAACTCAGGATTCCTAGCAAGTCCTACAGGAGTCAGATACCTTTTGTATAAATATGCTTCCGAACTAACCCATGCTTAAGTTAGGACTTTTAAGGGTTGTAGCGTGACCTGGTTCACGGTTTAAGAAACAAAGGATAAAGGCTCAAAATTTATTTGTACCCACCCGTTATTCGTGATGTTCTTCAGTCTTATGCTCAGTTAATTGTGCGTTCAGATCCCAATTGAGTTTGGCATCATGTCTTTGATGTTCCGGTGATGGTTCGGATACTGAAAGTTTATTTTGAATAGGCAGTCATTTTTCTAATCTTTTTTTTTTGTCGAGGATTTGTAGAACCTCTTTCTTTTGATTTTGTTATCCCTGTTTTTTGCCTGAACTGTTTCTTTTGTGATTACAGTCAGCGGGATACCCCAGTTTTTCTTAAGTCTCCTTTATAGGTTTTGACTTAGCGGGATTTTGTTTTGAGATATAATGACTGCTTGTCTTGACGATTATGCGGAAACATCATTGTATTTTGATTTGGAAGGACGTCTTTGATGCCATTCATTGCGTACGAAGTGGAAAATTGTGACTAAATGCGCGTTTGAATTAACTGAGAAACTACCCTGCCACAGGTTATGATTAAGGGTTTTAATTTGTGTGAAAAGAAAAACTCCTACTTCTTCAGCTCAAAGGGGTTGACTAGGGATTATCTTCCTTATAACTCCATTGTATGGGATTTGAAACAACGCCTGTACATCGTCAGCAAGGTCTGTTCAAAAGCACACCGTATGGATTGTGGTATCGTTTTCGTCATCCTCCCTCTAAAGGCTTTAAGCTTTCGATCGAGAGTTAGATATCACGTAAAGGAAGCAAGAAAATAGTTTAAATAAAATGACAATGAAATCATTCAAGACAAACATATGCGATGCATTATTGGGAAAACCAAATTTTGACATAACAGTAATTGTTTGAACAACAAATGAAATTACAAATGAACAATAGAAAAGTGAATTGGACGTTCTCAATGATTTGGCCCAGGAGCAGTGATCACTTTGTGAGTCCCTGGAGGGTCGAATTCAACCTCTTTGGCATCGATCATATCCCGAATTTCTTTCTTCAGATCCCATCATCCATTTGTATTGTGTCCTGAACTATCAAAATGGTATGCACACCTCTCGTCGGGGTTGTAACTGGGAGCGGAAGTGTTGGGATTTCGCAGAGGAGCCTTTAGCATAATCAACCCTAATTTCAACATGTGTTGTAGCGCTTGGGCTAGTGACATGTTGATTCTGGTGAATTGTCTCTTAGGCATGACCTCCTTATGCTGGTTCCCCTGTTGGTGTCGTTGCATAGGTGTAGAGTTAGAGACCAGTATTGCCCCCATAGATTGATTGTGGTTGTCGGCCTTATTGCGACCCTTCTGGCCAGACATATCATTGGCTTCCTTCTTACCAACAAATGGCTTCTTCTCAGCATTAGAAGATGCAGCCATCAGGATCTTCCCACTCTTGATACCATTTTCGATCCTTTCTCCGGTCAGAACCATCTATGTGAACCCAGATGAGGAACTCCCAATTAGAAAATTGAAGAATGAGCCAGTTAGAGTGCCCATGAACATGTCTACCATTTCCCGGTCATTCAGAGGAGGTTGTACCCTGCCAGCCAGATCCCTCCATTTTTGCGCATATTCCTTGAACCCTTATCTTGAGCTCATGGACATATTCTACAGTTGCACTCAAGTTGGTGCCAGGTCAGCGTTGTATTGGTACTGCTTGTAGAAAGAAGCAGCCAAGTCTTCCCAGGTATGGATGTCAGTTCCTTCTAGCTGATAGAACTAATCCAACTGAGTGCCGGATAGACTATCCTTAAAGAAGTGGACCCACAAGTCCTTGTCAGCAATGTGAGGCTGGATCTTCCTCACATAAGATTGGAGGCGCATCTTGGGATATGAGACCCCATCATATTTCACAAATACTGGCACCTTGAACTTTTGTAGGATGATAACCCCAGAGACCGAACCCAGCTCTTCAAAATCCAGACCTAGTACCTTTCTGACCTTCGTTGCATTCAAACGATCCTCCAGTTGTTTATATTTTTCATCAGCGGGAGGATACTACTCCTCGTCACAGTCGGATTCATCATCGAATTCCTTGGGACTGGAGTCTCCCTCTCTTATTTCCTCATCTTGGTTGTTTCTTCCCCTTGATGAAGTTATCAGTTCAGAGGCCTTCTACACTAGTCCTCTGATCCTCCTTCCCAGATTCACTAACCCATTTGTCTTCTTTGTCTTCTTCTTCTCTTTAATAAGCAGGGCTTTCAGTTCTTCTTGCCCTTTGGTCAGAGCCATGATCATTTGTTGAAACTGGGCATTCTGAGTCTGCAGATCCTTCACTGTTTGTTCTAGAGCCATTGTTGAAATAAACAGCAAAGAGGATGAGAAACCTGCTATGAAACCTGCTTATGCAATGATATGTATGATATATATATATTTATATATATATATATATATATATATATATATATATATATATATATATATATATATATATATATATATATATATATATATATATATATATATATATATATATATATATATATATATATATATATATATATATATATATATATATATATATATATATATATATATATATATATATATATATATATATATATATATATATATATATATATATATATATATATATGCAATGTTTTCCAAGATTTCTTAGACTCAAATTTGTTTAAACAAAAAGATAGCAAACGTTAATTGCATCAACAAGTTTTTATTGGTCACAATGATGCCTCTTTGGCTTACAAAGGGAATAAAGCAAAAAATAAAAATTCCAAAGCAAAAGAAAGACTTCAAGCTTCTCATGGACACATCCTTTTTGGTGCAATGTAGGCATTTATGCTCCTCTCCTCATGAAGTAACCGGGTGAGTTCTAGAACCTTCTTCTCTTTGGCATAAAATTGGGTTTCGAAAGTATCCCGTTCTTCTTTGAGTTGGATCCAGGATTTCCGTAGCTCTTCAAGGTCAGTTGGCATGTCAGGATGAAACACAATGTAAGGAGTGTCTCCCTCAACAATCGGCTCCATAATCACATGTAAGATGGCGGGATAAGGCATCATAAGACATTGAGCACGAGCTCGCACCCATTTGAGGTAAGGCTCAGGAGGGATGGAATTCTTGTGCCCCAGTGTCTTGCTATCAACTCTATATATCATGCCCCAAGCTCGAATGAACCTCTTGTGATAACCCTGAATATCATTCTCATAGTCAAATGTGATTCCTTGGACGAGTGTGTCGTAAGGACCATCCCTTCTAGCATAACCAAACTGTCCAACGCCAAACAAGGATTATAAGTGATTCCTCCCCTAATGCCTAAGAGAGGGACATTATGGAATTCGCCACAGCAATCAATGATAGTGATACTCTCCAAGGATCGGGAACACCAATGAATGTCTGAATATGTAAGGGACATCAGCCTATGAGACCATCTCATACGCTGCTCATTTCTCAGAATAGACCGGGGTAGGTGCGAAATAAACCACCTAGCCAATAGAGGAGTGCAACACAGGAGAGTCCCTCTTCTCTTTAGAGTGAGAGTATGCAGAGAGTGTAGAATATCCCCAAGTAAAGTAGGTACCAGATTATGAGACAAAAATCTTAACTGCATTCACATCTATGAGTTGGTCCGTGTTAGGGAATAGTACCATCCCATAGGTGAGAAAGGCCAACACTTCTTCAAAAGCTTGTAAATCCAGGCTATCCCAAAAATATTAGGCTTTCTCAAATAGGAACTTAACTGGAAATCCTTGGACACTTCTTTTGGTTTCCCAATTTGCCACTATGTTAGACCGTTGTAAAGATAGAGCTTGAGCAATCTCTTCAGCCTTTGGGTATCTTTCTGTACCATTGAATGGTAGTTGATCAAGGATAGGTACCCCTAATAACAGAGAAAACTCCTCCATAGTAGGCACTAACTGGTAATCAGGGAAAGTGAAGCAGTGGTGCAACAGGTCAAAGAACTGAAAGAGTACCTTTAACATTTCTTCATCAGGGGTTGAAGTGACCAAGTTGAGAAGTCGACCATGTTTTTCAGTGAAGGGAGAGCTTTTAGGAATTCTTGACGCTAGTTCCTTGAGTTGAGGATGCACTTTCACAAGATTGATTTGGATAGTGTTCCTGCGAGTGGATGTCATGTCCTACAAAACAAGACAAAAATAAGCCCTAGAAAATCCTTGAAATGGTTAGTATGATATCCCATGTTATGATGTCATGATTATGCTAGGAAATTATATATATATATATATATATATATATATATATATATATATATATATATATATATATATATATATATATATATATATATATATATATATATCAAGCAACAAGCAAATCACACCAAGACCTTATGTTTAAGGCTTTCATGGGTTTTAAGGTAGTACCCTCTTGAAGTTGGATTGGTTCAACCTGTCCTATAAATAGTAACCGGGTTCTAAAGGATCTCAATATCACCGACCTTTCCCACAAGCTTCGTTCGATTGGCGATTGACACGTAACCAAACAAAACCCAGGAGTCAAGTCTCAATGAGTGTAGCATCGAGTATCTGCCAACTTTGGGAATACACCAAAGACGGCCATCTCGCTACGTCCTAATGGCCAAGTTGTTCATTTAAAGGTTCTAAGGTCAGTTGACGCTTCATGACACCACACAGCAGCTCCGTATTCTCCTTGATTAACTCAAGGGCTACCGGTACCAACCAAAGTGTCGCATAAACATAGCCATCGCTTCAACTTTGTCGGTATACCCCGCACAGTTTCCACGATCTATTGCTACTTACCTAAAAGGTTTCCCCAAATTCGGGTGTAGGATCTATAGTAACCCCAAACAGAGCCCTCAAAAGTAAAGCATACAAAACAATTAAATAATGAACTATCTCTAAGGTAACCCCACTTTCTATTAAGAGTCCCAGCAGAGTCGCCAGTTCTGTTACACGGTGGCAGAACCGACTGTTATATATGCTGGCTTTGTGTTTTTTGTTCGCAAATGTCACGGTAAGCAAGAGTCGCCACCGTATTTTCTTTTATCCAACAAAGGAAAAGGTGAAAAGAACAGAAAAAGACCTTTTCGAGATGTTTTCTGAGTAAGGGGGTAGATTATGGAAAGGGAAGGTGTTAGCACCCTTTCCATCCGTTGTTTTTCACGGGCTCTTAGAGGTTTGCTCATTTTTAAAATGCTTTTGTGCTTTGTGTTTTAAAATATTTTGAAAACGCCTTAGTGAGGCGAACTTTGTAATATTTCTCGGGATAGTAGAGAACGTATAGAAAGTGTTTGAAAAATGTCTTTTGAAAAAGTAGTTTTCTATGTAAGTGTAAAAAAGTATTTTTTTGAGCAAACTTCTAACACCTATCTACTTTTATACTCGAAAAGGTAGTTCTTTTTCTCTTTTCTTTTAGACAGTGTTATCCTACTATTAGTGAGTAGGTAACCCTATCATTGGATGTTGAGGGACAATCGAAGGGACATTACAGTCACGAAGGCAATTATGGAGATGCTTTAGCGATTCTGTTTTTAGGGACTAGATCATTTACCGAGAAGGCAACATCGTAGGTTCATCGACGGACTATGATCCTCTTGATTTTTGCGGGTCTTTGCTAAAGCATTCCTGCCTCATGACTTTTTTTAAAGGCAACCAAAGTGGGCGTACCTTAGAGGTGCTTGTGTGCAAGTGTGTTGTGTTTCATTTATTTATCTTTAAACATTTAGGTGTTCTACTGTTTGTTTTCAAATCTTGTCATGCAATCCTAGTCATCTAAGCAGTTAATATATGTACAAGAATTTAAAATGCAGGAATTGTAAATCTTACGCTATTACACGGCTTCGGGACAGTTACATAAAAAATGCAAGAAACTAAATGTGAGGAATTTTAAATCTAAAGTTATTACAACTGTGAGCAGTTACAATAAAATGCACGTGAATTGAAAATAACGTCTAAAAATCCTAAGAATAAAAACTTTTTGTTGTTTTATTTTATTTTTGAGAAAATGTTAAGATAATTAGATGATTAATTAATAAAATTAATTTAATAGAAAAAACTATCCTAATGCTTTTTGTGGTTTTTTGTTTCAATATTAATAAAAAAAAGCAAGAAAATAAAAGAAATAAGCAAAAAACCAAAAAATAAGAAAATGGAAAGAGGCTCTTTCGATCCAGGGGGGACACTCTTTCGATCCTGGGCCAGGCACGATTCTTCGATCCTGGGCGAGGTATGGTTCTTCGACCCACGAAAAAAAGGTCTTCTTCGATCCAGGGAAGGAACGGTCTTTCGATCCTGGGCAAGGTCTGGTTCTTCGACCCAGGGGAAAAGGTATTATGAAATTATAAATAAAGGTTTGAAAGTTTACCAACAATAGGGTGCTTCAA
The DNA here is from genome assembly GCA_948472305.1 of Vicia faba. Classification (NCBI taxonomy): domain Eukaryota; kingdom Viridiplantae; phylum Streptophyta; class Magnoliopsida; order Fabales; family Fabaceae; genus Vicia; species Vicia faba. The sequence continues at coordinate 1,276,219,536 of OX451740.1, read as the reverse complement.
TTTGGTACCTTTGGGGCGTGGATTAAGGTTGTTAAGTGTTTCGCTTTGACACTCCTAGATGTGGCCTCCTGAATTTCTCTGGATTAAGGAACTGGTCTTCGTTTGCGCTGAAGGTGCCTGCAAAAAGGTGTTTCGATTTGAAATATGGCAGTATGATCTGTTCGTGTGCAAAAGTATATGTGTTTGTTCTCTCCTTTCGTTTTTCTCTCTCCTTCTCCTCCTCCTTTTTGTAATGTGTCCTTGGCCTCATACTTATAGGAGTGTGAGGAGACAAGAGAAACAATGTTGGTAACGGTCATTTGAATGCCATGAATGTAAAACGTAACCTTGGCCAAAGTTAAGGGATCTTGTCCCTTTTTAAATTTGAATGATATGTAATTGGCCTTCGAATACCCTCCAACACTTCTCTTTGATTGGCTTTCTAAATGCATCTTTGAATGGACCCTGTTACTTCCTTCGAACGGCTTTCTGAATGCATCTTCGAATGAACTTCTGAATGCATCTTCGAATGGAACCTTCTGAAACTCCTTCAAATGGATCTGATGAAGCTCTTTCGAATGGACCTTGTTGAAATACCAATCGAAGGGCCTTGTTAAAATGCCAATCAAAAGGCCTTGTTAACAGGTCAGTCGGAAGGCTTGTTAACAGGTCAATCGAAAGACTTTTGTCTCTGTCAATCGACAGGCGCTATGTGGATGCTAATCGAAAGACATTTTGGGGATGCCAATCGAAAGACATTTTGGAGAGACCAATCGAAAGGCACTTTGGATTGGCCAATCGAAAGGTGCTTTGGAAAGTCCAATCGAAAGGTACTTTGGAGTGCCCAATCGAAAGGCACTTTGGAGTGGCCAATCGAAAGACACTTTGGAGTGGCCAATCGAAAGACACTTTAGAGAGGCCAGTCGAAAGCCACTGGCCAATTTCAAAATTTGTTGTTTTTCTTCAAACAAGTGTTTGTAACCACCCATGCAAGAGAAGATCTTGTAAAAAATGAGAGGGAAAATTTTGGGGTACAACAGACCCGTGATTTCCAGAGGACAGTTATGATGACAATGATACGGACACGTGGGCCACGTTCCCCAACAGACGCGTGGGGAATTGCCCAACAATGTCTAGCTTGGGTTGCTTGCCTTTGAGCCTTATGCAAGGGTGTTGGATTGGGTCTCCCAACAGTGGGGCAAGTGCAGGCCCAGTCCAGATCAATATTCAATTTAATCGTACCATGTTTTTAATGTTTTCTCTGTCGATCTAATAAGGATTGAATTACGGTTAACGATTAGGCTGGACCGCCGTTGTTATGGTTTTTGTGCGATTAAACTATAGTAGATATCACCTAGGACTAGGGATACCATATAGTAACCAGTTAAATCTTGATAAAACAAAGACTTGAGTTTATCATAAATCTCTAAGGACTTAGGATTTAGGATGAACAATCAAAGGTTTTCCTTTAAGGCTTTAAGAGAAAATAAACTAAAGATATGGTAATTGAGTATTTAGAACTTGTTGATGAAATAAGAAGTCAATGTTGTTACAAGACAAATCATACACTTTACTCTAGCATGTTTTTCATATCTGCCAAAATGCTAATTTAATATTATGTTTATTTTTACTTATTGTTAATTGCTAATCTCAAAACAAAATCTCATTTTAGTTTTTGTTTAATTGAACCACGCATTGAACTCGATACTTATATGCAATCCTTAAGATCGACATTTGAGAAATTTCTCTATTATTATTACAAAAGGAAAAATAGTACACTTGTTATTTTTCCAATCATATCCTCTTTAATGTATTTTACTAACCAAAATATTTTCACAATATATTTGATAGAAAATTGAATCAAACTATTTATATAAATACAACCACTTATTTTACATTCAAACTTATTAAATTTTATATCATTTAACCTATTATTTCAAGTAATGTACATTTTCAAGATCTATGTTTCAAGACTCAAAGTTTGAACATTCTTACACACTTAAAGTACCAATCTTTTCAAGTTTGTACGATTAAGTTTTGAACAAACATGTAAGTTTCAATTGTCTTTTTAAGTTCGATACAATTATGAATAAAAAAATTCATTTAAGTTCAAGAACCTTAGTTTTGATTTATGTTCAAGCTGAATGATTACTTTTAAAATTATTTTAGTTTATAGCATTTTGTTTTTGTTTAAGTTATGAAAAAGTTTAAGTTTTTGTTTAAGCTCAAAGTCATGCCAAGATTAAATTAGAAATAAATTATGTTGAATGCTACTTAACTCTACTATCAAATCGATCAATTATAATTTCGGTCCATTTTATAATGACAGATTGATTTACGTTGATATTACTATTTAATATTTTATCTGTTTTTTATTATAAATAGTTTTGTAAAAAAATATTACAATATAAGTTGTTTTATATTTACAATTAATAATTAATGATATCGTTTATATTATATTTTTAATTATTTATTATTTTCTCTTATTTTAATTATGTAAATTTATCTTTTACATATCATTAAAAAGACAATTTTTTAAAAATTTTCATAATTTTTTATTTTCATATAACAACTATTATGTTTTTTAATGTGTGAAAATTCAAAACAATTTATAATAAAAAATAAAAAATAAAGATAGTATTAATTATACAAAATGTTATATTTTACGTTTTATTAAATTTAATAATTTGTAAAAGAATAAAAAAAATTAATAAATGTGAAATCTGTTGGAAATCCACCAAAGTCTATGATGAATTTCTACCATAATGACAATTTAATTATGAGACAAATAAAGAAAGAAGACAAGACAAATAATTTCTACAGAGTTTCTCTGCTCACAAACTGTGAAAACTTTCTTATTCACTTTGCAACTGTAAAATATTCTGAATGACTTGCTTGATTTGCTTACAAAAAATAGGGGTTACTCCCTCTATTTATAAGTGAGCTTGCACTCTAAGTCCAAAGCCCAAAATATATATTTTGTTACTAAATCAAATCAAATTTATTCTAGGCTTAAATCAAATCTATTTAAATCTAAACAAATCTAATCTTTTCGACACGATGAATTACAATTTAACACACTACCTAATTCATTGTGTCTAAACTATCTATATTCATCATGACTCTTAGCCTTCTGAATACTTCGACTTGCACTCCCTTCGTCATGATGTTTGCAATCTGATTCTCAGTTACGCAGTGTTCCAAATTCATCTTCCCGTCTGCTACCTACTCTCGAAGATAATGGAACGTCATTTCGATGTGCTTACTTCGACCATGTGCTATTGGGTTCTTCGCCAGATTGATAGATGACATGTTGTCGATCTTCGTGATAATTGCTCCATGATCATTCCCTGTTATCTCTTCGACCAAGTTCACCATCCAAGTTGCTTGACATGCACAAAGAGAAGCAGCTATGTATTCTGCTTCGCATGATGATAATGCTACTACTGATTCCTTTATTGAATTCCAAGTAACCGGTGCACCACCTAGCATAAACACATATCCTGCTGTTGACTTTCGATCTTCAGCATCACTACACCAACTCGAATCAGTGTATCCCACTAACTTGCATTCTTTTCCTTTATCAGCTGCAGGAAACAAAATGCCATAATCGAAAGTTCCTTTGAGATACCTTAGTATCCTCTTCACTGCTGCTAGATGTGATAACTTTGGCTTCTGCATGAATCTACTTACGATAGCTATAATATATGCTAAGTCAGGCCTTGTATGACAAAGGTATCTCAAAGTCTTATGTATTGGGTTGGATCAACATCATCTTCATCTGCATCTTTCGACAGTCGTAGTCTTGGTTCTGCAGATGTCGAAGTTGAGTGGCATTCTTTCATCTCAAACCTCTTAAGAATTTCTCCTGCATATCTTCTTTGATGCATCATCAAATCTCTACTGCTCTTGTAGAATTCGATACCAACGAAATATGAAATCTCACCCAAATCAGACATTTTGAATTCCTTGCTGAGATCACCTTTGAAGTCTTCGATCTCACTTTTACAGCTACCTGTTATTAACAAATCATCTACATAAAGATATAGTATAAGCAATTTACTCTTGCTTCTTCTTACATATACTCCATATTCAGTTGTTCACTTCACAAATTCCTTCTCCCTTAAGAAACTATCAATTTTCTTATTCCAAGCCCTTGGAGCTTATTTCAATCCATATAGGGCTTTATGCAACCTGTACACCTTTCTTTCTTCGTCATGTTTCACAAACCCAACTGATTATTTAACATAAACGTTTTCGTCTAAGGGTCCATTTAGGAATGCACACTTCACGTCCATCTGACATATGTGCCAACTGTTTATTTATGCTAAACCAACAACCAACCTGATTGTTTCAATCCTAGCAACATGTGTAAAAACTTCATCGAAGTCTATTCCTTCTTTCTGTAGAAATCCTTTTGCCAAAAGCCTTTCTTTGTGTCGAGTTACTTCCCCTTTCGAATTCGTTTTCACTTTGTCTACCCACTTGACATCAATTGCCTTCTTGCCTTGAGGCAATTCGACAAGTGACCAAGTATTGTTGTCTTTGATAGACTTCACTTATTCGTTCATTACTTTCACCCACATCGAATCCTTCAGTGCTTCAGCTGCATTAACAGGTTCGACATCTGCATAGAAAGCATAATGTACCAGCTCACCTTTATCATCTATCAGATCATCTGATGTAATCACACAATCTTGCAATCTTGCAGGAGTGCGTCTTGTTCTTTGAGGTCTGCTTGTACTTGGTATATCTGTTGGTTCCTCTTGTCGAACTTCTCTTTCGAATTGAGTTTCTGGTTCTTTGAATAGGATTCCCACTGAATCTTTCTTGACATTTTGAGTCCAATCTCATTCTTTAAACTCATCTATGATCACGTCCCTGCTGATCACAATCTGCTTTTTCACTGGATCGAACAACTTGTAGCCTCCTGTAGAATGATATCCAACTAGAATCATTTTACTTGACTTGTCATCAAGTTTTCTTCTCAACTGATCTGGCACATGTCTATGTGCAATAGATCCAAATACCTTCAGATGACTCAAGCTAGGCTTCACACCAGACCAACATTCTTCTGGAGTAATTCCTTCTAGATTCTTTGTAGGACATCTGTTCAAAATGTATGTTGCAGTCGAAACAGCTTCACCCTAAAACTCTTTAGGTAAATTCTTGCCTTTCAACACACTTCTCACCATATTCATGATGGTTCGATTCTTCCTTTCTGCAATTCCATTTTGTTGTGGAGTATAGGGTGGCACCACCTCATGCACAATCCCTTCCTTTTCACATAGCATATCGATGTCTTTCGATACATATTCTCCACCACCATCAGTTCTCAAAACTTTGAGCTTTCGACCACTTTGTCTTTCGGCCATAGACTTAAACTTGGCAAATACTTCGATCACTTCACTTTTCTTCTTGATCAGATAAGTCCACAGCTTTCGACTGAAATCATCTATGAATATAACAAAGTATTTGTTACCTCCCATCGAATCCACCTGGATTGATCCACATACATCAGAGTATATGACTTCAAGACTAGCCTTCGACCTGCTTCCTACATCCTTGCCGAAGCTATTCTTGTGTTGCTTCGCCTTCACACATTCCTCACATACTTCACTTGGAACGTCAATTTCCGGCAATCCTGAAACCATATTTTTTATCTTCAAGTTTCCGATGTCTCTGAAGTTGAGATGGCCTAGTCTATAATGCCATATCCATTCATCTCTTCTAGTTGCAGTCGAAAGGCACTTGTGCTCCATCACATTTAGTTTAATCTTGAAAGTTCGATTCTGATACATAGGAGCCTTCAAGATTAATCTCCCATTTGCATCAACGAATCTCATCATCTTATCTTCGATTGGCACTTTATAATTCTTTTTGACCAACTGCCATATACTGAGCAAATTTCTATTCATGCCTGGTATGTACAATACATTTGAAATTACCGACCTCTTGCCATCTTTCCTCATAATCATAACATCACCAATATCTTCAGCTGCTAGGGTATTGTCATTTGCAAATTTTACCATATTTTTCATTGAGGGCTTTATGTTGACAAACCAGTCTTTCCTTCCAGACATATGTGATGAGCATCCTGAATCCAAGTACCATTGGTCCTTGAATCTATCTTCATCTTTTGTTGTGACCATCAGCATCATCTCTTCTTCTTCTTCATGTTTTGCAAGCTTTGCATCACATTCTTGATTCTTTAGTTTTTCTGAAAAATCACTCGAATAGTGACCATACTTCTGACAATTGTAACATTGAATGTGACTCTTATCAAGTTTTCGACCACCACCCGTTCCTCTATTTGCAACACCACCTCTTTGGTTGCCTTGGCATGGTCTTCTTTGATTCGACACATTTCCTTCGATTTGGTTTCCTCTACCATTCGATTTGTTGTAGCCACCTCTACCTCTGTCGAAACACTTCCCTTTGCCTTTGGTTTCTCTTGGATGAATGTGCCTGCAAAGCCACATCACTCTTTGATTTTCCTGTAACTCTTTTGTTCATTCTTTGTTCATGAGATTCAAGCATCCCTTGAAGCTCTTCCTTTGTCAATTTCGACAAGTCTTTCCCCTCTTCTATTGCCACCACTATGTGGTCGAACTTAGGAGCTAAAGATCTCAAAATCTTCGAAACAACATCTCTTGTTGTTAATGTTTCTCAACATGCCTTGATTTAATTCACTAGTTTTGTAACTCTAGTGAAGAAATCAGATATGCTTTCACTATCTTCCATCTGAAGCAATTCATAGGTTCTCTTATGAGTTTGTAACCTCACTTCTTTTACCTTTTCTGCACCATCAAAGGACTTCTCAAGAACATCCCAAGCTTCTTTTGCAAATTCTGAATCACTTACTTTTTCAATGTTTTCTGGACTCTGTTGGCTCCTAAATTCGACACCCACGTTCTATTATCATATAGATCATTAATTATGAGTTAGAAGAGTTTCCTACACAAGAAGGCTTCGATCAGCTGATCACATCGAAGGCTTATCAAAGAATGACAAGATACTTAGAGAAATTTCTCTAAGTTGGAATCATGTTGTTTTCAACGTCGAAGGAGCAACCTTTCGACTAAGGTCCCTGATGCCCAAGATCGAACGGTTTGAATTTCGAATTGTTGGAGGGAAAACGGTTCCCAGCAGTTACCAAGCGCAACGTGGCGTGGAAGTAGGCGTAGAGGGTTGTGAACATGCCATGTGGTGTCACCACGAAGCGATGCAACTGCCCAGCAGTTACTTAGGATTTTTAGTATAAATACTAAGTGTTCACGTAGTTATTAAGGGTGTTCATCATTGTATACAAGTCACTCATTTAGATTCAAGTACCCAGCGTGAGAGAAAGAATCATTGAGAATGTATGTGTGAAACACCATTTACCTTAATCGAAATCTTTTACATTTAAGCAATTTATCGCTTTCACTTATTTATCTCAGTCGAAGTCATTTATTTAACAAGCCTTTAATGCTTTTATTTACTTTATCAAGCTTTTCTCCATGCAATTTACTTAAAGTGTCTCTACCTTACTTGCGTTAATCACCATTAGGATTAGTCGAAACTCTCTATTTTAAAGCATTTAAACGATAAAAATCAGCCATGTCTTAGGATCAATCTGATCGATCCTGCAAGTCACCAAATAAGTTACCTTTTGGAAGATCAGCGGTTATTTACCATTTTTCACGGTAAACAAATTGGCACACCTGGTGGGACCTTGTGTTGATTTTACGCGTTTAATCGTTTTTTATAAAATATACTCTTTTTTCGAGAGTATTGCATGTTATTGAGAAGTGGTAGAATATACACCAACAAAACCAATACTAGGAGAAGAAGTAGAGAAATGGCGAATCCGCCAAACAATGGAGAAAACCCCACAAACAAACGTGGGAGCGACGATTATCCCAACCATAAGCGAAGTGGTAACCGCTGGTTCAACGCCAGCAGTAACGGTTGCACAAACGGGGCCAATACCTTCATTTACAGACCCCAGAATGCCTTTGGGAACTCCCCCACCAAGGGGAAACCAAGGAACCAAACCATATGTTCCCCCAGGTATTTCGACATTCTGGTTAAATTGAGAACCACCCTACGACATGCCAACTTCTGAATTGACTAGCCTGGCGAATGCTACGTCCACCTTTTCAGAACCTTTAGTGAGCGCCTCTTCGCCACTCCAAGGCTCTGGAGTTGGTATGGCGAACATGGGTAAGAACCAACTCTTAGGAGGAACGTCCCACGTAATGCCTGGCCTTACGAATGCCTCGACAGCAGTCTTGAGGCAGCAAATGGACGAAAGCAACCACGACATGGTTCAAATGTTGGCGCAAACTTTAAGTACAGTGCTAAATCCTCTAATACAGAATACCACCCAGTCGAATCAACAAATGACAGCGCAAATGTCGCGTCTGGCTGACTTTTTTGGGGTACCCCAACCCATTCGACATCCCCAAAGGGCACAGATAAGGGGAAACCAAGGCATACTTCTAGAAGAAGAAACCACTATTAACCAAGTCCAGCAGCCTGTCGAAGAGAACCTTAGGGTACAAATGGAACAACCTGGGGTCGAAGAGCTAAGAGTCGTAGCCCCGGAAATAAGGATGGTTAATAGAAACCAAAACGCTGATGAAGTAGTTAAGCAAATCCAATACCAGAATGTTGGTTTGGAGAATAACTTGATAGCCATGATTGAAATAATCATGATGCAAAACGGGATGAATACGGGCTTCTGTAGGCCCAACTTCACATCCCCGCTATCAGAATATGTGTTACAAACGGACTTGCCTCCTAGATGCAAAGTCCCTAAGTTCACTAAGTTTTCAGGGGACACGACAGAATCCACTGTCGAACATGTGGCAAGATATTTAATCGAAGCGGGAGAAATCTCAAACAACGAGAACCTAAGGATTAAGTATTTCCCAAGTTCCCTAACAAAGAATGCGTTTACTTGGTTCACAACTCTCCCCCCCAATTCGATCCACCATTGGACCCAGTTGGAGTGATTGTTCCATGAGCAATTCTACATGGGACAAACCAAGATAAGCTTGAAAGAGTTGGCTAGTGTAAATAGGAGATTCACTGAGCCTATAGACGAATACCTAAATATGTTTATATTGCTCAAGGCAAGATGCTTTACGCAAGTGCCAAAGCACGAGTTAGTCGAAATAGCCGCTGGAGGTCTAGATTACTCCATTAGGAAGAAATTAGACACTCAGTACCTGAGGGACATGGCCCAATTGGCCGATAGGGTTCGACAGGTAGAACGCCTTAAAGCTGAAAAAGCTAGGGCGACGAAAACTCATAAAAGAGAAAAGATAGCATATGTCGAAATGGACAATGAAGATCCAGAAACATTCGACGAACTTATAGCCGTCGAGGAGAGTGAGGTCGATTTAGCTGAGTTAAAACGAGGGCCACCATACTCTTGCAAATTACTAGTCCCCTCAAGTGGAAAAAACCCCACTGAGTCTGAAAAGGCCAATGATAGGTTCCCTAAAAAGACTTACAGTTTCGATATTACAAAATGTGATGAAATTTTTGATTTACTTGTAAAAGATGGCCAAATGATAATACCCCCAGGGGTAAAAGTGCCTCCTCTTGATCAAAGAAAGAAAAGAGGCTATTGTAAATATCATAACTTTCTGGGCCATAAAACATCTCAATGTTTTCTTTTCAGGGATCTCGTGCAAAATACTACCAAAGAAGGGAGGCTGAAGTTCGCTGACAAGGACCCCGTGAATGTGGATTCGAGCCCTTTGCAGGCGGAAGCCCACTATGCTAAACCCTCAGGGGTAAATGTGATCGAAGCTTCCAGGAGTCAGGTGAAAAGGCCAGGGATAACTATGGTCGAAGTCACCAAAGATCATATCAATATGCCAATATTTGGCAGTTTTTCTGGGAACCTTTCTAGAGAAACAATCGAAGCAGTCCAAAACGCCGCTGAGGGCCCAAAACTGGAAACAGGTGGAGTCTCAAAATGTGGAACTAAACCCACTTCCTACTTGGCTGCGGTGCAAGGCCAAACAAAAGACCTGGAGGCTCAAATGAAGCAAATGACTCTTGCTACTAAAGACAACATGAATGTTAACATGGTCGAAATCTCTGAATCAAAAGTTTCAGAGGAAGCCATCAGGCAAGAGCAAGCAAACAGAACAGCGTTCCCCCGAGAGAACGAAAATCTGGCAAAATTCTTGCAACGATGCCAGAAGAAAAAATCAGAAGTAATGTTGTGTCCTCGATGCAGCTCTATTTTTTACAAGAAAGCTGCTGAACACATCGAAGGTGTGAGAGCAGCAAACAAAAAATGGAGCAGAAATGCCCAAACAAGTGCAGGCTCTGATGTTCGACACGATCCTAGAAGAACCTATCAAAAGGGTTCAAGTTAGGAAAAGAGACCACTAACTTTCAGGCCTCTAACCAATGTGCCAGTCGATACATGGCTCAAAACATCGAGTCGAAAGAGACCCAACGAAGAAAGGTGGCATTCCTTTGAAGTGCCAAGAGGTTCATCTTTGACACTCAAGAAAGAACCTCATGTAGGTGCCACCAAAGTTGCTCAAGTATCGAGTAACTACAAGGGAAAGAACCCAATGTCTCGATCCCAGTGGAGAAGGTACCAAAGGCGGCACAAGGCTGAGAGAGAGGCTGCCAACGAACCAAAACCAGAGTCGAGCTCAAATGTCCCCCAGCGAAAGCAAAGAAAGCCTTTGGAGAGGGAACCAGTGGCCAATAGATTGGTATGGCCTGATCAAGACGAAGTTGGTGACGAAGATAGCTCCGAGTCCGACGACACATTAGACATCATGATAAATATAGTTTCGGTCTTGCCAAGAGAATTCGACCGCCAAATGGAAGTCGAAGCAAACGGCTGGGAAGTCGAACAAGAGATGGCCAAGCATAGGCCAGTATGCTACTTTGTCATGGGTAATGGCTGCACTGAAGAGAAAAATGGTTTATTCGAACCACCAACTGAGGCGATGAAAAGTCACCTCAAGCCTTTATTCATAAGGGCAAAGCTCGAAGAGGCCACTGTAAACAAAATCTTGGTGGACTGTGGGGCGACTATCAGCATAATTCCCCACTTCATGCTAAGAAAAGTAGGCAAGAATGATGAAGACATTAAGCCTCATAATATGGTCCTATCGAACTACGAAAGCGGAATAGAGACCACCATGGGTGTGATTCAACTAGACCTCAAAGTGGGATCCATCCTTCGACCAACCATGTTCATGGTCATATCGGCTAAACCAAATTACAACCTACTGTTAGGCCGAGAATGGATACATGGTGTCGGAGCAGTACCATCGTCGATGCACCAAAGGGTGATATTATGGCGTCCCGATAGGATTGTCGAGAATATAGAAGCAAATCAGAGCTACTACTTAGGCGAAGTTAATCACCTAGGGAGAGCTGACTTCGACAAAAATTTGGCTCACATTGGGCCATGTCCAGTACCTGACTTCGATATGGCGCCAGCGCCAAATGCTTTTTGTTCCTTGTACCTGCATCCTGGTCATGGGTTTCAATGGGATAAAGAAGACTTGTCTCACATTGATTTCAGCGGGCTAACTGACATCCAGCCAACTGGTTGGGGAAGCGAATTCAGTGATAATGACTGAGTCGCAAGCGTTACAGCGAATTTCGACTTACGTAGCCGAAACAAGAATGGTAGCGGCTCTGGAAGCCGAAGTAAAATATATGGCCACCAAGGCCAATGACCAAGTACTAGCTTCTGCAGGTCCTGGAAAAGATTTCGACCCAGAGCCACCAGATATAGGTCCTGGAAAAGATTTCGACCCAGAACCTCCAAATATCTCGACAAAAGGAATGCAGGAACAGAGGCTCGACGCCATCTACGACGATGAGCCTTTGGATTTCGAAAAGGACCCCCTGGCGAACAACATTAAAATGTTAGCATAGGATCCTTTAGAAGAAATCGACTTGGGCGAAGGGTTAGATAAAAGACCCACTTACATCAGTGCCAAAATAGACCCAGAGCTCAGGGTCGAAGTGATCCAATTACTGAAGGAGTTCAAGGACTGCTTTGCATGGGATTACGACGAGATTCCTAGTCTCGACAGAAGATTGGTAGAACTTCAGTTACCAATCAAACTTGGGAAAAAGCCTGTCAAACAAACTCCAAGACGCTTCACTCCATAAATACTGTCGAAGATCAAAACGGAAGTCGAAAGACTACTGAAGTGCAAATTCATACGAACTACGAGGTACGTCGAATGGATTGCAAACATTGTGCCAGTTATTAAGAAAAATGGTACATTAAGGGTGTGCATAGATTTCAGAGATCTGAATGCTACAACACCCAAAGATGAATATCCTATGCCTATGGAGGAAATGCTTGTCGACTCTGCCGTTGGCCACGAGTACCTGAGCATGCTCGACGGTTACTTAGGATACAATCAAATTTTCATTGCTGAAGAAGATGTGTCGAAAACAGCTTTTCGATGCTCTGGGGCCTTAGGCACTTACGAATGAGTAGTAATGCCTTTTGGCCTAAAAAATGCTGAGGCAACATATCAATGAGCAATGAAATCTATCTTCCATGATTTTATTAACACTTTCATGCAAGTATATATTGACGATATTGTTGTAAAATCTGTTTCCAGGAAGAACCATATAGACCACCTTCGACAATCATTCGAAAGAATGAGAAAGCATGGTCTGAAGATGAACCCTTTGAAGTGTGCGTTCTGTGTGAAAGTTGGAGATTTCTTGGGCTTCGTCGTCCACAAGAAAGGAATCGAAATCAACCAGAACAAGACGAAGGCAATCTTGGAAGCGAAAGCGCCAACGAACAAGAAGGAACTGCAATCTCTGCTGGGCAAGATAAACTTCTTAAGGAGATTTATATCTAACCTAAGTGGAAAAGCGCAAGCCTTCTCACCCTTACTTCGATTGAATAAGGAAGGGTTTGAGTGGGGGCAAGAGCAACAAGAAGCCTTCGACAAGATCAAAGGGTACCTCACCAAGCCACCTATTTTGGTGCCTCCTTGTAGAAATAGGAGTATGAGATTGTACATAGCTGCATCCGACAAAACTTTGGGAAGCATGTTAGCCCAAGAGGATGAAAATGGAGTCGAAAGACCCATTTACTACCTTAACAGAGTTTTGAACGATGTAGAAACTAGATATAGCGAAGTTGAAAAATTATGTCGATGTCTTTATTTCTCTTGTACAAAGCTCAAACAATATATAAAACCAGTTGATGTGTATGTTTCGTCCCATTTTGATGTTTTTAAATACATGTTGTCGAAACCCATCTTGCACAGTCGAATTGGCAAGTGGACGCTAGCATTAACTGAGTATTCGTTAACCTTTATGCCTCTCAAGGCAGTAAAAGGACAAGTGGTAGCAGACTTTATAGTCGACCACTCAATTCAGGTATAAAATATAAATTACTTGGAGATAGAACCCTGGAAATTTTACTTTGATGGTTCCAGCCATAAAGATGGAACGAGAGTGGGGCACGTGGCACGCATTGACGCTGTAACCGTTCTGAAAAACGGAAACGTTGCAGCATGCTTCCTCGATTTCAGAGAATGGTCATGATGACAGCGTATGAAAGGCCATCGTGCGTGCGAAGTGCCTTACTGAAGTGACATCTTGGGAAAAGTTGAAATGGTGATTTTTTGAGATTGTCAGATGGTTGGTAGGAGACGAAAAGCGCACAAACTAATTTGTGGCTGAGAGTGAAGGACATCTGTCGAATGGAATATCAAAGAATGCCTATTTCTTCTAAGCGTCGAAATAAGACATTCTTGGGGGGCAATTTGTTGGCTCCTAAATTCGACACCCACGTTCTATTATCATATAGATAATTAATTATGAGTTATAAGAGTTTCCTACACAAGAAGGCTTCGATCAGCTGATCACATCAAAGGCTTATCAAAGAATGACAAGATACTTAGAGAAATTTCTCTAAGTTGGAATCATGTTGTTTTCAACGTCGAAGGAGCAACCTTTCGACCAAGGTCCCTGATGCCCAAGATCGAACGATTTGAATTTCGAATTGTTGGAGGGAAAACGATTCCCAGCAGTTACCAAGCACAACGTGGCGTGGAAGTAGGCGTCGAGGGTTGTGAACGTGCCATGTGGTGTCACCACGAAGCGATGTAACTGCCCAGCAGTTACTTAGGATTTTTAGTATAAATACTAAGTGTTCACGTAGTTATTAAGGGTGTTCATCATTGTATACAAGTCACTCATTTAGATTCAAGTATCCAGCGTGAGAGAAAGAATCATTGAGAATATATGTGTGAAACACCATTTACCTTAATCGAAATCTTTTACATTCAAGCAATTTATCGCTTTCACTTATTTATCTCAGTCGAATTCATTTATTTAACAAGCCTTTAATGCTTTTATTTACTTTATCAAGCTTTTCTCTATGCAATTTACTTAAAGTGTCTCTACCTTACTTGCGTTAATCACCATTAGGATTAGTCGAAACTCTCTATTTTAAAGCATTTAAACGATAAAAATCAGCCATGTCTTAGGATCAATCTGATCGATCCTGCGAGTCACCAAATAAGTTACCTTTTGGAAGATCAGCGGTTGTTTACCATTTTTCACGGTAAACAGACTCACACATTGATGAATTATAAATAGTGTTTTATAACTCAGCTTCTCAATTTCTGTGTGTTTCTTCTTTTCTTCTTCTGAAGCGTTTTCTCCAAGCGCTTCGACTCCATCTTTTACAAGGTCCCAAAGCCCTTGACACCTGAACAACACTTTCATCTGTTTGCACCAATTCTCATAGTTGTCTACTTTGAAAATTGGTAGAGTTGCTAGATAATTTGCATTCTCATAATTCGCCATCGTGAATTCTTCAATCGTTCTTGAATGATACTTACCTCGAATCGAAACAAGCTCTTGATACCAGAAGTTGAAAATCCACCAAAGTCTATGATGAATTTCTACCACAATGACAATTTAATTATGAGACAAACAAAGAAAGAAGACAAGACAAATAATTTCTACAGAATTTCTCTCTGCTCACAAACTGTGAAAACTTTCTTATTCACTTTACAACTGTAAAATACTGTGAATGACTTGTTTGACTTGCTTATAAAAAATAGGGGTTACTCCCTCTATTTATAACTGAACTTGCACCCTAAACTCAAAGTCCAAAATATCTATTTTATTACTAAATTAAATCTAATTTATTTTAAAATTAAATTAAATATATTTAAATCTGAACAAATTTAATCTTTTCGATACTATGAAATACAATTTAACACAATTTTAGTTAAGTTAAAAAAGAGTGCAACAATTAGTTAAGTGTAATTTGATATATAAAACTTATATATAAAACTTTTTTTCGCAGCCATGGTACACACTGACTGATTAAAGGTAGTACTTTCCATGAAGGTTTTAATCGCTTTTTTCAATGAGGAAGTGCTTTTTACAACACTACGTACGTCAAAAAGATATAATATTCTCTCGAGTGCGTGCGAAAACCTCCGTCCAGGCCATCCTTATCTTCCCAACTGATTATTCTAGTATTAAAACAAACAAGTCAATATAGAACACCAAAACTTTTTGACTAAAATTTAAATGATGTCATGTTATACGTATTCACAATTCCACAAATCTCAAGCACCATCAATATGTTAGACCAAAATTCTGGTATTATTAAAGAGTTTTGTTACTAATATCTAATTCTTATCTAAACTTTTAAAAGTTGCCAACTTTACATATCTAATTTATCATTAACAACCATTTTTAAGAGAATTCAAGTTTTGATATTTTAATATTACAAAACTACATCTATAATTCATATTTTTATTTCAATGCTTAATTTATATATAAATTAAAATCAAAGTATATGCAATTTAAATTAAGTTAAAAATAGACATTCCTTTAAAAAGCGTTGATATATATATATATATATATATATATATATATATATATATATATATATATATATATATATATATATATATATATATATATATATATATATATATATATATATATATATATATATATATATATATATATATATATATATATATATATATATATATATATATATATATATATATATATATATATATATATATATATATATATATATATATATATATATATATATATATATATATATATATATATCACTTGAGTTACCTCATCGTCTCATTTATAAATAGTCATAAGTTTTAGTAAAAATCAAAAGTTTTAGTATTTGGTTATACAAAATTTTTTTTTTTTTCAATTATTCTGAATATATAAATTTTTATTATTATTGGTGTTTAATGTTTTATTCTGGCCTTTAATTTAATGTAAATAAGATGTTTATTATTTATCTTAGTTTAATTTTTATGAAGACAAAAGCTTATCAAAGAATAAAAATAAAAATAAAAAATTTAAAATCAAGAATCAAGATTGCACAAGAATTGGATGTTATGAAAATTAAAAGGATTTGATTATGAGATAAGGTATAATGTCAATTTAAATTTGTATAAACTTTATCAAATTATGGTGGTCAGAGGACAAATATTAGACACAATGTCTGGGACAAATGGTCTAACTTGTTAAATCAGATTTTACACAATATGACAACAACAATGATTCAAAGTGAAAGCAATAAAAAATATAGTAGAATTGGTAATCCAGTTCAGTGAAACCACACCTACGTCTAGAGGACACTCTACCCAATAAAGGAAATTCACTATTTTGAATTAGTACAATTAGTCTTATAGAAAGCACAACCCTGTGTTGTTCAATTCCTCTTCCTAATCCTAATGACTCTCTATTTAAGACCCCTCCTAAATATGAGAACCCTCTCACTTTTGAAGGTGCAAGATACACAAGAAAAGGGGGAGGGGAGTTGAATTGGGTTTCTCAAAATAAAATTTCTCGAAACTAAAACACCAACTCTTAACTGAAGAATAAAAATAAATGAACACAATTATTTTTATCTTGATTCATTGCTAACGAAGTTAATCCAGTCCACCCGTCAAGGTGATTTTACCTTCCCAATAAGGACTTAATCCACTATAACCAAACCGATTACAAAACCACAACAAGACTAACTGTCACTGTTGCAAACCACAAAGGCCAACTGTCAATGTCTTCTTGAGAATCCTGACTAGACCCCTAGTCTCTCAAGGAGCAAATCTCAAAGACACAATGTCAATGACTTCTTGAGTATACAAACTAACATTTAGTCACTCAAGTAACTATCAACTCACTGTTGAATACATGTTTTTTGTGCTTACAAGATTGCTTGTCAAAAAGAAGATTACACAATATTAAAGTACAAATAATAACACAAAAGTGTTAAGGAAGTTAACGAACAAAAGTTCCTTGCTAGCAAGTTAATGAGCAACAAATCCTTGTTTTAAAAAAATTATAGTTATTTTGGAAACGTTTCAGCAACTTGAATAAGCGTGAGTTTCTTCAAAGTTCTTCGACATTTTCAATTCATCCAAGTCTTCCTTTTATAGCTGAAAAGAAATCCGTTGGAGGATAGAATGAGAATACCAAAATTCCAATTGTCTTCTTGCAACGGTCAGTGAGAGTGGTAGAAAACCTCGTATATTAATATTTTCCTTGCCCCACAAAAACAACATAGTGAAGGAGAGGTGATGTTGTAACTTGTATTATTACTCACATGAACCCTTTTGATATTCTCTTCTAAACTTCAGAGGTTTTTGAATGTATAACGGTTGAAGCATGCGTAGAAGGATCAAAGCTAAGTCTCCAGAACCATGTCATCAGAGTTTTCAGAACTTGTTCAACCTGAACCTTCTCTTTAGAGTCTTCATCACTTGGTCTGCAGAGTCTTCATAACCTTCTCTTTAGAGTATTCAAAACTCCGTTCAACAGAATCTTGTCTTCAGAGTCTTCAGAAGTTGGTCTAGAGAACTATTGATCTTCAGAGTCATCAGAACTCATTTATTAGAACCTTTTCTTTAGAATCTTCAGAACTGGCACAAAACAACATGGAATATTCAGAGCTTGAGAACATATCAGAAGCTTCAGAACAAAGTCACAGATAGAAGCAATAAAGCCAACGTTCATTATAACCGTTTCTTTAAGATGCATTCTAATATATGAATCACAAACTTGTATTATTCAGCGTGTTGAGTCCAGAATTTGATGTCACAAGTCAATTATTCATAGTCAAAACCTGTTAGAAAAAGCTACACATTAAACAAACCATTAGGGTACTAAAATATTATCTAATCACCCATATAATGTTATCATCAAAACTCAAGGCCAGATGCAGAACCATGTTTTGTTCTTACAACTTTCTCTCAATCACTAACCCTAGTGATCAACTTCAATAAAAACAATGTGGAATGTTGAATTTACAACCAAACTAAAATAAAACAACACTAAGCCTTATGATATGAATGTAAGTATTAGCATGGAGTACAAGTAACAAACAAAGTACTCAACAAAAACCCTGGCACAAAGAACTTAATCCTAGCACACACACTTGTCCTCAACCATGAGGTTTAAGTCTTCTTAAATAGCAATGCCATTTTGCAATTTTATCCTTTGGATAATTGATTTGATTTCGTCCAGAATAATAGTTGAATCGGTTGAATTTGATTTGCTTCACAAAACTCTCCAACAAAAGATATTATTTGTTTTTAATTCAAATTCAAATTTAAATCTTCATTTAAAGTGGTTTGATCTTCAATAGGTGTCAAACAAATCACACAAACATATTGCTAAACAATAGCAACAAATCTGATTGAATCCCAACCATAAATTTGCTCTAAAAATGCAACACCATTAGTCTGCCAAACCAGGGTTAGATGTTGCACACATGCTGGAACATCGTGTTCCACATGTGTCTCTTCTTTATCAAACTGCAACAACATTGGTCAATTTTCAAAGACCAGATGTTGCACACATGGTGGAACATTGTGTTTCATATGTGTTCCTAAAAATTGTAATAACATTGGACTTCTGTCAGAGACTAGATATTACACACATGCTGGAATATTGTGTCCCACATGTGTTCCTTCAGCACCAAAAATAGCTTGAACATACTCCATGTTGTTTTGCATAACATAACCAACCTAAAAGGAATAACAATCCCCCTTTAGAAAATTTTGGCAAACAACTCTTCAAGATATAACACAATCAAGTATTATCAGCAGCCCATACTTAGAACAAACATCAGCAGTAGAGCATAAGAACATAACAATCAGATTACAAATCAATAGTAGAATAACAGTCAGTCATGCATGCACATATAATTACTAGTTATATCATATAAGCATATACTACTAACACAAGGTTCAACTCAGACATAGCCAGATTCCATACCTGATGCTCTAGTCTGTGAGCACACAACCAAAAATTAGAACATCACCAGTTAGTACCAAAACACTAGCCAGTACTAAACAAATACAAGTAGTCAGTAGTCTCATAACACAATACCCCTACACACCATTACTCTTTTTTTTTCATAATTTGGAAAACATATCTTCTAGAAAATCAGTCAGTCAACACAGATGTCAGTATGTTAGCACATACACACATCAAATCAAGAGTAGACAAGCAATAAGAATCAAGAGTATGAATGTTGAAACTGATTCTAGATCATCATTCAATGCTAAAGTTAAGACAACCACAAGTAAAAAACAATTACATATCAAGAATAAGATATGCCCAAATATACTGGTCAAACAAAATAATTGGAATGAGCAACCTTCAGACTTGTTGAGCAGACCATCTTATTGAGTCCATGAAAGTAATCCAATCATCATTAACTTCATCATCAAACTCAGTTTCTTCTACAAGATTCTTCTTCAAGGATTTCATCTTTGTCACAGACTTCCTCCCAATCATAGATGAACCATTAGATGCTTCAGCATGAGGGTCAACTTTTGTCTCATTTCTAATTAGTTCAGCTTTCTTTGATAAAAGAGCCATAGCTTTCTTCCCTGGATTTCCTTTCTCCATATCCTTAGTGTTTCCAAATTATTAACTCATTGTTGCAAAGAGATGAAAAAATTGAGAGAACACATAGTGAACAATCTTCTGGGTGAGCAAGAGAAAGAGAATGGAAATATTCTTGCTTGTAACGATGGTCCAAATAAAAAAAGGTTTTGAAAAAAGTAAAGTCAATGTTGTTTCACTTGTTTCACAAATAAAAAGAGATAGAATCTTGCTTTCTACCCCTGCACGCCTCCCTAGCTTTGACTTCTATAGACCCTCACAAATAAAAATATCAAGGGCACCCCTCAATTTTTCAAACTGATTTGCATCCAAAGATTTTGTGAAAATGTCAGCCAACTAATTTTTAGTTGCTATATGTTCAATATTCACCACCTTATCTTCCACAAGTTCTCTAATGAAATGATGACAAATGTCAATGTGCTTGGTTATGCTGTGTTGAACAAGATTATTTGAAATATTACTAGCACTCAAGGTGTCACAGAACAATGTCATGACATCTTGTCCCAGATTGTACTCCTTTAACATTTGTTTCATCCAAAGCAATTTAGTGCATCTGCTCCTTGCAACAATGTATTCAGCTTCATCAGTAGATATAAATACACAATTTTGCTTCTTTCTAAACCAAGAGATCAAATTGTTACCAAGAAAGAAACATCAACCATACATGTTCTTTCTATCATCTGCACTTCATACCGAATCAGCGTCACAATACCCTACTAGTATTTAATTGGTGTCATGAGAATAGAGAATAACATAGTCACAAGTCCCATTAACATACTTAAAAATTATATTCACTTGAGTAAGATGACTAGTCTTGAGTTTAGCTTGATATCTTGCATAAACACCTACATAAAATATGATGGAAAGTATGCCTGTTGAGAAATAGAGCTGACTCCTAATCAGGTTATTTAAAAACTTTGATATATACATCAACTCTATTTTCATCCTTGGTTATTTTCACATGTGTAGTAGCAATAGTCCTTTTGTGACATGCATTGTCAAGTCCAAACTTATTCACTATACTCTTAGAATACTTGCTTTGAGATACAAAAATGTTGTCTTCCATTTGCTTCACTTGAAGACCAAAAAAGTAAGTGAGTTCTCCTACAAGACTCATCTCAAATTCAGACAAATATCTCCATTATCGCTGAAATTCTGGTATTCAGATTACAAATTCCTAAGAGATGTCGAGATATTGTAATCTAACTTCAACACAATAAACAGGATATAACATAATAAAATAGTGCAAAAAGTAAACAACATGCGGAACGGTTAACCCAACTCGGTGTACAACAACACCTACTCTGGGGGATACTAAGCCAGAGATGAAGTCAACTAGATAGTATTAATTTGTAGACCCACATCAAACTTTTACCCAGTTTACAATCTACTCACTTAATCACTACCCGTGCTTAAATTCTACCTAAGACTCACCTAGGTATAAGACCCTTCTCAAATCCCTACTACTCCACAAACAGTGACAAGAACAGAATTAAAAATAATTACTTAGAAGACACACTTCAAAGACACATAATCACTCAATGCTTAAAATCTTAAGAATGATTGACATAACTTACAACACAAAATAATGATCCTACTCTTTTATCAAGATGATATTAGAGAGGCTCACAAATAACACACAAACCCTAACAAAATACAATGTAAGTTCCACTCAAAAACTAGGATTGTGACAGACTATTTAAACCAATCTTCTGGACTGGATTAGGCTTCAAAATTGTAGCAAATGAGCTTCTACAAATTAGCATAAACTATTGCACAAAATAGGACTTCAATCATTAGATTCCTAAATTATCTCCATAATTAGAAACTAAGAATATTCCTTCAATTAAGCTTGAATCTCTTAATCCTTAAACTGAGCGCCACATAGGATAAAATGATATTCCCATAATATTTTGCATCTAAAAAATATAAAGGAACCCAACAGTCTAGTTGTACACAGGCACGGTGTCGAATGACCCTGCATATGACATCTTGTTCAACACGTTGCTCTAGTTGATAGAACATCTTATTTCAACATGTTTATGCTAAGTTAGTTTTATCAAAAATAATACCAGTCACAAAAATAGAGAATTAACAATCTCCCCTTTTAGCTTATTTTGGATAAAAACAACTTAACACTCCTTCCATTTAACAACATCAAAATAGCTCAGGTTTGAAAATAAATCAAACACAAATATCAGAAGCATAACAACCGATACAAACATCAGAAAGTTAGAAGCAGAGAAATAATTTTATTAGAGTACAATGGAAGCTACTCATTATAGAAACAAGAAAAAAAATTCTTCTCAACATGTTAGGACATCTTGTCCAACAACTCTTCACAGCCAAACCAAACCAGATCCAAACTTCCCTTCCAAACTGCTCAAAACACATCAGAGAACTAGTATATTCTCCCCCTCAATAACAGAAACACATAATCAAGATTCATCATCTATTTGGCACACTTTTGGCTAAAACACTTTTTCCACACAAGCACTTGGCTAAAACACCATTTCCCCACAAAAATATTGAAGAGGAAGATAAAACACTAGGGAGACAAAACACAGACACAACACCAGAAGGTGTACATGAGGAAGAGGATGACCTATATCTTTAAGAACAAAAAAGCTTCTCACCCTTAACCTTAGAACCAATTCTTGTCACCAAGCCCCAAGAGAATTTTCCAGTAGCCTCAAAAACAACAAAGTTTCTCCCCCTCAACCTTGGAACCAATTCTTGTCACCAAGCCCCAGAAGAATTTTCCTGTAGCCTCAAGAAACCAAAAGGGAATCTAACTTAACTAATCTAAGTTAGAAGACCATGTGATAGAAGCAACACAAATTAGAAGATCATGTGACCGAAGCAAACAAAACACCAAACATGATGTTAAAACATTTGGTATGACATCCAGTATACACCGACGGCATAAGAACCATCAGACTAAGAAAAAGAAAACCCTTATGACATATGGTCACACTCCCCTTTAATTGTTTTTTTTTTGAATAAAGAAACTTTTATGAAACCAAAAAACCCGAACATACAAGGCGATCCCTAGGATCCAGCCAACCAGAAAACCAAAGAAAAACCTAAGTTAGCATAAGCCTAACAGTGCGAGGCTTAAGAATCTTACTAAGCCAACCTCTAAACACAATGATAACAATAATATCATGGAATACTTTCTCTTTGTCAATATTATTACCAAAACAAACACCATTTTAAAATTTCCAAACACCATATATCATTTCCACGACTGCCAACTTCAATAAAGCTGCTATCCCACCTTTGCCTTTACCATGAGTGATAATGCAAGAGATTTTTGCATCCCAATCTTGAGGCACATGAAAAATTTGGATCCAATGAATAATACTATCCTAGATATCCTTGATGATATAACACTCAAAGAAAAGATGTTGGATGGTTTCAACTATACCACAAAAGCTACAATCAATATGTTCCAACATTCCAAAATTAACCAACCTACTTTTAGTTGCTAACTTCCTATGACAGGCCAACCAAAAAACCATGCTAGCTCTGGGTCTAGCAAAATTATTTTTCAATAGATTATGCCAGATCATAATAGTACTAACATTAAGAGTGGTGTAAACAGATTTCATGCTAAAATTTTCCTTAGAGTTCATAATGTTCTAGGAGGCTGCATTAGAATTTATAAACTCCCTTTGCTCCAAAATCTTGAGCATGATCCAAGTACTACTCGCTTTAGGCTTGGCCTCCATAATATCCTTGTGCTTGAAATGATAAGAATAAATCCACTTAACCCATAAACTATCAGACTTGTTATAAATGTTCCAAAGAAGCTTCAACATAGCACACCTATTCCATATGACCAGGTTAATAACCCCCAGACCACCAAGCTTAATAAGCTTACAAACATCATTATAAGCCACAAGACTCTTCTTGTTGATGGTATCCTTACAAATCCAAAGGAAGAAATGAAAAACATAATCAATTTTCCTGATAACTGATTTTGGAAGAGGGAAGCACATGAGCTAATAGTTAGCCATAGAAAAAGTAACATTTTTGATCAACTACAATCTGCTAGCATATCTCAAGAGTTTAGCAGATCGGTGCCTAATTCTGCAGACAATTTTGTCAACCAAACCGATATAGTGGCAAACAGGGAGCTTCTGGTGGGTAAGAAGAAAACCCATATACTTAAAAGGAAGGCACCCTTCTTTAAATCCAGACATATTGAGAATAAAGTATTTAGAAACACTATCAACATTTCCAAAGTAAATATTACTCTTAGATTTACTAATCCTCACACCTATAAACTGAGATAAGGTATAGAAGGCTTTCAATATCAAGTCAACAGAGTGGAAATCACCTCTAGAAAATAAGAGAACATCATCAGCAAACATCAAATTAGTGAGCCGCAGCCTCTCACACTTAGAGTGGTGATTAAAATTTGGATTGCATTGCATGAGGTGAATACATCTTTGGAGATACTCCATGACAATGGAAAAATATAAGGGGATAAGGGGTCCCCTTTTCTAATATCTCTCCTAGCGGGCATCAAATGAGATATGGAACCATTAATGTTAAACCTATAGGAAACTGAGTTGACCCTAATAATAATCCATCCAAGGAATTTAGGGGGAAACCAATTTCCTTCAAAATGCAATGAAGAGTCTTCAAACTAATCATACCATAAGATTTTTGCATATCAAGTTGCACCATACATCTCGGGGGCCCATCATTCACTATAGCCTCTAATAAGCTCATAAGCTAAAAAAATATTATTGTGGATTTACTGACCAGGTATAAAGGCATCCTGGTTAGGACTGATGATGGTACCGATCACATGACCTAATCTCACAGTCATAATCTTGGACACAATCTTGTAAAAGTTAATGCAAACAGAGATAAGTCTAAAATCCTTGATGCAATTAGCTGATATACTTTTGGGAATGATAGAAACTAAAGTACAATTGAAAACCATGGACATTCTCCCTTTCTCAAAAAAATCTTACGCAGATGCAATAAGATCATACTTAATAATCTTCCAACTGTGTTTGAAAAACTTGGAACTGAACCCATCAAGGCCAAGAGTTGACAAGTCATCCAAGTCTTTAAGAGCAACAAATATTTCAGCTTCAGTAATAGGTTTCTCCAAACTATCCCTTTGCAACCTATTGAGTTGAGGACCTTTTCTCATAGCTTGCACATCAATCCCATAGAGCTCTTCATCACTTCTCCCCATAAGAGTCCCATAAAAGTTCAAAACCTCATTTTCAATGTCCTCTTGAGAATTAATATAAGAACCATCATCTTTAACCAGCAAATTCACAGCTCTATTATTTTGCTTAGCTTTAACAAAAGCATGGAAGAAAGAGTCCATACTTAAGCCAATTAATTTTGGACCTTTGCTTCAAGATCTTTTCTTCTATATTATTACAACTCACCAGGTCTTATGTACACTTCTTAACCTCAGCAATTTTTTGACTATACATCCTATCATTGGTCAAGTCATTTTGGGCTTTGGTTAATTTGTCTCTGTATTTTGCTTGGCAAGGATCAAAGGCTTGTGCATTTTATAAAGGATAGGCTGCAATCTCCTTAGCTTATTCCGAAGAATATACATAGGTCTACCATCAATAGGGGCTTTCCAATTAACTCTAATAGTATCAGTGTATCCTTCTACATCTGTCACACAACTAACAAATCTAAATATGGTATGGTGTTTGACAATTCTAGCCTGACTGATCAAGTAAAGTAGAGAATGATCTGAGACAAGGGAGGAAAATTCCTGAGAGTAGAATGTAAGTGATTGGAAAACCAACCTGCATTAGCAAAAATCATGTCTATCCTGGAATAAATGGTACCAATATAATGCTTGTTGGACTAGGTGTAATAGTCCCCAATTAGACCCATCTCAGAGAGGTTGTTAGTATCCATGAAATCTTGTAAGTCATAACATTCAACTTTAGTGACAATACTAGCCCCAATTCTATCTTGAGACTTGAGAACATTATTAAAATCACCTATAAGGCACCAGGGCCCCCTGCTGTTGAAGCTTATCAAGATCTTTCCACAAAGTCATTCTTTGATCCTACTTGTTAAGAGCATAAATTATCGTAAGCCAAAACTGAAAAGTGCTCTGAGCATTATACACCCCACAATGAAGCATTTGACTAGATCCAGTAATGACTCCTACATGAATATTATGAGGATTCTAATGAATCCAAATCCTACCATTGTCATGGTATAGGTAATTATCCATAAAATTGCCACCAAGATTAAGTTTATTTCTAACAAAACTAGCTTGACCAGATTTAACTCTAGTTTCTATTAAAATGTTGATGTCACCCCCCCCCCCCCCCCCCTTAATTATTATTTGCAAGAGCATCAACACTCAACATCACTAAATAAGACTACACTCAACAAGACTCAACGACACTACTCTCCCCCTTTTTAGCCAAAAGATGACAAAAACTGAGTGTGAGAATGAATGCAAAGACAACACAAACCCAATGAAGGACATGACTATCAATACTGAAGCAATAGACGGAAAAAGAAAATATGAGAGGGAAAAACAAGATAGGGGTTACTTATAATCAAGGATGATTTCTATGGCTTGTAACGACACCTTGTTTGTAACGACACAACCAGTCAATGCATGCTTTTTCCAAGAAGATGAAGTCATCTTTGTTAGGTGTGAACCATTCATTCCAGGAGAGAGATATTGATTTATTCAGTTTCTTTCTTTCCATGCCTTGACCACAAAAATGTTCCAACATCATATGTGACTTCTCTAAACCATTGAAAAACGTTATTCACGTGACAATAAATGTAGGCACACCATACACTAGAGCCTACACTCATTCTGAAATTCTAAACATTCCCTTCAGAATAACTTGCTTCTCACGTCATGATCAACACACCTCATTTTTGAAACCTTTAGACTAAGCTCTCCAAAACACATGTCATGACACCTGGTTGAACATTGAAATCTTTAAACATCCAAAATCATGGAGAGTTCAGACTTCCCTCAACCTTAACCATAGTCCTTGAACAAGACCATAATACACATACAACCATAGCTGAACTGACTGCATCATAATTGTCCAAACGAGCCACTCTAACACTTCACCAGAAGCTAACTCTCAATCGGGTGGGGATATAGTTACAAAGAAAACACACTGAAGATAGTAGTTGTAATACCCCGAATTCTAGATTAATTATCATTTAATTAATTTAGTGTGAATATATGAGTCATTGTGAAGTATTTTATATATATATATATATATATATATATATATATATATATATATATATATATATATATATATATATATATATATATATATATATATATATATATATATATATATATATATATATATATATATATATATATATATATATATATATATATATATATATATATATATATATATATATATATATATATATATGATGTTTTGGTGTTTTTATATGAGTCTTCGTGATGATTTGTGATGTTTCAATGAATATGAAGTATACTATGATGATGAGATGAATATGATGGTTAATACGATGTTTGATGTGATGATATATATGGTGTAGTGGGAAATTAAGACGATTAAGAGGATATTTAGTAATTTAGAATAATTAGAATAATTAGAATAATTAGTTAGAATTATTTTAATTAGATAATTAGAAATAAAATATGAGGTAGAAACTATGAGGACATGGTGGTCATTTGGGGGGAATAAGTGAGGACAATAGTGGAAGACGATTTAAGGGTCCAAGGGTTAAGTGAGACAAAAGATATTTGGGATTTGAGAAGCGCTCATTTCGTACGATATTTTTGGGAGAAAAAGGCAGAGGCAGAACTAGGGCACAAAGAGGCAAGAAGAAGCATGGGAATTTCGGTAGAGCACAAAGAGGATTTGATTTCTAGCAATAATATAAGGTAAGGGGTGTTTATCTTTATTATTATAATCGATCTAAGGTATAGATATATGTAGGATGTGTTGGGTTTTTGTGATTTGATAATTGTGTTGCAATTGACGAATTTAGGTTGGAATTGGTGAGAATACCTTGTTGAATTGCCATGAGTTTGTGTATACAATGATTATAATATTGTATGGTTATTATATGATGATTATGCATTGAAATATATGAGAATTGGGACTTTTTTGGTGCAAAGTTGCAAGAATTAGGACTGGTTTTTATGTAGGAAATTGCAACAAGAAAACCCTGTTCGTGCAGGATCCTCGGGTGATAGGAAGTGTCGTCGGGTGATGGTGATGCGCTTGGACGTTGTTGGGTAAGCCAAGAGGAGACAAGAGACATAAAAGATGAATGGTACTAGAGTGTTTCGCTCCAAGTATCGCTAGGCGAAGCACACGCGAAGGTGCGTCGCCAGGCAATGAAATGGTGTCGTCGGGCAATGGTGTCTAGAATGGAAGGGTTGTGCAGGATTTTTCAGAAGGCCATAACTTAAGTTTTAAAACTCGATTTGAGGCGTCATTTGAAGTATTTGATATCTAACACAATGAAATTCAATTAGATGGAATAAAATAAGTAATAAGAAGTATATTCTAAGTACTAAAGTTATAATGAACTTAGGTTTCCCATGTTGGATTATGATGATGTTTTGTTTATTATGATGATAAGATGATGTTGTGATGATGTTTTGTTTATTATCATGATATGATGATGTTGTGATGAATTCATGAATGGTGATGCATTTTGAATAGCCGTGGTCATAATTATTATATTATTATGCATCATGCATTCATGGCATAGTTTAGGACTTCGGTCCAGTGATGTTGTTAGGACTTCAGTCCAATGAAGATGATATGACAATAGTCTAGTGAAGGTATCAATCACATAGTGTTGATTGATTGCAAAATTGTGAAGTTCTCTGGTTCCAAGTGGAAATCGATCCTATTGGTGGGGATCTTTGGAGATAATGATGACTGAGTCATCAGTGAAGTTTTGGTACCACATGCATGAGTCTAAGATGTTGCATTACATTATAAGTGACATTACATAATGATATGATTAAATGATGCTTGTTGATAAATGATGTTTTGATGATATGTTATTATGTATTGATGAAGTTGTGAAGGTATGAGTATAACATGAGGTTTAGATGATGTATGATGCCTTACCTAGGTGCATTTCTACTATATTTATTCCTTATGTCTTTTATAATAAATATGATTAACTCAACCTTTCTGCTTGGAAATGTTGCCTATACCAATGGATAACTTGCAGGTGATCCGGTTTAGCCCGTCAAAGCATTAGAGGATAGTTTTAGAGTGTGTTTAATTGCTTTCTATTGAGTAGAGTGGGTCTTGCTCTGATATGTAACATCAGGGATGGGATTGTTTGACTTATGAACTTATGTTCTTTGTTTTGTTTCTAAGATGTAGGGTTATCTTTCATGGTACTCGAGTTGTTTTAAATTCTGATTATGAATCATGAAGTATGATGAGGTTTTATGAAGCATTATAATACTATGTTTTTGAACTATGAATTCCAATGCGAGAAGTATGAACATGTCTATTAATTGTTATCCAGAAAGGATTTGTCTTAAATAATTTTGAAACCCATGTTATGGAGCAAGACTGTTTGGTATGACGTTTATATGAACATGTGACACCCTTTTGTGGTTTTAATTTGTTTTATTTTCATAAAAATAAATGCGAAATATATGTGGGTTTAGAGGAGTGTTACATTAGTGGTATCAGAGCAGGTCGGTCTGTCCGACCAAATTATTGAGTCTGTAGTGTATGACAGTGGAATACTCTCGAGATAGTTTCTAACCATTGTGACTGTTATTGGCATGAAAAAGAGAAACGTATGAAAGAAATAATGTTGCGATTGCTGCTGCTTTGTAGGCTATGGCTTAGGATGTGCAACATAAGCCTAAGGCTGGTTGGAATGATGGATCTCGTGTTTTTGAGATGTTTCAGATGAATCATCCTCTTGTTTTCAAAGGTAGATATGATCCTGATGGAGCATAGACTTGGCTCAAGGAGATTGATAAGATCTTTTGAGTCATGGATTGCACAGAAGCGCAAAAGGTGCAGTTTGGTACGTATCAACTGGAAGAGGAAGATGATGACTGGTGGGTTGGAACCCGTTAGAGACTAATAGTAGTGGGTGAAGCTATTACTTGGGCTGTGTTCAGAAGGGAGTTTCTGAGGAAGTACTTTCCTGAGTATGTGTGCGAGAAGAAAGAGATTGAGTTTATGGAGTTGAAACAAGGGAACTTGACCGTGACTGAGTATGCTTCAAGGTTTGTGGAACTGGCCAAGTATTATCCATATTACAATGAAGCGACTAATGGATTCTAGAGGTGTATTAAGTTTGAGAATGGTTTGTGTCCAGAAATCAAACGGGAAATTGGGTATCAGCATGTCCATGTATTTTTAGAGTTGGTGGATAGTTGTAGAATCTATGAAGAAGATAGCAAAGCTCACTACAAGAGTTTGAACGAGAAAAGAGGAAAGAAGTATCAAGACCATAAGAAGCCTTATGATTCCTCAGCTGATAACGGGAAACAAAAGGCTTATGATGGGAAGAAGACAAGTGGGGAATGAGATCCTGTTTCTATCAAGTGTTATAGGTGTGGTGAACAAGGTCACCATTCTAATGAGTGTGAGAATAAGGTGCCGAAGTGCTACAAATGTGGTAAGACGGGTCATCGTGCTCCTAAATTCAAGAACGATGGTCCAACCTATTTCAATTATGGAGAGCAGGGTCATATGAGTACCCAATGTCAGAAGTCGAAGAGGGACATTGCTGCCCAGACCAATGGTAGAGTGTTTGCATTGAGTGGATCAGAGGAATCTAAGAAGGACAACTTGACTCGAGGTACTTACTTTATTAACGATGTTGAATTGGTTGCTATTATTGATACTGATGCTACTCATTCATTTATTTTTCTTAAATGTGCCACTAAGTTGGAATTAAAATTGTCTGATATGAATGGTAGTATGGCAATAGATACTCTTGCTAGTGGTTCTGTTACTACTACTTATGTTTGTTCGAAATGTCATTTGACTATCTATGACAAGATTTTTGTGATGGATTTAGTGTGTCTACTCTTACAGCAAATCAATGTTATCCTTGGGATTTTAAGAAGGTATAATGACAATTCTTACCAAATACTTAAGTCTTAGATGCTTAAAAGATAAAACATTATTGCATAACATGTTTATACCATATCACAAAAGTCTTAAGAAAAAAAAAATCAATTTTTACTCTGTGTAATCGATTTGCATTCATGTGCAATCAATTGCTTACTCAGCATTTCATAAAAAATATTCAAATTTGCTTCCGTTTTATCTGTGCAAATCAATTGCTTTTGATGTGAAATCGATTACATGCTGAAAGATTTTCAAAAATTAACCCTTGTGTAATCGATTTCTGCTAAGGTGCAATTGATTGCTTGCTGCACCTTTTTGAAATACATTAACTTTTTGCACACCTATTCATACACCACTTCATGGAATATTTTCATTTAATCTTTGAAATTGTTCATGATTATGTTGGATAAACTTATGATGTTTCAAAGGGGTGTTATGAACATATAAATACTTGATTTTTCATATTCAAAAATCAACTTTTTCAATCAAACTTTGCATAATTCTCAAGATCTCTATTTCAAGTTTCTATCTTTCATTCAAGAATTTTCTGCAGAATTTCATATCATTTAAAACAAAAATTATTGAGAAATCTAAGTCTTTAGTAATTGAAATACTATCATTGAAGAAGAATATAAATCAAGTGATTGATATATTGTCCATAATCATTTCAAACTCTTATCAAAATTCAGATTACTTATTGTAACCTTGTTGTCCATGATTGTTGGAAGCAAGTGTGTGCATTGAAGAGGATTGTTCTTCTTCCACTTAGTATTTAGGTCTCAAAGGTGTTAAGAGCCTTTGATATCCATATAGGTTAGATAGTAAGCATCCCAATTGGTGTGAATATGTTGTAAAATCATTCTAACTATAGTGAAATTTATTTCATGTTAAAAGAGGATTGGAGTACTCTCGAACTGTGAGGGGAACCAGGATATATCTAGTGTCATTTATTTTTGTCATTTAACGCGTTAATAACCTTCATTAGAACTAGAAAAATAATCCTAACTTCCTAAAAATTTGATAATTTCCAAATCACCTAATTCACCTCCCCTCTTAGGCGCACTATTAACTTATATTGGCATAAGAGCAAGTTAAGGCAACTTGTTCCTATTTGATCGATAATGGCTTCCGCATAACCAACTTTCAAAGATTGTGGTAGTAACAACAAACCTCCCTTATTTTATGGTGAATAATTTGACTTTTGGAAAATTGCACGAAGGCTCATTTAGAAGCACAAGGAGAGGAAATATGGGATGATGTCCAAAATGGTCCGTTTACTCCGACATGTGTTGTTAATGGTGTTGGAACATCAAAGCTCAAAATATCATGGGAAAAATATGCTAAGAAAAATTCCTTTATTACATGAAAGAAATCAATCTTCTTCAAGGTGCACTTTGCATGGATGAATTCTTTCATGTTTCAGCATGCACAACGACAAAGGAAATTTGGGATACTTTGGTTTAAACATACGAAGGAACAGTCGAATTCAAAAGATCAATATTGAATACCTTGAGTTAAGAGTTAGAGATGTATAGAATGTAACCCGAAGAATCTATTCTCAATATGCAAAAAATATTTATTCATTTGGCGAATCATTTAAAAGCTCTTATTAAAACTCTCACCAATGATGAACTCAACCTAAAGGTGTTTCAATCTTTAACTAGAGAATGACAACTGAAAGTAACTTCTATTTCGGAAAAAAAGAATTTATCAAATATGTCATCTGCAACTCTATTTGGTAAACTTCAAGAGTATGAGACGAAACATGGAAGACTTGCTAAGCATGGAAATTAAGAAAAGAAATCAAAAGGTATCACTTTGAAGGTGGAATCCAAGGAATTCACTATTGAATATAATCCAGAAGAAGATTAAAATTTCATGCTTCTTGTGAAAAGGTTAGGCAAATTATTTGGCCCTAAAAATAATTTTGGTAATTCTAACTTTGTCAAAAGGAAGAAATTTTCAAAGAACAAAGATAAAGAAGCCTACACATCAACACAAAACATCACATGTTATGAATGTGGGAAGCAAGGCCATATCAAAATGGATTTTCCAAATATCTCCAAGAAAAGTGACTACAAAGGAATGAAAGATTCCAAGTACAAGAAAGCCTACATTGCTTATGAAGACAATGAAGTTAGTTCATCATCCAAATTGGAGAGCGACAAATGTGAAAGTTTAGTATTAATGGCTACTCACAATTTCGAAGATGATGAAGACGAAGAGGTTAGTACAAATTTTACACTTTATGATATTGATATATAAGGTGCCATTGATGAACTTCTAAATGAATGCAAATTTTTGTATAAAAATGTGTCAATGTAAGAAAAGGAACTCTTATCTTCTCAAGAAAAGATTAACACTATAAACAAAGATTTTGAATGTCAAAAACAAAATTTTCTTAAAGAAAAACAAAACTTTGTATGCAAAGATTGTGAATCCTACACTTTTCAAATTGTTCAATTAAAGAGAGTTATTGAACGATATTAAAAGGGACAAATTGGTTTGGATGGATTACTTAGCCAACAAAGATACTCAAATGACAAAAGTGGACTTGGTTATTCAAGATTAAATAAATCAAGTGTCAACAAAATGGTATTTGTAAAAGCTAGTGATCAATCCGAAACCAAGAAAGTCAACAATGTGAAAAACGTTCATAATCATCAAAAGAAAAAGAAAATAGTTTCTAAGAAAAATCAAGTACCTAGATACTAAAGCAACTTGATTCCAAATTGTTTATATTGTGGAATTTTTGGCCATACACCTAATACTTGCTATATTAGAAATTTTAGCATGGCAAGTGGATATTATGTGTGGGTTAAGAAAGTAACTAACTATGAAGGACCCAAACCAACTTGGGTATCTAACAAGAAATAATTTTTTTTATAGGTATGCTTGAAATCCACCCAAATTCTCTGGTGTCTCGATAGTGGATATTCGAAGCATATGACGAGAGATATTAATAAATTTTCACACGTAACATTGAAAGCCAAGGGGTATGTCACCTATGGAGATAATACCAAAGGAAAAATTATTGGCATTGGTAAAGTTGTTACATCACCTTTCACACCCATTGAAGATTTTCTTTGTGTCGAAGGACTCAAGCACAATCTTCTTAGTACTAGCCAACTTTGTAACAAAGGTTTCAATATCAAGTTCAATAAAGATTAATGTTTGATCATTGATGAAACCATCGATGAGATAAAACTCAAAGGTAACCGAACTAACAATATTTTATGATTGCCTTAGATGATTTATCATTGAAGGTAAAATAATTATTGGTAAAGAACAATGATGCGTGATTATGGCACTACAGAGCCACTCATATTCACATAGAGCACTTGAACAAAATTATCAAACATGACTTAGTCATTGGATTTCCTAAAATAAAATTCATTAAAGACAAACTGCGTGACGCTTGTCAAAAAAGAAAACAAACAAAATCAACTTTCAAACCAAAGAACATGGTGTCTACAAAAAGACCACTTCAATTATTGCATATGGATCTCTTTGGACCATCACGAACTAAAAGCTTTGGAGGTAATGTATATGCACTTGATATTGTTGATGATTTTTTAAGATATACGTGGACTTTGTTTTTAGTGTAGAAAAGCGATGCATTCAAGGCCTTTAAAAGATATGCTAAGCAAGTCCAAAATGAAAAATCACTAAAGATTACATCAATCTGAAGTGATCATGGTGGAGAATTCCAGAATGCATCATTCAAAGAATTTTGTGAAGAAAACAATATCTTCCATAATTTTTCAGCACCTAGAACTCCTCAGCAAAATGGTGTGGTAGAAAGGAAGAATCTATCACTCATAGAGCTTGCTCTCACAATGTTAAGCGACTCAAAATTACCGAAGTACTTTGGGTTGATGCGGTAAGCACGTCTTGTTATGTAAGCAACCATGTGATCATCCGACCAATGTTGAAGAAAACACCATATGAGTTGTTCAAGAATCGAAAGCCGAATGTTGCTCATTTTTGCATTTTTGGATGTAAGTGTTTTGTTCTTAACAATGATAAGGATAACCTCGGTAAGTTCGATGAAAAATTGGATAAAGGTATATTTCTTGGCTACTCTTTTTCAAGTGAATCTTATAGAATATACAATAAAATAAATTTAACTGTATAAGAATCTATGCATGTTTCTTTCAATGAAACTAAACCCTCAAAAGAGGATATAGTCTCTTGTGATGATGATGATGTTTTAGATATGCCAATTGAATATGTTACCAAGGCCAATAAAAATAACAATAAATATTCTATCATAGAAGAAACTTCTCAACAAGATCTACTTAAAAAAATGGAGAACTCATCGAGATCACCAAATTGACAATATTATCGGTGATATTAGCAAAAGAGTGTCAGCAAGACTCAATCTTCAAGATGCATGTCTACACATGGCATTTTTATCTCAAATTGAACTCTCCAAAATAGATGAAGCTTTATTGGACTACCATTGGATGGTTTCTATGCAATAAGAATTAAGCCAATTCGAAAGAAGTCAAGTTTGGGAACTAGTACCAAGACCAAACGAAAAACATATCATTAGAACTAGATGGGTATTCAAAAACAAACTCGACGAGAATGGGATAATTGTTCGGAATAAAGAAAGATTGGTTGCACAAGGATACAATCCATAACAAATAGTTTATTTTGAAGAAACTTTTACTCCGGTTGCAAGGTTAGAAGAAATTAGATTATTATTGACTTACGCTTGTTCTATGAATTTTCAGGTTTTCCAAATGGATGTCAAGAGTGCATTCTTGAATGGATACATTAATGAAGAAGTCTATGTCAAACAAGCTCCTGGTTTTGAAGAATTCAAGAATCCTTCACATGTCTTCAAGTTGAAAAAGGAACTTTATGGCTTAAAGCAAGCACCAAGGGCATGGTACGACCGACTAAGCAATTTCTTATGTGAAAAAGGTTTTGAAAAAGGAAAAGTGGATACGACTCTATTAATTAAAAATATTAAGAATCACACATTAATTGTTTAAGTCTACATCGACGACATCATCTTTGGATCAACAAAAAAAGAAATGTGTAAAGAGTTTTCATTAATGATGCAAGGAGAATTCGAGATGTCTATGATGGGAAAGATGAATTGTTTCCTTGGACTTCGAATTAAGCAACTAAAATATGACATATTCATCAACCAATCCAAGTATTGAAGAGAATTATTGAAAAAGTTTGATATGGATAATTGTAAAATAATGAATACTCCAATGGGCTCCGGTACTTATGTTGATCAAGATAAATCCAGTGTTTTTATTGATATTACAAAATATCGAGGTATGATTGGTTCATTATTATATTTGACGGTAAGCCATCTTGATATTATCTTTAGTGTATATATTTGTGCTCTCTTTCAATAAAATCCAAAGGAATCTCATCTCATGGAGGTCAAGCAAATCATGAAGTATCCTAAAGGTAGTGTTTGCAATTTAATTGGTTATTCTGACGCAGACTATGCAGGTTCTAAAACTGATAGAAAAAGCACAAGTGGCACATGTCACATTCTTGGAAATGCATTAGTATCTTGGGCTTTCAAGAAACAAGCATGTGTTGCTCTTAGCACGACTGAAGCATAATGCATAGCAGTAGGTAGTTTTTATGCATAAATTCTTTGGCTTAAGATACAACTTCGTGACTATGGACTCAATCTTAGATGCATTCCTCTACGTTGTGACAACCCAAGTGCGAATAATATTACAAAGAATCCGATCATGCACTCAAGAACCA
The DNA here is from genome assembly GCA_948472305.1 of Vicia faba. NCBI lineage: Eukaryota > Viridiplantae > Streptophyta > Magnoliopsida > Fabales > Fabaceae > Vicia > Vicia faba. The sequence continues at coordinate 1,276,182,754 of OX451740.1, read as the reverse complement.
AACACATCGACATTCAACATAATTTCCTTCGTGATCATGTGCTTCAAGGAGATGTTAAAGTCACCTTCATAGATACTCATAATCAATTAGCAAATACTTTCACAAAACTACTCACAAAATAACTGTTTTACAAAATTCGACGAGAATTAGGAATTTTGGATGAGAATGATGTATGAATCTCTCAAAGATCATTTATCTCATGTTAAGGTTTATCAAAAATCAAAGGTGCACATACATTCTTATCTCAACTATTTATTTTTTCAATTTATTTAGATTATCTCTACTTCTAATCCTTCTTATACATGTTTACTATATGTATAAATGTAGTAAATATGCTTGAACAATGATTATGTTATCTTGTTCTTGTCTTTGTTGCTTTAAATTTATTGTTCTTTTAATTATGCTTAGCTATTTTGAACTATGAAGTCTTTTGGTATTTATGTTGAATTGTAAAGTACATTGTACCATACCTTTATGTGTGTGTTTTCTAATTTTGAATGCTTGTGTGATGTTTATATCTTGTGCTTATTTGGTATATTGCAATGTTTTATGAATTTATAATATTATATGTCATATCTTTCACCCATTTTTCCTTTCTTTTTGATAATGTCAAAGGGGGGAGAAAGGTGTTACATGTATGCTTGTATTTCCTCTTTTTTTAGATCAAATAACTCAAAGCTCCACCGAAAAGGTTTAAGACAAAATACTCCTAGCTTCACATATTGAGGGGGAGTTATACATATTAGGGGGGAGACAATTTTATATATGGAAATACTCATCATAGAATAGTGTTTGTCATCATAAAAAGGGGGAGAATGTGAAATCAAGATTCTCAATAAAGAACTTTTTTTTGATGAAGACAAATCATTATGGAAAGAAAGAAAAGATGTTAGTCAAGCTAAAAGCATCATGATAAAGACTTTGATTCAAGCAATTGGAATTTTAAGAAGGTATAATGACAAATCTTACCAAATACTTGAGTCTTATATGCTCAAAAGATAAAACATTATTACATAACATGTTTATACCATATCACAAAAGTCTTAAGCAAAAAATTCAACTTTTTCTCTGTGCAATCGATTTGCATTCACGTGTAATCGATTGCTTACTGAGCATTTCATAAAAAACATACAAATTTGCTTATGTTTTTCTTGTGAAAATAAATTTCTTTTGATGTGCAATCAATTTCACATTGAAAGATTTTCAAAAATTAACCCTTGTGCAATCGATTGCTGCTAAGGTGCAATCGATTGCTTGCTGTACGTTTTTGAAAAACAATAACTTTTTGTACACCTCTTCATACACCACTTCATGGAATATTTTCAAAGGGGTGTTATAAACATATAAATACTTTATTTTTCATATTCAAAAATCACCTTTTTCAATCAAACTTTGTATGATTCTCATGATCTCAATTTCAAGTTTCTATCTTTCATTCAAGAATTTTTTGCATAATTTCATATCATTTAAAACAGAAATCATTGAGCAATCTAAGTCTTGAGTAATTGAAATATTGTCATTGAAGAAGAATATCAACCAAGTGATTGATATATTATCCATAATCATTTCAAACTTTTATCAAAATTCAGATTACTTATTGTAACCTTGTTGTCCAGGATTGTTGGAAGCAGTTGTGTGCATTGAAGAGGATTGTTCTTCTTGCACTTAGTGTTAAGGTCTTAAAGGTGTTAAGAGAATTTGATCTTCCTATAGGTTATATAGTAAGCATCACAATTGGTGTGAATATGCTGTACAATCATTCTAACTATAGTAAAATATCTTTCCTGTTGAAAGGGGGTTGGAGTACTCTTGGACTGTGAGGGGAACCATGATATATCTTGTGTCATTTATTTTTCTACCATTTAACTCTTTAATAACTTTCATTAGAACTAGAAAAATAATCCCAACTTCATAAAAATTTGAGAATTTCTAAATCACCTAATTCACCCCCCTCTTAGACGCACTATTAACTTACAGCTAGTCAAGAAGAAAGATGGAAGTATGAGGTTGTGTGTAGATTACAAAAAGTTGAATAAAGTGACGATTAAGAATAAGTATCCACTACCGAGAATTAAGAATTTCATGGATCAGTTAGTGGACGTGTGTGTTTTCAGCAAGATTTATTTGAGGTCGGGTTTTCATCCGATTCGAGTTAAACTAGATGACATTCCAAAGATGGCTTTTCGAATGAGGTTTGGTCATTATGAATTAATTGGGATTGCATTTGGTTTATCTAATGTTCCAGGTGTTTTCATGGAATATATGAATAGAACTTTTCATTCCTACCTAGCTAAGTTTTTAGTAGTATTTATTGACGATATTCTGATCTATTCTAAGTTAGAAAAAGAGCATGTTGAGCATTTGTGAATGGTGTTGCATGTGCTAAAGGAAAATAAATTATATGCAAAGTTGTTGAAGTATGAATTTTGGCTAAAGGAAGTTATTTTTATTGGGCATGTGATTTCTAGTGGAGGGATAGTTGTGGATCCTTCTAAAGTTGATGCAGTATTGCAATGGGAGACTCTGAACTCTGCAACCGAGATTCAAAGTTTTATTGGGTTGGCTGGTTATTATCGAAGATTCATTGAAGGATTTTCTAAGTTGGCTTTGTCGTTGACTCAGTTGACTCGAAAGAGTCAAGCTTATGTGTGGGATGTTGCATGTGAAGAAAGCTTTGTAGAATTAAAGAAGAGGTTGACGACCGCTCCAATATTGATTTTTACTAATTTGAGTGAGTCTTTTATGGTTTATTATGATGTGTCTAAGATGGGTCTTGGTGGTGTACTGATGCAAAATGGGCAAGTTGTGGCTTATGCTTCTAGGAAACTCTAAGTTCATGAAAGGAATTATCCTACGCATGACTTAGAGTTAGCAACGATAGTGTTTGTATTGAATATTTAGAGACGTTATCTTTTTGGTTCTAAATTCAAAGTGTTTAGTGATCACAAAAGTTTGAAGTATTTGTTTGACCATAAATAATTGAATATGAGATAGAGAAGGTGGCTTGAATTGTTAAAAGACTATGATTTTGATTTAAATTACCATCCTGGTAAGGCAAATGTAGTTGTTGATGCATTGAGTAGGAAGTTGTTGCATATGTCAATGCTTATGGTGTTGACTCAGTTGACTCGAAAGAGTCAAGCTTATGTGTGGGATATTGCGTGTGAAGAAAGCTTTGTAGAATTAAAGAAGAGGTTGACGACCGCTCCAATATTGATTTTGCCTAATTTGAGTGAGTCTTTTGTGGTGTATTGTGATGTGTCTAAGATGGGTCTTGGTGGTGTACTGATGCAAAATGGGCAAGCTGTTGCTTATGCTTCTAGGAAACTCTGAGTTCATGAAAGGAATTATCCTACGCATGACTTAGATTTAGCAACGGTAGTGTTTGTATTGAAGGTTTGGAGACGTTATCTTTTTGTTTCTAAATTCAAAGTGTTTAGTGATCACAAAAGTTTGAAGTACTTGTTTGACCATAAAGAATTGAATATGAGATAGAGAAGGTGGCTTGAATTGTTAAAAGATTATGATTTTGATTTGAGTTACCATCCTGGTAAGGAAAATGTAGTTGTGGATGCATTGAGTAGGAAGTTGTTGCATATGTCAATGCTTATGGTTCGAGAGTTAGAAATGATTGAACAGTTCTGAGATATGAGCTTTGTAATGCCCCAGACTGCATTTAGGATTATCGACTGGCCACATAAACCAACATATGTCTTTTCAGCATGATTTGACTTCACTCACATGCTTTCCGGGAAACTTCCTAGAAGGTCACCCATCCCAGAATTGCTCCAAGTCAAGCACGCTTAACTGTGGAGTTCTTATGAATGAGCTACCGAAAAGAAGATGTATCTTGTTGGTATAGGTAGTATCAATTAATCCTTATAAGTCTTCCTTCAACCATACAATCCCATACTTGCATAGCCTCAAGATACCTCTCATTCCGATGTGGCGACCACTTATATCCCCCTTTTCGGCCTCGAGTGTTACACATGCAGTGCAACTACCCTCCGCCCTATCCGGCCTCGGGTGTTACATGCCCACCAGCTTCCGCATGATTCGTCCTTGAACCATATTATACTGGAAGAGGTCTGGCTCTGATACCATTTGTAACGCCCCATACTGCATTTAGGATTACCGACTAACCCCACAAACCAACACATGTCTTTTCAGCATGATTTGGCCTCACTCACATGCTTTTCGGGAAACTTACCAGAAGGTCACCCATCCCAGAATTTCTCCAAGTCAAGCCCGCTTAACTGTGGAGTTCTTATGAATGAGCTACTGAAAAGAAGATGCATCTTGTTGGTATAGGTAGTACAAATTAATCCTTATAAGCCTTCCATCAACCATAGCCTCAGGATCCCTCTCATTCCAATGTGGCGACCACCTTTTCCCTCTTAGACCTCAGGTGTTACATGCGGTTCAACCACTCATCGCCCTTTTCGGCCTCGAGTGTTACATGCCCACCAGCTTCCGCATGGTTCATCCTCGAACCACATCGTACTGGGAGAGGTGTGGCTCTAATACCATTTGTAACGCCCCAGACTGCATTTAGGATTATCGACTGACCCCACAAACCAACACATGTCTTTTCAGCATGATTTGGCCTCACTCACATGCTTTCTGGGAAACTTCCCAGAAGGTCATCCATCCCAAAATTGCTCCAAGTCAAGCACGCTTAACTATTGCGTTCTTATGAATGAGCTACCGAAAAGAAGATGCATCTTGTTGGTATAGGTAGTACCAAGTAATCCTTATAAGTCTTCCTTCAACCATACAATCCCATAATTGCATAGTCTCAAGATACCTCTCATTCCGATGTGGAGACCATTTATAGCCCCCTTTTCGGCCTGAGTGTTACACTTACGGTGCAACCACCCTCCTCCCTATCCGGCCCCGGGTGTTACATAAAAGGCACCTTTTTATCTAACAGCCCAAGCCTTCAGTGTTCCTGACACTATTACCTCATGATCTTCTCTACCCCCTCACTAGTAGAGTTTTTGCCTTTCGTGGGAATCGAACCCTGTACCCTGGGGTTCAAGTACATGCTCAATGAATTCCCACTACCAATTGAGCTACGTAGCTCAATTGGTAGTGGGAATGCATTGAGCATGTACTTGAACCTCAGGGTACATGGTTCGATTCCCACGAAAGGAAAAAACTCTACTAGTGATGGGGGTAGAGAAGATCATGAGGTAATAGTGCCGGGAACGCTGAAGGCTCGGGCTGTTAAAAGTTTGGTGTGTTAAGAGACTCCTAATAGTGTAAGGTTAGGAATGTTGAAGTTGACTAGTGGTATTATTGAAGAAATCCGAGAAGGTCATAAGTTTTATTTGAGGTTAGTCGGCCAATTGGATTTGATTAACCAAGGTAAAGGAGATAAGTTCAAAATTGATGAGAATGGCTTTAATTAACCAGTGATTCAATTTGGGTGATTGTGGATAGGTTGACTAAGTCGGCTCATTTCTTGTTGATGAAGATTAATCATCCTATGGAGAAGCTAGCTGAGATATATATTAATTATATTGTTAAAATGCATGGGATACCTTCGAGTATCGTGTCAGATAGAGATCTTAGGTTTATGTTAAAATTTTGGACAGGTTTGCATAATGCTTTTGGTATTAAATTAAGATTGAGTTCTGCATATCATCCTTAGACGGATGGTCAGACATAAAGAACTATTCATTATTTGGAGGCTTTGTTGAGGGCTTGTATGCTAGAACAAGGATGAGCTTGGGATAGTCACTTGCCATTTATTGAGTTTACTTATAATAACAGTTTCCATTCTAGTATTGGGATGGCACTGTATGAAGCAGTGTATGGTAGGAGGTGTAGAACTCCATTCGTTGGTATGAGTCAGGAGAGAGTGTTGTACTCGGACCTGAGGTTATACAAGAGACAACTAAAAATATTTAGATGATCCATGAGAAGATGAAAGCCTCTCAGAGTCGTCAGAAGAGTTATCATGATAAGAGGAGGAAAGATCTCGAGTTTCAAAAAGATCATCATGTGTTTTTAAGAGTTAATCCAGTAACCGTTGTTAGTAGAGCTTTGAAGTCGAGAAAACATACGCCACATTTTGTTGGTCCGTATCAGATATCATAGAAGATATGTGAGGTGGCTTATCAGGTTACTTTTCCGCTGTCACTTGTGAATCTGCATGACTCATGCGTCCGCAAGTGCACATAAATATCAAAGTAATATAAAAGATTTTCAAACCTACAGAGACCAATGTCAACCTACTATAATCTATTGTCGCTTTCTAAAGCTAAGGCTAATGAAGGATTGGATTAGGGGAGACTAAAAACTAAAACTGAAATAAACAAAGACTAAGATAAATATAAAAAAAGAGAGTCTGAAATATGTATTCCTCTTACCTCAGGGACTCTGTAACTCGTTGGTTTATAATAATGTTAAAAACATATTTAGTAGAAAATATTAGCTTAAAGAATAAACCTCACACACTCGTGGTTTTGAATAAACTCACGTTCCTTGACCATGGGATTTTGCTCTCGCTTGCCCATTCTAACCGAGGAACGCGTTTTGAAAACCGAACAAGTTCTAATTAATCCTAAAGCGCTCTTGTTGTGTTTAGGATTAATGCCTAGTTTCTACTATCCAGTTCGACCCCTATGCTCTCTTTTGTACCCCAAAATTTGCCCTCTCATTTTATCAAGTTTTCCCCTCACAAGACTCTTTGGACTCCAGACAGAATTAGGGTTTGCTCTGCTCAGGACCTCTCCTTGCACTGATGACCTGAAATTAGGGTTTGAGTTTGCACAAGAATTTTTGGACTTTCAATGATCAATGTGACTTTCATACTTCATGTTGGACTCCTAAGATTGTCCATACCAAGTTTCAAGCCTTGAATCAAATTTTTGCCTAGTCAATTGGACAGTTGACCTAGAAATCAGCTGTATAGGGGAAAAAGTTAACTATGGCCAATTTACAGTCAAACCTCATAATTTTTTATCCACATCAACATTATAGACTCATATGAACCATTTGATCAAGTTTGGACCACAACTCCTCAAGAAATTTGATCAGATCATCAAAAGGGCAAAATGGTCATTTTTAGGGTTTTGACTGCAGAAGGGCAATTTCTGATTTTTAACTTAGCCAATGGAAAATTGGGTTCAAGCATGGATTAAAGGACTCAATGACATTATCTTGAACTAATCACAAGGTTCAAAAGATCTCAAATGCATTGAATTGACAAATGAATTTTCCAGTCAGTTGATCAAAAATCAACTATATACTGAAAAGTCAAACTTTGACTTTTTGGTCAAAATCAAGTGCCAAGGGTCATTTTTCATCAAGATGTGTCAAAACATGAAACTTGTTCATCAAGAAACCTAATTTTGAAAATTAGGGTTTAAAATGGAAAATTTTCATAACTTCGAAATTTTCTAAGTTATGAAAATTTCTTATTTTTTCCCAACGTTTCCCAACTTTTTCACCATGATGAAATTCGATTCAAAGAAAACTTCCAACATGAAAGTTGTAGTACTCCACAAAATCTACAACTTTTATTCACAAAGTTTTTCCAAAATATGCTTGGATCTAAAGTTATAATTTTGTGAATAGGGGTCCAAAAACTTTCTAACTTAGTGAAATTTTGCCCTAGTTTAGGCAGGATTTTGAGCTATCTTCATGGCAACTTTTCACATAGTTCCATGTGGAATCTCAAAATGCATTTCAAATATGGATTGTAGATAATGTTACAAGCTTTCCAAAATGTCCAAGAAATCTCCAAGATCATTTATGGTTAGGGAGAATCAAAGGATTGAAAATGGGAAATCATCACTTTTGTCCAAGGCATTTTGCACATTGATACAAGTTGCAATTCTGTCCAAAGCTTGATTGTACTTAGTTTACAGGTTCTAATATCTTCTACACTCAAAAATTAAATGCAAACACATTGGATTAAGGCTTTATTTTGAGCTTTAGAGCATTGTACATTGAATTAATCCATTTTTGGCAAAAAGGTAACATTGCCACTTTGATAAAGCATGCTTTATGTCAAATTGCATTTCTTGAGCCATGGACCAAAGTTCTTACAGCAAACAAAGTTCACTAATATCAGGCAATTGGTACCAACTATGTGCAGGGTTAGAGCTAGCCTGTACAGGCCTTGCCTTTGTCACTTCCCACTTTTGCTTCAAAAACAAGTCATTGTGCAAAGACTCCACATCTTTGGAATCTGATAAGAGCAAGTCTTGGTAACATTTCAAACAAGTTTTACACATTGCCTAAGGTTATAAATACGATCCCTAAGCCTCTCAAACACCCTCTAACATCAAACACGAAGTTCTTGTCAAAAAAGGGCAGGTTCTACAGATTGACTTCCAAAACAAAATCCACTCGTGCGTTTTGCTTGCAACCAGTTCCAACACACTCCATACAACATACCTAAACTATCCCAACCATTCCCAAGCCACTGTAACTCCATTTACACACTTCACCATTTTCAAATTATGAGTTTGCAGGTTGAGTTCTACCAGAAGTTTCAGACCATTTCAAAGCAAGCCAAGCATTGGGAAAGCTCAAAGGAACATCAAGAAATCTCAAAAGAACCTTAGGCCTCACTGGAAGTTGCTGCATTTCCATACTCGAGCTTGACTGATACAGGTAAATTTCAAACTTCTATCTCTCTATTTAGGAAACATTAGGCTTAGGTTTGTGAAGCAAAAATGTAGTCCTCATTGTCCTTGAACTGTACATATGCTTAGAATTCATTTATGTTAACTGAGCTAGGAGTATTTGATAGATGAACTTTCTGAAAAAACTAGGTCAGGATTTAGGGCCAATGAAATTCTCGCTGGTCTTTGAGAGTTAGATCAAGTTTTTTACATGGTTAGAATCGTGTGATCAAGAGCTATAACTTTCATGTTGCAAGTTTTTATTTTTAAGCATAAATGCAGGAGATATGAATTTGAACTATGGCGCGCGTGTTTTCGTTCCAAGGACAGGGATGAAGCGTGACATTGGGCTGGGCCTGGTTTCTGTTGACTATTTGCACCCCCATGCTTGCTTTCTGCACCCCTTGACCCATTGTTTTTATTTTTTCATATTTTTCATTTCTATTTTCATTTTCTGATTTTATTTATTTTTCTTGAACATTAAAAATCATCAAAAATATTTTCTTAAATTTTCACATTTTTATTTTATTATTTTTATTATTTTTTATGACAAAAATAGTTTATTTAGTTTAAAATACTTTTATTTTCTTAAATAAATTTGTAAATAAAATTAAAATACTTACATATTTTTATTTTATTATATTATACACTTAAAATACTATTTTCTCACAAATATTATTTTTTAACATTGTTGTACATATTTTTATTTATTTTCTTGTATATAAATGAATAAATAATTAATATAATGTATTTTATTTTAAAACCAAAGTTAGGGTTTTTCTACCCTTTCAAAAATAATCATTAACATTTTCCCTATTTTTAGGACATTAAATAATTTATTTTTACATACATAAAATAAAATACAAAAACATTTTTGTGCATATTTATACTTTTGCATATTTAAATATTTGTCAATTTTTTTATTTGTACAATGAATTCAATTTGGTTGTAATAGTTGAATTAGGGTTTTATTTTCTTGCAAATACCCCCCTATTCAAACTTGTATCCCCCTTCCCATATCAATGTTGTAATAGTTGTAGATTTACTTTTTACGCATTTTATTGCTTTCAAATATGCATGATAGTAAGATTAGGGTTTGTATGATAACCAAAAATCAAAACAAATAGCATGACTAAACACAAGACAAAAATGCATGAAAAATGACAACACAATGCACACAAGCATCTATAGGGTTTCACCCACTTGTTGCCTTAAAAATGGCCATGGTATGCATGCAAGGTATCTTGGTAAAACAAAACAAAACAAAAAGATCATAGTCCCTCGATGACGCTATCTTGGTTTCCTATACACAAATCATCTAGTCCCTCAAATTTTTTTTACTAAAGATACTTAGCACCATTGCTATCATGGTCATACGATGACCCGCGCCTGTCCCGTTTAACATCCAAACACAAGGTTCTTTACCAAATACAATGGTAAAAAAACAATGTCAAAGGGTTAAAAATGTGTAGGAAATATCTTTGAGTTAGGGTAGACAACTCCTAGTTACTTGATCAAACTTGCAAAACATCCTTGCTATTTTCAAACACACAACAATTTCAAAACATTTCCCAAAACAAACTTTCAAACATTGAAACATTTTTCAAAAGACAAACACCTTTGTAAACATTCTTACGAATAAGAATCATGACAAAGGTTGCCTAAACAAGGCCTATTTTTTAAAACATTTTCAAAACCACACACAAATCACCATTTCAAACAATTGAAAACCAAAAGCAAGTGATCTAAACAAGTAACTAAGAGCCCATGGATAACCATGGATGAAAAGGGTGCTAGCACCTTCCTTTTTCATAATCTACCCCCCCGAACCCAAGAAAACATCTCAAAGGTATTTCCTGTGCTTTTTGACCTTTCCTTTGGAAAAAATAAAAATTCGGTGGCGACTCTTGCTAAACCGAAACATTTGCGAACACAAACGCAAAACCTCAAGTAAGTTCTCCCACCGTATCACAGAACTGGCGACTCTGCTGGGGAGTAATCTAAAATTGGGGTTACCTTAGGGTTTAGATCACCTTTACATGCTTACCTTGTTTGCTTTGATTGCTTTTATATTTAAGTTCTATTGTTTGGGTTTGAATCCTCTACCCGGATTTGGGAAACATTCATAGGTAAATAGCAATACATTATGGAAACTGTGTGGGGTATACCGACATGGTTGAAGCAATAGCTATATTAGTGCGGCATATTTGTGGTTACCGGTAGCCTTTGAGTCAATCAAAGAGAATACGGGGCCGCTGAGTGATGTCATGAAGCACTAATGGACTTTTAGAACCTTTACTTGACCATCTTGGCCTTTTTAGGGGTAGTGAGATGACCGGCTTTGGTGCAGTATGAAGTTGGTAGATACTCGATACTACACTCATTGAGGGTTATTTTCTTGGAATATTTCGATCGCTAGTAAAGTGGCTAAACTGAAACAATGAACACAGAAAATAATCCAGTGATATTGAGCTCCTTAGAACCCGGTTACTATTTATAGGACAGGTTGAGCCAACTAAACTTCAAGAGGGTACTTACCTATGGAACCCCATGCAAGCCTGAAACTAGGAACTTGTGTGATTTTCTTGTACATATACTTGTGCATACATCATGAACATCATGAAGCATCATGTGCATCCACTAACCATTTCAAGGGTTTGGATCTTCATCTTTGTTCCTGCTTTGTAGGTTATGGAATCACTCCGCAGGAAAACAATCCAAGTCAACCTTGTGAGAATTCCTCCTCAACTCAAGGAGCTTACTTCCAAGATTCCAGAGTATTCTCCATTCACTGAAAGACATGGTCGACTTCTCAACTTGGTCAAATCCAACACAGAGGAAGACATGGTGAAAGTTCTCTTCCAGTTCTTTGACCCCCTACACCACTGCTTCACATTTCCTGATTACCAGTTAGTGCCTACTTTGGAGGAATTTTCTCAACTCCTGAGGATTCCTATTCTCCATCAACTACCTTTCAAAGGTACGAAAAGAGATCCAAAGCCTGAAGATGTTGCTCAAGCCCTACACCTGCAACCATCTGATATCATAGGTCATTGGGAAACCAGAAGTGGTGTCAAGGGTTTCTTGGCAAAGTCTCTGTTTGAGAAGGCACAAGACTGTTGGAATTCTCTAGATCTGCAAGCTTTTGAGGAGATTGTAGCTCTTCTCATCTATGGGTTGGTCTTGTTCTCAAACCCTGATCAGCTTATAGATGTGAATGCTGTCAAGATTTTCATATCTCGGAATCCTGTGCCTACTTTTCTTGGGGACATCCTACACTCATTTCACACACAAACAATGAGGAAAATAGGTGTTCTCATATGTTGTACTCCTCTTCTAGTAAGGTGGTTTATTTCTCACCTTCCCCAGTCAGTCTTGAAGAATGAGCAAGGCTTGAGCTGGTCACAACGATTGATGACTCTTACACATTCAGATGTTCATTGGTGTTCTCGGTCCAGATAAAATGTTATCATCATTGATCATTATGGGGAATTCCCTAATGTCCCTCTACTTGGCATTAGGGGAGGAATTACCTACAACCCCTGCTTGGCTCTGAGACAGTTTGGGTATGCCCGAAGGGATGGCCCACATGACATGCTGGTTCCAGAATTGGTTTTTGACTTCGACAACGACGCTCAAGGACTTCGACAAAGGTTTATCCGAGCTTGGAGGATTCCCAACAAGGTAGATAGTAAGACCTTGGGACACAAGAATTCCATCCCCCTTGAGCCTTACCTCAAGTGGGTACGAACCCGCGCCCAAAGTCTTATGATGCCTTACCCCTACATTATTCCTATGATCAAAGAGCCTGTTATGGAAGGAGAGGTTCCATACACCCTCCTACATCCTGACATGCCAACATCATTGGAAGATTTATAAAGGAGTTGGATACAACTCAAGGGAGAACACGATACTTTTAAAGCCCAATTCTACGCCAGTGAGAAGAAGGTTTTAGAACTTACTCGTCAACTCCATGAAGAGCAGACTCTCAACACCTACATTGCACCAAAGAGGATGCGCAATGTCTTTTTACATTAGAATTTTGTATTATTTTTCCCATGGGGCATTGATGTACTAACAAATTCTATCTTATTAATATGACGTTTGTTCCTTTTTGTTTTAAACAAATTTGAATTTTCTGAATCCTTGAATGCATTACATGAATACATATAATTCATCATATGCATAAACAGGTCTTCACACCAGGTTTCCTTATATCTCTACTGTTTATTTCAGCAAGATGGATATAGAGCAGATGGTCAAAGATTTGCAAGCACATAATTCACAGTTTCAACAACTACTCATGACCTTGGCAAAGGGTCAGGAGGATCTTAAAGCCCTGTTAGAGAAGGAAAAGGAAAAGGAGAAAAAGAAAAAGAAGAGAGTTGGTGTGGCTACTTTGGGCAGAAGATTTGAAGGTCAAACTAGGAGGGTCCTGGATTTCCCCTCGACATCTGATGAAGGGGTAGGAAAAGGGAAATGAGCTGCAATGCCATCTGAGTATGAGGAAGAAGAAGAGGAGGAGGATGAAGACTATTCTGAATAGTAGTACCCTCCTGCAGATGACAAGTATAAGAATCTGGAAGAACGTCTGGCAGCTATGGAGGTACAGAGGGTGCCTGGGATGGATTTCAAAGAGTTAGGTTTGGTTTCTGGGATTGTCATTCCCCCCAAGTTTAAAGTTCTTCTTTTTTCTATGTACGATGGGGTGTCTTGCCCGAAGCTGAACCTACGGTCTTACGTTAGAAAAATTCAACCTCATTCTTCTGACAAGGACCTGTGGGTCCAATTTTTTCAGGATAGTTTGTCAGGGACGCAATTGGATTGGTTCTACCAGCTTGAGAGGTCTGATGTGCACAATTGGGAGGACTTGGCAGTTGCCTTCTACAGACAATATCAATATAATGCGGACTTAGCACCAACCCGTACTCAAATACAGAGTATGGGCATGGTCTCTAATGAAGGCTTTAAGGAGTATGCCCAGAAATGGAGGGACTTGGCAGGACGAGTACAACCACCTCTATCTGAGAGGGAGCTAGTAAATATGTTTTTGGGGACTCTGTCAGGTCCATTCTTTAATCACCTGATAGGAAGTTCGTCTGCAGGGTTCACCGAGTTAATTCTAACTGGTGAGAGAGTTGAAGCCGACATCAAGAGTGGTGAAATTCAAAAAGATGCATCTGCTTCCGCTACCATCAAGAAGACTTTTCCAGCAAAGAAGGAAGTATCAGCTGTCTACTCTCAAAGAGGACAAGGAAGAGTTGAGCGCCGGCCAACGGTGGGGGCCGTAATGATTCAGAAGTCTACAGCTGATCAGCCCAGAAACAATCAACTTAGAACCAACCAGCAAAGGGTGGAAAGACCACAACGGCAGTATACCCGGATAAACATGACACCCGCTCAGGTTCTACCCCATCTCTTGAAGTTAAACCTTACCAGTTTGAGGGAGGCCCCTAAAAACCCTAACACTACGTCACCACACTACCATCCCAACGCCAAGTGTGCTTATCATTCAGACAGCCTGGGGCATGACACCAACAATTGTTGGGCCCTCAGGAATAAGATTCAGGATTTAATAGATGCTAAGGAAGTGGAATTCGACACCCCTGAAAAGCCGAATGTGATCTCTGCTCCAATGCCAAAGCATGGCCACAATACCCATGCTGTTGAAGAAGATCTTTATGTTTCTACTGTTGATGATTTGATGACTCCGTTATTGATAATCAAGCTAAATTTGTTGAAAGTTAGGATTTTCCCAGGATGTGAAAAAGATTGCTGCCTTTGTTCATCCTTACCAACCGACTGTCCATTGTTGAAGTTAGGCATCCAACGCCTAATGGATAATCAAGAAATCATTTTTGAAAAGACTCATGTTACACCAACTCCTGTCAATGATGTTTCTATAATTACCATATCCGCCAATCTTTCCAAGGTCTCTAAAAGACCTGTTAAGATTGCATCCGATCCGAAGATTGTACCTCTGAAGATAACTATGTCGGGGCCTATCCCATACAAGTCCAACAAATCAATACCGTGGAACTATGGGGGAGAGATCTTCTACCACGGTATTAAACAGATTGAATCTGCTGAAGAAAGTTCTGATGAAGAGACTCCTGACATTGGAAATATTGCTGGAACGAGTAAAATCACCCGCAACGGAAGAATTTTCTCTCCGGAGATTGCTCCTCCAAGGGCAATCTTCGGACCCTCAAATGCTCCTAAGGTTACTCCTGTACTGATCAACATATCTGTGAGAACTCCAGTTATTGAAGAATCGTGACTCCTGTTGTTATACCCTCTGATGTTGCTAATGATAGAGGGAAAGGGATCCAAGAAGCGCCTGTTAGGACGAGGGCTCAGCCTTTGGTCATCCCTGAGACCACTTAAAAAGAAATGGAGGAGATTTTGAAAATAATTAAGAAAAGCGACTATGATGTTGTGGAACAACTGGGGAAAACCCCCTCAAAAATGTCTATGCTGGCCCTTTTGCTCTGTTCCGAAGCTCATGCCAATGCTTTGATCAGATTCTTGAAGACAACCCACGTGCCACAGGAAACCTCCGCGGATCAGTTCCAGGAGTGTGTAGCTAGCCTAACAGCAGACAATGGTCTTGGGTTCTCCGATGCCGATTTAACATCTAAGGGGAGAAATCATAATGACGCCTTACATGTTTCGGTGGAATACAGAGGGACTACTCTAGCTCACGTTCTGGTTGATACTGGGTCGTCTTTAAATGTCTTGCCGAAGAAAGCATTGGACAGATTGGACTGTGAAGGTTTAACCCTGAAGCCCAGCAATATCGTTGTCAGAGCCTTTGATGGTTCTAAAAGGATGGTTCACAGGGAGGTGGACATCCCGATTAATGTGGGAACCGAAACCTTCAACTCCACATTTTATGTGATGGACATTCGTCCCTCCTATTCTTGCTTGTTGGGAAGACCCTGGATCCACAATGCTGGGGCCGTCACTTCTTCTCTGCATCAAATGCTCAAGTACCCTGTCCAGGGGAAAATTATAACTATTCATGGCAAGGAGGAGTATATGATAAACCATCTAAATTCATTCCGCTATGTTGAATTGGATGGTGAATTCATCGAGACCCCCTTTCAGCACTTTGAAGAGGTTTCTCCTGAAGTTTCAGCAACCAAGACAGTGTCTTCTGTACCTTTGATTACCAAACCTGTGCCTCGGATGTTATCCCCCAAAGATGCGAAGGCTGTGATTGAAGAAGGAGGAAGTACAATATGGGGTCAGCTACCAGACTTCCATTTCAAATATGATAAATTCGGCTTGGGTTTCACTGCTTATTCTCAAAAGGCTATACGCCGCTCCAAGGCGGGAGGGCCACCGTTGAAGATCACCCATCATGGAGTCAATGCTTTGGAGGATGGTGAAGAGGAGAGCAACTTTGAAGACTGGATCTTTCCAACTGTTGACGAAGGGCTGAACAACTGGGAGGCAGAGGACTTTGTTCCCATTACTTTCATAAATCAGTAATTTATCTTTCGAACATTTCTGTTGGTCTGTAATAATTCTTAAACAATTCGTACACTTTTTGCCTTGTGCCTTACCCGAGGCATATAGGTCCATTTGTAAGGGTTTGATTTTTCATCTTCATATGCCATTTTAATGAATCATGGATGTTTTCACATATAAAATTTTGTGTTCATTCTCTTTCTTTCTACATTTTATTTGTTTAAAGGTGGCTATCCATTACACACCCCCACACTCATAAAATGCAGGTACCCTTCCATTCTGGATTCCATGGGTAACAATCTGCTATGGCCTTCAGTGACTCTGAAGATCTGGTCAATCATGCCGAATATGAAGGTGATGAAGACTGTGAGGTTCCAGGAGAATTGGCTAGACTGCTACAACAGGAAGAAAGGGATATTCTGCCCCATGAAGAGCTGTTAGAGACAATCAACTTGGGTACTGTTGAAGACAGAAAAGAAGTCAGAGTAGGTTCCAACCTAGAGCCAAGTGTCAAAGAGCGCCTAGTTCAGCTGTTGAATGAATATGTCGAGATCTTCGCCTGGTCCTACGAAGATATGCCGGGACTCGATACAGATATTGTGGTTCACCGTCTCCCTACTAGAGAAGACTGTCCACCAATTAAACAGAAAGTTCGCCGCATGAGGCCCGACATGTCTGAAATGATCAAAGCAGAAGTGATGAAGCAGTTCAATGTTGGGTTTCTTGCTGTTACTTCCTATCCACAATGGGTTGCTAACATTGTGCCCGTACCAAAGAAGGACGGCAAATTCAGAATGTGCGTGGATTACAGAGACTTAAACAGGGCTAGCCCTAAAGATGGCTTTCCACTACCGCACATTGACATCTTGGTTGACAATACAACTCAACACAAGGTATTTTCTTTCATGGATGGATTTTTAGGGTACAACAAGATCAAAATGGCACCTGAAGACATGGAGAAAACTACTTTTGTTACACAGTGGGGTACCTTCTACTATAAAGTGATGCCATTCGGACTGAAGAATGTCGGGGCAACCTATCAACGCGCCATGATGGCTTTGTTTCATGATATGATACATCATGAGATAGAGGTCTACGTAGACGACATGATAGCCCGATCACAGACAGAAGAAGAACACCTCGACCACTTGCAAAAGCTGTTTGTCAGGTTAAAGGAGTACAAGCTCAGACTGAACTCTAACAAGTGCACTTTCGGAGTCAAGTTCGGTAAACTCTTGGGTTTCATTGTCAGCAAAAAAGGCATCGAGGTTGATCCTGCCAAAGTTAAATCTATACAAGGAATGCCTGCCCCTCGCACTGAGAAGTAGGTAAGAGGTTTCTTGGGACGCCTAAACTACATTGCAAGGTTCATTTCTCACCTTACATCTACCTGTGAGCCAATTTTCAAGCTGTTGAAGAAAGATCAGGTGGTTAAATGGAATGATGACTGTCAAGTTGCTTTCGATAAAATCAAGGAGTATTGGCTAGAACCTCCTATCTTGATGCCTCCCTTCGAAGGAAGACCGCTAATCATGTATCTGACTGTCCTAGAGAATTCAACGGGGTGCGTATTGGGACAACATGACGAGTCTGGCCGAAATGTGCATGCCATTTATTACCTTAGCAAAAAGTTTACCGACTGTGAGACCCGCTACTCACTGCTCGAGAAAACTTGTTGCACTTTGGTATGGGCTTCTCGCCGGCTAAGGCAGTATATGTTGACTCATACCACTCTACTGATATCTAAGATGGATCCGATCAAGTATATCTTCGAGAAGCCTGCTTTATCTAGAAGAATCGTTAGATGGCAGATGATCCTGAACGAATACGACATCCAATACACGACCCAAAAAGCTATAAAGGGGAGCGTACTAGCTGACCATCAGGCTCATCAGGCTGTCGAAGATTACCAATCCATGAAGTTTGACTTCCCCGACAAAGACATTATGACCTTGGACAACATTGAAGATAACAGACCGTATGACGGACCTGAACCAGGATCCCGATGGACTCTGTACTTTGATGGTGCCTCCAACGCACTTGGGAATGATATCAGTGTTGTACTCATCTCACCAGAAGGTTGCCATACACCTTTCACTGCTAGACTTTGCTTTAACTGCACCAACAACATGGCCGAGTATGAAGCTTGTATATTTAGTCTCAAGGCTGCAATAGACTTGGGAATCAAATCTTTGGTTATGTTTGGAGACTCAACTTTGGTCATCAGTCAGATTAAAGGAGAGTGGGATACTAAACATCCCAACCTCATCCCATACAAAGAACATGTCCTGACGTTGCTACCTCATTTCGAGCAGATTACCTTCGAGCACTTCTCGCGAGAAGAGAATTAGCTTGCAGATACTCTAGCTACAATGTCATCCATGTTTAAACTTAATTGGGATAATGAGGCTCCCCAAATCACCATCGAGCGAATGGACGAACCTGCACATTGTCATGAGATTAATACCGAAGAAGTAGTGGACCGACCTTGGTTTCACGAAGTCAAAAGGTATCTCGAGGCACAAGAATACCCTGAAGGAGCTTCAGTCAATGATAAAAAGTTCTTAAGGAGATTCTCAGCTAAGTTCTTCTTGATCAATGGTATCCTATACAAGTGCAATCATGATTGCGTTCTGCTCCGTTGTATGGACAAGGTGGAAGCTGAACAAATTATGGCTGAACTGCACAATGGTACCTTTGGCACTCACTCAAGCGGACATACGATAGCTAAGAAGATTCTACGGGCAGGCTATTATTGGTCTACCATGGAAGCTGATTGCCATTAACATTCTAGAACTTGTCACAAATGCCAAATCTATGCGAACAAGGTACATATACCTCCAGTTCCTCTCAATGTCTTAACAGCTCCTTGGCCATTCGCTATATGGGGAATCGACATGATTGGAGAGATAAAGCCTACAGCATCCAATGGACACCGCTTCATTCTGGTGGCCATTGATTACTTCACCAAGTGGGTCGAAGCAGCTTCCTTCGCATCCGTCACAAAGAATGTTGTTTCCCGGTTCATCAAGCAGAACCTTATTTGCCGGTACGATATCCCCGATAGGATCATCACCGACAACGGTACAAACCTGAACAACACTATGATCACCGCTTTGTGCGAGCAGTTCCAGATTCAACATCATAATTCATCTCCCTATCAGCCAAAGATGAACGGTGTTGTTGAAGCTGCGAACAAAAATATCAAGAAGATCATTCAAAAGATGACAGTCACCTACAAGGACTGGAATGAGATGTTACCGTTTGCTCTGCACGGGTACCGTACTACGGCACGTACATCAACTAGGGCAACACCTTATTCTTTGGTATACGGCATGGAAGCTGTTTTACCTATCGAGGTTCAGATTCCCTCCTTGAGAATCATGAAAGATGCTGGTTTGAGTGAAGACGATTGGATCCAGACCCGGCTTGATCAACTTAACTTGATTGACGAAAAGAGACTTACTGCTGTTTGTCATGGTTAGACGTATCAAAAACGAATGATCAAGGATTTCAACAAGAAAGTCAGGCGCCAGGTATATCAAGTCGGAGATCTTGTAATCAAGCGGATCATCTTGCCGCAAAGTGATCCCAGGGGCAAATGGACTCCTACCTACGAAGGACAATTTGTGATCAAGAACATCTTTTTTGGTGGGGCGATGATATTAACCACCATGGATGGCGATGACCTGCCGCATCATGTGAACGCAGACATAGTCAAAAGATACTTCGCATAAATGACCCGACAAGTTGAAAACCCGAAAGGGCAACTTGGGCAAAAATGGGCATCCCGGTGAATCGAAAACCCGAAAGGGAGGTTTAGGCAAAAATTAGGGATAAACAAAAAAAAATTGTATACCCGACAAGTTGAAAACCCGAAAGGGCGACTTGGGCAAAAAAGGGTTTCCCGGTGGATCGAAAACCCGAAAGGGCGGTCCAGGCAAAAGTTAGGGAATTAAAGCGTATGACTATGTCTCGTCGGATCACTTTAAGGACAATCTTTTCACAGACAAGCTCCAGGCTTCTGATCGATTCAACCATCTTCGGACGAAGCAACAAATGGACAAGATATTTAGAGGTACGAAGGCTATAGAAGAATGGGAACCCCATGGAATTTTTTTACACATAGCCATCTTTCTTTGTATAAATGTTTCTCATTTTTACGACAACATTCTCTTACTAGGATGTCTGTCTCCTTTGTACAAAATACTTACACAAAGTTAATACAAAGATACTTCAAAGTGCAGAAAACTATTTGCCTTTTCATTCTTTTTACACTTGGGTTTTATTTGAAAACGTCCAATGATTTATTTAATGAGCATATGCATTTGAATATAATCACATGTTTACAAATAAACAAAATGGGAAAGAATAATTACTGATAGGTTGAAAGTATAGGAAGACGTCTTTAGGCTATTCTAGGAGAAATCCCCTGAAACATATCATCTGGATCCCTCAGTGGAGCTAAAACCTTGAAATACATATCCCCAGCGGAGTCAAATTTCAAAATCCACACCAGAGTTAAGTTTTCAAACTCCCAGTCTCCAGCGGAGCAAAACTTTGAACTACAGACCCTCAGCGAATAGGAGACCTTCTTCCCCAACGGAGTCAATTTCCAACTATCAATCTACAGCAGAAACCATTCAGTTTCTCCAGATTCCCCATCAAGTTATCTTAAAGTATGAGAATCAACCAGATAACAGTTAACTTTTATCTTATCCCCAATCTAGGATAATTCCCCAGTAGATTGGCATACAACTCAAACTCCTGAATTTTTTCCAAACATGAATAAGCTTCTCCCCCAGAGTCTTGAACTTACCTTCCAACAGGATAGCTTACTCTCCAGCAGTATAGCTACTCCGCACAGAGTTTTTCACTCCCCAACAGATTGAAGATTCTTATTCTTGATTCCCCAGTGAAGTCGCTAGAGTCTTCATCACTCCCCAGCATGAATTTGTCAGAATTTTTAATCCTCTGCAGATCAAAGATTCTCATTCTTAATTCCTCAGCTTGAAGTCCCCAAGGATTCAAATTCCCTTAGCAGATTGAAGATTCTCATTCTCAATTCTCTGCAGAAGCCATCAGATCCTTCTTTCTGCTCCAGCAGATCAAGGTTTTCCTTTGTTTGATCCCCGGTATAGATCACCAGACGTTTTCCCTATTCCCCAGCCGAGTAAGGATTCCCTTTGTGTAATCTCCAGCCATAGTCATCAAAGTTCTCGGGATTCCCCAAGCAGGTTTCTCAAAGAACACTTGGCATTTATTCTCACAACAAAATGTTTATCATACTCCAAAGACTTGAAGGATCCCTACATCCCCAGGAAAGTCGTGAAGGATTCTCGCATCCCCACAGAAGTTGTCAAAGTTTTTGATAATCCCCACGAGTTGTCAAAGATCTTGAATCTCCAGCAACGGTCATGGATTTATTTTCCCCGGAAGCAGTCAAAGATTTTATCATCTCCAAGCTATCAAGGATTTATTTTCCTCAGCAAGACAAGAAATCAACTTACATGCGCATACATTACATTCATATATCATAAACATTGATAAAACACATATATTGCATCATACATTTCATGCAACTTAACTTTTTGTTTCAGCTAACATTTTACCCTTTTCAAGATAAGATTAACAGCTATCTTTAACAAATATATTTAAAAAAACAGAATTCAGAAAACAACTTAGAGATGCTCCAGACACAGATGCTATTCTATCGCTTAATCAGATTCAAAGTTCAGAAAACATCCTAGAGATGCTCCAGACACGGATGCTATTCTATCGCTTATTCATAATCAAAGTTCATAAAACAGCTTAAAGATGCTCCAGACACAGATGCTATTCTATTGCTTATTCAGATCCCCCGCTCAGAGATGCTCCAGACACAAATACCATTCTGATGCTCATTCCCCTAATTTTCAACAAACATTCTTGGATGGCATCTTTAAGCCCATCTCCAACAAGATTCACACTTCCAAATGACATCTTTAATCCCATTCCCTCAACTACATTTTGATGAGTGCAAATTTACGGGCACTCTAGTGTCCAATCATCTTTTACCTTCGAGTCACGAACGACGATCTCGCCAATATAACTCTTCAGGTTCAAGAAGATTGAACAAGGGTAGCTGTTGTACCCCAAAATTTGCCCTCTCATTTTATCAAGTTTTCCCCTCACAAGACTCTTTGGACTCCAGACAAAATTAGGGTTTGCTCTGCTCAGGACCTCTCCTTGCACTGATGACCTGAAATTAGGGTTTGAGTTTGCACAGGGATTTGTGGACTTTCAATAATCAATGTGACTTTCATACTTCATGTTGGACTCCTAACATTGTCCATACCAAGTTTCAAGCCTTGAATCAAATTTTTGCCCATTCAATTGGACAGTTGACCTAGAAATCAGCTGTATTGGGGAAAAAGTCAACTATGGCCAATTTACAGTCAAACCTCATAATTTTTTATCCACATCAACATTATAGACTCATATGAACCATTTGATCAAGTTTGGACCACAACTTCTCAAGAAATTTGATCAGATCATCAAAAGGGCAAAATGGTCATTTTTAGGGTTTTAACTGCAGAAGGGCAATTTCTGATTTTTAACCTAGCCAATGGCAAATTTGGTTTAAGCATGGATTCAAGGACTCAATGGAATCATCTTGACCTATTCACAAGGTTCAAAAGATCTCAAATGCATTGGATTGACAGATGAATTTTCCAGTCAACTGATCAAAAATCAACTGTACACTGAAAAGTCAAACTTTGACTTTTTGGTCAAAATCAAGTGCCAAGGGTCATTTTTCATCAAGATGTGTCAAAACATGAAACTTTTTCATCAAGAAACCTAATTTTGAAAATTAGGGTTTAAAATGGAAAATTTTCATAACTTAGAAATTTTCTAATTTATGAAAATTTCTTATTTTTTCCCAACTTTTCCCAACTTTTTCACCATGATGAAATTGGATTCAAAGAAAACTTCCAACATGAAAGTTGTAATCCTCCACAACATCTACAACTTTTATTCACAAAGTTTTCCCAAAAGATGCTTGGATCTAAAGTTATGATTTTGTGAATAGGGGTCCAAAAACTTTCTAACTTAGTGGAATTTTGCCCTAGTTTAGGCAGGATTTTGACCTATCTTCATGGAAATTTTTCACATAGTTCCAAGTGGAATCTAAAAATTCATTTCAAAGATGTATTGTATATCATGTTACAAGCTTTCCAAAATGTCCAAGAACTCTCCAAGATCATTTATGGTTAGGGAGAATCGAAGGATTGAAAATGGGAAATCATCACTTTTGTCCAAGGCATTTTGCACATTGATACAAGTTGCAATTCTGTCCAAAGCTTGATTGTACTTAGTTTACAGGTTCTAATCTCTTCTACACTCAAAAATTAAATGCAAACACATTAGATTAAGGCTTTATTCTGAGCTTTAGAGCATTGTACATTGAATTAATCCATTTTTGGCAAAAAGGTAACATTGCCACTTTGATAAAGCATGCTTTATGTCAAATTGCATTTCTTGAGCCATGGACCAAAGTTCTTGTAGCAAAAAAAGTTCACTAATATCAGGCAATTGGTACCAACTATGTGCAGGGTTAGAGCTAGCCTGTACAGGCCTTGCCTTTGTCACTTCCCACTTTTGCTTCAAAAACAAGTCATTGTGCAAAGACTCCACATCTTTGGAATCTGATAAGAGAAAGTCTTGGTAAATTTTCAAACAAGTTTTACACATTGCCTAAGGTCATAAATACGAGCCCTAAGCCTCTCAAAGACCCTCTAACATCAAACACCAAGTTCTTGTCAAAATAGGGCAGGTTCTGTAGATTGACTTCTAAAACAAAATCCACTCGTGCGCTTTGCTTGCAACCAGTTCCAACACACTCCATACAACATACCTAAACTATTCCAACCATTCCCAAGCCACTGTAACTCCATTTACACACTTCACCATTTTCAAATTCTGAGTTTGCAGGTTGAGTTCTACAAGAAGTTTCACACCATTTCAAAGCAAGCCAAGCATAGGGAGAGCTCAAAGGAACATCAAGCAAGCTCAAAAGAACCTTAGGACTCACTGAAAGTTGCTGCATTGCCATACTCGAGCTTGACTGAAACAGGTAAATTTCAAACTTCTATCTCTCTATTTAGGAAACATTAGGCTTAGGTTTGTGAAGCAAAAATGTAGTCCTCATTGTCCTTGAACTGTACATATGCTTAGAATTCATTTATGTTAACTGAGCTAGAAGTATTTGATAGATGAACTTTCTGAAAAAACTAGGTCAAGATATACGGCCAATGAAATTCTCTCTGGTCTTTGAGAGTTAGATCAAGTTTTTTACATGGTTAGAATCGTGTGATCAAGAGCTATAACTTTCATGTTGCAATTTTTTGTTTTTAAGCACAAATGCAGGATGTTGTACCCCAAAATTTGCCCTCTCATTATTTAAGAAATCACAATCCTAGGGTTTTCTCAGATACTCAAGATTGGCTCAGGAATCGATCAGACAAGTTTTCTCCTATGGAAGTGAATCAAGAATTAGGGTTTTTCTCTCGCATTTCTCAGAAGAAACTGAATCCTCAGAAATTCAACTAACTGTCACATGTTTTCACACTTTTTCAAGTTTACTGAAAGGTTACTGGTTGCTCTCAAGGCCTGTTTATCTGGGACAAGAAATAGGAGATGAGATGGTCATTTGGAATATTCAGGTTTTGTCTGATCCAAGTTAACCAGATAATGTGCGTCTGTTAAGACGTTTGCTTGTTAATGGAATGAAACATTTACTTTCTTATTAGAATACACAGTGCGTATTTTGATTGGAATACTGTTGCAAGGTTACGAGATTACAAAGTTATTGGATTCCTTAAAGTTTAAGTTATCTGTATTGGAATTATTGGAATGCAGTTTCAATTATTTTTATCAGAGAATCTTAAAGGATTAAGTGAAGATGCAAAGAAAGAATTACAGGTTGCTAACAATAATGGACTTTTATTGGATATCAGATGATCTCATAAAGGCTTTCTTCATTTATTTCAAATTTTGTTACAAAAAATAAATTATTATTCATATGCTTTAGGTTTTTACAACTTATAGTTATTGAAAAATAAATTATTACAACTAATGGAAAATCTCTCTAGATAGCAAATCTAAGCCTAAGCTTCCATTGCTCCCACGTCCGCCATAAAGTCTCCTGCTTCCTCTACTTTGTCATCACCCAATTTGTGCTCACATGAAATAATGACAAAGAAAAAGGGATTAGTACAGTTAATTGAACATGAATAGAATTTTCAAAAACAAAAAGAAAGAAAATTTTTTCATCATTAAAGTTTGCCGTTTGGAATCAGAGGGCTATTTTTCATCACGTTTTTATTTTCCTCTTTGCAAATCACAAGAAGATTTCTCTTCTTGGTTCACAAAGAGAAAAATAAAAAATGCAAAAGAAGAATGCAAAAGCAAAAATTATTCAAATGCAAAGCACAAGGAAAACTGAAACCTGCTGTCCAAACAGCACAAGCAAGGCGCCAAACTGTACATTACAAAGTAACCAAACTGCAAGGCCAAATGGGATGCAAATTAAACAATGCAGTAACAGCATGGCAAGCAACTAAGACAAGCAGCACAAGCAAAGCTAGGACAAGTACAATGCAGCAGGCAGCACAAGCAAAGCAAGGACAAGTACAATGCAGCAGGCAGAAAGTACAAACAGTAGGCCAAAGGTACAAAGCATGGTGAACCAAATCACAAGCAAAGGGCCTGTGTCATAGCCTATCATCATTTTCCAAGAAATTAGGGAAACTTTTCAGAAAAAAAGTAGAAAAGAAAACTTCTTTATCATGGAGAGAGGAGAGATAGGAGAGATGTCACCTATCTTATGGGAATGGTACAATTTGGCTACCAAGGCTAATCTGTCACAAGTCACAAAGATATAATACCACCGAATAGAAAGAAGAAAAAGGGGGGGGGGGGGGGTCAGTTTTGTCAAACATTAAAAAGATTGGCAACTCTCTTCAAAAGGTCAAAAAACTGCATAATAGTTTCAAGCAACAAGCCTGAAGCTGCAAGACTCCAAACCTGCAAAACTTTAAAGCCTACCCACAATTGTAACAACAATCAAACAACAGTTTCAAGCAATCAAACCACAGTTTCAAGCAATCAAACCACAATTTCAAGCAATAAAACTGCAGTTTCCAAAAGCCTGTTTACAACAATAATACCAAAACCCTCAAAAGCATTTTTCAAACTTCCAACAAACCTGCAGAACGAAACTGCAAAACATCACAGAAAACCTGTACAAACACATTCAAGCAACCAAACCTGTTATCAAACAGAAGCTCCCAAAACCTGTTAGCAGTTCAAAATACACAGCCCAACCTGCAAAAGCCTTAAAACTGCAACAACTACCAAAACTGTATAACAGTTTCAAACATCACAACCTACACAAAACTCAAAACCTGCAGTTCTTAAACAAAACAAGTTTGCCAAACTGTAAACCAGATAACATAAACAATTCCCAGACACCAAAACACTGCCTAACGATCAAAACAGTCAAAGGTTGCATATTCAAACTGCAACAAATACACAATCTCCCAACTCAGTCCAAACAACAAAAGCCAACAAGCCTGCCAACTCAGAACATTCAACAAGACAATGTTTCAGAAATAACAAACCAACAAATCAAAGTTTCAGAACAACAAATCATCATCAAAGTTTCAGAAGTGAAATCATCATCAAAGTTTCAGAACAACAATCATCGTCAAAGTTTCAGAACAACAATCACCATCATAGTTTCAGAACAACAATCATCATCAACAAAAACAACAAATCATAACAGAGTTTCAGAATCACAAATCATCAACAAAATCAGAAATATTACCGCCATCATCATTTCTCCCGCTTCCGACCGCCAAGGGACACCCCGCTCAAACCCCTTTCCCCTTTATTTTCCAGAATAGCTCCCAAGGTATGCTTCTCCTCAAACCCTTTTGTTGTACCCCAAAATTTGCCCTTCCATTTTCTCAATATTTTCTCATCACAAGGCCCTTGGAGCTCAAGATCCAGTTAGGGTTTCCTCTGCTCAAGACTTCTCCTAGCACTGTTGACCCAAATTAGGGTTTGTGTTTGCACAAAGATGTTTTGACCTAAAATGCCTAAGATGACTTTCATGCTTCATGTTGGACTCCCAAGTTTATCCATACCAAGTTTCAAGCCTTGGTTCCAACTTTTGCCCAGTCAATTGGACAGTTGACCTAGAAATCAGCTGTATTGGGTAAAAAGTCAACTGTGGCCAATTGACAGTCAAACCTCATGAAAATTGACCCACATCAACATTATGAACTCATATGGACCATTTGATCAAGTTTGGATCACAATCCCCCAAGAAATTTGATCAGATCACCAAAAGGGCAAAATGGTCATTTTTAGGGTTTTGACTGCACAAAGGCAATTTTTGACTGTTTGACCTAGCCAATGGCAAACCAAGCTCACCTATGGACTCAAGGACCCAATGGAATTATCTTGACATGCTCAACAAGTTCAAAAGATCCCAAATGCACAAGATTGACAGTTGAATTTTCCAGTCAATTGATCAATTTTTGACTGTATACTGAAAAGTCAAACTTTGACTTTTTGGTCAAAATCAAGTGTCAAGATTCATTTTTCATAAAAACATGCCAAATCATGAAACTTGTTCATCAAGAAATCAAGAATCACAAATTAGGGTTTGAAATGAAGATTTTTCATAACTTAGAATTTTTCTAAGTTATGAAAAACCCTAATTTTTTTCTAACTTTGTCCCACTTTCTCATCAAGATTCATTTGGATTCAAGGAAAAGTCAAAACATGAAAGTTGTAGTCCATTGAAAAATCTACAACTTTGATTCACAAAGTTTTCTCAAAAGAGGCTTGTAGCTCAAGTTACAATTTTTGGAACAAGGGTACCAAACCATTCTTAACTTAGAGAAATTTTGACCTATTTTAGGCAAGATTTTTGCCTAACTTCAAGACCACTTTTCACATACTTCCACTTAGAATTTCAATTTGCATTACAAAGATGGACTGTATTACACATTCAAAGCTTTCCAAAATGTCAAATAACTCATCAAACAACCTCATGGTTAGAGAGAATCGAATTTGGCAAGTTGGGAAAAAGTCACTTTGATTCATGGCCATGTACATGTTCATAACTTGTGCAATTTTTCAAATCAGCTTGCACAACTTGATTACAGGTCCTATATCCCATTTGCACTCAATAATTAAATGCAAACCCTTTGTGTTCAAGCCTTGCATTATGTGTTTAAGCATTACATGAAGGTTTAGTCTTAAAATAGAAAAAGCAAATTATCCATTTTTGAAAAGGTATGGCTTTATGTCAAAAGCAAATCCAAGAAGTACCAAAGCATATCTCTGAAGCACAAGTTAAGGAGCATAACACACTGACCAAGACTAATGTATGCAGCATAGATTGGGGGCCTCCATCAGTCTAAAACACAACTTGGTATTTTGTTGCTTAAGTAAGAAGAAATTTGACATAACAACTCCCAATTCCCATCCCTGTCAACCAGAGCTTAAGCAAAGATTGTGAACACTTTCCAAACACCAACCCTGACCTGAAACACGAGCCAACCATCTCCATTGCCTTCACAAACACAGAATCACCATAAAACTGCAAAAACAGGGCATAAGCTGCAGTTGGACTTTTATAGTTCATTCCACTCGTGCATTCTTGCTAAGACTTGTTCAAACACATCCCACATCATCCCTTGAAATTGTTCCAAGCCCTAAACACGACCTGTAACACCCCTAGCTAACATCACCATTTTCATATTTTCTGTTTTGCAGTTGAAGTGCCATAACACGATTCACTTGGTTTTGAAGCAAACTAAAGGTTGGAATAGCATCCCGGGACATCAAGGAAGCTATACAAATCATTACCTTGCCTTGTAAGCATCTCCATTGTTGCACACGTTTCCAACTGAACAGGTAAGTTCATGAACTCTTATCTCTCTATCCAGGCATAGTTAGGTTTAGATTTGTGAAGAAATTATGTCACATTCATAGCCCTGAACATGCCCATATCATTAGTTTTCATTTATGTTATGTGTGCTTA
This sequence comes from Vicia faba, assembly GCA_948472305.1. Classification (NCBI taxonomy): domain Eukaryota; kingdom Viridiplantae; phylum Streptophyta; class Magnoliopsida; order Fabales; family Fabaceae; genus Vicia; species Vicia faba. Next base: position 1,276,153,534 of record OX451740.1, on the reverse strand, counting down.
GAGAATTTTAAGTCTGAACATTGATTAAAAATTAGGTCAGGAATTGGGGGAGGAGAAATTCTCTCTCATTTCTGAGAGTTAAGATGAGTTCTTTATATGTCTAGAATCGTGGTTTGATGCTCTACATTTCTTGTGTTGTGAGTTTGTGCTAAAAATCAGGGAATCTGGAGATAGCAAACGCGTGTTTTTGTTGAACAGAGATGCTGGAGGTTGAAGAAGACAGGGTCTTGGGCTGGGCCTGAGATTTATCTTTTCTTTTCACACCGCTGTATTGCACATGCACCCCCCTGGCCCATTTTGAAATTTACTTGTTATTTTCCATTTTTTCTTTTTGATTTTGTTTCCATATTTTTATTTAAATCATAAAAAACATTAAAAACATTCTTTCCATATTTTTTGCATTTATTTTGATATTTATTTGACTTTAATTAGTTTTGTAGATAAATAAATAAATATACCTTTATTTAAAAATACAAAAGTAAGACAAACATACTTTATTTCTTTTTTTTATTTTTATTTTTATGTTATCTCTTGAAAACCTCTTATAATAAAAATATATTTTTTCTATAATATTAAACATTTTATTTTTGTACATATAATACATATTTAATAAATAAAGTAAAATACTTATACATATTTATTAATACATTTAGAAAAATACAAAGAATTAATACATTTTTATTTTTATTAATGTAGGTGTTTAGGTATTGGCTTGCATTTTTGGTAAATTCCAAGTGTATGTGTGAATGTCATGACTGATGTCATAACATTCTAGTTCAGGTTGTACTAACTCTTTAGGTACATGTGCAGAAAAATATTGTAACTCAAATACTGATGTTTATAAGTGTGTATCTGAGCATGTTTGCAAAATGATCACATTTTGCTAATCAGTAGACAGGTTTTCTCAGATGTCATAACAGATGTTATGACATCCTGTTCTGAACTAGCAGGATTACAGGATTGGATAAGTCTGAGTTTTTTCAGGAAATAACTCAGTCCTTCCTAAACAGAATCCTGCGTTTTCTGAGGAGTAACCTAGCTCAATCCTAACCTGATCAATGAAGTACTGTGACCTGGTCTTAAGGTCAAACGGAATCAACCCTAGGTTTTTGGAAACCCTAACTGAAGTTGCAGCTGCTATATATTCAACAGAGCTGCGGTTTTTGAAGGCATCCCTGCTGATTGATTAGAAGATGAAGTTTGTAATCTGTATAGATTTGTTTATTGTACTCCAAGCAATTATCATTGTGATAAGTGTCTTGGAATAGGTTTCAATTGTAAGGGTTGTGTAGCACTCAAAGCTTTGAAGCAAGAGTGTTTGAATGTTGCTTGACTAAAGCTGTGAAGCAGAGTCAAGTTAGTTGTGTACATCACTCAAAGCTGTGAAGCACGAGTGATTGTGTTACTTGATTAAAAAGCTGTGAAGCTTAATCAAGAGTGTGTTTTGAAGAGTGTCTTCATCAATTCTCAAGTCAAATTGGTTTATGTATCACTGCTGTGATTGAGGGGGAGTGAGTAGGAACTCAGGTTTAAGTTGTACTTAGATTAGAATTGCATTGGGTAGGTCTTAAGTGAAGGAGATAAACTGGTTGGTTTATTCCTGAATTAACATCTCTTATAGTGGATTCTCTCCCTGGCTTGGTAGCCCCCAGAGTAGGTGTTGTTGCACACTGAACTGGGTAAACAATTGACTGTGTTGTTTACTGCTTTTGTATTTACTGTCATATAGTAAGTCAGATACGGTGTCATAACATCGGACGTGACATTAAGTATCTGTAGCCAGAATTTTCAATTGGCATCAGAGCAGGCACCCTGCCTGTATTACTGGGTGAGATCTAGGGATATCACTTTCTGGCACTATGGACAAAGAAGGAGTTTTTGGAAATAGACCACCCATTCTGGATGGAACTAATTATGACTACTGGAAACCTCGTATGATTGCCTTCCTAAAATCTCTGGACAAAAAGGCTTGGAGAGCTGCTGACAAAGGATGGATTCATCCCACCATAACTGAAAGAGATGGGACAATCAGTCTGAAGCCTGAGGAAGAGTGGAGTAAAGAAGAAGATGAGTTAGCTCTGGGAAATTCAAAAGCCTTAAATGCCTTGTTCAATGGAATTGATAGAAACATCTTCAGATTAGTACATCAATATGAACTGGCCAAGGAAGTTTGGGACACCCTCAAAACTACTCATGAGGGCACTTCCAAAGTAAAGATGTCAAGGCTTCAGATGTTGACCACTAAGTTTGAGAATCTAAAAATGATGGAAGATGAAACCATCCATGAATTTCACATGAACATCTTGGAGATTGCCAACACCTCAGGAGCACTGGGAGAAAAAATGTCAGAAGAAAAACTGGTGAGGAAGATTCTCAGATCCTTGCCTAAAAGATTTGCAATGAAGGTAACTGCCATAGAGGAAGCCCAGGACATTAGCAAGTTAAAAGTGGATGAACTTATTGGGTCTCTTCAGACTTTTGAGATGGGGATCACTGATAATGGTGACAAGAAGAACAAAAGCATAGCACTTGTAACCAACACTGATGTTGAACACAAGGAGGATGAAGAAGAAAACATATCAGAAGCCATTGCCATGCTTGGAAGACAGTTCAACAGGCTCATCAAAAGAATGGACCCAAAGTCAAGGTCAAATGTTCATAACATTCCTTCTGACATTGACAGTTCCAGCAGAAGACCAAGATCAGAAGATAAGGAAAACCAAGGCAGAGGAATTCAATGCCATGGATGTGAAGGATATGGACATATTCGAGCTGAATGTCCTACCTTTCTTAAGAAGCAAAAGAAAGGAATGACTGTTACTTGGTCTGACTATGATTCAGAAAGCAATTCTGAAGAAGAATCTGCCAAACTAGTTACTGCCCTAACTAGTGTTTGTACTTCTGAAAGTGACATCAGTGATGAAGAAGTAACATTTGAAGAACTGGCTGATACCTACAAGAAATTGTGTATCAGAAGTGGTGAAGTCTGTGTGCAAAATGAGAAACAATCAAAACTCATTGTAAAGCTGGAGGCTGAAAAGAGAGCAAATCTTGAAACTATAAGTCATTTAGAAGGAGAAGTTCAACTGCTGAACTCACAACTGAATCAAATGACCAAATCAGTCAAGATGTTGACAAATGGAACAGACAAATTGGAAGAGATTCTTCAGGCTGGACAAAATATGGGAAATAAATCTGGCCTAGGATTTGTGGAAACAAAGAAATTTGTTACCAGGAAGCAAATGTCAAACCAGATGTCTCAACATTACTCTCAACATCAGGGACAGAGACACATGAAGAAGAGGTACCAAAGATGGAGATGTCATCATTGTGGGAAATATGGTCACATAAAGCCCTTCTGCTACAGACTACATGGATATCCTAATCAGAAATCAGATGTCAAACCTAAGTCTAAAAAGGTACCACACGCTCCTCAATGGAAGAAAAAGGCTATTGCACTGATAGCACACACTTCCCTGAAGATCTCAGCAAAGGAAAATTGGTACTTTGACAGTGGATGTTCCAGACACATGACTGGATTCAAAAATCTCCTCAATAATGTTATGCCTCACACCACCAGTTTTGTGACCTTTGGAGATGGTGCTAAAGGAGAAATCAAAGGAGTTGGTAATTTGGACTACCCTGGAGTTCCAAGTCTGAATAAGGTACTGCTGGTAAAAGGGTTGACTACTAATCTCATCAGCATCAGTCAATTATGTGATCTAGGATTCATGGTCAACTTCTCAAGATCTGAATGTCTAGTGTTTAATGAAAAACTAGATATTGTAATGAGAGGAATAAAATCCAAAAATAACTGTTATGTGTGGCAGCCTGAGAACACTGATATCCCCACTTTGAGTCAAATCATCAAAGAAGAAAAAGATATGAAACAGTGGCAGCATAAACTTGAAGGAATGAAAAGAGCTATTCCTATGGAAGATGTCAGAAGAACTCCTAAACTACAGGCTGATAATATATGTGATGTGGCAAAGAACAAGTCTCATAAATTCTGTTCTCAAAAATTCTGGTCAACACAGATGCTACCTGAAGACAATGTTACACAAGATGCTGTGACATTGTGGTGTGATAATCTGAAAACATTCAACATTTCCTTAAACCCTATTGACTTTGGAGAGAAGAAATCATTTAAACTGAAACATAGTTTCTCTGAGCTTCAGCTAACTGATTCTTCTACCAAGGTGCTTGTTGGAAATCAACTTGAAAATTTGAGGGGCAGATTGGGCATTCACCAACATGAGAAATTATAGCAATTAGTTTTGCTGAAAACAAGGGTTAAAAGGATTAATTCTATTAAGTCTATATTTAGTGGGTTAATCATATTCACTCACAATTCCTTCAAAAGCCTTCAGAAGTTGAAAAGACTCCCTTGTACTCCCTATCTCTCTCATCCTTGCAACCTGTTTTCTCCTCTCAATCAAAGAGTTTTCTCAAACTGCTACTGCTACTCAACGTTAAACACAATGTCTCAGACATCATCTTCCACCATGGCGGCTTCGTCTCACTCATCATCATCATCATCTGATCAAGATTCTAGGGCAATCACTACATGCTTAGAATCTGAAGTTCTTGAGGTCACTCCTCTCAGGGAGATGGCAACTGACCCAACCAGAGTCAAAAAGCTCCGGACCAGACATGCAGGAAGAGCTCAAGCTACAATCTCTGGTAACTCTTCTCTTCCTTCGTCTTCTACACCTAATAAAGAAGGATCAGTTCAAGTACACCAAGCTATTGCTAGACTGGTTTCTAGCATTCTGAGTGGCAACCAATCTGTACCGGGGATTTCTATCCCTTTGAATCAATCAGAAAGTCCAAATGTGGAAGGTTCTGAAAATATAGATGTCACTAAGGATGTTGTGACACCAAAAGACAACATTCAAAAGGCTGCTGATCCACCTATCATTGATGTGGATGAAGATTACTCAGATAATGAACTGATTGCAAATGTGAACCCTAGCATTGCTAGGAGATTGATGAAAAGAAAGAGTAGTGAGACTGTTAAGCCTGATGTTAAGAAATCCAAGGCTGAAGGGTTGGCTGAGAAAATTCAGAAGGCACAGGTGCAGACTGCTAGACAACCTGAAACTTCTGATTCTGAATCAGAATTTGAGGTTGACATTGACAATACTCCCATCAGAAGGAAGCTCCCCTCCAGCAAGATTGCTAGAGTGCCTGAAGTGCCAACAGACAACATCTCCTTTCATCATCCTGATAATGCAAACAGGTGGAAGTATGTTTGCTTGAAGAGAATAGCCTTGGAGAGAGAACTCAACAATGATGCTTTGGAGTGCAAAGACATCATGGAGCTGATCAGGAATGCTGGGCTAATAAAGACTGTGATGAAGTTTGGCAAATGCTATGAAAATCTGGTTAAAGAGTTTGTAGTGAACTTATCCAATGATTGTGCTGATGGGAGGTCAGCTGACTTTGAGAGTGTGTTTGTTAGAGGAAGAAGGGTCAAGTTCTCTCCATCAGAAATCAACAAGTTTCTTGGAAGAACAAATAAGGACTGTCCTGATCTAGAGGCAACTGACAATGAAGTATGCTTGACCATCACTGCCAGGCAAGTAAAGTGCTGGCCATTGAAAGGGAAGTTGAATGCTAGTAAACTCAGCATGAAATTTGCCATCTTGCATAAAATAGGTGCAGCAAACTGGGTGCCTACAAATCACAAATCAACCATCTCCACAGGATTGGGGAGATTCATCTATGCTGTAGGAACCAAGACTGCCTTTGACTATGGAAGGTACATTTTTGAACAAACCTTGAAGCATGCTGGCAGTTATGCTGTCAAAGGACCAATTGCCTTTCCCTCCCTCATTTGTGGAATCATCCTTGCACAATATCCTGACATACTTGTAGCAAGAGATACAGTCTGCAAAAGAGCCCCTGCCCTTGGCCTGCACTACAAACTGTTTCAGGGATCCCATGCTCCAGACATTGTCATAACATCAGCTGAGACATCGTCTGCAAAGAGCCAGTCCAAAACATCAGATGTCATAGCTGTCTTAAAAGAAACTTGCAAAGATCTGGATGCTAGAAAAAGGACCCTAGAAGCACTAATTGCCAAGCTAGAAAAGGAAGAAGCTGAAGCAAGCATGAGGGAAGAAGATGAAGGACAACTCAACATTGAAGAAAGTGGCTCCTCTGAGTCTGATGACAGTACTTGAAGGATGATTGCTGCTTGGTGGTGTTGCTGGTGGAGTTTGGAAGTATGTTCTGCTGTTGTCTGCTGCTGATCTCATTATTTTGTCTTGGATAACTGTATTACTTTATAAACATGTAATCTTTGGCCCATTTGTGGCTAAAGTGGGGGAGAATATTTTTGGTACTGCTTAATTAGTACTTAACACTATATTTTTCTGCTGTCACTTATTTCTGCTGCTATCTATCTATCTCTGATTGTTTAGGGACTTTAGCCAAAAATCTGCCAAAGGGGGAGTTTGTAGGTGTTTAGGTATTGGCTTGCATTTTTGGTAAATTCCAAGTGTATGTGTGAATGTCATGACTGATGTCATAACATTCTAGTTCAGGTTGTACTAACTCTTTAGGTACATGTGCAAAAAAATATTGTAACTCAAATACTGATGTTTATAAGTGTGTATCTGAGCATGTTTGCAAAATGATCACATTTTGCTAATCAGTAGACAGGTTTTCTCAGATGTCATAACAGATGTTATGACATCCTGTTCTGAACTAGCAGGATTACAGGATTGGATAAGTCTGAGTTTTTTCAGGAAATAACTCAGTCCTTCCTAAACAGAATCCTGCGTTTTCTGAGGAGTAACCTAGCTCAATCCTAACCTGATCAATGAAGTACTGTGACCTGGTCTTAAGGTCAAACGGAATCAACCCTAGGTTTTTGGAAACCCTAACTGAAGTTGCAGCTGCTATATATTCAACAGAGCTGCGGTTTTTGAAGGCATCCCTGCTGATTGATTAGAAGATCAAGTTTGTAATCTGTATAGATTTTTTTATTGTACTCCAAGCAATTATCATTGTGATAAGTGTCTTGGAATAGGTTTCAATTGTAAGGGTTGTGTAGCACTCAAAGCTTTGAAGCAAGAGTGTTTGAATGTTGCTTGACTAAAGCTGTGAAGCAGAGTCAAGTTAGTTGTGTACATCACTCAAAGCTATGAAGCACGAGTGATTGTGTTACTTGATTAAAAAGCTGTGAAGCTTAATCAAGAGTGTGTTTTGAAGAGTGTCTTCATCAATTCTCAAGTCAAATTGGTTTATGTATCACTGCTGTGATTGAGGGGGAGTGAGTAGGAACTCAGGTTTAAGTTGTACTTAGATTAGAATTGCATTGGGTAGGTCTTAAGTGAAGGAGATAAACTGGTTGGTTTATTCCTGAATTAACATCTCTTATAGTGGATTCTCTCCCTGGCTTGGTAGCCCCCAGAGTAGGTGTTGTTGCACACTGAACTGGGTAAACAATTGACTGTGTTGTTTACTGCTTTTGTATTTACTGTCATATAGTAAGTCAGATACGGTGTCATAACATCGGACGTGACATTAAGTATCTGTAGCCAGAATTTTCAATTAATATTTTGACCTCAAAAATACTTTTTATAAAAAATACCTTCTTTTATTTATTTTTTTTGTAAATAATTAATAAATATTGCATATATCATACAATAAATACTTTTATTTGTAAAACTTAGGGTTTTTGCCCTAAATGCATAAAAATACCAAAAATTAATTGATTTTATTTTTGCTTATTTGATACATGATAAATAATTTTTACATACATATGAAAAACCTTTTTTTTTGCATTTTGCATATTTATCTTATTTTTATTTGAATATTGTGTAAATAAATACCTTGCAAAATGCCAAGTTTGATGTAATAGTCTAGGGTTTTAATTCTTGTCAAAATACCCCCATTTGAACATTTGTATCCCCCTTCCCATATATTGTGTTGTAATAACTTAGGAACTTTATTTTTCGCGCTTTAAAGCTTTCTAATTATGCCATGTTAGAATTAGGGTTTGTATGCAAATCAATTAACCAAAAAATAGTTTGACCTAAATTCAAGATAAACAAGCATGAAAATGGACAACACTAATCACACTTGCACCCCTAGGGTATTCCACTTGTTGCCTTCAATAAATGGGCCATATTGCATGTTAGGTCTCTTTGGGCAAAGCAAAACAATTCAAATGATCATAGTCCCTCGACGACGCTTTCGAAAGTTGCCTAAAGATGATCAAGTCACTTAAAGGAAAAATTGCCCAAAGATACTTGGCACCATTGCAATCATGGTCTAAACGATGACCCGCGCCCGTCCCGTTGACATCCTAACACAAGATTGTCCACCAAATGCAATGGTGGAACAAAATTGTTAAAAGGGTTAAAACATAGCAAAGATCTTTGAGAACTTTAAGGTAGATAGCTCTTAGTTATTTGTCAACTTGCAAAACAAAAACACTTGCCTATTTTTCAAACCATACATCACTACACTTTCAAAAATGACTTTCAAAAACCATGAAACATCTTTTCAAAAAGACAAACACCTTCTGTAAAACATTCGAGTAAAGAATTGTTACAAGGGTAGCCTAGACAAGGCATCTTTTTCAAAACATTTTCAAAAACCACGCACAAAGCACCATTTCAAACAATTGAAAATCAAGGCAAGTTGATCTAAGCAAGTAACTAAGAGCCCATGGATAACCATGGATAGAAAGGGTGCTAATACCTTCCCTTTCTATAATCTACTCCCCGAACCCAAGAAAACATCTCAAAGGTTTTTGCTGTGCTTTTTAACCTTTCCTTAGGATAAAATAAAAAGTCGGTGGCGACTCTTGCTTAACCGAAACATTTGCGAAAACAAACGCAAAACCTCAAGTCAGTTCTCCCACCGTATCACAGAACTGGCGACTCTGCTGGGGAAAAATTTAAAAGTGGAGTAACCTTAGGGCTTAGATCACCCTCTTGCATGACTAATTGTTTGTTTTGGTTGCTTTATATCTTGGCTCTCTTGTTTGGGTTTACAATCCTACACCCGGATTTGGGGAAACATTCATAGATAGCAATACGTTGTGGAAACTGTGCAGGGTATACCGACAAGGTTGAAGCAATAGCTATATTAGTGCGACATATTTGTGAGTACCGGTAACCCTTGAGTTCAATCAAGGAGAGTACGGGGCCGCTGAGTGATGTCACTAAGCACTAATGACCTAGAACCTTACTTGACCATCTTGGCCTTTTATTAGGGGTAGTGAGATGACCGACTTTGATGCAGTCCGAAGTTGGTAGATACTCGATACTACACTCATTGAGGGTTGTTTTCTTGGAATATTTTGGTCGCTAGTTAAGTGGCTAAACCAAAACAAATGAACAATGAAAACAATCCAATGATATTGAGCTCCTTAGAACCCGATTACTATTTATAGGACAGGTTTTTAAGCCAACTACACTCAAGAGGGTACTTACCTATGAAACCTCATGCAAGCCTGAAACTAGGGTTTGGTGTGATTTGCTTGTACATATGTTGGTGCATACATCATAAACATCATAAAGCATCATATGCATTCACTAACCATTTCAGGGGTTTAGATCTTCATCTTTGTTCTTGTTTTGTAGGTCATGGAAATTCTTCGAAGAAAAACCATCCAAGTCAACCTTGTGAGAATCCCTCCTAAACTCAAGGAGCTCACATCAAGGATTCCGGAAAGCTCATCCTTCAGTGAAAGACATGGTAGACTGCTCAGCCTAGTCAGCACCAACATTGAAGAGGACATGATGAAAGTGCTATTCCAGTTCTTTGACCCTCTTCACCACTGTTTCACTTTCCCCGACTATCAGTTGGTGCCCACTTTGGAGAGTTTTCTCAACTCCTGAGAATTCCTATCCTTAATCAACTACCCTACAACGATACGGAAAAGGAACCAAAGCCTGAAGATGTTGCTCGAGCACTACATCTACAGCCATCTGACATCAAGGGGCATTGGGAAATTAGAAGCGGCGTCAAAGGATTCTTAGCAAAATTCTTGTTTGAGAAGGCACAAGAATGTTGGAATTCATTGGACCTACAAGCCTTTGAAGAAATTGTGGCGCTCCTTATCTCTGGGTTGGTCTTGTTCCCAAATCCTGACCAGCTGGTAGATGTCAACGCCGTCAAAATCTTCTTAACCAGAAATCCAATACCAACATTGCTTGGGGACATTCTTCACTCATATTACACACGAGCAATGAGAAAGAGGGGTGTTCTCATGTGCTGTACTCCTCTCCTTGCAAGGTGGTTTATTTCGCACCTCCCACAATCTGTCTTGAAGAATGACCAAGGCTCAAGGTGGTCCCAACGGTTGATGACTCTTACTCACTCTGATGTACATTGGTGTTCTCGGTCCAGAGAAAATGTCATCATCGTCGATCATTGTGGAGAGTTCCCTAATGTTCCGTTACTTGGCATTAGAGGGGGCATTACCTATAACCCTTGTCTAGCTTTGAGGCAATTTGGATATGCACGGAGGGATGGCCCTCATGACATGTTGATTCCTGACTTAGTTTTTGACTTCGACAACGATGCGCAAGGACTTCACCAAAGATTCATCAGAGCTTGGAAAATGCCCAACAAGGTTGATAGAAAGACACTGGGGCACAAGAACTCCATCCCTCTTGAGCCTTATCTCAAGTGGGTACGAGCCCGAGCCCAGAGTCTAATGATGCCTTATCCTCATGTTCTCCCTGTGATTAAAGAGCCCGTCAAGGAAGGAGAGGTTCCCTACACCATCCTATATCCTGACATGCCTACATCGTGGGAGGAAATGCAGAAGAGTTGGATTCAGCTCAAGGAGGAACGGAACACTTTTGAAGCCAGCTTCTACGCTAGCGAGAAGAAGGTTCTAGAGCTTACCCGCCGACTCCTTGAGGAAGAGACCCTCAACACCTACATCGCACCAAAGAGGATGCGCAACGTCTTTTTACCTTGAGAAGTTTTGTAATATTTGGCCCATGGGGCATTTATGTACTGACAAATTTCTTCTTATTAATATGACGTGCGTTCTCTTTTGTTTGCAACAATTTTGAATATTCTAAATCCTTGAATGCATTGCATACATAAGCATACCATTCATCATGTGCATAAACAGGTCTCACACCAGGTTTCCTTATCTGTCTGCTGTTTATTTCAGTAAGATGGATCTCGAGCAAACAGTCAAGGACTTGCAGGCTCAAAATGCACAGTTTCAGCAACTCCTGATGACCTTGGCTAAGGGTCAGGAGGATCTAAAGGCCCTACTAGGGAATAAAGACCCAGTGAAAAAGAAGAAAAAGAGACTCGGGGTGGCTACTTTAGGGAGAAGATTTTAAGGAGAAGCCAGAAGAGTGCTTGAATTTCCTCCTACTTCTTAGGAGGGAACCAGTAAAGGGGGTGCGGCTGCGGTACCTTCCGAGTCCGATATGGAAGAAGAGGAGGCTGAAGAGGACGAAGACTACTCTGATCAACAATACCCTCCGGCTGATGACAAGTACAAAGGTTTAGAAGACAGGTTGGCAGCCATGGAGCTGCAGAGAGTGCCGGGTTTGGATTTCGAAGACTTGGGTTTAGTTGCCGGAATTGTGATTCCCCCAAAGTTCAAAGTGCCAGTCTTTGTGAGGTATGACGGGCTGTCCTGTCCAAAAATGCATCTCAGGTCCTATGTAAGGAAGATCCAACCTTACACCGCAGACAAAAACCTTTGGATTCACTTCTTTCAGGATAGCCTTTCTGGGGATCAACTTGAGTGGTTCTATCAACTGGATGGAGCCAGTATCCGAAACTGGGAAGACTTGGCCACCGCTTTTTATAAAAAATATCAGTACAATTCTGACCTTGCTCCTACGCGTACCCAACTTCAGGGTATGTCACTAGGAACGGGCGAAGGATTCAAAGAGTATGCACAAAAATGGAGAGACTTGGCTGGAAGGGTGCAGCCGCCTTTGACTGACCGCGAGCTGGTTGACATGTTCCTGGGGACCCTATCTGGTCCATTCTTCAACCATCTAATTGGTAATTCTTCCGCGGGGTTTACAGATTTGATCTTAACTGGGGAGAGGATAGAATCCGGCATCAAGTCAGGAAAGATACAGAAGGGTGCCGCTGCAAGTGTTGAGAAGAAACCTTTCAAGAAAGAAACGAATGTGGTATACTCTCAGAGAAGAGCAGGGAAGACTGAGCACCGGCCGACTGTGGGGGCCGTAATGATCCAAAACCCTTCAAGTGAGCAGCCTCGCTATAACCAGTCCAGACCAAATAAACAATGGGTGGAATGGACACAACGGTAGTTCACCCGCATTAATATGACGCCAGCGCAAGTGCTTCCCCATCTGTTAAAGTTGAATCTCGCCACTATCAAAGAGGCACCAAAAAATGTGAATACGTCCTCTCCGTATTACCATCCTAATGCTAAATGCGCCTACCATTCTGACAGTGTCGGGCACGACACCAATGATTGTTGGGCATTCAAGCATAAGATTCAAGACCTGATATAGGCGAAAGAGGTGGAGTTCGACGCTCCAGAGAAGCCGAACGTGATATCTGCTCCGATGCCGAAGCACGGTCGAAATGTCAATGCTATTGAAGAAGATTTGTATGTTTTTGATGTCAATGATCTGATAACTCCGTTGTTAACCATCAAGTTGAATCTGTTAAGGGCCGGGATTTTCCTGGGATATAAAGAAGATTGCTACTGTTGTTACTCTCTGCCGTTTGACTGTCCGTTACTGAAGAAAGGCATCCAAGGCCTAATGGACAGTCGACAAATTTTGTTTGAAAAAGTTTCTGCCATTCCAACCCATACTGAAGATGTCTCAATTATAACCATTCACGCTAATCTTTCCAAGGCCGTCAGAAAGCCTGTTAAGATTACACCAGCTACGAAGTCTGTTCCTCTAAAGATAACAATGCCAGGGCATGTCCCCTACATTTCTGAGAAGTCAATACCATGGAACTACGGCGGTGACGTCTACTACCATGGTATTAAACAAGTTGAAGTAACTGAAGGAAGCTCAGATGAAGAAGAAGCCAGCATTGGAAACATTGCGGGCACAAGCAAGATCACCCGGAGCGGGAGAATATTTTCTCCAGAGATTGCCCCTCCAAAAGCAATCTTTGGACCCTCATCTGCTGCCAAAGTTACTCCCGCACCAATAAAACTCTCCGCTAGAAGCCCATTGATTGAAGATGTTGTTGTTCCTAGTATTGTCCCTCCTACCTCTGCTGATAAAGGTAAGGGAACCCAAGATGAGCTCGTCAGGACGAGGGCTCAACCCTTGGTCATCCCGGAAACCTCCAAGAAAGAAATGGAAGAGATCTTGAAGATAATTAAAAGGAGTGATTACGACGTGGTAGAACAACTGGGGAAAACCCCCTCGAAGATCTCCATGTTGGCACTACTACTTTGCTCAGAAGCGCACGCCAAAGCTTTGATAAAATTCCTAAAGGCAGCCCATGTGCCCTAGGAAACCTCTGCAGACCAATTCCAAAATTGCGTGGCCAGCCTTACTGCAGACAATGGATTAGGTTTCTCTGATGCCGACCTGACTCCTAAAGGTAGAAACCACAATGATGCTTTGCACATTTCAGTCGAGTGCCGAGGAACTACTCTCGCACATGTCTTGGTCGACACTGGTTCTTCGCTGAATGTACTGCCTAAGAAAGCTTTGGACCGACTAGATTGTGAAGGTTTAGAGCTGAAGCCGAGTGATATTGTTGTCAGAGCTTTCGATGGTTCGAAGAGGATGGTCCATGGGGAAGTTGATATTCCCATCAAGGTAGGCACTGAGGTGTTTAAATCTACTTTCTATGTGATGGACATCCGTCCGTCATACTCTTGCTTGTTGGGTAGGCCTTGGATACACAATGCCGGGGCAGTCACCTCTTCCTTACATCAAATGTTGAAGTATCCTGTCAAGGGAAAGATCATAACCGTCCATGGTGAAGAGGAATATATGATCAGCCACCTGAACTCCTTTCGGTATGTGGAGGTAGAGGGTGAGTTCATTGAGACACCATTCCAGCATTTCGAAGAAGTCCCTCCTGAAATAACAGTAGCAAAGTTGGTAGCTGAAGTACCAAAGCAGATGGCCAGGATGGCATCTCTGGAAGACGCGAGGGCCACAATGAAGGAAGGGAAGGATTCAACATGGGGGAAGTTGCCTGATATCCCATACAAAACAGAAAAATTTGGATTAGGATTCACCGCGGAGGGACAGAAAGCTATGCGTCGTTCAAAGATTGAAAGAGCGCCAATCAAGATTTCTCCTTACGGAATCAACGCTTTGGAGGGTGAAGACGAAGAGGACAACATTGAAGAGTGGATCTACCCGACTATCAAAGGGGGACTATGCAACTGGGAGGCAAAGGACTTTGTCCCCATTACTTTTATTAATCAGTAATTTATCTGCCAAACATTTCCTGTGGTCTGTAATAATTACTTTTGAACAATCCGCACACTACTTTTTTACCTCATGCCTTGCCCGGGGCATGTAGGTCCATTTGTAAGGGTTTTGATTATCTTCATATCCATATGCCATGTTTAATGATTCATTGGACGTTTTTCATTTGATAAACTGTTGTGTTCATTTTCTTTCCTTTTGCATTTTTTGTTTAAGGATGGCTATCCCTTACACACACCCACACTCACAAATGCAGGTACCCATCCACTCTGGATTCCATGGGTGACTATTCTGCTATATCCTTCAATATCTCTGAAGATCTGGTCAATCAAGCCGAGTATAAAGATGACGAAGGTTGTGAAGTACCAGGTGAACTAGCCAGACTTCTACAGCAAGAGGAAAGGGCCATCTTACCTCACGAAGAGTCATTGGAAACTGTCAACTTAGGAACCGAGGAAGACCGGAAGGAGGTACAAGTGGGTGCCAATCTGGAACCAAGTGTCAAGGAACGCCTGATACAGTTGTTAAACGAGTACATTGAAATCTTCTCTTGGTCTTATGAAGACATGCCGGGTTTAGACACAGACATCGTGGTTCACCGTCTCCCCACAAGAGAGGATTGTCCACCGATCAAACAAAAAGTCCGCTGAATGAGGCCTGACATGTCTGAAAAGATCAAAGCAGAAGTGATGAAGCAATTAGACGCTGGCTTTCTGGCTGTTACATCTTATCCTCAATGGGTCGCTAATATCGTGCCAGTACCTAAAAAAGATGGCAAAGTCAAGATGTGTGTGGACTACCGGGATTTGAATAGGGCCAGCCCCAAAGATGATTTTCCGCTACCACACATTGACATTTTGATCGACAATACAGCTCAGTATAAAGTGTTTTCCTTCATGGATGGATTCTGGGGCTACAATCAAATCAAAATGGCCCCCGAGGATATGGAGAAAACAACTTTTGTCACACAATGGGGTACTTTCTGTTACAAGGTGATGCCGTTCGGACTGAAGAACGCCGGGGCAACTTATCAACGCGCCATGGTGGCTTTGTTTCATGATATGATACATCATGAGATTGAAGTTTACGTAGACGATATGATAGCTCGGTCACAAACAGAGGAGGAACACCTTGAACATCTAGAAAAGCTGTTTGCCAGGTTGAAAGAATACAAACTCAGGCCGAATCCAAGTAAGTGTACTTTTGGAGTTAGGTCTGGTAAACTCCTAGGATTCATTGTAAGCAACAAAGGCATTAAAGTCAATCCAGCAAAAGTGAAAGAAATACAAGAGATGCCTGCTCCCCGTACTGAAAAGGAGGTTAGAGGTTTCCTGGGGCGCTTAAACTATATTGCCAGATTCATCTCTCATCTGACTTCTACCTGTGAGCCAATTTTCAAATTATTAAAGAAAGATCAGGTAGTAGAATGGAACGACGATTGCCAAACTGCTTTTGATAAGATCAAGGAGTATTTGCTAGAACCTCCTATTCTGATGCCACCCGTCGAAGGAAGACCATTGATCATGTATCTGACCGTCTTGGATAACTCAATGGGGTGTGTTTTGGGCCAGCATGACGAGTCTGGTCGAAAAGAGCATGCTATTTATTACCTTAGCAAAAAGTTTACCGACTGTGAGACTCGCTACTCACTGCTCGAGAAAACTTGTTGCGCTTTGGTATGGGCTGCTCGCCGACTAAGGCAGTATATGTTGACTCATACTACCCTGTTGATTTCCAAAATGGATCCTATCAAGTATATCTTCGAGAAGCCTGCTTTATCTGGAAGAATAGCCAGATGGCAAATGATCCTAACTGAGTATGACATCCAGTACAGCACTCAAAAAGCTATAAAAGGGAGTGTACTAGCTGACCATCTGGCTCATCAAGCTATCAAAGATTATCAACCCATGAGATTTGACTTCCCAGACGAGGACATCATGAATTTGGACAACATTGAAAGTAACGGACCGTATGACGGACCCGAAAAAGGATCCCGATGGACCCTATACTTTGATGGTGCTTCAAATGCACTTGGAAACGGTATCGGCGCGGTACTCATTTCCCCGGAAGGTTGTCACACACCTTTCACGGCCCGACTTTGCTTCAGCTGCACAAACAACATGGCTGAATATGAAGCTTGCATCTTTGGTCTTGAGGCTGCTATAGACTTGGAGATCAAATCGTTGATCGTATTTGGGGACTCGGCCTTGGTCATCGGTCAAATCAAAGGAGAGTGGGATACCAAGCATCCTAATCTTATCCCATACAAAGAACATGTCTTGACATTGTTGCCTCATTTCGAGCAAATTACCTTGGAGCATTTCCCGCGAGAAGAGAATCAGCTAGCAGATGCTCTAGCTACAATGTCTTCCATGTTTAAACTCAACTGGGATAACGAGGCTCCCCAAATCACCATCAAGCGGATGGATGAACCCGCACATTGTCACGAGATTAATACCGAAGAATTAGTGGAACAACCCTGGTTCCATGAAATCAAAAGGTATCTCTAGAATAGAGATTATCCCGAAGGAGCTTCCGTAAATGACAAGAAGTTCTTAAGGAAATTTGCTGCCAAATTCTTCCTGAGCAACGACATCCTTTACAAACGAAGCCATGATTGTGTATTACTCCGATGCGTAGACAAATCTGAAGCAGAGTTGATCATGACTGAGATACACAGCAGCACATTTGGCACTCACTTGAGCGGGCATACAGTGGCTAAGAAGATCCTAAGGGCAGGCTATTACTGGTCTACCATGGAAGCTGACTGCCATCAACATTCCCGTACTTGCCACAAATGTCAAGTCTATGCTAACAAAGTTCATATCCCTCCGGTTCCTCTCAACGTTCTGACGGCTCCTTGGCCATTTGCAATGTGGGGCATCGACATGATTGGAGAGATCAAGCCCACGGCATCCAACGGGCATCGTTTCATCCTGGTCGCCATTAACTATTTCACCAAATGGGTCGAAGCAGCTTCCTTCGCCTCTGTTACTAAAAATGTGGTTGCCCGCTTCATCAAGCAAAATCTCATATGCCGGTATGGTGTTCCAGACTGGATCATCACAGACAACGGTACAAATCTGAATAACACGATGATCACCGCATTGTGCGAACAGTTCAAGATTTATCATCACAATTCATCTCCCTATCGGTCGAAGATGAACGGTGCTGTTGAAGCTGCGAACAAAAACATTAAGAAGATTATTCAGAAAATGACAGTCACTTACAAAGACTGGCATGAGATGTTACCGTTTGCTCTACATGGATACCGTACGACGTCACGTACTTCAACCGGGGCAACACCATTTTCTTTGGTATATGGCATGGAAGTTGTCCTGCCTATGGAAGTTCAGATTCCTTCTCTAAGGATTATGAAGGACGCAGGTTTGAATGAAGATGATTGGATTCAGACCCGACTTGATCAACTCAATTTGATCGATGAGAAGCGACTCGCTGCTGTATGCCATGGTCAGACGTATCAAAAGCGGATGATCAAGGCCTTCAATAAGAAAGTCAGACGTCAAGTGTATCAAGTCGGAGATCTCGTAATCAAGCGGATTATCTTGCCGCAAAGTGATCCCAGGGGCAAATGGACTCCTACGTACGAAGGACCATTTGTGATCAAGAGCATATTTTCTGGTGGTGCAATGATTCTGACCGCCATGGACGGTGACGATTTGCCGCACCCTGCGAACGCAGACATAGTCAAAAGATACTACGCATAAAATAACCCGACAAGTCGAAAACCCGAAAGGGCGGCTTGGGCAAAAATGGGCATCCCGGTGAACCAAAAACCCGAAAGGGCGGTTCAGGCAAAAATTAGGGATAAAAACAAAAAAAAAAAATCTGTACACCCGGCAAGTTGAAAACCCAAAAGGGCGGCTTGGGCAAAAAGGGGTTTCCCGGTGGATCGATAACCCGAAAGGGCGATTCTGGCAAAAGTTAGGGAATTAAAGCATATGACTATGTCTCGTCGGATCACTTTAAGGACAATCTCTTCATCAACCAGTTCCAAGCTTCTGATCAATCCAGCCATCGGCAGACGAAGCATTGAATGGAAAGATATTCAGAGTTGTGAAGACTGTAGCGGAATGGGATCCCATGGAATTATTTCACATAGCCATCTTTCTTTTGTATAAATTTTTCAATATTTACGACGAAATCCTCTTACGAGGATGATTGTCTCCTTTGTACAAATATACTCATAGAAAGTTAATATAAATACTTTTCCATAAATTTGCGTCGTTCCTTTTCTCTTTTCTTTTGCACTTATGTTTTATTTGAGAAACGTCCAATGTTTTGTTAAATAAGCATATGCATTTGAACATAATCATTTCCTTATGAATCAAGAAAGATGATTACTAGTAAGTTGAAGGTACGGTTAGATATCTTGGTACCCTTTCAAAGGAAATCCCGAGCAAATTTGAAATCCGCATTCCTCAGTCAGAACTTAATTCCCTAAACAGAGTTAGACTATAGGATCCTCATCAGGAAAAGCTCTCCCAATACTGATTTCTCCCGTGAAAGAGCCTTTCAGAACTCGATTCCCCTCAGAGTCAAGTTTCAGTATCCCCAGCTGAACCAAGCTAGTGAACCTTTTCCCCACCAAGGTACTTCCCACCAAGCTGAGGATGCCCAGCCCTACCTTTCCATCATGAGCCTATCAACTTCTGAACTCCCCGGTAGAAATCATCAGAAATTCTCTTACCCTTCAAGTCACCAAGGAAATTCCAATTCCCCGCGGTGGTCCTGAGGCCCCTCAATGATTGAAGATCTGGTATTCCCCAGCAACAGCCAAGAAATTATTCTTCCCGGCAGCAGTCAAGATGCTTTTATCTTCAGCCATCTAGGATTCATTTATCCTCCGCAAGACAGCTCTCCAGCTTACATGCACATTCATTTACATTCATATCATATAACATACGTTGCATCATGCATCATGACATTGCATATAACTAACTCTTTACCTTTTCAGATAAGATCGGTCGACAGACAAAAATCATTATTTTCCGAGATTCTTTCTAGAAATAGTTCAGATGTGACCCAGACATGGCAACATTCTGATGCTTATTCCAGATGCATCCAGATGCAGTTTTACACGAACTCATCATCAGGAAACCCTACACCGGTTCCTCCTCCACCTTCAAGACTTCTGAAAACAGTTCACGGGTTCTCCAGTAACGGATGTTAACCTATCGCTTGTTCAGATTCTTCTCAAGACTTCTGAAAACAGTTTATGGATTCTTCCCAACAACAGATGTTAATCTATCACTTGTTCAGATGCAATTTTTGAAAACAGTTTACGGACACTTCCCAACAACGGATGCTGCTCTATTGCTTATTCAACTTCAAGACTTCTGAAAACAGTTCACAGGTTCTCCAGTAACGGATGTTAACCTATCGCTTGTTCAGATTCTTCTTCAGACTTCTGAAAAGAGTTTACGGATTCCTCCCAACAACGGATGTTAATCTATCGCTTGTTCAGACCCTTATCAAATTCTGAAAACAGTTTACGGATTCCTCCCAACAACGGATGTTAATCTATCGCTTGTTCAGACCCTTATCAAATTCTGAAAACAGTTTACAGATTCCTCCCAACAATGGATGTTAATCTATCGCTTGTTCAGACTCTTCTCAACTTCTGAAAACAGTTTACGGATTCCTCCCAACAACGGATGTTAATCTATCGCTTGTTCAGACCCTTATCAAATTCTGAAAATAGTTTACGGATTCCTCCCAACAACGGATGTTAATCTATCGCTTGTTCAGACTCTTCTCAACTTCTGAAAACAGTTTACGGATTCCTCCCAACAACGGATGTTAATCTATCGCTTGTTCAGACTCTTCTCAACTTCTGAAAACAGTTTACGGATGCCTCCAGATACGGATGTCAATCTATCGCTTGTTCAGACTCTTCTCAACTTTTGAAAACAGTTTATGGATGCCTCCAGATACGGATGTCAATCTATTGCTTATTCAGACCCCCAGTTCAGAGATGGTCCAAAACACGGACACCTTTCCGATACTCATTTCAGATGGAATCCTTAAGCCCATCCCCGACAAGATTCTGTCACCCCTCCAGATGGCATCTTTAAGCCCATCTCCAAATGGCATCTCTAAGCCCATTCCCACATCCATTGCTGTGACGAGTGCAAATTTAAGGGCACTCTAGTGTCCAATCTCCTTTTACCCTCGAGTCGCGAAAGGCAAACTTGCCAATCTAACTCTTCGGATTCAAGAAGATTGAACAGGGGCAACTGTTGTACCCCAAAATTTGCCCTCCCATTTTCTCAATATTTTCTCATCACAAGGCCCTTGGAACTCAAGATCCAGTTAGGGTTTCCTCTGCTCAAGACTTCTCCTAGCACTGTTGACCCAAATTAGGGTTTGTGTTTGCACAAAGATGTTTTGACCTAAAATGCCTAAGATGACTTTCATGCTTTATGTTGGACTCCCAAGTTTATCCATACCAAGTTTCAAGCCTTGATTCCAACTTTTGCCCAGTCAATTGGACAGTTGACCTAGAAATCAACTATATTGGGTAAAAAGTCAACTGTGGCCAATTGACAGTCAAACCTCATGAAAATTGACCCGCATCAACATTATGAACTCATATGGACCATTTGATCAAGTTTGGATCACAATCCCCCAAGAAATTTGATCAGATCACCAAAAGGGCAAAATGGTCATTTTTAGGGTTTTGACTGCACAAAGGCAATTTTTAACTGTTTGACCTAGCCAATGGCAAACCAAGCTCACCTATGGACTCAAGGACCCAATGGAATTATCTTGACATGCTCAACAAGTTCAAAAGATCCCAAATGCACAAGATTGACAGTTGAATTTTCCAATCAATTGATCAATTTTTGACTGTATACTGAAAAGTCAAACTTTGACTTTTTGGTCAAAATCAAGTGTCAAGATTCATTTTTCATAAAAACATGCCAAATCATGAAACTTGTTCATCAAGAAATCAAGAATCACAAATTAGGGTTTGAAATGAAGATTTTTCATAACTTAGAATTTTTCTAAGTTATGAAAAACCCTAATTTTTTTCTAACTTTGTCCCACTTTCTCATCAAGATTCATTTGGATTCAAGGAAAAGTCAAAACATGAAAGTTGTAGTCCATTGCAAAATCTACAACTTTTATTCACAAAGTTTTATCAAAAGAGGCTTGTAGCTCAAGTTGCAATTTTTGGAACAAGGGTACCAAACCATTCTTAACTTAGAGAAATTTTGACCTATTTTAGGCAAGATTTTTGCCTAACTTCAAGACCACTTTTCACATACTTCCACTTGGAATTTAAATTTGCATTACAAAGATGGATTGTAGTACACATTCCAAGCTTTCCAAAATGTCCAAGAACTCATCAAACAACCTCATGGTTAGAGAGAATCGAATTTGGCAAGTTGGGAAAAAGTCACTTTGATTCATGGCCATGTACATGTTCATAACTTATGCAATTTTTCAAATCAGCTTGCACAACTTGATTACAGGTCCTATATCCCATTTGCACTCAATAATTAAATGCAAATCCTTTGTGTTCAAGCCTTGCATTATGTGTTTAAGCATTACATGAAGGTTTAGTCTTAAAATAGAAAAAGCAAATTATCCATTTTTGAAAAGGTATGGCTTTATGTCAAAAGTAAATCCAAGAAGTACCAAAGCATATCTCTGAAGCACAAGTTAAGGAGCATAACACACTGACCAAGACTAATGCATGCAACATAGATTGGGGGCCTCCATCAGTCTAAAACACAACTTGGCATTTTGTTGCTTAAGTAAGAAGAAATTTGACATAACAACTCCCAACTCCCATTCCTGTCAACCAGAGCTTAAGCAAAGATTGTGAACACTTTCCAAACACCAACCCTGACCTGAAACACGAGCCAACCATATCCATTGCCTTCACAAACACAGAATCACCATAAAACTGCAAAAATAGGGCATAAGCTGCAGTTGGACTTCTATAGTTCATTCCACTCGTGCATTCTTGCTAAGACTTGTTCAAACACATCCCACATCATCCCTTGAAACTGTTCCAAGCCCTAAACGCGACCTGTAACACCCCTAGCTAACATCACCATTTTCATATTTTCTGTTTTGCAGTTGAAGTGCCATAACACGATTCACTTGGTTTTGAAGCAAACTAAAGGTTGGAATAGCATCCTGGGACATCAAGGAAGCTATACAAATCATTACCTTGCCTTGTAAGCATCTCCATTGTTGCACACGTTTCCAACTGAACATGTAAGTTCATGAACTCTTATCTCTCTATCCAGGCATAGTTAGGTTTAGATTTGTGAAGAAATTATGTCACATTCATAGCCCTGAACATGCCCATATCATTAGTTTTCATTTATGTTATGTGTGCTTAGAGAATTTTAAGTCTGAACATTGATTAAAAATTAGGTCAGGAATTGGGGGAGGAGAAATTCTCTCTCATTTCTGAGAGTTAAGATGAGTTCTTTATATGTCCAGAATCGTGGTTTGATGCTCTACATTTCTTGTGTTGTGAGTTTGTGCTAAAAATCAGGGAATCTGGAGATAGCAAACGCGTGTTTTTGTTGAACAGAGATGCTGGAGGTTGAAGAAGACAGGGTCTTGGGCTGGGCCTGAGATTTATCTTTTCTTTTCACACCACTGTATTGCACATGCACCCCCCTGGCCCATTTTGAAATTTACTTGTTATTTTCCATTTTTTCTTTTTGATTTTGTTTCCATATTTTTATTTAAATCATAAAAAACATTAAAAACATTTTTTCCATATTTTTTGCATTTATTTTGATATTTATTTGACTTTAATTAGTTTTGTAGATAAATAAATAAATATACCTTTATTTAAAAATACAAAAGTAAGACAAACATACTTTATTTCTTTTTTTTATTTTTATTTTTATGTTATCTCTTGAAAACCTCTTATAATAAAAATATATTTTTTCTATAATATTAAACATTTTATTTTTGTACATATAATACATATTTAATAAATAAAGTAAAATACTTATACATATTTATTAATACATTTAGAAAAATACAAAGAATTAATACATTTTTATTTTTATTAATATTTTGACCTCAAAAATACTTTTTATAAAAAATACCTTCTTTTATTTATTTTTTGTAAATAATTAATAAATATTGCATATATCATACAATAAATACTTTTATTTGTAAAAATTAGGGTTTTTGCCCTAAATGCATAAAAATACCAAAAATTAATTGATTTTATTTTTGCTTATTTGATACATGATAAATAATTTTTACATACATATGAAAAACCTTTTTTTTGCATTTTGCATATTTATCTTATTTTTATTTGAATATTGTGTAAATAAATACCTTGCAAAATGCCAAGTTTGATGTAATAGTCTAGGGTTTTAATTCTTGTCAAAATACCCCCATTTGAACATTTGTATCCCCCTTCCCATATATTGTGTTGTAATAACTTAGGAACTTTATTTTTCGCGCTTTAAAGCTTTCTAATTATGCCATGTTAGAATTAGGGTTTGTATGCAAATCAATTAACCAAAAAATAGTTTGACCTAAATTCAAGATAAACAAGCATGCAAATGGACAACACTAATCACACTTGCACCCCTAGGGTATTCCACTTGTTGCCTTCAATAAATGGGCCATATTGCATGTTAGGTCTCTTTGGGCAAAGCAAAACAATTCAAATGATCATAGTCCCTCGACGACGCTTTCGAAAGTTGCCTAAAGATGATCAAGTCCCTTAAAGGAAAAATTGCCCAAAGATACTTGGCACCATTACAATCATGGTCTAAACGATGACCCGCGCCCGTCCCGTTAACATCCTAACACAAGATTGTCCACCAAATGCAATGGTGGAACAAAATTGTTAAAAGGGTTAAAACATAGCAAAGATCTTTGAGAACTTTAAGGTAGATAGCTCTTAGTTATTTGTCAACTTGCAAAACAAAAACACTTGCCTATTTTTCAAACCATACATCACTACACTTTCAAAAATGACTTTCAAAAACCATGAAACATCTTTTCAAAAAGACAAACACCTTTTGTAAAACATTCGAGTAAAGAATTGTTACAAGGGTAGCCTAGACAAGGCATCTTTTTCAAAACATTTTCAAAAACCACGCACAAAGTACCATTTCAAACAATTGAAAATCAAGGCAAGTTGATCTAAGCAAGTAACTAAGAGCCCATGGATAACCATGGATAGAAAGGGTGCTAATACCTTCCCTTTCTATAATCTACTCCCCGAACCCAAGAAAACATCTCAAAGGTTTTTGCTGTGCTTTTTAACCTTTCCTTAGGATAAAATAAAAAGTCGGTGGCGACTCTTGCTCAACCGAAACATTTGCGAAAACAAACGCAAAACCTCAAGTCAATTCTCCCACCGTATCACACCTTTACTGCGTCTTAGGCATGTAATACCATAGGTTAAACAAACTAAACATGAACAAAGCATGCGAATCAAACAAAAAATGCTAAATCAAAAAGAAACTGAACCATAACGTTAAGCAAAGCCATTGATCGTTAGGAGAAGGTGAGAGAGGGAGAGAGTGTTCCGGCAACCATAGGCGAAGGGAAGATCAGAGAGGCATTGAGCGGTAGGAGATGAAGAGAGAAACGAGAGAGACAACGATGCCGCTGTGAAATTGTTCACAAACTCTAATAAAAAAAAAACTGAGTTGTGTGTATTGGGCATATCCGCCCCCAAACCTCACGAAGCCCATGCGTTTTTTTTCTGAATCATCCACCCCCTTTTTGCCCTTTTGTTTTGACTTCTGCATCAACATTACCTTTGGGCCTAACCTCCACAAATCTTAAGCCCATTTTCAATTTGTTTTAATTTACTTCTTTTTTTTTTTAATAAATTCATAAAACTCAATACCTTTTTTTATATATCAAATTAAATTAATATTGAAGTTAATTTTATTTTTTCTTCTTTTAATTTGTCTTTTTATTTCTTTTGTTAAAAATATACTAGTAAGATATTAAAATTTCATTTTTGTAAAATAAATTTGATTTTTTTAATTTTATCATTTCTTTTTTTATTTCTTACACTTAATAAAAATACCAAAAACATTTAAGTTAATTTTTTTTTCCTTTTTATTTACATAATTAATAAAATACAAGAAAGAATAATAATAATTTTTAATCTTTTAGAATAGATTTTATTTATCTCTTTTAATAAATACATGCATTTCATAATTTATTGATTTCCTTTATTTCATAATTTGTTATAGCTTTATATTGAATCGCGACAATTCGATTTAGTTGTAATATTTGGACTTTGCTATTCTTATGAAGACTCATCCCTATTTGTAATAATTGTACCCCCATTCCCGGATACTTTTGTAATAGCTTAGACTTTTAATTCCCACAATTTATTGCTTTCAATATACTGTGTAGTAATTAGGCGTGTATGGCAAGATTCAAAAATCAATCGCTAGATGACCTAATCCAAGAATAAATAACTTGAAATCAATACACTTCTCACACGTGCACCTCTAGGGTAATCTCGCTTGTTGCCTCGGAAATACAATCATGTCCCTCGAATATACGACACTCTAGCAAACGACCCTTCGATAAAAAAAGATCAGAGTCCCTCGATGACCCTCGATGTTGCCTTCGATAAAACGATCTCGTCCCTTACAAAATTGCTAGAGCGTCTCACAAGTTGCTTTCAATGATTGTATGCGATGACCCGCGCCTGTCCCGTTTAACATCCAAACACAAGTTTGTTTACCAAATGCAATGGTAAAACAACACTGTCAAAAGGGTTTAAAATGTAGGAAAGATATTTGAGTAAAATATGGTAGACAACTCTTAGTTACTTGATCAAAACTTGCAAAAACATCCTTGCTATTTTCAAACACACCTCACAAAACAATTTCAAAACATTTCCCAAAACAAACTTTCGAACATTGAAATATATTTTCAAAAGACAAACACCTTTGTATATATTCAAACAAGAATCATTACAAAGGTTGCCTAGACACGGCCTCTTTTCAAAACATTTTCAAAACCACACACAAAGCACCTTTTCAAACAATTGAAAAGCAAAAGCAAGTGATCTAAACAAGTAACTAAGAGCCCATGAATAACCATGGATGAAACGGGTGCTTGCACCTTCCCTTTTCATAATCTACCCCCCGGACCCAAGAAAACATCTCAAAGGTCTTTCCTGTGCTTTTTGACCTTTCCTTTGGATAAAATAAAAATTCGGTGGCGACTCTTGCTAAACCGAAACATTTGCGAACACAAACACAAAACCTTAAGTCAGTTCTCCCACCGTATCATAGAACTGGAGACTCTGCTGGGGATAATTTAAAAGTGGGGTTATCTTAGGGTATAGATCACCTTTACATGCTTATCTTATTTGACTTGTATGCTTTACTTTTTGGTTCCTTGTTTGGGTTTGTTTTAATCCTTCACCCGGATTTGGGGACACCTTTTAGGTAAGTAGCAATAAACTGTGAGGGAACTGTGCGGGGTATACTGACATGGTTGAAGCAGTAGCTACGTTGATGTGGCACTTTGGTTGGTACCGGTAACCCTTGAGATTTATCAAGGAGAGTAAGGGGCCGCCGTGTGGTGTCGTGAAGCATCAACTAACTTTAGAACCTTACTTGACCAACTTGGCCTTTTAGGATGTAGTGAGATGACCAGCTTTGGTGCAGTCCGAAGTTGGTAGATACTCAATACTACACTCATTGAGGGTTGTTTTCTTGGAATATTTCGGTCGCCAGTAAAGTGGCTAAACTAAGACAATGAACACAGAAAATAATCCAGTGATTTTGAGCTTCTTAGAACCCGGTTACTATTTCTAGGACAGGTTGAGCCAACTAGACTTCAAGAGGGTACTTACCTACGAACTCCATGCAAGCCTAAACTTAAGGACATGTCTGCTTTGTGTGAATATGACTGTTTGTATATAACTTGGTTACTTCGCATATCTGTACATAACATCATAACATCATACCATAACATTTTCAATAACTATTTCAAGGGTCTCGAGGGTCTTTGATGCAGGGTCACGTTGAACCAGACGTCTACCAAAGGGCAAGAGGATTCATTTTCCTCTAAACAAACGCCGTTAAAGATCAAGTATAACAACTTGAATCGAGGGCTATGACCCACTTGACATGGTGAGCTTGATTCTCGTGGAAAGACATCCACCGATACAAAGTTCTCCAATCAAGGATTTTCAATTTCTATCATTTTCTCGTGTTTACCCCGCAAGATCCTTGAAAAAATGCATCCACATATCATGCATCGTATCATGACAGGTTTCCCCCTTTCAGGTCTCCTTACCTTCCTACTGTTTATTTCAGTAGAGATGGCTCTAGAGAAGACTGTCAAAGATATCCAGGCTCAAAACGCTCAACTTCAAGAGATGTTCTTGAACCTATCCAAGGGGAAGGAAGAAGTGAAAGCTCTCCTCACAATGGGCATGGTCATGGGGAATCCAGGGAACATCATGAATGATCAGTTGGAAGGACTACAGATTGAGTTGGCAACAATGAAAATTCAGATGATGGGACAACTGGTGGGCCAGATGGCTCTTATTCAAAACCTGGCTCAAGGACAAGAGGAGTTAAAGGTCCTCATCAACAAAATGTATCAAGATGGACGTAACCAAATGGGGCAAACAACTAGGGCTGAGGATCAAGTCACCATTCAGCCTCCTTTGAGACAAGAAGCCAAGGGAAAGTCTCCCCATTTTGCTTCAGGGTCACAAGCCCAACAACAGCCTCACCGGCATCAACATGGTAATCGGCGTAAGCAAAATACATTGGAAGGCGCTTCACTGAGATTAACATGCCATTATCACAAGTACTGCAACGCTTGTTGGAGGTCAAGCTGACTATATTAAGTGATCCTCTTCAGAATCTCAATACCTTTGCTCCTGGCTATCATCCCAATGCATTATGTGCGTACCACTCCAATAGTCCTGGGCATGATACAAATGATTGTTGGGCTTTGAAAAATAAGACCCAAGACTTGATTGACAGATGAGTGCTGGAATTCACACAGGATGGCCAGATGAAAATCTTCCGGTGTGGGTTCTCCACCTGAATTGACAAGTTCGAACTAAGAGACTTTTGTTTCATTTGAATTTTAAAGTTGTAATTTCTTTTGTTATCCAAACAATTTTCTATTAATGTCAAACTCTGTTTCATTAATGCATTGCATATGTTTGTCTTGAATTCATCCATTCGTTTTCACTATAACTATGCTTTTTAATTTTTACATTTAACTCTTGCAAAAAGTTACAAGCCTTTAGAGGGAGGATGACGAAAACAATGCCATAATCTCATACAGTATGCTTTTGGACAGACCTTGCTGACGATGTACAGGCGTTTCTTTCAAATCCTAAACACTGGAGTTATAAGGAAGATAATCCCTAGTCAACCCATTCGAGCCAAAGAAGTAGAAGTTTTCCATTTTAACAAATTGAAACCTTTAATCAAACCTGGGGCAGGGTAGTCTCTCAGTTAATTCAAAATGTGCGTTTAGCCGCAAACTCTCATTTCGCAATACAACGAATGACATAAAAAATTTCCTTTGGAATCAAAAGACGGTGATGGTTCCCTATTACCTAGGCAGTCATTATCTCGCTAAAAGAAAAGACCACTAAGTGAAAACCTACAAAGGAGGCTTAAGAAAGCTGGGGCATCCCGCTGACTATAAATCTCAAAAACAGGAACAGTCAGGCAAAAATTAGGGATAACAGATAAAAAAAAAGAGGTCACTACAAATCCTCAACAACATGAAAAATGTTGCAAAAATGACAGCCTTCCAACAAATTCAACTTGTGTGAACCATCACCAAAACGTTGTTCCAGACTCATTTGGAGTTCAAACGCACAATTAACTTAGTTTAGGATTGAAGAACATCACGAAGAGCGGGTGGGTACAAATATACTTTGAGCCTTTATCCTTTTTTTCTTAAAACCGTGAACCAAGCCACGTTACAACCCTTCAAAAGTCCTAATTGAAGCATGGGTTAGTTCGAAAGCATACTGTTACAAAAGGTATCCTGACTCCTGTAAGGCTTTGTTCTAAATCTTGAGTTGAATTTTTCTGCTAAAAAACGCATTTTTCAAAAAAAAATTCAAGACAAGCATAAACGTTGCATTATTTGAATATCATTGTTTGCATATGGCTTTTTGTTTGACAACTAAGAAATTCACACAACGGATATCCAATGAACGAAAGCTCTCTCAGTGAACAAAATCACTTCAAGTGGGATGACACTTCCATTGCAAAAATCTCCTATCAACAAAGGGGACTTAACATGGCATTGTACAATAAACCTGAGGCAGTCCAGTCAAGATTTCAAGAAATCTCTCAAAAGTCCAGTTAACCTGGGGCAGTCCAGTCAAGATTTCAAGAAATCTCTCAAAATGCAGGTTAGCCATGGGCAAATCTCCATCACCGTCACTTGGGGCATTGAGCGTCAATCCCAACAAAGGGTTACATGCAGTCAAACATTTCCTGGCGAAGCCATAAACACTCGCTACTTGGGGCAGTGAAAAATCTCTCCAAAATCCTCCTCATAAGTTGGCTCTCAGCCAGAGTTTCAATCTTTGATAACCTCTTCTCCAGCTAAGGTGACCTTAAGAATTCCTGAAAAATTTTCCCATTGAAGTCGCCAGATTTTTCACTATCGGAGACGAAGAATCCAACTCTTTTCCCCATCACCAGTTCGGGATTTATTTCCCCCAGCGAGAGATCGTCTTGAAAAACATCACACATCCATACATCAAGACATCATACAACGCAATCTCATTTATTTTGAGAACGTCATTGTTTGATATATGTCATGCCACTAACCTTTACCTTTCAGGAAAGATACAATCAAATTCTCACAAAATTCACACTGTGAAACCTGGATGTTGACCAGATAACAATAAGGTATACTGTGAAACTTGGACGTTGACCAAATAACAATTTACTCGGCTAATTACTTTGAAGTCCAGATTCAACCGGATATTAGTAGGCCCCAAAATCAAAGGGAAAACAGGAGGCGACCGGATAACCATTTGATTTCCTTCTAAAGATTGGATGTTGACCAGATAGGAAGTAAGGTATTGTGAAACTTGGATGTTGACCAGATAGAAATACAACACTGTGAAACCTGGATGTTGACTAGATAACAGTAAGGTATACTGTGAAACTTGGACGTTGACCAAATAACAGTTTACTCGGCCAATTACTCTGAATCCCAGATTCAACCAGATATTAGTAGGCCCCAAAATCAAAGGGAAAATCGGAGGCGACCGGATAACCATTTGATTTCCTTCTGAAGACTGGACGTTGACCAGATAGGAAGTAAGGTATTGTGAAACCTGGATGTTGACCAGATAGCAATAAAACACTATGAAACCTGGATGTTGACCAGATAACAGTAAGGTATACTATGAAACTTGGACGTTGACCAAATAAAAGTTTACTCGGCCAATTACTTTGAAGCCCGGATTCAACCGGATATTAGTAGGCCCCAAAATCAAAGGGAAAACTGGAGGCGACCGGATAACCATTTGATTTTCTTCTGAAGACTGGACATTGACCAGATAGGAAGTAAAGTATCGTGAAGCCTGGACATTGACCAGATAGCAATACAAGACACTGTAAATCCTGGAGATCAACCAGATAACAGTTTAATCCTTAAGAGAATGAAGATTCTCAATCCTGAAACCTTAGAAGATTGGCATACTCCCAAGCTCCTGATACCTTTAACATAATGAAGATTCTCATTCTTGAAACCTCAGAAGATTGGCATACTCCCAAGCTCCTGATACCTTTAACATAATGAAGATTCTCATTCTTGAAACCTCAGAAGATTGGCATACTCCCAAGCTCCTGATACCCTTAACAGAATGAAGATTCTCATTCTTGAAACCTCAGAAGATTGGCATACACCTAACCTTCAGACCCAAACGCCTGAATGAAGATTCTCATTCTTGCTTCCGCAGTAGATTGGCATACACCCAACCTCCTGACCCAAACGCCTGAATGAAGATTCTCATTCTTGCTTCCCCAGTAGATTGGCATACACCCAAGCTCCTGATATCCTTAACAGAATGAAGATTCTCATTCTTGAAACCCCAGCAAAGTGGCATACAACCCGAGTTTCTGATATTCCCGACATAATGAAGATTCTCATTCTCAAAGTGGCATATAACCCGAGTTCCTGACATTCGCGACAGAATGATGATTCTCATTCTCAAAGTGACATAAAACCTAAACTCCTGAACTTCTCCCAAACAGGAATAAGCTTTTCCCCAAAGTCCTGAGCTTATTCTCCAGCAGGATAGCTACTCCCCAACAGTATAACTATTCCCCACAGAGTTTTTACTCCCCAACAGAATGAAGATTCTCATCCTTGATTTTCCAGTGAAGTTACCAGAGCCTTCTTTACTCTCACCATAAATTTGTCAGAATTTTTTAATCCTATGCAGATCGAAGATTCTCGTTCTTGACTCCTCAGCACAAATTCCCCCAGCAGAATGAAGATTCTCATTCTGAATCCCCCAGAGTTTTCCCCAGCGGAGTTCTCCTCAAACAACAAAGCAGGAATCCCTGGTAGAAGTATTCTAAGCAAAGCTTGAAGACACACATACTCTTCAACAGCAGTCCACGATCTAGCGACTCCCTGACATTTGTCAAGGATTTATTTTCCCAGATGAAAATACACTTCGATAAACATGTCGCATTTCATACATCCTATTACATACATGACACAATCTCATTTATTTTAAGAACGTCATAAAATCATGCATTTCATACATCATGACATTGCATACAACTAACGTTTTACCTTTTTCAGGAAAAGGTCAATCAACAAATGGTTACCAGCAGCCTTTTCAAGTTCCAGATTAACACCTGTAACAAGCCAGGAAAACTATCTTTCTTTCTCAGGTCAAATATTAACACCTAAAATCAGATAGGACAACTATCTACTTGACCATCATTGAAGCAACCCTACACTGGTTCCTTCCATTTCAAATGAAGTTTTACACGAACTCATCATCAGGAAACCCTACACCAGTTCCTTCTCAATTCCAAATGCAGTTTTACACAAACTCATCATCAGGCAACCCTACACAGGTTCCTTCTCAGGAAATTTCGGATGAAGTTTTACACGGACTGATCATCAAACAACCCAACAATCTGAAAACAGTTTATAGATGCTCAAAACACGGTTGCTAATCTATTGCTTATTCAAATTCAAGGATCATGAAAACAGTTTCCGGATGCTCCAGACATGGATGCTAATCTATCGCTTGTTCAGATTCAGCTCATGAAAACAGTTTACGGATGCTCCAGACACGAATGCTAATCTATCGCTTGTTCAGATTCGGTTTCGGAAAACAGTTTATAGAGGCTCCAGACATGGATGCCATCCTATTGTTTATTCAAGATCCCCAACTCAGAGATGTTCCAGACATGGATACCTTTCTGATACTCATTATTTCACCTAAAACTTACAATTCAACAAACATTCTTAGATGGCATATTTAAGCCCATCTCCGACAAGATTCTGTCACATCTCCAAATGGAATCTTTAAGCCCATTCCCTCAACTATGCTTTGACAAGTGAAAATTTATGGGCACTCTAGTGTCCAATCATCTTTTACCTTCGAGTCGCGAATGGCAAACTCGCCGACCTAACTCTTCAGGTTCAAGAAGATTGAACAGGGGCAGCTGTTGTACCCCAAAATTTTCCCTCCCATTCTTTAAGAAATCACAATCCTAGGGTTTTCTCAGATACTCAAGATTGGCTCAGGAATCGATCAAACATGTTTTCTCCTATGGCAGTGAATCAAGAATTAGGGGTTTTCTCTCGCATTTCTCAGAAGAAACTGAATCCTCAAAAATTCAATTAACTGTCACATGTTTTCACACTTTTTAAAGTTTACTGGTTGCTCTCAAGGCCTATTTATCTGGGACAAGAAATAGGAGCTGAGATGGTCATTTGGAATATTCAGGTTTTGTCTGATCCAGGTTAACCAGATAATGTGCGCCTGTTAAGACGTTTGCTTGTTAATGGAATGAAAAGCTTGCTTGCTTATTAGAATACACAGTGCGTATTTTGATTGGAATACTGTTGCAAGGTTACGAGATTACAGAGTTATTGGATTCCTTAAAGTTTAAGTTATCTGTATTGGAATTATTGGAACGCAGTTTCAATTATTTTTATCAGAGAATCTTAAAGGATTAAGTGAAGATGCAAAGAAAGAATTACATGTTGCTAACAGTAATGGACTTTTATTGGATATCAGATGATCTCATAAAGGCTTTCTTCATTTATTTCAAATGTAGTTACAAAAAATAATTTATTATTCATATGCTTTAGGTTTTTACAACTTATAGTTATTGAAAAATAAATTATTACAACTAATGGAAAATCTCTCTAGATAGAAAATCTAAGCCTAAGCTTCCATTGCTCCCACACTCGCCATAAAGTCTCCTGCTTCCTCTGCTTTGCCATCACCCAATTTGTGCTCACATGAAAGAAAGACAAAGAAAAAGGGATTAGTACAGTTAATTGAACATGAATAGAATTTTCAAAAACAAAAAGAAAGAAGATTTTTTCATCATTAAAGTTTGCCGTTTGGAATCAGAGGGTTATTTTTCATGACGTTTTTATTTTCCTCTTTGCAAATCACAAGAAGATTTCTCTTCTGGGTTCACAAAGAGAAAAATAAAAAATGCAAAAGAAGAATGCAAAAGCAAAAATTATTCAAATGCAAAGCACAAGGAAAACTGAAACATGTTGTCCAAACAGCACAAGCAAGGCGCCAAACTGTACATTACAAAGTAACCAAACTACAAGGCCAAATGGGGTGCAAACTAAACAGTGCAGTAACAACATGGCAAGTAACTAAGATAGGCAGCACAAGCAAAGATAGGACAAGTACAATGCAGCAGGCAAAAAGTACAAACAACAGGCCAAAGGTACAAAGCATGGTGAACCAAATCACAAGCAAAGGGCCTGTGTCATAGCCTATCATCATCTTCCAAGAAATTAGGCAAACTTTTCAGAAAAAAAGTAGAAAAGAAAACTGCTTTATCATGGAGAGAGGAGAGAGAGGAGAGATATCACCTATCTTATGGGAATGCTACAATTTGGCTACCAAGGCTAATATGTCACAATTCACAAAGATATAATACCATCAAACAACAATAAGAAAAGGGGGGGGGGGGGGGGCGTCAGTTTTGTCAAACATTAAAAAGATTGGCAACTCTCTTCAAAAGGTCAAAAAACTGCATAACAGTTTCAAGAAACAAGCCTGAAGCTGCAAGACTCTAAACCTGCAAAACTGTAAAGCCTACCCACAACTGTAACAAAAATCAAACCACAGTTTCAAGCAATCAAACCACAGTTTCAAGCAATAAAACTGCAGTTTCCAAAAGCCTGTTAACAACAACAATACCAAAACCCTCAAAAACATTTTTCAAACTTCCAAAAAACCTGTAGAACGAAACTGCAAAACATCACAGAAAACCTGTACAAACACTTTCAAGCAACCAAACCTGTTATCAAACAGAAGCTCCCAAAACCTGTTAGCAGTTCAAAATACACAGCCCAACCTGCAAAAGCCTTAAAATTGCAACAACTATCAAAATTGTATAACAATTTCAAACAGCACAACCTGCACAAAACTCAAAACCAGAAGTTCCCAAACAAAACAAGTTTGCCAAACTGTAAACCAGATAACATAAACAATTCCCAGACACCAAAACACTGCCTAACAATCAAAACAGTCAAAGCCTGCATATTCAAACTGCAACAAATACACAATCTCCCAACTCAGTCCAAACAACAAAAAGCCAACAAGCCTGCCAACTAAGAACATTCAACAAGACAAAGTTTCAGACTCAGCAAACCAACAAATCAAAGTTTCAAAACAACTAATCATCATCAAAGTTTCAGAAGTGAAATCATCATCAAAGTTTCAGAACAACAATCATCATCAAAGTTTCAGAACAACAATCATCATCAAAGTTTCAGAACAACAATCATCATCAACAAAAACAACAAATCATAACAGATTTTCAGAATCACAAATTATCAACAAAATCAGAAATATTACCGCCATCATCATTTCTCCCGCTTCCGGCCGCCAAGGGTCACCCTCCTCAAACCCCTTTCCCCTTCATTTTCCGGAATAACTCCCAAGGTATGCTTCTCCTCAAACCCTTTACTGCGTCTTAGGCATATAATACAATAGCTTAAACAAACTAAACATGAACAAAGCATGCGAATCAAACGAAAAATGCTAAATCAAAAAGAAACCGAACCATACCGTTAAGAAAAGCCATTGATCGTTAGGAGAAGGTGAGAGAGGGAGAGAGTGTTCCGGAAATCATAGGCGAAGTGAAGATCAGAGAGGCATTGAGCGTTAGGAGATGAAGAGAAAAACGAGAGAGACAACGGCGCCGCTGTGAAAATGTTCACAAACCCTAATAAAAAAACAAACTGAGTTGTGTGTATTGGGCCTATCCGCCCCCAAACCTCACGAAGCCCATGCGTTTTTTTTTCTAAATCATCCACCCCCTTTTTGCCCTTTTGTTTTGACTTCTGCATCAACATTACCTTTGGGCCTAACCTCCACAAATCTTAAGCCCATTTTCAATTTGCTTTAATTTACTTCTTTTTTTTAATAAATTCATAAAACTCAATACCTTTTTTTATATATCAAATTGAATTAATATTGAAGTTAATTTTATTTTTTCTTATTTTAATTTATCTTTTAATTTATTTTGTTAAAAATATACTAGTAAGATATTAAAATTCCATTTTTGTAAAATAAATTTGATTTTTTTAATTTTATCATTTCTTTTTTTATTTCTTACACTTAATAAAAATACCAAAAACATTTAAGTTAGTTTATTTTTTCCTTTTTATTTACATAATTAATAAAATACAAGAAATAATAATAATAATTTTTAATCTTTTAGAATAGATTTTATTTATCTCTTTTAATAAATACATGCATTTCATAATTTATTGATTTTCTTTATTTCATAATTTGTTATAGCTTTATATTGAATCACGACAATTCGATTTGGTTGTAATATTTGGACTTTGCTATTCTTATGAAGACTCATCCCCATTTGTAATAATTGTACCCCCATTCCCGAATACTTTTGTAATAGCTTAGATTTTTAACTCCCGCAATTTATTGCTTTCAATATACTGTGTAGTAATTAGGCGTGTATGGAAAGATTCAAAAATCAATCGCTAGATGACCTAATCCAAGAATAACTAACTTGAAATCAATACACTTCTCACACGTGCACCTCTAGGGTAATCTCGCTTGTTGCCTCAGAAATATAATCATGTCCCTCGAATATACGGCACTCTAGCAAACGACCCTTCGATAAAAAAACATCAGAGTCCCTCGATGACCCTCGATGCTGCCTTCGATAAAACGATCTCGTCCCTTACAAAGTTGCTAGAGTGTCTCACAAGTTGCTTTCAATGTTTGTATGCGATGACCCGCGCCTGTCCCGTTTAACATCCAAACACAAGTTTGTTTACCAAATGCAATGGTAAAACAACATTGTCAAAAGGGTTAAAAATGTAGGAAAGATCTTTGAGTAAAATAGGGTAGACAACTCTTAGTTACTTGATCAAAACTTGCAAAAACATCCTTGCTATTTTCAAATACACCTCACAACACAATTTCAAAACATTTCCCAAAACAAACTTTCGAACATTGAAATATCTTTTCAAAAGACAAACACCTTTGTATATATTCAAACAAGAATCATTACAAAGGTTACCTAAACAAGGCCTCTTTTCAAAACATTTTCAAAACCACACACAAAGCACCATTTCAAACAATTGAAAAGCAAAAGCAAGTGATCTAAACAAGTAACTAAGAGCCCATGGATAACCATGGATGAAAAGGGTGCTTTCACCTTCCCTTTTCATAATCTACCCCCCGAACCCAAGAAAACATCTCAAAGGTCTCTCCTATGCTTTTTGACCTCTCCTTTGGATAAAATAAAAAGTCGGCGGCGACTCTTGCTAAACCGAAACATTTGTGAACACAAACGCAAAACCTCAAGTCAGTTCTCCCACCATATCATAGAACTGGCGACTCTGCTGGGGATAATTTAAAAGTGGGGTTACCTTAGGGTTTAGATCACCTTTACATGCTTATCTTATTTGACTTGTATGCTTTACTTTTTGGTTCCTTGTTTGGGTTTGTTTTAATCCTACACCCAGATTTGGGGACACCTTTTAGGTAAGTAGCAATAAACTGTGAGGGAACTGTGCAGGGTATACCAACATGGTTGAACCAGTAGCTACGTTGATGTGGCACTTTGGTTGGTACCAGTAACCCTTGAGTTGAATCAAGGAGAGTACGGGGCCGCGGCGTGGTGTCGTGAAGCATCAACTGACTTTAGAACCTTACTTGACCAACTTGGCCTCTTAGGATGTAATGAGATGACCGGCTTTGGTGCAGTCCGAAGTTGGTAGTTACTCGATACTACACTCATTGAGGGTTATTTTCTTGGAATATTTCGGTCTGCAGTAAAGTGGCTAAACTAAGACAATGAACACAGAAAATAATCCAGTGATTTTGAGCTCCTTAGAACCCGGTTACTATTTCTAGGACAGGTTGAGCCAACTAGACTTCAAGAGGGTACTTACCTACGAACTCCATGCAAGCCTAAAATTAAGGACTTGTCTGCTTTGTGTGAATATGACTGTTTGTATATAACTTGCTTACTTCGCATATCTGTACATAACATCCTAACATCATACCATAGCATTTTCAATAACTATTTCAAGGGTCTCGAGGGTCTTTGATGCAGGGTCACGTTGAACCAGACATATACCAAAGGGCAAGAGGATTCATTTTCCTCTAAACAAACACCGTTAAAGATCAAGTAAAACAACTTGAATCGAGGGTTATGACCCACTTGACATGGTGAGCTTGATTCTCGTGGAAAGACATCCACCGATACAAAGTTCTCCAATCAAGGATGTTTAATTTCTAACATTTTCTCGTGTTTACCACGCGAGATCCTTGAAAACATGCATCCACATATCATGCATCGTATCATGACAGGTTTCCCCCCTTTCAGGTCTCCTTACCTTCCTACTGTTTATTTCAGTAGAGATGGCTCTAGAGAAGACTGTCAAAGATATCCAGGCTCAAAACGCTCAACTTCAAGAGATGTTCTTGAACCTGTCCAAGGGGCAGGAAGAAGTGAAAGCTCTCCTCACAATGGGCATGGTAATGGGGAATCCAGGGAACATCAAGAATGATAAGTTGGAAGGACTACAGATTGAGTTGGCAACAATGAAAATTCAGATGATGGAACTACTGGCGGGCCAGATGGCTCTTATTCAAAACCTGGCTCAAGGACAAGAGGAGTTAAACGTCCTCATCAACAAACTGCATCAAGATGGATGTAACCAAATGGGGCAAACAACTAGGGCTGAGGATCAAGTCACCATTCAGCCTCCTTTGAGACAAGAAGCCAAGGGAAAGTCTCCCCAGTTTGCTTCAGGGTCACAAGCCCAACAACAGCCTCACCGGCATCAACAGGGTAATCGGCGTAAGCAAAATACATCTGGAAGGCGCTTCACTGAGATTAACATGCCATTATCACAAGTACTGCAACGCTTGTTGGAGGTCAAGTTGACTATATTAAGGGATCCTCTTCAGAATCTCAATACCTTTGCTCCTTGCTATCATCTCAATGCATTATGTGCGTACCACACCAATAGTCCTGGGCATGATACAAATGACTGTTGGGCTTTGAAAAACAAGACCCAAGACTTGATTGACAGAGGAGTGCTGGAATTCACATAGAATGGCCAGATGAAAATCATCCGCTGAGGGTTCTCCACCTAAAATGACAAGTTCGAACTAAGAGACTTTTGTTTCATTTGAATTTTCAAGTTGTAATTTCTTTTGTTATCCAAATAATTATCTATTAATGTCAAACTCTGTTTCATTAATGGATTGTATATGTTTGTCTTGAATTCATCCATTCGTTTTCACTTTAACTATGCTTTCTACTTTTGACATTTAACTCTTGCAAAAAGTTACAAGACTTTAGAGGGAGGATGACGAAAACAATGCCATAATCTCATACATTATGCTTTTGGACAAACCTTGATGACAATGTATAAGCGTTTCTTTCAAATCCTAAACACTGGAGTTATAAGGAAGATAATCCCTAGTCAACCCCTTCGAGCCAAAGAAGTAGAAGTTTTCCGTTTTAACAAATTGAAACCTTTAATCAAACCAGGGGCAGGGTAGTCTCTCAGTTAATTCAAAATGTGCGTTTAGCCGCAAACTCTCATTTCGCAATACAACGAATGACATCAAAAATTTCCTTTGGAATCAAAAGACGGTGATGGTTCCCCATTACCTAGGCAGTCATTATCTCGCGAAAAGAAAAGCCCACTAAGCCAAAATCTACAAAGGAGGCTTAAGAAAGCTGGGGCATCCCGCTGACTGTAAATCTCAAAAACAGGAACAGTCAGGCAAAAATTAGGGATAACAGATAAAAAAAAAGAGGTCACTACAAATCCTCAACAACATGAAAAATGTTGCAAAAATGACTGCCTTCCAACAAATTCAACTTGTGTGAACCATCACCAAAATGTCATTCCAGACTCATTTGGAGTTCAAACGCACAATTAACTGAGTTTAGGATTGAAGAACATCACGAAGAGCGGGTGGGTACAAATATACTTTGAGCCTTTATCCTTTGTTTCTTAAAACTGTGAACCAAGCCATGTTACAACCCTTCAAAAGTCCTAATTGAAGCATGGGTTAGTTTGAAAGCATACTGTTACAAAAGGTATCCTGACTCCTGTAAGGCTTTGCTCTAAATCTTGAGTTGAATTTTTCTTATAAAAAGTTTTATGCTAAAAAACGCATTTTTCAAAAAAAAAAAATTTCAAGACAAGCATAAACGTTGCATTATTTGAATATCGTTGTTTGCATATGGAATTTTGTTTGACAGCAAAGAAATTCACACAACGAATATCCGATGAACAAAAGCTCTCTCAATGAACAAAATCACTTCAAGTGGGATGACACTTCCGTTGCAAAAATCTCCTATCAACAAAGGGGACTTAAAATGGCATTATCCAATAAACCTGAGGCAGTCCAGTCAAGATTTCAAGAAATCTCTCAAAAGTCCAGTTAACTTGGGGCAGTCCAGTCAAGATTTCAAGAAATCTCTCAAAATACAGGTTAGCCATGAGAGATTTCTTGAAATCTAGACTGGACTGCCCCAGGTTTATTGGACAATGCCATGTTAAGTCCCCTTTGTTGATAGGAGATTTTTGCAACTGAAGTGTCATCCCACTTGAAGTGATTTTGTTCATTGAGAGAGATTTCGTTCATCGGATATTCGTTGTGTGAATTTATTTGCTGTCAAACAAAAAGCCATATGCAAACAACGATATTCAAATAACGCAACTTTTATGCTTGTCTTGAAATTTTTTTTTTGAAAAATGCGTTTTTTAGCAGAAAACATTTTATAAGAAAAATTCAACTCAAGATTTAGAGCAAAGCCTTACAGGAGTCAGGATACCTTTTGTAACAGTATGCTTTCGAACTAACCCATGCTTCAATAAGGCCTTTTGAAGGGTTGTAATGTGGCTTGGTTCACGGTTTTAAGAAACAAAGGATAAAGGCTCAAAGTATATTTTTACCCACCCGCTCTTCGTGATGTTCTTCAATCCTAAACTCAGTTAATTGTGCGTTTGAATTCCAAATGAGTCTGGAACGATGTTTTGGTGATGGTTCACACAAGTTGAATTTGTTGGAAGGCAGTCATTTTTGCAACATTTTTCATGTTGTTGAGGATTTGTAGTGACCTCTTTTTTTTGATCTGTTATCCCTAATTTTTGCCTGACTGTTCCTGTTTTTGAGATTTACAGTCAGCGGGATGCCCCAGCTTTCTTAAGCCTCCTTTGTAGGTTTTGGCTTAGTGGGCTTTTCTTTTCGCGAGATAATGACTGCCTAGATAATGGGGAACCATCACTGTCTTTTGATTCCAAAGGAAATTTTTGATGTCATTCGTTGTATTGCAAAATGAGAGTTTGCGGCTAAACGCACATTTTGAATTAACTTAGAGACTACCCTGCCCCAGGTTTGATTAAAGGTTTCAATTTGTTAAAACGGAAAACTTCTACTTCTTTGGCTCGAAGGGGTTGACTAGGGATTATCTTCCTTATAACTCCAGTGTTTAGGATTTGAAAGAAATGCCTGTACATCGTCAACAAGGCCTGTCCAAAAGCATACTGTATGAGATTATGGCATTGTTTTCGTCATCCTCCCTCTAAAGGCTTGTAACTTTTTGCAAGAGTTAAATGTCAAAAGTAGAAAGCATAGTTATAGTGAAAACAAATGGATGAATTCAATACAAACATAAGCAATGCATTAATGAAACAGAGTTTGACATTAATAGATAATTGTTTGGATAACAAAAGAAATTACAACTTGAAAATTCAAATGAAACAAAAGCCTCTTAGTTCGAACTTGTCATTTCAGGTGGAGAACCCTCAGCGGAAGATTTTCATCTGGCCATCCTGTGTGAATTCCAGCACTCCTCTGTCAATAAAGTCTTGGGTCTTGTTTTTCAAAGCCCAACAATCATTTGTATCATGCCCAAGACTATTGGAGTGGTACGCACATAATGTATTGGGATGATAGCCAGGAGCAAAGGTATTGAGATTCTGAAGAGGATCCCTTAATACAGTTAGCTTGACCTCCAACAAGCGTTGCAGTACTTGTGATAATAGCATGTTAATCTGAGTGAAGCGCCTTCCAGATGTATTTTGCTTACGCCGATTACCCTGTTGATGCCGGTGAGGCTGTTATTGGGCTTGTGACCCTGAAGAAAACTGGGGAGACTTTCCCTTGGCTTCTTGTCTCAAAGGAGGCTGAATGGTGACTTGATCCTCAGCCCTAGTTGTTTGCCCCATTTGGTTACGTCCATCTTGATGCAGTTTGTTGATGAGGACCTTTAACTCCTCTTGTCCTTGAGCCAGGTTTTGAATAAGAGCCATTTGTCCCACCAGTTGTCCCATCATCTGAATTTTCATTGTTGCCAACTCAATCTGTAGTCCTTCCAACTGATCATTCCTGATGTTCCCTGGATTCCCTATGACCATGCCCCTTGTGAGGAGAGCTTTCACTTCTTCCTGCCCCTTGGACAGGTTCAATAACATCTCTTGAAGTTGAGCGTTTTGAGCCTGGATATCTTTGATAGTCTTCTCTAGAGCCATCTCTACTGAAATAAACAGTACGAAGGTAAGGAGACCTGAAAGGGGGAAACCTGTCATGATACGATGCATGATATGTGGATGCACGTTTTCAAGGATCTCGCGGGGTAAACACGAGAAAATTTTAGAAATTGAACATCCTTGATTGGAGAACTTTGTATCGGTGGATGTCTTTCCATGAGAATCAAGCTCACCATGTCAAGTGGGTCATATCTCTCGATTCAAGTTGTTGTACTTGATCTTTAACAACGTTTGTTTAGAGGAAAATGAATCCTCTTGCCCTTTGGTAGACGTCTGGTTAACCGTGACCCTACATCAAAGACCCTCGAGACCCTTGAAATAGTTATTGAAAATGATATGGTATGATGTTATGTTGTTATGTACAAATATGCGAAGTAAGCAAGTTATATACAAACAGTCATATTCATACAAAGCAGACAAGTCCTTAAGTTTAGGCTTGCATGGAGTTCGTAGATAAGTACCCTCTTGAAGTCTAGTTGGCTCAACATGTCCTAGAAATAATAACCGGGTTCTAAGGAGCTCAAAATCACTGGATTATTTTCTGTGTTAATTGTCTCAGTTTAGCCACTTTACTGGTGACCGAAATATTCCAAGAAAATAAACCTCAATGAGTGTAGTATCGAGTATCTACCAACTTCGGACTGCACAAAAGCCGATCATCTCACTACATCCTAAAAGGCCAAGTTGGTCAAGTAAGGTTCTAAAGTCAGTTGATGCTTCACGACACCACGCGGCGGCCCCGTACTCTCCTTGATTCAACTCAAGGGTTACCGGTACCAACCAAAGTGCCACATCAACGTAGCTACTGCTTCAACCATGTCGGTATACCCTGCACAGTTCCCTCACAGTTTATTGCTACTTACCTAAAAGGTATCCCAAAATCCGAGTGTAGGATTAAAACAAACCCAAACAAGGAACCAAAAAGTAAAGCATACAAGTCAAATAAGATAAGCATGTAAAGGTGATCTAAACCCTAAGGTAACCCCACTTTTAAATTATCCCCAGCAGAGTTGCCAATTCTGTGATACGGTGGGAGAACTGACGTGAGGTTTTGCGTTTGTGTTCGCAAATGTTTCTGTTTAG
Source organism: Vicia faba (assembly GCA_948472305.1). Classification (NCBI taxonomy): domain Eukaryota; kingdom Viridiplantae; phylum Streptophyta; class Magnoliopsida; order Fabales; family Fabaceae; genus Vicia; species Vicia faba. The sequence goes on along the minus strand of OX451740.1, from coordinate 1,276,109,750 downwards.
CAAGAGTCGCCACTGACTTTTTATTTTATCCAAAGGAAAGGTCAAAAAGCACAGGAAAGACCTTTGAGATGTTTTCTTGGGTCCGGGGGGTAGATTATGAAAAGGGAAGGTGCAAGCACCCTTTTCATCCATGGTTATCCATGAGCTCTTAGTTACTTGTTTAGATCACTTGCTTTTTCTTTTCAATTGTTTGAAATGGTGCTTTGTGTATGGTTTTGAAAATGTTTTGAAAAGAGGCATTGTCTAGGCAACCTTTGTAATGATTATTGTTTGAATATATACAAAGGTGTTTGTCTTTTGAAAATATATTTCAATGTTCGAAAGTTTGTTTTGGGAAATGTTTTAAAATTGTGTTGTGAGGTGTGTTTGAAAATAGCAAGGATGTTTTTGCAAGTTTTGATCAAGTAACTAAGAATTGTCTACCCTATTTTACTCAAAGATCTTTCCTACATTTTTAACCCTTTTGACAGTGTTGTTTTACCATTGCATTTAGTAAACAAACTTATGTTTGGATGTTAAACGTGACAGGCGCGGGTCATCGCATACAATCATTGAAAGCAACTTGTGAGACGCTCTAGCAATTTTGTAAGGGACGAGATCATTTTATCGAAGGCAACATCGAGGGTCATCGAGGGACTACGATCTTTGTTTATCGAAGGGTCGTTTGCTAGAGTGTTGTATATTCGAGGGACATGATTGTATTTCTGAGGCAACAAGCGAAATTACCCTAGAGGTGCACGTGTGAGAAGTGTATTGATTTCAAGTTATTTATTCTTGGATTAGGTCATCTAGCGATTGATTTTTGAATCTAGCCATACACGCCTAATCAATACACAATATATTGAAAGCAATAAATTGCGGGAATTAAAAGTCTAAGCTATTACAAAAGTATCCGAGAATGGGGATACAATTATTACAAATGGGGATGAGTCTTCATAAGAATAACAAAGTCCAAATATTACAACTAAATCGAATTGTCGCGATTCAATATAAAGCTATAACAAATAATGAAATAAAGAAAATCAATAAATTATGAAATGCTTGTATTTATTAAAAGAGATAAATAAAATCTATTCTAAAAGATTAAAAATTATTATTATTCTTTCTTGTATTTTATTAATTATGTAAATAAAAAGGAAAAAATAAACTAACTTAAATGTTTTTGGTATTTTTATTAAGTGTAAGAAATAAAAAAAGAAATGATAAAATTAAAAAAATCAAATTTATTTTACAAAAATGAAATTTTAATATCTTACTAGTATATTTTTAACAAAAGAAATAAAAAGATAAATTAAAAGAAGAAAAAAGAAAATTAACTTCAATATTAATTCAATTTGATATATAAAAAAAGGTATTGAGTTTTATGAATTTATTAAAAAAAAGAAGTAAATTAAAGCAAATTGAAAATGGGCTTAAGATTTGTGGAGGTTAGGCCCAAAGGTAACGTTGATGCAGAAGTCAAAACAAAAGGGCAAAAAGGGGGTGGATGATTTAGAAAAAAAAACGCATGGGCTTCATGAGGTTTGGGGGTGGATAGGCCCAATACACACAACTCAGTTTGTTTTTTTATTAGTGTTTGTGAACATTTTCACAGTGGCGCCGTTGTCTCTCTCGTTTCTCTCTTCATCTCCTAACGCTCAAGGCCTCTATGATCTTCCCTTCGCCTATGGCTGTCGGAACACTCTCTCCCACTCTCACCTTCTCCTAACGATCAATGGCTTTTCTTAACGGTATGGTTCATTTTCTTTTTGATTTAGCATTTTTCGTTTGATTCGCATGCTTTGTTCATGTTTAGTTTGTTTAACCTTTGGTATTATATGCCTAAGACGCAGTAAAGGGTTTGAGGAGAAGCATACCTTGGGAGCTATTCCGGAAAATGAAGGGGAAAGGGGTTTGAGCGGGGTGTCCCTTGGCGACCGGAAGCGGGAAAAATGATGATGGCGGTAATATTTCTGATTTTGTTGATGATTTGTGATTCTGAAACTCTGTTATGATTTGTTGTTTTTGTTGATGATGATTGTTGTTCTGAAACTTTGATGATGATTTTTGTTATGAAACTTTGATAATGATTGTTGTTATGAAACTTTGATGATGATTTCACTTATGAAACTTTGATGATGATTTGTTGTTCTGAAACTTTGATTTGTTGGTTTGCCATTTCTGAAAATTTGTCTTGTTGAATGTTTTGAGTTGGTAGGCTTGTTGGCTTTTGTTGTTTGGACTGAGTTGGGAGATTGTGTATATGTTGCAGTTTGAATATGCATGCTTTGACTGTTTTGATTGTTAGGCAATGTTTTGGTGTTTGGGAATTGTTTATGTCATCTGGTTTACAGTTTGGCAAACTTGTTTTGTTTGGGAACTGCAGGTTTTGAGTTTTGTGCAGGTTGTGCTGTTTGAAACTGTTATACAATTTTGGTAGTTGTTGCAGTTTTAAGGCTTTTGCCGGTTGGGCTCTGTATTTTGAACTGCTAACAGGTTTTGGGAGCTTCTGTTTGATAACATGTTTGGTTGCTTGAAAGTGTTTGTACAGGTTTTCTGTGATGTTTTGCTGTTTCGTTCTGCAGGTTTTTTGGAAGTTTGAAAAATGTTTTTGAGGGTTTTGGTATTGTTGTTGTTAACAGGCTTTTGGAAACTACATTTTTATTTCTTGAAACTGTGGTTTGATTGCTTGAAACTATGGTTTGATTGCTTGAAACTGTGGTTTGATTGTTGTTACAATTGTGGGTAGGCTTTATAGTTTTGCAGGTTTGGAGTCTTGCAGCTTCAGGCTTGTTGCTTGAAACTGTTATGAAGTTTTTTGACCTTTTGAATAGAGTTGCCAATCTTTTTAATGTTTGACAAAACTGACCCCCCCTTTTTCTTCTTGCTGTTTGATGGTATTATATCTTTGCGACTTGTGACAGATTAGCCTTGGTAGCCAAACTGTACCATTCCCATAAGATAGGTGATATCTCTCCTCTCTCTCCTCTCTCCATGATAAAGCAGTTTGCTTTTCTACTTTTTTCTGAAAAGTTTGCCTAATTTCTTGGAAAATGATGATAGGCTATGACACATGCCCTTTGCTTGTGATTTGGTTCACCATGCTTTGTACCTTTGGCCAACTGTTTGTACTTTCTGCCTGCTGCATTGTACTTGTCCTAGCTTTGCTTGTGCTGCCTGTCTTAGTTGCTTGCCATGCTGTTACTGCATTGTTTAGTTTGCATCCTATTTGGCCTTGCAGTTTGGTTACTTTGTAATGTACAGTTTGGCGCCTTGCTTGTGCTGTTTGGACAACAGGTTTCAGTTTGCCTTGTGCTTTGCATTTGAATAATTTTTTCTTTTGCATTTTTCTTTTGCATTGTTTATTTTTCTCTTTGTGAACCAAGAAGAGCAATCTTCTTGTGATTTGCAAAGAGGAAAATAAAAACGTGATGAAAAATAGCCCTCTGATTCCAAACGGCAAACTTGAATGATGAAAATTTTTTCTTTCTTTTTGTTTTTGAAAATTCTATTCATGTTCAATTAACTGTACTAATCCCTTTTTCTTTGTCTTTCTTTCATGTGAGCACAAATTGGGTGATGACAAAGCAGAGGAAGCAGGAGAATTTATGGTGAGCGTGGGAGCAATGGAAGCTTAGGCTTAGATTTGCTATCTAGAGAGATTTTCCATTAGTTGTAATAATTTATTTTTCAATAACTATAAGTTGTAAAAACCTAAAGCATATGAATAATAATTTATTTTTTGTAACAACATTTGAAATAAATGAAGAAAGCCTTTATGAGATCATCTGATATCCAATAAAAGTCCATTACTGTTAGTAAACTGTAATTCTTTTTTTGCATCTTCACTTAATCCTTTAAGATTCTCTGATAAAAATAATTGAAACTGCATTCCAATAATTCCAATACAGATAACTTAAACTTTAAGGAATCTAATAACTCTGTAATCTCGTAACCTTGCAACAGTATTCCAATCAAAATACGAACTGTGTATTCTAATAAGCAAGCAAACGTTTCATTCCATTAACAAGAAAACATCTTAATAGACACACATTATCTGGTTAACCTGGATAAGACAAAACCTGAATATTCCAAATGACCATCTCAGCTCCTATTTCTTGTCTCAGATAAATAGGCCTTGAGAGCAACCAGTAACCTTTCAGTAAACTTGAAAAAGTGTGAAAACATGTGACAGTTGATTGAATTTCTGAGGATTCAGTTTCTTCTGAGAAATGCGAGAGAAAAACCCTAATTCTTGATTCACTGCCATAGGAGAAAACCTGTCTGATCAATTCCTGAGCCAATCTTGAGTATCTGAGAAAACCCTAGGATTGTGATTTCTTAAGGAATAGGAGGGAAAATTTTGGGGTACAACACAGGAGATATGAATTTGAACTATGGCACGCGTGTTTTCATTCCAAGGACAGGGATGAAGCGTGACATTGGGCTGGGCCTGGTTTCTGTTGACTATTTGCACCCCCATGCTTGCTTTCTGCACCCCTTGGCCCATTGTTTTTATTTTTTCATATTTTTCATTTCTATTTTCATTTTCTGATTTTATTTATTTTTCTTGAACATTAAAAATCATCAAAAATATTTTCTTAAATTTTCACATTTTTATTTTATTATTTTTATTATTTTTCATGACAAAAATAGTTTATTTAGTTTAAAATACTTTTATTTTCTTAAATAAATTTGTAAATAAAATTAAAATACTTACATATTTTTATTTTATTATATTATACACTTAAAATACTATTTTCTCACAAATATTATTTTTTAACATTTTTGTACATATTTTTATTTATTTTCTTGTATATAAATGAATAAATAATTAATATAATGTATTTTCTTTTAAAACCAAAGTTAGGGTTTTTCTACCCTTTCAAAAATAATCATTAACATTTTCCCTATTTTTAGGACATTAAATAATTTATTTTTACATACATAAAATAAAATACAAAAACATTTTTGTGCATATTTATACTTTTGCATATTTAAATATTTGTCAATTTTTTTTATTTGTACAATGAATTCAATTTGGTTGTAATAGTTGAATTAGGGTTTTATTTTCTTGCAAATACCCCCCTATTCAAACTTGTATCCCCCTCCCCATATCAATGTTGTAATAGTTGTAGATTTACTTTTTACGCATTTTATTGCTTTCAAATATGCATGATAGTAAGATTAGGGTTTGTATGATAACCAAAAATCAAAACAAATAGCATGACTAAACACAAGACAAAAATGAATGAAAAATGACAACACAATGCACACAAGAATTTCTAGGGTTTCACCCACTTGTTTCCTTAAAAATGGCCATGGTATGCATGCAAGGTATCTTGGCAAAACAAAACAAAACAAAAAGATCATAGTCCCTCGATGATGCTATCTTGGATGCCTATACACAAATGATCTAGTCCCTCAAATTTTTTTGCTAAAGATACTTAGCACCATTGCTATCATGGTCATACGATGACCCACGCCTGTCTCGTTTAACATCCAAACACAAGGTTGTTTACCAAATACAATGGTAAAACAACAATGCCAAAGGGGTTAAAATGTGTAGGAAAGATCTTTGAGTTAGGGTAGACAACTCCTAGTTACTTGATCAAACTTGCAAAACATCCTTGCTATTTTCAAACACACAACAATTTCAAAACATTTCCCCAAACAAACTTTCAAACATTGAAACATTTTTCAAAATTGTAAACATTCTTACGAACAAGAATCATGACAAAGGTTGCCTAAACAAGTCCTCTTTTTTAAAACATTTTCAAAACCACACACAAAGCACCATTTCAAACAATTGAAAAGCAAAAACAAGTGATCTAAACAAGTAACTAAGAGCCCATGGATAACCATGGATGAAAAGGGTGCTAGCACCTTCCATTTTCATAATCTACCCCCCGAACCCAAGAAAACATCTCAAAGGTCTTTCTTGTGCTTTTTGACCTTTCCTTTGGATAAAATAAAAAGTCGGTGGAGACTCTTGCTAAACTGAAACATTTGCAAACACAAACGCAAAACCTCAAGTCAGTTCTCCCACCATATCACAGAACTAACGACTCTGCTGGGGAGTAATCTAAAAGTGGGGTTACCTTAGGGTTTAGATCACCTTTACATGCTTACCTTGTTTTCTTTGATTGCTTTATATTTAAGTTCTATTGTTTGGGTTTGAATCCTCTACCCGGATTTGGGAAACATTCATAGGTAAATAGAAATACGTTGTGGAAACTGTGCGGGGTATACCGACATGGTTGAAGCAATAGCTATATTAGTGCGACATATTTGTAGGTACCGATAGCCTTTGAGTCAATCAAAGAGAATACGGGGCCGCTGAGTGATGTCATGAAGCACTAATGGACTTTTAGAACCTTTACATGACCATCTTGGCCTTTTTAGGGGTAGTGAGATGATCGGCTTTGGTGCAGTCCGAAGTTGGTAGATACTCGATACTACACTTATTGAGGGTTGTTTTCTTGGAATATTTCGGTCGCCAGTAAAGTGGCTAAACTGAAATAATGAACACATAAAATAATCCAGTGATATTGAACTCCTTAGAACCCGATTACTATTTATAGGACAGGTTGAGCCAACTAAACTTCAAGAGGGTACTTACCTATGAAACCCCATGCAAGCCTGAAACTAGGAACTTGTGTGATTCGCTTGTACATATACTTGTGCATACATCATGAACATCATGAAGCATCATGTGCATGCACTAACCATTTCAAGGGTTTGGATCTTCATCTTTTATTCCTGTTTTGTAGGTTATGGAATCACTCCGCAGGAAAATAATCCAAGTCAACCTTGTGAGAATTCCTCCTCAACTCAAGGAGCTTACTTCCAAGATTCCAGAGTATTATCCATTCACTGAAAGACATGGTCGACTTCTCAACTTGGTCAACTCCAACACAGAGGAAGACATGGTGAAAGTTCTCTTCCAATTCTTTGACCCCCTACACCATTGCTTCACATTTCCTGATTACCAGTTAGTGCCTACTTTGGAGGAATTTTCTATACTCCTGAGGATTCCTATTCTCCTTCAACTACCTGTCAGCGGTACAGAAAGAGATCTAAAGCCTGAAGATGTTGCTCAAGCCCTACACCTGCAACCATATGATATCATAGGTCATTGGGAAACCAGAAGTGGTGTCAAGGGTTTCTTGGTAAAGTTTTTGTTTGAGATGGCACAAGACTGCTAGAATTCTCTAGATCTGCAAGCTTTTGAGGAGATTGTAGATCTTCTCATCTATGGGTTGGTATTGTTCCCAAACCCTGATCAGCTTATAGATGTGAATGCTGTCAAGATTTTCATATCTCGGAATGTTGTACCTACTTTGCTTGGGGACATCCTACACTCATTTCACACACGAACAATGAGGAAAAGAGGTGTTCTCATGTGTTGTACTCCTCTTCTATCAAGGTGGTTTATTTCTCACCTTCCCCAGTCAGTCTTGAAGAATGAGCAACGCTTGAGCTGGTCACAACGATTGATGACTCTTACACATTCAGATGTTCATTGGTGTTATCGATCCAGAGAAAATGTTATCATCATTGATCATTATGGGGAATTCCCTAATGTCCCTCTACTTGGCATTAGGGGAGGCATTACCTACAACCCCTGCTTGGCTCTGAGACAGTTTGGGTATGCTCTAAGGGATGGCCCACATGACATGCTGATTCCAGACTTGGTTTTTGACTTTGACAACGATGCTCAAGGACTTCGACAAAGGTTTATCCGAGCTTGGAGGATGGCCAACAAGGTATACAGTAAGACCTTGGGACACAAGAATTCCATCCCCCTTGAGCCTTACCTCAAGTGGGTACGAACCCGCGCTCAAAGTATTATGATTCCTTACCCCTACATTCTCCCTATGATCAAAGAGCCTGTTATGGAAGGAGAAGTTCCATACACCCTCCTACATCCTGACATGCCAATATCATTGGAAGATTTACAAAGGAGTTGGATACAGCTCAAGGGAGAATGCGATACTTTTGAAGCCCAATTCTACGCCGGTGAGAAGAAGGTTTTAGAACTTACTAGTCAACTCCATGAAGAGCAGACTCTCAACACCTACATTGCACCAAAGAGGATGCGCAACGTCTTTTTACATTAGAATTTTGTATTATTTTGCCCATGGGGAATTGATGTACTAACAAATTCTATCTTATTAATATGTTGTTTGTTCCTTTTTGTTTTAAACAAATTTGAATTTTCTGAATCCTTGAATGCATTACATGAATACATATCATTCATCATATGCATAAACAGATCTTCACACCAGGTTTCCTTATCTCTCTATTGTTTATTTCTGCAAGATGGATATAGAGCAGACGATTAAAGATTTGCAAGCGCAGAATTCACAGTTCCAACAACTACTCATGACCTTGGAAAAGGGTCAGGAGGATCTTAAAGCCCTGTTAGAGAAGGAAAAGGAAAAGGAAAAGGAGAAAAAGAAAAAGAAGAGAGTTCGTGTGGCTACTTTGGGCAGAAGATTTGAAGGTCAAACCAGAAGGGTCCTGGATTTCCCCTCGACATCTGATGAAGGGGTAGGAAAAGGGAAAGGAGCTGCAGTGCCATCTGAGTATAAGGAAGAAGAAGAGGAGGAGGATGAAGACTATTCTGAACAGCAGTACCCTCCTGCAGATGACAAGTATAAGAATCTGGAAGAACGTCTGGCAGCTATGGAGGTACAGAGGGCGCCTGGGCTGGATTTCGAAGAGTTAGGTTTGGTTTCTGGGATTATCATTCCTCCCAAGTTTAAAGTGCCTCTTTTTGCTAAGTACGATGGGGTGTCTTGCCCGAAGATGCACCTACGGTCTTACGTCAGAAAAATTCAACCTCATTCTTCTGACAAGGACCTGTGGGTCCACTTTTTTCAGGATAGTTTGTCGGGGACGCAATTGGATTGGTTCTACCAGCTTGAGAGGTCTGATATGCACAATTGGGAGGACTTGGCTGCTGCCTTCTACATACAATATCAATATAATGCAGACTTAGCACCAACCCGTACTCAATTACAGAGTATGTGCATGGTCTCTAATGAAGGCTTTAAGGGGTATGCCCAGAAATGGAGGGACTTGGCAGGACGAGTACAACCACCTCTATCTGAGAGGGAGCTAGTAGATATGTTTTTGGGGACTCTGTCAGGTCCATTCTTTAATCACCTGATAGGAAGTTTGTCTGCGGGGTTCACCGAGTTAATTCTAACTGGTGAGAGAGTTTAAGCCGGCATCAAGAGCGGTAAAATTCAAAAAGATGCATCTACTTCCGTTGCCATCAAGAAGACTTTTCCAGCAAAGAAGGAAATATCAGCTGTCTACTCTCAAAGAGGATAAGGAAGAGTTGAGCGCCAGCCAGCGGTGGGGACCGTAATGATTCATAAGTCTGCAGCTGATCAGCCCAGAAACAATCAACTTAGAACCAACCAATAAAGGGTGGAAAGACCACAACGACAGTATACCCGGATAAACATGACACCCGCTCAGGTTCTACCCCATCTCTTGAAGTTAAACCTTTCTAGTTGAAGGGAGGACCCTAAAAACCCTAACACTATGTCACCACACTACGATCCCAACGCCGAGTGTGCTTATCATTCAGACATCCTGGGGCATGACACCAACAATTGTTGGGCCCTCAGGAATAAGATTCAGGATTTATTAGATGCTAAGGAAGTGGAATTCTACGCCCCTGAAAAGCCGAATATGATCTCTGCTCCAATGCCAAAGCATGGCCACAATACCCATGCTGTTTAAGAAGATCTTTATGTTGCTACTATTGATGATTTGATGACTCTGTTACCGATAATCAAGCTAAATTTTTGGAAAGCTGGGATTTTCCCAGGATGTGAAAAAGATTGCTGCCTTTGTTCATCCTTACCAACCGACTGTCCATTGTTGAAGTTAGGCATCCAACGCCTAATGGATAATCAAGAAATCCTTTTTGAAAAGACTCCTGTTACACCGACTCCTGTCAATGATGTTTCTATAATTACCATATCCGCCAATCTTTCCAAGGTCTCTAAAAGACCTGTTAAGATTACATCTGATCTGAAGATTGTACCTTTGAAGATAACTATGCCAGGGCCTATCCCATATAAGTCCAACAAATCAATATCGTGGAAGTATGGGGGAGAGATCTTCTACCACAGTATTAAACAAATTGAATCTGCTGAAGAAAGTTCTGATGAAGAGACTCTTGACATTGGAAATATTGTTGGAACGAGTAAAATCACTCGTAGCAGAAGAATTTTCTCTCTGGAGATTGGTCCTCCAAGGGCAATCTTCGGACCCTCAAATGCTCCTAAGATTACTCCTGTACCGGTCAACATATCTGTGAGAACTCCAGTTATTGAAGAAGTCGTGACTCCTGTGGTATTTTCTCGATGTGAGAAACTACCACTTTTACAAGAAAACTTTCCTGCTTAAAACATCTAAGAACAAAACTTTGGCTTCAAATGGAAGCTATGACTAAGGAGAACAAGCAATTGGCCACTCAGATAAAGGAGTTGAAGGAGATCGTGGCGCCTACTGATGAAGAGATTGACACGGAGAAATTACTTGAGACTAGGAAAGATTTGATTGCTCAAAGTTGTGTGCTTGAGTAAGACGTCGTGGACACGCTCCATTATGGCTTCAACACGGCCGTGGAGCAGCTCAAGATCCTTAACCAAGGGGTCGAGCTGGTGGTCGAAGGTGCATGGCTGTTTAACCAGCTGGTCGACGGGAAGATATTTTATACCCCCGAGGACAATCCCAGGGAAGATAGTGACAGTGAGGATGAGAGCCAAGATTAAGTTTTTGGGCTTGCATTCTCATTTTTGTTTTCACTTGGATTGGGGTCTGTGTGCCCATATTTTTGTAAAATTTTTTGACAAGGGCTTCGTCTGATTTTATTTTGTTCGAGACTATGTTCCCCACATTTTGTAATATTTAGACAATGTAGGCCTTCATGGTCAGCTCTTGTAAATGCCTTTATTTTTCCTTTCTCTTGTATGTTAGATATTTGCATGTCGTTGTGCTTGATTTATTTATTTTGTGAAATATGGAATTTTGATAAGTGGAAGTTTGTGCTCTACCTTAGCTGTGGTCGACACATATTAGGATATGTCGAGGAAGCGGAGTAGGAGTCTGTAGGGACGAGGTCAAAATCGCAGTCGCGGTCTTGACTTCGTGGCGTGAACTACCCATCGCGAGCTGGGTGTTGTAACACCCCGAGTTAATCAAAATTTATTTTTAATTAAATCATAAGATGATACGTTGAATTATGTGAGTTGGTGGAATTTATGATGTGGTGTGATACCGTGTTAGGGACTAGATGCCTTACAATTATAGAAATTTAGGTTATGGGGGTGTTTGGCTAATTGTGTAGAAACAAAGAGGTGTGTAGAATAATATAGATTATTACTATTATTATATTATTAGGATAATTATTATTATTTTATAATAATAATTAAATAATTATTTAATTAGGAAGACTAAGGTTATATTATTATTATATTATAAGAGTAAGAATAAGGAAAAAGAGTCACTACGTAGAAACAAAGAAAAGCGTAGAAGAGAGAAGAGGAGAAAGAGTACTAGGAGGATAGGGAAAGAAATTCCGTCCATAAGAATCAATAACCGTGATAATCTAAGGTAACGGGGGATTATGACTCTATAAGGGTTTTCCTAATGATGGGATATGGTATAATTTAGGTCGTATAATCGTATGTTTTGATTTCTCCATGTTTGGTTGTTTTCTTGGGTTTTGTTTCCGTTGATGGAATTTTGGTGATTTTAGTGTGTTGTGATGTGATTGAATGATATGAATTGGTTAGAATTGGTAGATGAATGTTGATGAATAATTAAACTGTTAAAAAGAAGAATTTGATGTAAAAACTATGATTTTTGGGAGTGGAAACATGGATTTTTCACTGTTATCGCAGGATAACCGGTTACCCAAATATGGTAACCGGTTACCATATCAATTGTTGAAACGAGGTTTAGCTACTGTCATGCAGTAACCAGTTCCCATAAGTGGGTAGCCGGTTACCGTGATGAATTTTGAAAAGCATCGAGGCTACTGTCCTACTGTAACCGGTTCCCATAACTGGGTAATCGATTACCACTACTACTGGCAGCACTTTTGTAAAATTTCTAAAACTTGTAACTTTTGCCTCGGGTGTCTGTTTGACGCGCCGTTTGGACCGTTGGAAAGATAAAATAATTTCCTATTTTATAAAAATGATTTATAATGCAGTAGTTAATTATTTCATCAATATTGCTACTGATTCATAAGTGTGTTCTAAATTGTATGCCATGAATTATGTCATCGTCATTTGCGATGATTGTTTTGATTGTGTGATACGAGATGCATGACGAAGGCCTGTATTGGAGATATTGTGATGAGCATTAATGATAAATGTGAAGTATATTGTTTCATGATAGTGTCTCATGCATTCATAAAGCGAAGGCCTGAATTGGCGAGCAAAGTTGATTGCCCTAAATTAGCATTATAGTGAAGAGGGTTCTACCCTATTGGTACCACATGCATTGCGTCAGTGTCAGTTTTGCATCATATTGTGATTGAAAAGCCGATGGGTAAAGATTGGTGAAAGTTTGTATTATATTACGATGTATGTTATGTGTTGATTATGTGCTTGAATCTCACATGCTTATTATTATGCTTTCTCTTATATTGTTATGATATCTCACCCTTTCTGTTTGAATGTTACCCCCACATGGGTAACATGCAGATGACCTGAAGTAGCTTGAGATCGAAGGTTAGCTAAGGAGTTCCTTCAGTTGTGTAGATTGAGTCGGTGTCTGCTCTCATACGTAACACTTGGGGTTTCACGTGATTTGATTTGTTATGATTGGGAACGAACATGTATTACTCTTTTATTTGAATTGTTGTATGATTATTCTGATGTGTGAAGGATAATAATTATAACTGCGGTTGGAGGATCGAGATGACTAATTATTTGATGTTTTTCCGCTGCGAATAAATGAATTAAAAGCTTAAGATTGATAAGCATGTAAATTGTGTTGCATATCCTATTTTGATCCTGTGTGATTGGCGAAGCACGTGACATCCTATTTGGTTGATGTTTATTTAGAAATTAATTTACTTTGATTATTATATAAATTACAGAAGGGGAAATAGCGTGTTTCAATTGGTATCAGAGCAGGTCGGTCCGTCCAGCCAGGTTGTTAGGTCATTAGTGTAGTGTGATGGTGGAATATTGTCGATGTTTTTCTGTCTAACCGTTGTTTGATGTTGTGATGTGAGTAGAACAATGGCTGGAAGAGGAAATGGTGCGCTCGCTAATGCATTGCAGGCGTTGGCTAAGGCAATGCAAAATCAGCCTAATGCTGGTGAGAACGATGGAGCTCGTGCTTTAGAAACTTTCCAGCGGCATCATCCACCTACATTTAAAGGGAAGCATGATCCTGAAGGAGCACAGGAGTGGCTCAAGGATATTGAGAGGATCTTTCGAGTTATGGACTGTTCTGATGTGCAGAAAGTGCGTTTTGGTATGCATATGCTGGCACGAGAGGCTGATGACTGGTGGATTGCTACTTGCCAGAGATTGGAAGGCACAAGAGAGGCTATCACTTGGGCTGTGTTTCACAGGGAATTCATGGTGAATTATTACCCAGAGAATGTCCATGGGAAGAAGGAGATCAAATATCTGGAACTGAAATAAGGGAATTTATCGGTAATTGATTATGCTGCCAAATTCGTGGAATTAGCAAAATATTATCATCATTACAACGAAGAGACTGTTGAATTCTCAAAGTGTGTGATGTTTGAAAATGAATTGCGTTCGTAAATTAAGAAGGAAATTGGGTATCAGCGGATCCATAAGTTTCCAGATTTGGTGAATAGCTGCTGGATTTATGAAGAAGACAATGATGCTCACTACAAGATTATCACTGAGAAGAGAGGCAATAAACAAACATATTATGGGAAGCCTTACAATGATCCTACTTACAAAGGAAAGCATAAAGCTAATGATGGTAGGAGACCAAGCGGGAGAGGTGCTTCTGCTGGTATTGTATGTTACAAATGCAGGAGACTTGGTCATCAGAGTAGAAAATGCAATCTTGAAGTGAAGAGTTGTTTCCGTTTTGGAAAAGCTGGGCATGAGATAACAAAATGTAGACACAAGGAAGTAGTATGTTTTAACTTCGGTGAAGAAGGACATATCAGTGCCCAGTGCCAGAAACCTATGAAAGACCGATCTGTTGAGAAAGTGTTTGCTTTAGCTGGGACTCAGACATCCAGTTGAGACCTCTTAATCAGAGGTATATGTTTCATTAATGGTACTCATTTAATTACTATTATTGATATTGATGCTACGCATTATTTTATTGCTGCTGATTGTGTTAAAAAGTTGAGTTTTATGTTATCTTCTATGAACGGAGAAATGGTTATCAATACTCCAGCCAAGGGGTCGGTGACTACTTCTCTAGTATGCTTTAAGTGTCCTTTGTACATCTATTACAACGATTTTGTTGTTGATCTAGTTTGTTTATGTTAGGTGGTCTGGACGTGATTTTGGGTATGAACTGGTTGGAATATAAATATGTTCATATTAACTGTTATAACAAGTCAATGTGGTTTTTTACTCCTGAAGAGGAAGAGGGAGATGGTTTATTATCTTCTAGACAGTTGAAGGAGTTATTGTGGGACGAAGATCAATTGTTTTCTTTAATGGCGTCCTTATCCATTGAGAATCAAGCTGCAATTGCCGAGTTGCAGGTTGTGTGGGACTTTCCCGATGATATTGCGGACGTGCCGCCAGAAAGAGAAGTAGAATTTTCAATTGATCTTGTACCTGGTACCAAACCTATTTCTATGGCACCATACAGGATGTCGGCGTCCGAATTATCAGAATTGAAGAAGCAACTAGAAGAATTACTTGTAAAGAAGTTTGTGAGTCCAAGTGTGTCTCCTTGGGGAGCTCTGGTATTACTTGTGAAGAGGAAAGATGGTAGTATGACGTTGTGTGTGGATTATCGACAGTTGAATAAAGTGACAGTAAAAAAAAAAGTATCCACTTATGAGGATAGACGACTTGATGGACCAATTGGTGAATGCACGAGTGTTTAGCAAGATTGATTTGAGGTCGGGTTATCATCAGATTTGTATAAAGAGTGAGGAAATTCAGAAGACATCTTTCAAAACTTGGTATGGACATTACGAGTATTTTATGATGCCTTTCGGTGTTACTATGCGGCGAGATTGTTTATGGAATATATGAACCACATCTTTAACACTTATTTGGATCGGTTTATTGTAGTATTTATCGATGATATATTGATTTATTCTAAGTCCAAAGGAGAACACGCATAACATTTTCAGATTGTATTGCAAGTATTGAAAGCGAAGAGGTTATATGCAAATTTGTCGAAATGTGAGTTCTGGTTGACGGAAGTCAATTTTCTTGGTCATTTTATTTCAGGTGATGGTATTGTTGTAGATCCATCTAAAGTAGATGCACTGCTAGAGTTGGAAGCTCCAAAATCAGTTATGGAGATTATAAGCTTTTTGGGTTTGGCCAGCTATTATAGGAGATTTATTGAAGGTTTTTCTAAGTTGGCACTTTCGTTAACTCAACTAACTTGTAAAGGTAGAGCATTTGTGTGGGACATCCAATGTGAAGAGAGTTTTGTTGAGTTAAAGAAGAGATTGACGATGGCTTCAATTTTGATATTACGTAATCCTGAAGAATCGTTTGTTGTATATTGTGATGCTTCTAAATTGGGTTTAGGTGGTGTACTCATGCAGAATGATAAAGTAGTCGCTTATACGCGGTGGAAATTAAGGATTCATGAAAGAAACTATCATACCCATGATCTAGATTTAGCTGCAGTAGTGTTTGTGCTGAAGATTTGGAGACATTATCTCTATGGTTCTAGATTTTAAGTGTTTAACGATTATAAGAGCTTGCGGTGTTTATTTGACCAAAAGGAATTGAACATGAGGCAGAGGAGATGGTTGGAATTATTGAAGGATTATGTCGTTGGCTTGAATTATCATCCAGGTAAAGATAATATTGTGGTTGACTCCTTGAGTCAAAAGACATTGCATATGTCTGCTATGATGGTTAGAGAACTAGAGTTGATCGAACAATTCAGAGACATGAGTTTGTTCTATGAAATGACACCGTAGAGTGTGATGTTGGGGATGTTGAAGATTGACAATGACATTGTAGACAATATTAAAGAAGCTCAAAAGTTAGATGTGAAGTTGGTAGATTTGATGGTAGAGAGTAACAAATCTGAAGACAGTGACTTTAAACTAGATGCCCATGGTGTGTTGTGATTCCAAAATAGGATTTGTATCCCTGATAATGCTGATATGAGGAAGATGATTATGGAAGAGGGCTACAGAAGAAATTTGCGTATTCATCCGGGAGATACCAAGATGTATCACGACTTAAAGAAGTTATTTTGGTGGTCCAGGTTGAAGCGAGATGTGGCACTATTTGTGTATGCGTGTTTGACTTGTCAGAAATCAAAAGTTGAACATCAGAAACTTGCGGGGCTATTGGAACCTTTAGACATTCCATAATGGAAATGGGATAGTATATCTATAGACTTTGTGACGGGGCTGCCAAGTACTCCAAGAGGGCATGATGCAATTTGGGTGGTTATTGATAGATTAACGAAATCAGCTTATTTCATTCTGACTAGTATCATTTTTCCTGTACCAAAGTTGTCGAAGATTTATATTTGGGTAATTGTGATGCTACATGGTGTTCCTTCTAGAATTGTGTTGGATAGAGATCTGAGGTTTACCTCTGCTTTTTGGAAGAGTTTGCAGGATGCCTTGGGGATGAAGCTGAAATTGAGTTCGGCATATCATCCATGGATAGATGGCCAGACGGAAAGGACTATTCAGTCGCTAGAAGATTTGCTGAGGGCTTGTGTCCTTGAGCATGGAGGTACCTGGGATAGTTGTCTTCCTTTGATTGAGTTCACCTATAACAATAGTTACCATGCTAGTATTGGTATGGCGCCTTTCAAAGCACTGTATGGTCGGAGGTGTAGAACACCTTTGTGTTAGTATGAATCAGGTGAGAATGTGGTACTCGGACCCAAGATGGTGAGAGAGAATACAAAGAAGGTAAAGGTAATCCAAGAAAGGATGAAAGCTTGGCAGAGTAGGAAGAAGAGTTACCATGATAAGAGGAGGAAGGATCTTGAGTTTTAAGATGGAGACCATGTATTCTTGAGAGTATCACCCATAACCGGTATCGATCGTGCTCTAAAGTCAAAGAAGTTGACTTCTCAGTTTATTGGTCCGTATCAGATTTCAGAGAAGGTGGGGACTATTGCGTATAGAGTGGCCTTACCACCTAACGTGTCAAATTTGCATGATTTTTCCATGTGTCGCAACTGCGAAAATATATTTCAGATCTGTCGCATGTAATTCCCATAGATGATATACAAGTACGAGACAATCTTACTATTGAGACTATACCTGTAAGGATCGAGGATTGTGAAATAAAGAAGTTAAGAGGAAAAGAGATTACCCTTGTGAAAGTAATATGGGGAGGAGCTACCAGAGAGAATGCGATGTGGGAGCTAGAGAGCAAGATGCGGGAGGCTTATCCAGAGTTATTTGCTTCAGGTAATTTTCGAGGACAAAAATATTCTAAGAGAGTGTAAAACCCTGATTTAATTAAAATATATTTTCAATTAAATAATAAGATGATGCGGTAAATTATGTGATTTGTTGGAATTTATGATGTGGTGTGATACCTTGTTGGGGACTAGATGCCTTAAAATTATAAAAATTGAGGTTATGGGGTGTTTGGCTAATTGTGTAGAAATATAGGGGTGTGTAGAATAATATAGATTATTACTATTATTATATTATTAGGATAATTATTATTATTTTATAATAATAATTAAATAATTATTTAATTGGGAAGACTAAGGTTATATTATTATTAGATTATAAGAGTAAGAATAAGGAAAAAGAGTCAGTACGTAAAAACATGAACGAAAAGCGTAGAAGAGAGAAAAGGAGAAAGAGCACTAGGAGGCTAGGGCAAGAAGTTTCTTCCATAGGAATAAAGAACCGCGATAATCTAAGGTAAGGGGGGATTCTGACTCTATTAGGGTTTTCCTAATCATGGGGTATGGTAGAATTTAGGTCGTATAATCGTATGTTTTGATTTCTCCATGTTTCGTTGTTTTTTTGGGTTTTGTTTCTATTGACGGACTTTTGGTGATTTTGGTGTGTTGTGATGTGATTGAATGATATGAATTAGTTAGAATTGGTAGATAAATGTTGATGAATAATTAACCTGTTAAAAAGATGAATTTTGATGTAAAAACTATGATTTTTGGGAGTGGAAACATGGAATTTCGTAACCTGAAAATTGCAGGATTTTTCACTGTTATCACTGGATAATCGGTTACCCAAATATGGTAACCGGTTACCATATCAATGGTTGAAGCGAGGTTTAGCTATTGTACTGCGGTAACCGGTTCTCATAAGTGGGTAATTGGTTACCGTGATTAATTTTGAAAAGCAACGAGGCTACTATCCTGCGGTAACCGGTTCCCATAACTAGGTAACCAGTTACCACTAATACTGACAAGACTTTTGTAAAACTTCTAAAACTCGTAAATTTTGCCTCGGGTGTCTGTTTGACGCGCCGTTTGGACCGTTGGAAAGATAAAATATTTTCCTACTTTATAAAAATGATTTATAAGCATTAGTTAATCATTTCATCAACATTGCTAACGATTTATAAGTGTGTTCTGAATTGTATGCCATGAATTATGTTATGGTCATTTGCGATGATTGTTTTGATTATGTGATATGAGATACATGACAAAGGCGATGACGAAGGCCTATATTGGCGATATTGTGATGAGTATTAATGATAAATGCAAAGTATATTGTTGCATGATAGTGTCTTATGCATTCATAAAGCGAATGTCTATATTGTACCCCAAAATTTTCCCTCCCATTTTCACTCAAGACATGCCTCTAAAGGTCCTCAATTGCTCAAGGATGACTAGGAATTGACCAGAAAAATTCTCCTCCTAAGGCAATGAATCTCAAACTAGGGTTTCAATTGTAAGCAAGATGAGTGAATCCCAGGGATCCTAAATGTTCTCCGTTGTCCTAATATGTTCTCAAGATCATCCATGCCAAATTTCATACCTTGAACAACAAGTTTGCTCTGTCAACTGCTCAAATGCTTAGAAATCAACTATACTAGGTCAAAAGTCAACTGTGGCCCAAATATAATCAAACTTCAATGTTTTTGGTCAAAATCAACATTTTGAAGTAATATCCATCATTTGATCAAGGTTTGATCATGATTCCTCAAGAAATACTCCTAACTCATCAAAAGTAAAAAAATGGCAAATTAGGGTTTCTATAGGAAAAGTCAACCAAACTTTGACCAAGCATAACTTTCTCATAATTTATAATAAATTTTCCAACCAAATCTCATTTTGAAGATAATCCAATTCCCCACAACTTCTCATCATCCCCCAAGTTCAAGAAATGCACCATTGGAAAGATACAAGCTCATACATTATAGGTCCTTTCAAAAAGTCAACAAAAACACCTTTTGGGTCAAAGCTCCTTACATGAACATGGAAGATCTAATTGAGATGAAACTAAAAGGGTTGTTTAAAGGACACCCTAAGCTCTCTAAAAAGTCCAAGAATACCCTCTTACGGTTAAATATGAGAAATATATGCATTTCTAAAGTTGACCAATTTTATGAAAATGCACAAAAGTCAATGTGAGCAACTTGGACTATTTTGAACTAATGGGCGTGGGTTTTGGATCTCAAACATATCCAGGGACTTATACAAGATATCTAAATCCATTATTTTATTTTTATGATTTTTTTTATTTAGTTGAATTTTTATTCATTTAAATATTAATAAATCAAAGAAAATAGTAAAATGATGAATTAAATCCAAAGATTTCTTTATTAATCAGATCATGAGCCTAAAATCATAATATTGAATAAAAAAATCGTGTAAATGCTGATTGGAAAGAGATGAGAAAGTTTTGGCCAAAATTAGAAACATAAAATTCCAAATGCAAATCAAATCTTTTCTACACAAATCTTTAAGATTCAATCCATTTTTGTTTCCCTAATGCATCCAAATATATAAACATAACATGGCCAGACAAAGAGAACAGGGGTTGGCCACATGAAACTGACATTCAAAACTCCAAATTTTCAAGAAAAATGGTCAATTAGATTTTGAATTACAGAAGGATCCAGGGTGTTCTGAAGCTTGCAATAAATCCTTGTAGACATTCTGAAGCTAGCTGCATCACTCCCAAGTGCCAAAGCTCCAAGAATCGTGGCCAATATAGTCACGGTTTGTCCTTCTTTTTTTGAAAACAATTATGGTCTTACATACATTATAAATGTATTTGGATCATTCATTCTTTCTTTTATGAATGATTAGAACATGTTTGAATCGTTAATTGCTTGTTTTGATGAATATATGACAATATGCCATTGTTAGGGTTTTGACCTTTGATTTAGAGTTCTCAGATATAGGTAAAATTAGGCTAAAAGAGGAGCACCATCATGCTCACGAGATCAAACCCAATTGATCCATGGTGTTCAACTGAATTTATATTGCTTGTTGTAGATTTTGGAAATTGCAGGTGATTTAGTGACGGATACTGTCCGTAGGTAAAAGTCCATAGGCTAACACGACGGAGGGCTGGGGAAGACGAAAGCGTGGCACAGCCTGGTTGGCCCGTTTGAAATGGCGCGCATTTTTTTAAAAAGAGAATTTCTGGCCATTATTTTGATTATATTATTTTATGTTTGTTTTACATAACAAATGAACAGAGTGGCTTGGTGGTGGAAGGAACGCTTGCAAAGGGAGAGACCTGGGTTCGATTCCCAGGTCTTGAAGTTTATTTTTTCTAATGAGATTCTTGCAGATTCAGTGTAGCCAGGTCACTCACGCGCATCATGGGCCAACCACATAATCACCATCAGATCTCAGCTGACTTGGATCTAGCGCCCCTAGCACGCAGACACACCATGGACCTCCTTAACACAACAACACCAGATCCAGTGCAGGCTTTGGGCTTGCACAAAATCTAGGCCTTGGAATTCAGCAATACACCCCTCCAATTGGGTTTCTCACCCCCTCAGGCCCATTCTTTTTTCATTTAACTTTTTTAATCAGCTTATATTTTCTATTTATATTTTTTTTTCAAAATAATCATAAAAATTAGAAAATCAGAAAATCATAAAATTAGGATTTAGAGTTTTTCTTAATAAAATTAATTTTTGCAAATTAATTTAATTAAACTTTAACTTTTTTTCTTTAATTTAAAATTAGTTAGAAATTAGGTTAAACATCTATTTTTTTTCATAAAATACCAAAAATATTTTTAACAGGCAAGTAGATTTTTTTAAGGGTTTAAAATTTATTGCAGTCTTAATTTTCGCGCATTATTATTTTTCCATACGATTATTTTTTATCATTTATGTAACTGCGCCCAGTTTGTAATAGTTAATTAGGGTTTTCAATTTTCGCATTTTACTTTTTAGTCATTATTTATGTATCTACACCAAAGCCTTGTAATAGTTGTAGGAACTTTATTTATCGCTTTATATTTCTTATATGCCTGTATATAAATTGTTAGTAATTAGGCGTGCATGTCAATATTAAATCAATTAATCATTAGATCACTAATCTCAAGATAAATATCTGAAAAAAGCACATTGTCGCACACTTGCACCCTTAGGGTACTCATCACTTGGTTGCCTCAGAAAACAATGGTAATGTCCCTCTAACGTAGGGATATCTTAGCAACAAACCTCAGTTTAAAAGTCATCATAAAGATCATATTTTGTAACGTCCTTCAAGTTGTATACGAGAAATTATCTTGTCTCTCGATGTTGCCTACGAGATGACAGTCCCTTCGAAATGCTAAGGTATCCTTACATGTTGCCTTCAATGACCATAACGTCCCTTTCGATAGTCCCTCAACATCCAACGATAGGGATACCTACTCACTAATAGTAGGATAGAACTATCTAAAGGGAAGGAGGAAAATAACATCTTTTTTCGAGTAGGTAGACTGTTCTTAAGTACTTGCTCAAATTTGATCTTTTTACACTTACACACTTTTAAACTGCTTTTCAAAAATGCTTTATCACACTCTTGAGGAATAATACAAGAGTTATCATGAAGAAAACAAAATCTTTCAAAACACACAAACACGAAAACAATTTTAAAAATGAGCAAGTACTTAAGAGCCCGTAGATAACTACGGATGGAAAAGGTGCTAACACCTTCCCTTTCCATAATCTACCCCCTTACTCAAAATCTCGAAAAAGGTCTTTTTCTGTTCTTTTCACCCTTTCCTTTGTTGGATAAAAGAAAATTCGGTGGCGACTTTTTCTTACCGCGACATTTGCGAACAAAAAACGCAAACTAATATTAACAGTCGGTTCTGCCACCGTATCATAGAACTCGAGACTCTGCTGGGGATGGAATCAAATGGGGTTTACCTTAAGGTCTAGATCATTTCTAAACTGTTTTATTTTTTTGTTTGATTGCTTTAATTAAGGGTATGGATTGGGTTACTATAGATCCTACACCTGGATCTGGGGAAACCCTTTAGGTAAGTAGCAATAGATCGTGGAAACTATGCGGGGTATACCGACACAGTTGAAGCGGTGGCTATGTTGATGCGAAACTTTAGTTGGTACCGGTAGCCCTTGAGTTAATCAAGGAGAATACGGGACCGCTGCGTGGTGTCATGAAGCATCAACTGACCTTAGAAACTTTAATTGAACAACTTGGCCATTAGGACGTAGTGAGATGCACGTCTTTGGTGTATTCCCAAAGTCGGCAAATACTCGATGCTACACTCATTGAGATTTGACTCCCGAGTTTTTTTTTGTTGCAAGTCAGTTGCCTATCAGAATGAAACTTGTGGGAAAGATCAGTGATATTGAGATCCCTTAGAACCCGATTACTATTTATAAGAAAATTTGAACCAATTGAAACTTCAAGAGGGTATTACCTTAAAACCTATGCAAGCCTTAAGCCTAAGGTCTTTTGTGTGATTTTCTTGTGCTTGCTATATCTGTGATTTCTTAGAATAATCATGACATCATAACATGGATATCATACTAACCATTTCATGGATTTTCTAGGGCTTATCTTTGTCTTGTTTTGTAGGACATGACATCCGCTCGCAGGAACACTATCCAAGTCAACCTTATGAAGGTACCTCCTCAACTCAAGGACTTAACATCAAGGATTCTTGAAAGCTTTCCTTTCACGGAAAAACATGGTCGGCTTCTCAACTTGGTCACTTCAAACCCTGATGAAGAAATGCTAAAGGTGCTCTTTCAGTTCTTTGACCCGCTACATCACTACTTCAATTTTACCGATTACCAGTTAGTGCCTACTATGGAGGAGTTTTCTTAGTTATTAGGGGTACCTATCCTTAATCAGTTACCATTCAAAGGTATGGAAAGAGAACCAAAACCCGAAGAGATTACTCAAGCTCTGTCTTTACAAGTTCTGATGTAGTGGAAAATTGGGAAACCAGAAGAGGCATCAAAGGATTTCCAGCTAGGTTTTTTTTTGAGAAAGCTCACCATTTTTGGGATAGCCTGGATTTACAAGCTTTTGAAGAAGTGTTGGCCCTTCTCATCTATGGGATGGTACAATTCCCTAACACGGACCAACTCATAGATGTGAATACGGTTAAGATTTTTCTGTATCATAATCTGGTACCTACATTACTTGGGGATATTCTACACTCTCTGCATACTCGCACTCTAAAGAGAAGAGGGACCCTTCTGTGTTGCACTCCTCTATTGGATAGGTGGTTTATTTTGCACCTACCTCGGCCTGTTTTGAAGAATGAGCAATGTATGAGATGGTCTTATAGGTTGATGTCCCTTACACATTCAGATATCCATTGGTGTTCCCGATCCTTGGAGAATGTTACCATCATTGATCACTGTGGGGAATTCCCTAATGTCCCTCTCTTAGCCATTAGGGGAGGAATCGCTTATAATCCTTGTTTGGCATTGCGACTGTTTGGTTATGCTAGAAGGGATGGTCCTCACGACACACTCATCCAAGGAATCACATTTGACTATGAGAATGATTTTCAGGGTTATCGTAAGAGGTCCGTTCGAGCTTGGGGCATGATAAACAAAGTTGGCAACAAGACACTGGGGCACAATAATTCCATCCCTCTTGAGCCTTACCTCAAATGGGTGCGAGCTCGTGCTCAATGTCTTATGATGCCTTACTCCTACATCTTACCTGTGATTATGGAGCCAATTGATGAGGGAGACACTCCTTACATCGTTCTTCATTCTGACATGCCAACTGATTTTGAGGAGCTACGAAAATCCTAGATCCAACTCAAAGAAGAACGGGATACCTTTGAAACCCAATTCTGCGCCAGCGAAAAGAAGGTTTTAGAGCTCACCAGGTTACTTCACAAGGAGAAGAGTATAAATGCTTACATTGCACCAAAGAGGATGCGCTTGTGGGAAGCTTGAGTCTTCTTTTGCTTGGAGAGCTTTATTTTTGCTTTGTTCCCTTGTAAGCCCAAGAGGCATTATGGTGACCGATAAAACTTTTTAAGGCAATTAATGTTTGTTCCCTTTCTTGTTTAAGCAAATTTAAGTCTTAGAAATCCTTGAAAACATCACATACATATATCATAAATATCATTGCATAAGCAAGTTTCAAAGCAGGTCTCTCATGTCCTCGCTGTTTATTTCAACAATGGCTCTCAAGCAAGACAACAAATATCTCCAAACTCAAGAGGCTCGGTTCATGGAAATGTTCCTAAACCTATCCAAGGGGCAGGAAGAATTGAAAACACTCCTTAATGGGAACTTGACCTAGAAACATCCTGACAACCACAAGGAAGACCAGTTGGAACAACTGCAAGCTGAAATGGAAAGGATGAGAATCCAGATGAGTAGTCAGATGACCCTTATCCAAAGTTTAACTCGGGAGCAAGAAGAATTGAGGATTCTCATCAGCAAGCTTCTTCAGGACAAATACGACAGTCTGGGGAAAACTGCTAGAGTTTGGAGCCTAATCAAGGATCAATCTCTCTTGGCAGATAAGGAATTGGGTGACTTGTTCATACGGGGGCATGTTGAAAATAAACTCAGGAGCGGTGACATTCAAGGGACTGCATCTTCAAGTATGCAGAAGAGACCATACAATGGGAAGACAGAGTCCAATGTCGGGTACGACCAGAAGGACCGCAATAAGAGTAATCTCAACCTGCCGTACCCCAAATTTGTCCTACCCTGATGGTTTTATTTTTTAAGATTTAAATAAAAGAAATATGTAATAAAAGATGGTATAGAAGTATCTCATGGCCCATCTTTCTCAAGACGATCAGGGGGTGTATTTTAACTCGGGAAAATGGGGCTTTCTAAATCAGAAAGCCTCATAAACCCATTCGAGTAGCATGTTGGCCAATTCCCCATGCGATTCGAAAGTAAAAATTATTCGAATACTTAATAAGCTCTTATTTATTAAATAGTTATTAAATATAGTACATAAAGCCCATTAGGTTTTTTGTTTTCAGTAAAGAGAGGGGTGAAACTTCAAGTTACAAGCTCATTAAGTTGGCCCATTTTCGTTTGGTCATTGGATAGTAGAAAGGGGGTGCGCGTAATAGTTCTTTTTAAAAAGCCCAGACAATGGATACAGACTGGGTCCATTTGGCATTTTTATGAGAAAACCATTTCTGTTTTATTGTTATTAAGCTTTCATTATAATCTTTTTATAAATTATTAAGAAATTTATTATAATTATTTCATTATTAAAATATTTTAATATTTTTATATAATCATCTTATTAAGAGTCTTTCTTAAAAAAAGATATGAGTTTAATGTTGGAAAAAAGGTTGGTTTTTAGAATTCAAGCCCAGTCTATAGAAAATGTTTGCGGTAACGAAAATCTATTGCTAGGTAGAAGAAGAATTAAAAATAGTTAAGCCCATTAAAATGTTATGTGGTGTTAAACAGTAAGTAGGGGGTGTATCAATAACTGAGGCCCCTTAAATCTTATTATTATAGAAAAAAAGAAAGTTGTTTTTTATTATTTTAAGTAAATAAGTAATATATTTATTTATTTTTTTAGAAAAAAGAAAAAACGTAGGATTAAGGCTGATTTAAATTGTTTTGCTGTTTTTTTAATTTATATTTTGTTGTTTTGAAAAAAAGCCATTTGGGTCTGGTTTGAAAACCTTACTGTTTCCTTGTTGTATTAATAAAAATAGTGTATTGGGCTGAATGAAATATGGCAAGCGCAAGCCCATGTTGAAATAACCATTATTGTATCCATTAGACCAAAATAGGCATTTTCGTTTGGACTAACTAACACTGTTCAAATCAAAACAAATCCAGAATGCCCTTTTTACAGTACAAAATGTAAGAACAATTAAATCAAATCTTCATTCAAATCTCCAGAAATAAGTATACAGAAAATCAATCTCATAATTATACTCAATCAAATATATTACAAATCCAAATCGAATAAGTACATCAAAAATGAATCAATCCATATCCCAGAAAATCAATTAACAGAAAATTAAATCTCCAACATTGAATATTACAGGAAGTCGCTATTACAATATACATAATCAATCTTTTTACAAATCGAACCAAAAATCATACACAAAACCAAATAGTTATACAAATCAAATCCAATCCATTAATCAATTACATTGAATTCCTAAATCTATAATAGCCCTAAATTTATGCTAATTTGAACCCTAAAAATCTAAACCTAATTGGAAAAAACTATAAATACAAGGGAAAAGAGAGAGGAATGGGAGTTTTTATGGTTGACGGAAGAAGAACAGAAAAATACCGTGAAGTTACGAAAGGAGATAAGCTTGAAGCTGAAGCCCTTGCGAGCGAACATCGTTGAAGAAGGGAAGAACGGTTTGAGTTTCGTTGTCAGAAACCACAACCGTCGTTGACGGCCGCCTATAACCCACCGTCGTTACCTTCAATCGGAGTCGGACACTCAGAGAAGAAGAAGGGGTAACTCACTCTCTTTTAGTTTTATCGTTTGGTTGATGTAGGGCTAGAGGTTTGTGGGGGGTTGTTTACCGTTGTTTTTGGTAAACAACCGCTAATCTCCAAAAAGGTAAGTTCTTTTTGGTTTACTTACGGGATCGATCAGATTAATCCCAGGACATATGCTAATTTTTATGTAAAATGGATAAGCAGGAAGAATGCACGTTCGACCCAGAGAAAGGATGTTTAAGATTTTGGAGAAGTAAACAGAAGTATAGAAATGCAAGTAAAAGAAGTAAAAAAGATAACTTTGTAGGATAAGAGTAAAGTAATGTAAAGGACTTTCATTAAAGAAAAAAGGTGTTTCCAACATATATTTCTCAGTCGTTATCCTTTCTCACGCAGAAGTTACTTGGATAATGTTTGAGTGACTTAGTATAATAGGTTGAACACACTTGAAAATTACACAAGTTTCTTAATTTATACTAAAAATAAGTAACCGTCGAGGGATCATTCTGCGCTAGGATGAAGACAAGTGTCTTCTGCATGTCCCTCGACCTATGGCTTTCAGCCACGTTGCCTCTTCTTAAACGCTGGCGAAACTTCCTTTCCCTCCAATAATTCAAAATTCAAATAGTCCTCGTATCATGTGTCAAAGCGAGAATACTTTCTCCTAGTCGAGTGACATAAGTCTTCTTCATTCGAATGAGCCCTTGGTCGAAGATTCCAATATAACTTAGATCTTTTCCTTAAGTTATTTCATGTGTCGAATCATACTTCCTGGCTTGGTTCATTCCAGTTATTTGGTCTAAAAGACCAAATATAGTAAGTGTCGAATTTGGGAGCCAACAAATTTCCCCCCAAGAATGTCTATTTCGACGCTCAAAGAAATAGCCATTCTTTGAACTTCCCATTCGAAACCTGTCTTCCCAGTTGTCCACCAAGTCTTGACGTGTGCTTTTCGCCTTCCAACAGCTGCTGCACTCGAGAAAACCATCATTACTCTTTCTCCAAGATGTCTCTTCAAACTGCCGTTTCCACGCTTGCCATGATGACCATATTCCTATAACCTAGGCAAGCATGTCAAAACGTTTCCCAATGCCTGCACGGTAACCGTTTCACACTTCTCCACGTGTCCCACTATCTGTGAAACATTAAATGGCCTTGACGAGACATATCCCTCTTCTGAAGGCTATAAATACTTCTGAGCCTTTCTATTTGTAACTTTTACCATTTCCAGCATTTCCAAATCCCTTCCTTTCTCACAACATTATACTGTCAACTTCATTTTTCTCTCAAATCCTTAACAATGGATTTCCTCTCTAATGCACCAAACAATCCTCAACCCAAAAACACTGATGATGTCCAGAAACCACCAGAGGTCTTTTCCACTAACCCTCCTTCTTCCTTGATTGATAGGTATGTTGTTGAACCCATGACGAAAGAATGGCGAGAAGAATATGATTCTCAACTCCTCATTCCCATTAGATATGGTGGAAACATGTATGCTATGTCTGGTCCATTATCTTCATGCGTCGAAAATCCCTTGAAGAACCGCGCCTTCATCCCTACTCACCCAAGGCTTAAACCCATAGGTTGCACAAAGAAGCCTAGGGAAGACCCTGAAGACGATACTCCGGCTAACCAGCAGCATCCTCAGACTACAGAGGATATCAACCTTCAGTTCATGAACAAAGGGAACCGAATCTTTCAATCAAGCCCTAACCTCTCCTCTGAGTATTCAGACTGGTTGAATAAAATGGAGAAGGCGCAAGCTTTTATCTGGAAGGAGATGGGCATTTATGACTTGGTGATGTTGTCGAAGACAGGATTGCCTTACTGCCCCCTTATGCTGGTATCTTCATTGTATTTTTGGGATATCGCACATTTCACTTTTCATCTTCCTTGTGCGATGATGACCCCCACTTTATTCGACATAGCTGCCATCACTGGTCTTCGACCAACTGGTGACTATTTCGACCCTGAAGACTTGTCCGAGGATGCTATTGGGTTTGCTGCTACAAAACCCACTTACACCACCTTTATTAACCACTTCCACGACAAAACCTCTAGTAATGTGTCAGAGGTGGAGCATATATCCTTCTTGGCTATATGGTTGTCTCAATTTGTTTTTTGTACTAAGTCACTTCAGGTGACAAAAAAGATGCTGACGCTCGCGACGCAGCTTCACCACAAATACCCCCTTTGCCTGGTTGAATTGATTTTGGCCAACTTATATGAGTCCATCAGTAATGGTGTTGTTAGAACAATGTTTGAATCTACTACCCTATATTTGAGTTTTGATGATAACAAAGTGAAAAGATATAGTATTTATATGTTTCATGTTTGAATTATATGCTGCCTAAAATTACTATGCTCTGACTTGCAGATACGCTGATTAAAATAAGCAAGATCACTTATTCAGCATCAGAATTTGATTTCATGCACCAGCATCAGAAGTTGCTGAATCAGAACGTCAAGATCAGATGATCAACTCTTGTACATGCTGAAGCTTGATGAACAGAACTGCGCGTAAAACACTCTGATACAGAAACACATTAGTTCATCAGCAGCGAAGCAGAATCAGAATGAGCCAAGCCAGAACGTGCATTGAAGAAGCAACGGTACTGTGCATTGAAAGCTAATCAATTCCAACGGCCTCATTCTAGACAAGATCTGCTCAAAAAGGAAAGCTTGTTATTAGCATTGAATCAAGAATATTGCATTCAACGTTCATCTTCTCAAGTGCTATATAAACAAGGCTTCGAAGATTATAATGGCTAATGCTCTCCAATTCTCTACACGCACAAAGCTGAACAATAATCTTCATCTACCAGTTTTGCTAAACCACAAACTCTGATACTCCATTAGTGTTTAGCAACCTAGTATTCTAAGCTTCAATTTGTGTATACATCACAGTTGTGATAAAGTTTTGTAGAAAACATTCACACACATTGTTTTATACCTTTGTAAGAAAGTGTTGCCTTGACAAACCGGATTGTGGTTTGAATCAAGAAGGCTTTAGCAGTTGTTAAAGCAGTCTGTAATATTCAGTTGAATATAGTGAATTAAGACCTCGTTGGAGAGAGGCGAAATCACCTTGACGGGTGGACTGGAGTAGTTTGAGATCAAACGAACCAGGATAAAAATATCTTGTCAATTGCTTTAAGATTTCAGTTTTACAATTCAACCCCCCCTTCTTGTGTTTTTTACCCCTTCAATTGGCATCAGAGCGCCTGGTTCTGAGCTAAAACACTTAACCGTGTCAGTACAAGATCCAGCGTCAGAAAAACACAATGGCAGGAAACAACTCTCATTTCAGCAATGACAACAATGAGGACAGAGACAGATTCAGCGGTAAACCTCCAGATTTTGATGGAGAAAACTTTGATTACTGGAAAGACAGAATTGAAAGCTTCTTTCTAGCACATGATGCTGATCTGTGGGATATGGTGACAGATGGATACACGCACCCTGTGAATGCAACTGGTCAGAAGATTGATAGAAAATCAATGACTGATCAACAAAAGCGTGACTTCAAGAATCACCATAAGGCCAGAACCATCCTCCTCAGTGCCATCTCCTATACTGAGTATGAAAAGATCTCCAACAGAGATACAGCTAAGAACATCTTTGATTCTCTCAGAATGACGCACGAGGGCAACGTTCAAGTCAAAGAAACAAAAGCTCTGGCGCTCATTCAGAAGTATGAGGCGTTCAAAATGGAAGAATCTGAATCCATTGAAACTATGTTCTCTAGATTCCAGATTCTGGTAGCTGGTCTCAAAGTTCTGGACAAAGGATACTCTACTGCTGACCATGTCAAGAAGATAATCAGAAGTTTACCCAAGCAGTGGAGGCCTATGGTTACTGCTCTGAAGCTAGCGAAAGATCTCAACAAAATCACTCTGGAGGAACTCATAAGCTCCCTCAGAAGTCATGAGATAGAGCTAGAAGCTGACGAGCCTCAGAAGCAAGGTAAGCCTTTAGCTTTAAAATCTAATAGAAAATCTGAGTCTAAAGTTTTGCAGGCAGTTGAAGAAACATCTGATGGATCCTCATCAGAAGAAGACGAACTTTCCCTTCTCTCCAGAAGAGTAAATCAACTGTGGAAGCAAAGACAAAGGAAGTTCAGGAATCCCAGAAGATCTGATCAGAACGAGTCTTCTTCCAGATACAGAAGGACAAATTCTTCATCTGGATACAGAAGATCTGAAGGCTCCTCCAGTAGCAAGAAGCCAAACACCAAAGACATCATCTGCTACGAGTGCAATGAGCAAGGACACTACAAGAGTGACTGCCCAAAGCTTCAGAGGGAAAAGCCCAAAAAGAAGTTTGGAAGAGAGAAGAAGAAAAGTCTCATGGCCACATGGGATGACTCTGACTCGTCTGAAGCTGACTCAGAATCAGATGATGAAAGGGCAAACATAGCGCTCATGGCTAACATTCCAGATGACAGTGAAGCTTCTGAATCAGACTCAGAATCAGACACAGAAGAGATATCTTTAGCAGCAAGTCAGAAACACCAGTCATGGTACCTGGACTCTGGCTGCTCACGACACATGACGGGAAGAAGGCATATGTTCCAAAGCCTGGAACTTAAGCCTGGAGGCCACGTTGGCTTTGGAGGCAATCAGAGGGGAAAGATAATTGGCTCTGGAACTGTAGGTAATGGAAATCTTCCCTCTATTAATAATGTTCTGCTAGTTGATGGATTGATGCATAATCTGTTATCCATAAGTCAATTAAGTGATAACGGTTATGATATAATCTTTAATCAAAAATCATGTAAAGCTGTTAGTCAGAAAGATGGGACTATCCTGTTTAATGGTAAGAGGAAAAACAACATTTACAAAATCAAACTTTCTGAACTAAAGAGTCAGAACGTAAAATGTCTTCTGTCTGTTAACAACGAGCAGTGGATCTGGCACAGAAGATTGGGGCATGTTATTATGAGAAGAATATCTCAGATTAACAAACTCAATCTGGTCAGAGGACTTCCTAATTTGAAGTTCAATTCAGATGCTCTGTGTGAAGCATGTCAGAAAGGCAAATTTGCAAAACCTTCTTTTAAATCCAAAAATGTTGTTTCTACCTCTAAGCCATTAGAACTTCTGCACATTGACTTATTTGGACCAGTTAAAACTGCTTCAGTCAGTGGTAAGAAGTATGGGTTAGTAATCGTAGATGACTATAGCAGATGGACATGGGTAAAGTTCTTAAGGCACAAGGACGAGTCACACTCTGTGTTTGTTACCTTCTGTAACCAAGTTCAGAATGAAAAAGATCTTAGAATCGTTAAAGTCAGAAGTGATCATGGTGGAGAATTTGAAAATAAAGATTTTGAGTCATTCTTTAATGACAAAGGCATTCTGCATGATTTCTCTTGTCCTAGAACTCCCCAACAAAATGGAGTTGTAGAACGAAAGAACAGAACATTGCAAGAAATGGCCAGAACCATGATCAATGAGACAAACGTTGCTAAGACTTTCTGGGCAGAGGCAATAAACACAGCGTGCTACATTCAGAATAGAATCTCAATAAGACCTATTCTGGAAAAGACTCCATATGAATTGTGGAAGAACAGAAAGCCCAACATTTCGTATTTTCATCCATTTGGATGTACTTGCTTTATATTGAATACAAAGAATTATTTGAACAAGTTTGATTCTAAGGCACAGAAGTGTATTATGTTAGGATACTCTGAACGCTCAAGAGGGTACAAAGTATACAATACAGAAACACAGATTGTGGAAGAATCAATCAGTGTTCGTTTTGATGATAAGCTTGACTCTGAAAAGTCAAAGCAAAATGAAATTTTTGCAGGTATAGAAATTGAATTTGCAGGTTCTGAAGACAAGTCATCAGAAGCTCTCAACACAGACATTCCTTCAACGTCTGAAAGAAGCAATGATAGAAATCCTACAACTGCTGCTGATCAACCTCAGAAGAGATTACCCAGAAGCAGTTTGGATCACCCAGAAGAGACTATCCTAGGAAGAAAGGAAGATCCAATCAGAACAAGAGCAAGCTTCAGAAACTCTGAAGAAACTCTTATGGGACTTGTGTCTCTGATTGAACCTTCTTCTATTGATGAAGCACTTCTGGATAATGACTGGATTCTGGCAATGCAAGAAGAGCTGAATCAATTCATCATAAACGACGTATGGGATCTCGTTCCCAGACCAAAAGGATTCAACGTCATTGGAACAAGATGGGTGTTCAGAAACAAGCTAAATGAACAAGGTGAAGTCATCAGAAACAAGGCACGACTGGTTGCACAAGGTTATAGTCAGCAAGAGGGGATAGACTATACAAAAACCTTTGCCCCAGTCGCCAGGTTAGAATCTATCAGACTTTTAATTTCATTTGCTGTTAATAGAGGCATCACTCTGTATCAGATGGATGTCAAAAGTGCATTCTTAAATGGTTATATAGAAGAAGAAGTTTATGTTCACCAACCCCCAGGTTTTGAAAATACAAAACATCCAGAACATGTTTTCAAACTAAAGAAGTCACTGTATGGTCTGAAACAAGCTCCCAGAGCTTGGTATGAAAGGCTAAGTAACTTTCTGCTTGAAAATGAATTCACCAGAGGGAAAGTGGACACTACTCTATTCTGTAAAACAGTTAAGAGTGACATTTTAGTCTGTCAAATTTATGTTGATGATATTATTTTTGGTTCTACTAATCCGTCTCTTGGAAGAAAATTTGCTAAGTGTATGCAGGCAGAATTTGAGATGAGCCTCATGGGGGAACTGAAATTCTTTCTAGGAATTCAGATCAATCAAACTCCAGAAGGAACTTACATTCATCAGAGCAAATACATCAGAGATCTTCTGAAGAAATTTGACCTCTCAGAATGTAAGCCATCAAAGATTCCAATGCATCCCACGTGCATTCTGGAAAGAGAAGAGGTAAGCAAAAGTGTAGAACAGAAAGTCTACAGAGGTATGATTGGTTCTCTCCTTTATCTGACAGCTTCAAGACCTGATATCTTATTCAGCGTATGTATTTGTGCTAGATTCCAATCAGATCCTAGAGAATCTCACTTAACAGCTGTTAAGCGAATTTTCAAGTATCTGAAAGGTACTACTAATCTGGGTTTGTTTTATAGAAAATCTAGTGATTACAGCTTAGTAGGCTACTGTGATGCTGATTTTGCTGGAGACAGAGTGGAACGTAAAAGTACTTCTGGAAGCTGCCAGTTTCTGGGAGAAAATCTGATCTCGTGGTCCAGCAAAAGGCAATCAACAATTGCTCTGTCAACAGCAGAAGCTGAGTATATAGCAGCAGCAGGATGTAGCACACAAATGCTCTGGATGAAAAGTCAGCTTGAAGACTTCCAGATTTTTGAGAGTAACATTCCTATTCTTTGTGATAATACTTCTGCAATTTGCCTAAGTAAAAATCCTATTTTACATTCTAGAGCTAAGCATATAGAAATAAAACATCACTTCATTAGGGACTATATTCAGAAAGGTATTTTAAACTTAAAATTTATAGATACAGACCATCAATGGGCTGATATCTTTACTAAACCCCTTTCAGAAGATAGGTTCAATTTCATTCTGAAACATCTCAGCATGAAAGTATGCCCAGAATGAAAATGTTTTAATTCCATATTTACTTTCAGAATGTAATTATATTACTGTGAACTTCTGATCAATCTTCTTTCAGAAAGATAGAACATGCAGATTGTATCAGATGCAAGTCTAAAGATCTGAGAGTCTAATCTCAAAGACAGACGTGCTGATCACTACATCAAACAAGTGTCATCCAATCATCAGCAAATCTCTAAAGCAGAACGCGTGCACGCTTCTGAGAAGGCAAAGCGCTGATTGGGTGCATTGAGACACATGTCTGGTAACCGTTTTTAAGTATCTTTCTCAAATCCCCCAAAATCAGCAAGCATTTAATGAAAAGTAATCACGCTTGTTAATGGCAATCATTATTTTTTTTCTCTCTTAAAAACGTTTAATTTTTCAAAAATAATTTTTGAAAACTCTATTTAAGCACATTATTCTTCATTCTTATTCTTTACGCTTTCTCATAATCATTCAAGCAATTTCTGCATATTTCTGAGTTTATCTCCTTCAAACCTTCTTCTCTCAAATCATTTTCAAAGCTTTTTAGTGAGAACAATGGCATCCTCCAGCATTTCTGCAGGCAATCAGAAGAAAGAAACTTCTGAGCAATATCAGGTGCCCCTCAGAACTCTTCTCACACCGGTAAAGAATCTTGAAGTTCTCTCTGAGTTAATCGTCGACTTCGAAAGCTTGAAGGATAATGGATTTGACCTAACTGAGGAAATTAGGGCTCAAAAGTGGGAGAGGTATTTCGATAGGTTGGTTGGACCAACCTTCCCAGCGCTTGTCAAGGAATTTTGGATTCACGCCAAGGTTTCCAAATATCTAGTCATCTCTTCTGTCATGGGAAAGAAGATAGTGATTTCTGAAGACCTCATTGCTAGATTAATCGGTCAAAGTGGTGGTGGAGTCCGTTGTGTGGACATGGCTGAAAGATGCCCTGATATAGGTGTGGTAGCCAACAGGATTTTCACTCTTGGAATGCCCAGCAGCAAAATTAAGGATCTGAAGGATCACTGCAGAGTATGGGCCAAGATTGTTCTGGGCTGCTTCAATCACAGGAAACCAACAAGTTCTCCTGATTATATAAACGTGGATCAGCAATTTCTGATCTACTTTATTGATCAGAGGGTGAAGATCAATCTGGCACACTTCCTGTTCAACCATCTCAACACCAGTGTGAAAGAGACAAGAGAAGAAGAAAGGACCAAAAGGGACTGGATACCATTTGGAAGGCTCATATCAGATATTCTAACAGAGAATAAGCTGATAGAGTATCTGAGCGAAGCTCAAATGCTGAGCACTATTGAACAACCAACTGTTGGAAAACCGCTGAACGCTAAGAACCTGAAAAAGATGAAGCTGATAGAAAATATTCAGAAGGAACCCAGAGCTACTTCAACTGCTGACATCTCCAGCAGAAGAGTGCCTCTGAGTGATTTTCCGGTATTTTCTGAAATGGAATCCAAATCAGATATGTTTCTCAAGTATCCAGATTCATACAAGGCAGAAGATACAGGTTCAAAGCTGAAGATCAAAAATCTGAGTCAACCCCAACCTGAAGTGACTCAGAAGAAGACAAAGAAGAGGAAAGCACCAGCAGAAGGATCATCTCATCAGACTCCAAAGAAAAGAGGTATTTCATCTGCTGCCCCTATTTCAATTTCATCTACTATTCCAACATCTGTTGCTCCTCCTCAAACCTCTCACAGAATATCAATCCCAATCCCTACCATTGATGAAACCATACCAGAAGACCCTTCTAAGGCCTTACAACTCAGAAGAACCAGAATCAAAATTCCCAAACAACCAACTGTTTCAACAACACCAGCACTTGATAGAGTGCTAGCTGATATTGAGCGTGAACATGCTTCTGCTCAACCAAATTCTGAACCACCAAATATTCCTCCTCCACAACCAGAACAACAACCAGAACTAGAACCACAACAACAACCTCTCACAAAAGAACCTCTGATCCCTGAGCAATCAGAGATTCCACCTCCTCAACCAGA
The DNA here is from genome assembly GCA_948472305.1 of Vicia faba. NCBI lineage: Eukaryota > Viridiplantae > Streptophyta > Magnoliopsida > Fabales > Fabaceae > Vicia > Vicia faba. Next base: position 1,276,073,120 of record OX451740.1, on the reverse strand, counting down.
AAATAATCCACCTTCACCACAAACAGAGTTTCACCATTCTGAAACCCCTTCTCCTCATCAGTCTGACCCTCACTCACCTCAACCTTCACCGTTGGCAATCCAGTTGCCATGTGGAACCACTATTGTCAGGCCCCAGTTGCCATCCTCATTAGAATCAACACCTCCAAAAACTCCTACCACTCCAATCGAAATATCTGACTCTGACTCTGATACCCCTCCTCCAAAACAAACAGCATCTCAGCAAACCTCTGAAAACCAATCCTCTGAAAATCCCAGCAGGATCTTCATTGACTTAACCAGTCTTGAACGTCTTGCTGATTTAAGACACAAAATTGCAATTCCCAAACCAAAGCAACCAGATGTTGGCTCTGGTATTTTGAATTTTGAAACAGGTATGCTGCAATGGATTGCTTCTTTGAAGCAAGTCTGTCCTGAGATGATTGACCCAGCTGCTTCTGATCAGCTCTGGTCACAGTTCAGATTATGGGTACGTGCTGAAGCACTCAAGCTGCAGGACGTCAACTATGAGCAGGCTCAACTGAACTTCAGCAAGCTGCTGAAGGAAGTTGAAAGTCAGCTGCCTCAAGAAGTTGTGCTCCCTCTGGACAGTGAACCTTGGTTGGAGAAACAGCAAGCTGCACAGGTGCAACCATCAGAAGAAGACAAGACCCTTCAGGAAGAAAATCCAGCAGAAGATGTAGCTGAAAGTTCTGAGAAGCTTCCTCCTTCTGAAAGTTCTCAAGCTGCCTTGGACAGGCAGGCTCTGGAAGAACTAAGGCTGAATGACTTGCGTCTACAGCAGCGGATGGACGACAATGATCAGAAGATGAAAGCAAGAATGGATATACAGGACAGCAAAATTGACACTGTTGTCACCATGGTTCAGAAGCAGAATGAAACTTCTGAAAAGATTCAAGCGATGCTGGAAAGCCTGTTCTCACGCATGCCACCTCAACCTTAAATCTTTTTCATGCATAACTTCTTCATGCTTTCTTCATTTTCTGATGTACTGTTTTGACTATGTTTGTGTAATGTTCTTTTGCTCTGAACTATTTTAATATAATTTGTTTTTCTGATCTAAATTGTTTTAGCACATCACCAACACTTTTTGATTGCTGACAAAAAGGGGGAGAACAAGAATGATATTTAAAATCAATAACGGCTAACTAGACAGAAACTCTCAAACATTCTAACTCTATTACTTGAAATGTTTTTCTGTTTTGTTTAAAGTCTACAGGCACAAGGAAGCTCCTGAACACTATGAAGACTAGATGTTCTGATCAATGTTGCTCTGATCAAATATGAAGTTCTGATCGTCCTAACACTCTGATCCAAAGCAAAGCTCTGACAGGAAAAGCTCTGAAGCTCTGCTCTCTGCTAAGTCAAAGACTCTAATAATCTGATGTTCAAAGAAAGAAAAAGATCTGATCCTGAAGAACACGTATATCAAAGGGAAGTAACAAACTCAGGGGGAGTATCTCTTAACTCTGATTTCTCCTTACTTCTTAACTCTGAAACATTTCCCAGATACCTTTTCACGTTATTTTTTCATTTAAAATATCTAGTTTTTGTCATCATCAAAAAGGGGGAGATTGTTAGAACAATGTTTGAATCTACTACCCTATATTTGAGTTTTGATGATAACAAAGTGAAAAGATATAGTATTTATATGTTTCATGTTTGAATTATATGCTGCCTAAAATTACTATGCTCTGACTTGCAGATACGCTGATTAAAATAAGCAAGATCACTTATTCAGCATCAGAATTTGATTTCATGCACCAGCATCAGAAGTTGCTGAATCAGAACGTCAAGATCAGATGATCAACTCTTGTACATGCTGAAGCTTGATGAACAGAACTGCGCGTAAAACACTCTGATACAGAAACACATTAGTTCATCAGCAGCGAAGCAGAATCAGAATGAGCCAAGCCAGAACGTGCATTGAAGAAGCAACGATACTGTGCATTGAAAGCTAATCAATTCCAACGGCCTCATTCTAGACAAGATCTGCTCAAAAAGGAAAGCTTGTTATTAGCATTGAATCAAGAATATTGCATTCAACGTTCATCTTCTCAAGTGCTATATAAACAAGGCTTCGAAGATTATAATGGCTAATGCTCTCCAATTCTCTACACGCACAAAGCTGAACAATAATCTTCATCTACCAGTTTTGCTAAACCACAAACTCTGATACTCCATTAGTGTTTAGCAACCTAGTATTCTAAGCTTCAATTTGTGTATACATCACAGTTGTGATAAAGTTTTGTAGAAAACATTCACACACATTGTTTTATACCTTTGTAAGAAAGTGTTGCCTTGACAAACCGGATTGTGGTTTGAATCAAGAAGGCTTTAGCAGTTGTTAAAGCAGTCTGTAATATTCAGTTGAATATAGTGAATTAAGACCTCGTTGGAGAGAGGCGAAATCACCTTGACGGGTGGACTGGAGTAGTTTGAGATCAAACGAACCAGGATAAAAATATCTTGTCAATTGCTTTAAGATTTCAGTTTTACAATTCAACCCCCCCTTCTTGTGTTTTTCACCCCTTCAGGTGTGACTCAACTTAAGGTTATAGGGGACAGGGGGAGCCTGCTGCTATCTGGTCCTTTTTGGCTTCTCCAACTTTGGCTCAATGCCACCTTTGAATCTTTCCTTCCTCAGAAGAACAAGATTAACGAAGAGGCCCCTGAAATTCTGAACAGGAGGGTCGAAGGCACCAGGCTTGCATTGCTAACTCCCACTGATGAAGGCCAACAGTTTCAGAAGGGTTTCACCAGCTTCGTAATGATGTTTTCAGAGCAAAAGTGCTTTATTTCGACCATGGCTCCCTTTGCCAGTCGAAAAGCTTGTCCAAAATGGTTCACTAGACCATATCCTTCGAATGAGGAGTATGACGTGACTGATGAGTTCGTGAGCATGTGGGAATCGTTTCTTCGCCCCAGGATCATGCCCTTGAGATTTAAGAGCTCAAAAAATCAATTGAGCTTAATCGCTTATCAACCAAATCTTGTCTCTCGACAATTTGGTATTGCTCAATCACTTCCCTCACCTATTTATCCTCGAGAGAAGCTGCTACTTTTTTACAATGCAGACTACTCAGAAGATTCCGCTACCAAGCATATTGGTAGGTATTATGGTCAAACTATACTGACCCTATTTGACATTAACCTCAATTTTCTGAGTTCCGTTACTTTTCAAGAGTGGTGGAAACAATATTATAAAAGAGTTCTTCGATGAGAAGGACTTCACCCACCACCTACGTGAGGCGTTTAAGCTTGTTCTCGACAGGGTCAAGAAAGATATTATTCTTTTCCATCTCTTCGCATTATATTTGTCTTTCGACACTCGGTTAACTATAGCTGTCTTGTCTTCTATTTAGCTGTCAAGAGAACCTGCTCGAAGAAGACTACTGAGAGTATAAAAGGGGGAGATTTCGCCGTCAACCCCTCTCCTAAGTTATTTACTTTCTTTCATACCCTTAATTTTCATCTGACATAGGTACTGATCCCTTCGACTTGGTTTTCTGGATATTCAGAAACCAACCCCCAAAAAACGGAAGGTTCAGGAGATCCAAATCTCTAGCGATGAAGAAGAGGAGTCTCCTCCTGTTACTTTGTAGAGACGAAGATTGAAGAAACCAATTCCTTCCGTCGAACCCCGTCCCAAAATCAGGATTAAGACTACAGCTGCAAGGCCTCCTCGTGTAGTCATCAACGAGCCTACTGAACAGGAGGTAATTGCTAGACTAAACAATCCCATCGAAAGTGATAACTCCAGTCCTGGTGCTGAAATCCCAGTCCAGGTATTTACTTCGACTCCTCATCATTTATTACTCCCTTTTTCTTTATGAGGATTCTGAAAGAAACAAAGTCCTTTTATTTTCCAGGACACTGCTGGAACTTCCAAACGAATTCCTACTCATGTCGAGGACTCTGTCACTCTCTTGAATAGTGAAGGGGATCCTACCTATAGGCCTTCTTCAGCGAAAGGCTCTTTCATGAGTTCAACTGACGAAGTAAATCAGACTTCTGAACCTCATCACGAAACCATAGAAGAAGCCGATGAAGAAGAAGCTGCAGGAAACCAAGAGGAGACTAGGGTTCTGCTGGTTGATGTGCAAGAGAATGAGGAGGAAGGTACCCCTGGCGTTGAAACTGAAATAGAGAGGGAGAATTTAGAGATCCTAGAGGCTGACGGTGAAGAAGGTTTTGCTGAAGGAAACCAAAATCCTCCAGGCACTGAAACAATTCCAAATAAAGTGGCCAACATGGTTGTTATTGCCAACGAAAGAGTCCCTTCGACGGGATCCAGAACCAAGGAGGATTTGGCCTTGCTGAAACAACAAAATCCGTTAGGTTATCTGACTGCAATTTTAGAAGGTCGAGAAAGTTCCTCTGAACACAGCGCCTCAACTGCATCTGGAAGATCTACTTCAACTTTTCCTCTCGACGAGGCTCTTCAGAAAGGTAAAGCATAAATCTTTAAAAGAGATTTGATGTTAACTTTAGAGGGGGAACCAGCGGCTCCGTCCTCTCTGAAGACTATCTTAAGGGCTGTCGATCTCCTTGTTGCTCCTCCGGATGTGGCCAATGTAATCTTAGATTTACTCTCCATTGTTGACCAGGCATCAGCGAATTATAACCGCCAGAGAACTCTCAATTGTGAGATTGAAGAAGCCAATGGTCAAGTGGCCGCTGCTTGGCATGCTGCTACTGAATCAGCTTCTAGGGTAAAGGATTTGTCGAAGGCCCGGGAGGCTAGACAAAAAGCGGTCGAGGAGATAGATCGAGATAATACTCAACTGAGGGTGCAGATTGCAGAGTTGGAAGCTAAAATTGCTACCAACGACAAAAAGAAAGAGAAACTTCTTGCTGTGAACACTGAATCAGAGAGCCTAGAAGAATTGGATGAAGGGTTAAGACATGCCGATCGAGATCAATCTCTGGATGCTAAGCTCGAAACCCTTCATCAATCGAAAGCTCTATGTGATCGACGACTAGAATTGCAAAGAATCAAATATCTCCAGATTAAAGCTAATCTTCCCTTTTGAATCTTGTTTCTCTTATTTATGTAATCACTTTTGGTAATGATTTCAGAGCCATTTTGGCACTTTTAATGAAATTTTTAAGTTTCCATTTTGGCATTCTCTATTAAAAGTGACTATATATTATTTATTTTTACCTCTTGAAGCATAGGTCTATAAGTTTTCAGGTATTTACCATTCACCTTCAAGAGTCTTTGATCTTCGCTTAATTCTTCGATCTCATAAGTTCCTCCTGAGAATGCTTGAACAATCCTAAAAGGTCCTTCCCACTTAGGGGACCATTTTCCCAAATTTACGTCTCTTCGATCCATTGGGAGTATTACTTTCCAAACTAGATCTTCAGGATGAAACGTCTTGGACTTCACCCTACGATTGTAGGATTTTTCAACTCGCTTCTTCAGCAGTCTCAAAAGATCCAGAGCTTTCAACCTTTCTTCATCTAAGTCTACTAGTTCATCCAACATCATACTCCAATAGACTTCAGAAGGGATCTCATGATGTATATGAATCCTCGTCGCCTGCAAGTGGATTTCCACTGGTAACACTGCATCATGACCATAGGTTAGGAGAAATGGTGTCGTTCCTGTGGCTTATTTCGGACATGTTCGACATTCCCACAGGACTTGATCTAGCGTCTTGTGCCAGTTTCTGGGTTTCTTTCCCACATGTTTTTTTTATTAAACTGATCACTACTTTATTTGCTGCTTCGACTTGGCCATTAGATTGTGCATAATAAGGCGTAGACGTTAACAGTTTAAACCCTATTTCCTCAGCAAAGTCTTGCATCTTTTGATCGGTAAAGACTGACCCTTGGTCTATAGTTATTGTTTCAGGGATTCCAAATCTGTATATGATGTACCTTTGAATGAATTCAATGACATTCTCCTAGTCTACATTGACTAAAGGAATCGCTTCAATCCACTTAGTAAAATAATCAATGCCTACCAATATATACTTCTGACCTTTAGAAGATGCTGGTCGAATTTCTCCAATGAGATCCAAAGCCCATCCTCTAAAAGGCCAAGGTTTCACAATCGAGTGAAGTTCATTTGCTGGCACATGTTGAATGCCTGCATGTTTTTGACATTCTTGGCATCCTTTTGCAAACTCAACACAATCCTTTAACATAGTGGGCCAATATAAGCCTTGTCGAAACAATAACCATTTCATCTTTTGGCCTACTTGGTGTGCTCCACATGCCCCAGCGTGTGTGGTGGAAAGAGCTATATATGCTTCTGTTTCACTTAAGCATTTCAAAAGCACACCTTCCGGTGTTTTCTTAAATAGTTCATTTCCCATAAACACGTAACTCAGTGCTTTGTACTTTATCTTTCATTTTGTCGAAGCCTCTGGATTTTGTAAATAGTCCACTACAGGCTTTCTTCAATCTTGCTCTGTTAGATTGTCTACGAACGAAATTTCAAAATTTTCATGATCAGTGTATCCTAACGTTGTGGTCCTTAAATCCGATGGAGATAACTTAGAGGCAGTTGCTCTCCCTCTAACTTCGATTGCTTGTTGTAGCCTATCTTTAGAAACTTTATACCTAGAAGAAATTTGTGCCAAGTCGTTGGCTGCATGATTTTCCAATCTGGGTATGTGTCGAATAATAACTGCCTCGAAGTTCTTCAACAACCGTATGGCTATTACGAAATACATGATAAGGTTTTATTTTATGCATTTGTATTCTTTCATAATTTGTTTTAGGACTAAATCTGAGTCTCCCATTATTTCAACTTGAGTTGCCCCCAATTCCAACAGGATTTCAAGGCCTACGATTAACGATTCGTATTCAGCCTCATTATTGGAGCAACCCCCGTTTATTTTGTACTTAAATGTTGTTGGAATTTTGTTTGGAGAAATAATAAGGACTCCGACTCCAACTCCATCTTTATAACTAGAGCCATCAAAGTAAAGTTTCCACGGTTCAATCTCCAGATAATTCAGTGATCTTTCTTGTATAGAGTGGTCGACTATAAAGTCTGCGACTACTTGACCTTTTATAGCCTTGAGAGGCATAAAGGTTAATGAGTACTCAGTTAATGCAAGTGCCCATTTGCCAATTCTACTGTGCAAAATGGGTTTCGATAACATATATTTGAAAATGTCAAAATGAGACGAAACATAAACATTAATTGGCTTTATATATTGCTTATGTTTTGTACATGAAAAATACAGACATAAACATAGTTTTTCAACCTCGTTATATCTAGTTTCTGCATCGTTTAAAACTCTACTGAGGTAGTATATGGGCCTTTCGACACCATGTTCATCCTCCTGAGCCAGCATGCTCCCTAAAGTTTTATCAGACGCAGCTATGTACAATCTCATACTTCTACTTCGACAAGGAGGCACCAAAATAGGTGGTTTAATGAGGTAATCTTTGATTTTATCGAAGGCTTCTTGATGTTCTTCCCTCCATTCAAATCCCCCTTTGTTGAGTCGAAGTAACGACGAAAAGGCTTGCGTCTTCCCACTGAGGTTGGATATAAATCTCATTAGGAAATATATCTTCCCAAGTAAGGATTGCAATTCCTTTTTGTTAGTTGGTGCTTTCGCTTGCAAGATAGCCTTGTTCTTGTTTTGGTTTATCTCAATGCCCTTTTTATGGACCACAGAACCTAAGAAATCTCCTGCCTTTACACCAAAAGCACATTTCAGAGGATTCATCTTCAGGCTGTAGTGTCTCATCCTCTCAAAGGATTGACGAAGATGATCCATGTGAGTCTTCCCTGAAACAGATTTGACAACAATATCATCAATATAAATCTTCATGAAAGTGTCAATAAAATCATGGAAGATCGAATTCATGGCTCTTTGGTACGTTGCCCCTGCATTCTTTAGGCCAAAGGGCATTACTACCCATTCATAAGTGCCTAAAGCCCCAGGGCAACGAAATTCCGTTTTTGACACATCCTCTTCAGCAATGAAGATTTGATTATATCCAGAGTAGCCATCAAGCATACTAATGTACTCAAAACCAGTGGCAGAATCTACAAGCATTTCCGCCACTGGCATTGGATATTCATCTTTGGGTGTTGCAACGTTTAGATCTCTGAAATCGATGCAAACCCTCAAGGTACCGTTTTTCTTTATAACAGGCACAATATTTGCAATCCATTCGACGTACCTGGTCATTCTTATGAACTTGCATCTCAACAACCTTTCGACCTCCGTTTTGATTTTTGATAAAATCTCTGGTGCAAACCTTCTTGGAGTCTGCTTCTTTCCAGGCTTTAATGTCAACTGCAGTTCTACCAATCTTCTGTCGAGACCAGGCATCTCGTCATAGTCCCATGCAAAGCAATCCTTGTACTCTTTTAGTAATTTGATCATTTCGACCCTGAGTCCCGGATCCATTTTTGTGCTTATGTATGTGGGCTTGTTCACAAGACCTTTGCCTAAACTTACCTCTTCTAGAAGATCTTGCGCCAACATTCTGACATTGTTCTCCAGCGGGTCCTTTTCAAAACCTAGAGGTTCATCGTCATAGATGGTGCATCGAGCGGTCACCAACCAAGGAAAGTGCCGGAAGAAGGACCCCGAAATTCCGCCATGGCCCAGTAAGAGGTTGAAATTAAAGGGTTCATCCCACCACCATCAAAAGTAGGGGCATCACATACCCTATAAATTCCAACCAACAATGAAGATAACTACCTAGACTTGCAATACGGAGATCATGACCCAAAGGATGCCGACCAAGCACCCTTAAAGACGATTGGTACTCATGTTGCAGATAATTCACTGGTAATGAATCAGTATAAAGCCCAGGAGGAAAGGTTAAAAGTTGTGGAGGGTTTTGATAATTTTGAAGTTGACGCTCTGGAAATGGGTCTAGTTCCTGATGTGGTGATACCTCCAAAGTTCAAAGTACCTGACTTTGGAAAATACAAAGGGCTAACTTGTCCAAGGAATCATCTTCGCATGTATTGCAGGAAGATGCATGCCCATGCCCATGATCAGAAGCTAATGACCCACTGTTTGTAAGACAGTCTTAGTGGGGCATCTTTAGACTGGTACATGCAACTGGAACGAACACATGTCCGAACTTGGGCAGATCTTGCTAATGCTCTCTTAAAGAATTACAAATATAAACTAGACATGGCACCTACCCGCCTGCAACTCCAAAATCTGCCCCAAAAGAAGGAGGAATCCTTCAAAGAATATGCTCAATGATGGAGGGAGATGGCATCCCGTGTACAACCACCATTGCTTGAAAAAGAACTAGTAGACATGTTCATGGGTACCTTACAAGGGCTTTATTATGAGAAAATGGTGGGAAGTGCCTCGTCGGGATTCTCAGACCTAGTGACTATCAGCGAAAGAATCGAAACTGGTTTAAAAAATAGGAAGATATCAGGGGGGGGGGGGGTCGTCAAATGCCCCTTACAATTCAAAAAGACCGGCTGCAAATTTCCCAAGAAGAAAAGAGGGAGAAGTCAATGTTGTGGCCTCACAACTAATGACATCACAACCATTGGTGATCCCACAAGGACAAATGCAAGACAAATTTAAAAGGCCACCCATAAATTTTGATCTACTTCCATGCCACCAAGCCAGTTGTTATAACACTTGGTTAAGGCATCCTTGGTGGAAATCAAGCCTTTAGCTCCTCCAGTCGGGCCACTCCCGCAAAGATACAATGCCGACGCCAGGTGTTAGTACCATGCTAACTCTCCCGGGAACACCATAGAACAATGTCGAGCATTCAAGCATAAGTTTCAGGATTTGTTAGAATCTCAAGACATCACCTTTGAGAAGCCTGACATAAAATCAAACCTTATGCCTCCGCACGATGGGCCAACAATGAATGCAATTGAGGTGGTCACTGACTTTGGGGAAACCATAAAGGAAAAAACCCCTATCAACCTGTTGAAAGAATATCTGTTCGAATAAGGATTCTTTTTAGCATAATGAAGCTTTTGAAACAACTGTGGAAAAGCTAGTGGATCAGGGGATAGTCCAATTCGGACTGTACCCTGAGGAAAAATATGTAGCCACGATTAGAGGAAAAAAGCCATTGGTAATCCCTTCCCAAGGCCCAAGTCTTACCAAGAAAACTCTAGTCATCCTGTGGGGAGAATCAACAGAGATTATAGGAAGAGCACATAAGAAAGCTCTCTTGATACCCGCCTCTCCAAAAGCCACAATGGTAATTAAGGGACCGTCACCTATCCCTTATGAAAATAATAAGGCAGTACCATGGAGTTATGACTCAGCCATGTACATCAACGACGTGAAGCAAGAAAGTGGGCCATCCCCAAAATAAATGGAACATTCTCGACGGCATCCCATATTTCTTCTCCTTGTTCTTCTAGATGTGCCTTCATGCGTATTTTCCAGAAGTAGAAATATTCACTACAAAATAAAGGAGGCTTGTTGTTACTACCACCATCTCTGAAAATGGGATTTTGATTTGAGGAAGCCATTCTAGATCTTTTAGGATCATGTTACCTATAACCTGCTCTGATACCAATTGTAAGTACGAAGTACGCCTAAGAGGGGGCGGGGGGGGGGGGGGGGGGGGGGGTGAATTAGGTACTTTAAAAATTATGGTTTTAGTGATGATGGATATTATTTTTCTAGTTAATGGTGAGTTTAGGAAAGAGTAAAGTGCAGAAAAATAAAGAGACACGGGCGATATATCCTGGTTCCCCTCACAGTCCGAGAGTACTCCAGTCCCCTTTCAACATGAAAGAGATTTCCTTATTGGGGCAAACTTAAACAAGAACTACCAAAAATCCAAGAACAATCCTCATGGACCAAGAACAATCCTCTTGGATTTTCACTTTGTCAACTATGAGAACAATCCTCTCAAAGTGACTACACTTGTATCCAACAATCCTGGAAAGACAAGATTTAAAAACCACTTAAACTTATTTCCAACAATCCTGGAAAAATAAGTAAGTAAATATCAATATTTGATCTTGAGTGAGTTGAGTAGTATTGATCACTTAGAGTGATTTAACAATGAATGATCTTCTCTTCCAATAATAATATTGTACAATGACTCAAGATATAATTGCTCAAATTTTTCTGTTTAATAATGTATGAAAGTGTGCAGAAAACTTATATATGAAAGTGAAGAAAAGCTTGAGTTTGTATTTTGAAAATTCAGAAAATATATTTGGAAGACCTGATGAAAATAATTTTGAAAATGAATATTTATATGTTCATAACACCCTTTTGAAAAATCATAAAGTTCTGAAAATGAATCCTGAACAAATGCCAAGATTGAGTGAAAGGTTTCAATGAAAAAGTATTATGAACAGGCATGTGAAAAGCTGCTGTTTTTCAAAATCATGCAGCATGCAATCGATTGCACCCTTTGTGTAAATCGATTGCACGGGGTTTCAACAGCTATATTTTCAAAAGTTTTAAGTGTGAAATCGATTGCACAAGCAATGTCAATCGATTGCATGTAAAGTCAGTAGCAAAAAATAAGTGAGTGCAATCGATTGCACAAGCAATGTAAATCGATTGCACTGAGAAACAGAAGCAAACATTTTTAAAATTTTAAGTATGAAATCGATTTCACAAGCAATGTAAATCGATTGCACTGAGAAACAGAAGCAAAAAATCTGAAAAATTGAAGCATGCAATCGATTGCACTAATATGCAAATCGATTGCACTCAAGTAAAAAATGAATTTTAACTTTGAAAAACTTGAGTAATGATTTATAAAACATTTCTTATTCACCATTGAGCATCTATATCTTAAGATTAAAGTAAATAATACCATTATACCTTGAAAGTTGTTAAGAGCTTTGAACTAAAGATTTTGTCCATAGATGCTTTGAGCTTTATCATAAATCTTTTCCTTATTTGTCAATCATAGTTTGTCTTCATCAAAACAAAAGTTCATTTGAGAAGCTTGCTTTTACAGATTCCTGCTCTACTTCTGGTCGAGCTGGATGCTCCATTCATGAAGATGGTGCACTTGTGTTTCCCACCCGTCAGGGGTTCGTGGGTGGTCATCTCCATAACAAAGTCAGACAATACTTGGGCTTTAAGGGATGTCCTGCTTTCATTCTGAACTTTGAACTCTGAATGTTCTAGGGATAATTTCAGCATTCGACCGGCCATATCTGGTCGACCTCGAAGTTGTCTTATATGGTGATCTATTTGAACAACGACCGTGTGAGGCAAGAAGTAATATCTTAGTCTCCTCTCCACGATAATGGTTGCCAATGATACCCTTTCAATTTGTCGATATGTGACCTCGGGGCCATGCAGTGCTTTGCTAGTAAATTACAATGGTTTCTGCCTGTTTGGTGTCTTGCAGACGAGGGCCGCGCTTATGGCCTCGGTGGAGATTTCCAAATAAAGGAAAAAAGTTTCCCCACTCTCTAGCCATGATAACACGGGCGGTTGTGAAAGGATTTGCTTGAGGTGGAAGAGGGCTTTCTCGCACTCCTTGGACCACTAGAAAGCCACCTCTTTATGAAAGAGTTTGAAAAATAGGAGTGTGATGCGCGTACTTCGCCACGAAATGGGAAAGCAAGGTGAGCATACGGTTCACGACTTGTATGGATTTTTTCCAAGCATCGCGTGGAGAGCTCGGATAATGCTCGGCGTTCATCATGGATGGCCTCTGTAATATGGTGGGAGAACTGACTTTTAGGTTTTGCGTTTTATCGTAAGTGTTGAGGATAGCAAGAGTCGCCACCGACTTTTCTTTTATCCAATAATGGAAAGGGTGAAAAGAATAAGAAAGACCTTTTGAGAATTTTGTGAGTAAGGGGGGTAGATTACGAAAAGGGAAGTGTAGCGGTAGAAATGTTCAAGACTAAGCCATTGGATTTACTAGACTTTATACAAATCAAAATAAAAATTGCCACCACGCTTTATTGTTTCCAAAGGAATGGGAAAAGAGAGAATAACCCAAAAAGGGGGAAGATTCAAGGTAAGGGGGTTGGTTATGCAAAGGGAAGGTATTAGCACCCTAAACATATATGGTACTCCGCAGGAACCTCTTTGAAAAATCTGTATATTTTGGCAATGAAAATGTGTTGTATATAAAATGGATGGTGGAGGTGAGAAAAAGAAATATTTTTATGATTTTTACACCCGCCGCGGTTGCGAACCTTTAGTGCCTACGTACCACCTTTTGTGCAATAGGGGATCAGGGTACACGTAGTTCCTCTTTTAAAAATTTGAAAACGCAAGTGTGTTGGTTAATTTTATGAGATAAGACATCATCGCCATTGTCCGTGTGGAAAACATACTTACTACCCACAATCATGAGAAAGGAGAATTTGCATCATCTCAAAGTGGAGGATATGACTTGGATTTTAAAATCAACAATGCCTCACTCAACACCCAAGTGGAAAATATCTCTCTTTACTACATATTGTAGAAGTATAGTTGTTTGCATCACTACAAGGATTGACAAGAGTCTAATCTTTTTTAAGAAAAAGTTTTAAAATAAAATCCAAAGTGGCAAAATAGTTTGAAATGAGATTAATTGACTTTTAGTCTTCTCACAAAAATGTCAAGGTATTATTAAATTGATTGAAATTTATTTATGAAAATGTTTTGAAAATGGATGGACCTAAGTCCAAGTTTATTATTAAAATGGTTTAAGTTTAGAAATAAGAAGAGTTTTTAAAAGGAGGGAGAAGATTTTTGAAATTAAAGAATATAGGAGGAGAAGAAGAGGCTACCCTAAAGCATAAGGTAAAAGCTAGGGATAAGAACCATCTAACAAACAAGAAGCCAATATTTGACATTATAAATCAATATATAATTCTCATTATTTCGATTGAAATCAAGCAAGCAAAGATACTAGACATCTTGAGAGAGACAAACTTCAAGTGTATTAAGTCTTCGCAAAAATTGGGCAGAGTAACAACTATATACGGGTGAATTCCAAATTACAAACAAAGTATGTAATCACAATAACCTGCACATAAACAAACAAACAACCCAATGTCTCGAGGTAAACCTCAAGAACTCCAGACAAAATAATGAAATAAAGTCACAAAGTCTCCAAGATAGGCCAAGGTCTCTAATCCTAAGTCCAAGAAGTCCAATGCTCCATAATGCCAAGGATAATAACCAAATAGTCCAAGTATTATTAAAGATTTTTATGGTTCATGTTGATTATTAGGTGTCTTTAAAAGGAAAAAGAAAAGCTCAAGTGAGCAAAATAAAAATGACATAAAAGTAAATGCTCAAGTGAGCAAAAATAAGAAGTGGCATGAAATGTAAATGCTCAAATTAAATGGTACATAAAGCATAAAAAATAAAAGCATAAAGTAAAGTCAATTGTTAGAAATTAATGGTTAGTTGGATGACCATCTTGAAACTTGCATTTGGAACTCATTAGAGGATTGGTAGAACCAAAGCCTCCACACAACAAGTTGCATTTGCTTTTTGTCAAGTATATCATCCATTTTGGAATCCTCAAAAAGGTAACATGTAATGATCAACGATGTTTACGTGATCCGCATTGACCAAAGGTATTGTAGATCCATTAGAGGATTGGTAGAACCAAAGCCTCCACACAATGAATCTCAAGGTTATTGGATCAAAGAGATCAAATTAATATACTTGGGCTTGCAATCGTAAGTTTGGGCCATGAATGATCATTTATTCGAATCGGGACAAAATGTAGCGCTATGTTAAGCAATCGTAAGTGGACTTATGTAGAAGTCACACCTATTTTGAGGTCGGTCAATAGCAATCTATGTACTTCATGTTTGGATAAATGATATAGAGATCACCATCCATTAACATGTAGCACAATTAAAAAATAAAGGGATAAGATGAAGAGGGAGGGGAATGATAAGTTAATTTGGATCACCATTTCAAAATTCTTTCATCTTTAAATTGAACCACTTCTCTAGATGGATTAAAGTACTAAACATATCATTAATCTAAAGCACCAAAAATGAATTAAATAATTCATTCTTAGGTAGATTTGAATTGATGAACATTAATCCAACTTTATCTACATCACAAAGTCAATTGAGTTTAAAAACAAATTGGACATTTAAAATTGCAATCCAAATTATCCATCAAAGAGAGTGCAGAAAAATATTTGAGTCAAAACAGCCCCAAAATAAGGTAGCAAAAGTATTTAATGCACTGTTACAATCAGTTGTGCCTAGACAGCAAGCTATTGCATAAGTGCAGTTTTTTATCAAAGTCAATTTTCTGTGACAATCAATTGCAATGTTACAACAATTGATTGCAACCTGTTAAAAATCAGTAGAAAACAACATTTTAATGATCAAATTCTTGTTCCAACTTTTCATCAAACACCTTATGATCATGGATCCAATTGAGCATGAAAAATCCAGCAAATTTTAAGAAAATAACACTAATGGAGTTATAAAATAATGCTCAATGAATCAAAACCAGAAATCCACAAGAGATCACATTGTGAAAGATGATGATCCAACTTACCAAAGATAGAATTTGAGAATTATCAAACAACTTCAGAATTTGCTTCAATTCAACAACAAGAATCAATCACCTAAGCTTGGATGTAGAGAATTGAAGGAGAAAAAAGTGTTTGGATGAAGGTTTAGCTCAAAGATTGGTAAGCTTCAATGCAAAGCTTACTAACTTTTTGAAAATGGAGCTTTCAGTGAATTTGGTAAAATGGAGAGAATTGAGAGATTTTTTAGCAAGATGATTTTGGCTATCAAAAGCTTGTGATTTGAATGAAATGAGGTCTCTATTTATAAATTTTTAGGATTGGGATTAGTGGTAATTTGGTAATTGATTCTTGGAGCCAAATTTGAATTAATGATATAATTTCAAATTATGCAGAAAAAATTGGAGCCAAAATGATAACAGTTTGAAATTTGTTGGCTTTTTTCAAAAAACACGTGCCTTTTGCTATTATGAGTCAATACATAGGGGGTATGTATCGATACATCCTAGATATATAACACAGCATGTGTTGATACATGCCTCTATGTGTCGGTACATACTATTATTCTAACACATTACAGAATCACACAAACTGCATGAGTCGATACATAACACGTATGTGTCGACACATGCTAGTTATTCAAGCAGGATGAGTCGATACATACATACATGTGTCGACACATGCTAGTTATTCTAACAGAATGAGTCTATACATACATGAATGTGTCGACACATGCTAGTTATACACCATAAGATGAGTCGATACATACCTTTATGTGTTGATACATGCTGGATTTTTTGCCACAATACAGGATCAAATCAACTTTGCATGAGCTTATTTGTTGGATGCTTCGACTTGGTACCTGCAAAATACAAATTGTGCAAGGACAAAGACAAATATTTTTTTATTTTGGTTAGGGGTTAGTCAACAACACATATACAAGATACACAACCAAGGTGCTTGGAAATTCCTCAAGGGCAAACTTAAAGATAGGAGATAGAAAAAAGATAAAGAACCAACCCTAATGTGATCTTGTTATGATCAAGTTGACATAATATAATAGGGGAATCTTAGGGGGGAAAATTGGGGTACAACAGCTGCCCTTATTTAAATGTCTTCTATCCAGAGATACGAAGGTTAAAAATCTTCGTGTCGACGCGATTGAAGATACTTAAATATAAAACAAGCCCTATTTTTGTATCTAAGATGCCATGCAGTTCTTATGATTAAGAATGCATATGAACAGAACAAAAGAGACGCAAAGTATCACTCGGGATGCCACAAAAATGACGAAACAAAGGAGCAACCCCCACCAGGAAAATAAATCACTGGTGGACCAAAAGAATTGAATCAGAGAGGAGGATAAAAAGCATCGACATTCACTGTCGATGTCTACCAACGTTCACTGAAGGTAGATAGAAAATATGATACCACCGCCGTTCACTGACGAGGAACTACCACCGTTCACTGATGATAGCAACAAGATAAGAAACACCGACGTTCACTGTCGATGTACTACCAATGTTTACTGAAGGTAGATTTGAAAATATCATACCACCGCCGTTCACTGATGATGAACTACCACCTTTCATTGATGATAGCAAAAAGATAAGAAACACCGATGTTCACTGCCGATGCACTACCAACATTCACTGAAGGTAGATTTGAAAATATCATACCATCTCCGTTCACTGATGAGGAAATATCACCATTCATTGATGATAGCAAAAAGATAAGAAACACCAACGTTCACTGCCGATGCAATACCAATATTCACTGAAGGTAGATTTGAAAATATCATACCACCGTCGTTCACTAACGAGGAACTACCACCGTTCACTAATTATAGCAAAAAGATAAGAAACACCAACGTTCACTGCCGATGCACTACCAACATTCACTGAAGGTAGATTTGAAAATATCATACCACCGCCGTTCACTAATGAGGAACTATCACCGTTCACTGATGATAGTAAAAAGATAAGGAACACCGACGTTCACTGCAGATGTACTACCAATGTTCACTGAAGATAGATTTGAAAATATCATCCCACCGCCGTTCACTGACGAGGGACTACCACCGTTCACTGATGATAGCAAAAAGATAAGAAACACTGACGTTCACTGTCGATGTACTACCAACATTCACTGAAGGTAGATTTGAAAATATCATACCATCTCCGTTCACTGATGAGGAAATATCACCATTCATTGATGATAGCAAAAAGATAAGAAACACCGACGTTCACTGCCGATGCAATACCAATATTCACTGAAGGTAGATTTGAAAATATCATAAGTTTTCCCAAAATTCTGGTATTTCACCTGGAACGGGTCTCAACTTCTTCTTTAACCAAGGCACTCTGCCTGGAAAGGGTAATATGCAAACTTATCTCAAATAAAGAGACATCCACTCATTGTCAAGGGGAAATGCAAATAAAGATGACTTTTTGGGGATAGAAATATGGCTTCCTGGGAAAAGAGATATGGCTTCCTGGGGAAATGCCATGGTATTCTTGCTGAGGAGATAAAGTCTTCTCGTGCAAAATAAATACACAAACCAAAACTCAAAGTTCTTAGAAATCCAAAGTAAATAATATCGTCATGCAACCACGAATCCAATTAGAAACAAACTGGAGCAAGACGGTCAACGAAGATACATCCTTTGAGAAATAAACTCAAGATGGAAAACCAAATCCAACTAGGCAAGAAGCGCTGCATGAAGGTTAGAACATAATGTCAATAAAAACGATTTGTAGCAATGCATGATGCATGTATGAATGTATGAGTGACATCGTGCATATGCTGGTAAAAGGATACATAATCAACACAAAGAAACAAAACCGTCTCAGGTACCAACAACATTGGGCTAAACTTCAAACAGAAAGATCAATCCAAGAAAGGTAAAAGCAACTGCGGAAACTAAACCTATTTCCTGTCCAAACTTCACTGAGGAGAAACATAATTCGGATGCAGCTAAATCAAACAGATACCGGGATAGAACATCTTTCTTCCGGTTTCATCGGAGAAATTAGTTTTCAAAAGAAATATGCCTACTGGAGATTGTAGGACCAGCCTCAAATAAAGCAGACTGACACCGAGACAATTAAACCTCACTGGGGAATTCAAACCCACTTCCCTGGAGAAAAAACTGCGGATTGAAAACTTTTCATCATGAATACTCATTCCAACAAGAGATGCCCTGGTATAGTCTTCCTGGGAAATAGCACACATACTTCAATGGGGAAACAAAAGTTTCACGGTCCATACTCCTACTAGGGGTTTCAATACTGATCTTGAATAAGGCAGATGGAAACCAAATTGTTAAAACATTCACTGGGGGATTGAGGCCCACTTTGAAGGAAGAAAAACATACGGACTTCACTAAGGGAGACAATGCTTCATCATCGAGACATCTACTAGGGACTTCATGCTGACTTTATTGGGGAGGACAAAACCACATCATCAAATGGGAGACCAAGATACGTTCTTCACTGGGGAAACCAGAGATACGCTCTTTGCTGGGTAACTATTGTACCAACCTCTTTGGGGAGAAAGGACTTCTATCAAATAAACGAGGCCTTTATTGGAGAATATTAGATTGAGTCTTCATATCATACTAACCTATTCCAACACAATATGCCCTGGTATAGTCTTCCTGGGAAATCAAGAAGTCAACACTAATGTTAATACTACAAAAAGAGCGATATCTTAGCACACCAAGGGGATAAAACCTTTCATCATCTGAGGGAAAACTTCGCTGGGGAATCTGAGATGGAGGCTTTTGACCATGCAAACCTAAAATCAAAAGCGAACCAAGACTTGGCTGGGGAGAATGGGATTACAAATCCAATACTGTACCTTGCACCCACTGGTATCGTCTTTAACTATTTGAGAAACACAAAGATTGCGCATATTCCAACAAGATGACCTGAGAAAAACCTTCGTGAAGGAAGTGAAACTTCTTAAAACAACCGGAGTTTGTTCATTCCTGGGATCGCCATTTTTGTTGTCATTGTTTCATCACAAATCCCAAAGTAAATTGAATTGTAAAGATGTCTTTCTTTTTGAAAAGTCAATTTTGCTTTTTAATCTTTTTGCTTTAAAAATTATTATCAGTAATAAATGAAGTCTTTGCAAGCTAAATAAAAGTAAGAACACAAAGAATTGGGCAAAAGCTCGAATTTCATTAATAGAATGGTAGTCTGCAAATGGCGAGACTCCATGGATGATTACAAAGTTTGGGAAATGGTAATATATAATGGAAAAGATACATTGAGATACAATGACCACTATTCTCCCTAACAACTTTTGAAATCCGGAGCAGCAGCTTTTGTTGAAGTATGATGAGGATCCGAGAAGATTGTTGCTTCAAGGATCAAGTCTTGTCTGACGTAGTTACTTGCCAAGAAAAGTCCCTAACTTTTTCCTAAGATGCCCTTGCGGGTTTTCAACTTAGCGGGAAATTTATTCTGTTTATGTCTCTAATTTTTGCCTAGACCGCCCTTTCAGGTTTTCAGCCTACCGAGACGCTCCTTTTTGCCTAAGCCGCCCTTTCCGGTTTTCAACTTAGCGAGCTGTTCTTTTATTTCTTTAGGTGAAGTATTTCTTGACTGTGTCAGCATTCATGGGACGTGGTAACTCCTCGCCATCCATAGTTTCGAGAATTAATGAACCACCAGAGAAGGCTTTTTTGACAACATACGGGCGTTCAAAATTGGGAGTCCACTTGCCCCTAGAATTAGTGTTGAAAGACATGATATTCCTGAGCACGAGGTCGCCTTCTCTAAATTCACGAGGTTTGACCTTTTTATCAAATGTTTTCTTCATTATTTTCTGATATAACTGCCCATGACACAAAGCTGTCATTCTCTTCTCTTCAATCAAATTTAATTGGTCAAACCTGTTCTGGACCCATTCAGCCTCTGTCAACTTGGCTGCCATTATCACATGCAACGAGGGAATCTCTACCTCAACAGGGAGTACAACTTCCATTCCATATACCAGGGAGAATGGGGTTGCTCCTGTTGAAGTGCGAACAGATGTCCGATATCCATGCAAAGCAAAAGGAAGCATTTCATGCCAATCCTTATAAGTAACCACCATTTTCTGGATAATTCTCTTGATATTCTTATTAGCAGCTTTAACTGCCCCATTCATTTTTGGCCTATATGGAGACGAATTGTGATGGACAATCTTGAATTCTTCGCACAGTTCAATCAACATCTTATTGTTCAAATTCGAGCCATTGTCAGTGATGAATCTGCACGGCACACCATACCGGCATATAAGATTGTTTCTGATGAAACGCACAACCACCTGTTTGGTAACATTGGCATAAGAAGCAGCCTCTACCCATTTGGTAAAGTAGTCGATTGCTACCAAGATGAAACGATGTCCATTCGACGCTTTGGGTTCAATCATCCTGATCATGTCAATACCCCACATAGAGAAAGGCCATGGGGAGGAAATCACATTGAGAAGTGTCGGAGGCACATGGACCTTGTCTGCATAAATCTGGCATTTATGGAACTTCTTTGCAAATTTGTAACAATCAGATTGCATTATCAACCAATAATAACCTGCCCTTAGCATCTTTTTAGCCATCGAATGTCCATTAGCATGAGTGCCAAATGAACCTTCACGAATCTCATGCATCAACATGTCTGCTTTGTGTCTATCCACGCATCTGAGCAAGACCATGTTATATTTTCTCTTGTATAACACATTTTCAATGAGGAAGAAACTTCCTGCCAATCTTCTCAGTGTCTTTCTATCTTTCCTTGACGCACCAATCAGGTATTCCTGAGTCTAAAGGAAATACTGGATGTCATAATACCAAGTTTTTTCATCTGCTACCTCCTCTATCGCAAACACATGAGCGGGCCTATCCAGCCGTTGAACTGTAATACAAGGTATATCATTCCAAGTATTCCCTTGGTACATGGAAGACAAAGTTGCTAGAGCATCCACCATTTGATTTTCATATCTAGGAATGTGATGGAATTAAACTTTATTGAAGAAGGGTAGTAATCTTCTAGCATAATCTTTGTAAGGGATCAAGCCAGGGTGACGAGTATCCCATTCTCCTTTAATCTGATTTATTACCAAAGCTGAATCACCATACACATCTAGAATTTGATTCTGAGATCAATAGCTTCCTCAAGACCCATGATGCAAGCCTCATATTCTGCCATATTATTAGTGTAATCAAATGTTAACCTTGCAGTAAAAGGAATGTGCGATCCATAAGGAGTGACAATCATAGCACCAATTCCTTTACCATAAGCATTCACCGCTCCATCAAATACCATACTCCAACGAGATTCATGGTCGGGGCCTTCCTCGGGCAATGGTTCATCACAATCTTTCACTTTCAGGAACATCACATCCTCATCGGGGAATTCATATTCTGTAAACTAATGATCTTCCACCGGCTGGTGATCAAGGTAATCTTCCAACACACTACTTTTGATAGCTTTTTGAGTGTGGTATTTAATATCATATTCAGATAACAACATCTACCAGCGGGCAATTCTCCCAGTAAGAGCAGGCTTCTCAAAAATATACTTGATTGGATCCATTTTGGAGATCAACCAAGTGGTATGATTCAACATATATTGCCGCAAACGCTTTTCCGCCCAAGCCAAAGCACAACACATTTTTTCTAGCATTGAATACCGTGACTCACAATCAGTGAACTTTTTGCTGAGATAATAAATGGAGAACTCTTTCTTTCCTGTTTCATCCTGTTGTCCCAGAATACAACCCATGGATTTATCTAACACTGTTAGATACATAACCAACGGTCTTCCTTCTATGGGAGGGAGCAAGATAGGAGGTTCAAGCAGATACTCTTTAATACTCTCAAATTCCCTTTGGAAGTCATCCGTCCACACACAACCTTTATCTTTCTTTAACAACTTAAAGATCGGTTCACACTTTGCAGTCATGTGGGAAATGAATCTGGAGATATAATTCAAACGCCCGAGGAAACCCCTGACTTGCTTTTCAGTTCTTGGTGCTGGCATTTATTGAATTGCTTTGACTTTATCAGGGTCAACTTCAATTCCTTTATGGCTAACAATAAAACCCAACAATTTCCCCGATCTAACTCCGAAGGTGCATTTATTTGGATTCAAGCGGAGACGATACTTCCTCAAACGCTGAAACAACTTCAACAAATCTTTTATATGCCCTTCTTCAGTTTGGGATTTGGCAATCATATCATCAACATATACTTCAATTTCCTTGTGCATTAGATCATGGAATAGGGTTGTCATAGCCCTCTGTACGTTGCACCAACGTTCTTCAACCCAAATGGCATTACTCTATAACAAAATGTTCCCCATGGTGTGATAAACGTTGTTTTTTCCATGTCCTCTGGAGCCATTCTTATTTTATTATACCCAGAAAATACGTCCATGAACGAGAATACCTTGAATTTTGCTGTGCTGTCCACTAACATGTCAATGTGAGGCAATGGAAAATCATCTTTTGGACTAGCTTTATTTAGATCTCTGTAATCTACGCACATGCGGACTTTTCCGTCTTTCTTCGGTACTGGGACAATATTGTCAATCTATTGAGGATACTCTAACGTCACAAGAAAACCAGCATTGATCTGCTTTAGGACCTCCTCTTTGATCTTTACTACCATATCTGGGTGTGTTCTTCTCAACATTTGTTTAACTGGCGGAAACTCTGGCTTCAACGGCAAATGATGCTCAACAATGTTTGTATCTAGACCAGGCATATCTTGATAAGACCAAGCAAAGATATCCACATACTCTTTCAACAATTCAATCAACCCACTCTTCTCATCAGGATGTAACGATGCTCCAATCTTAACCTCTTTCGGATCTTCTTCTGAACCCAAATTAATCACTTCCAAAGGCTCCTTGAAATTCTGGCTGCAGATACTCAATGTCACGTTCAATGTTATGACACCGTATCTGACTTACTATATGACAGTAAATACAAAAGCAATAAAGAACACAGTCAATTGTTTACCCAGTTCAGTGTGCAACAACACCTACTCTGGGGGCTACCAAGCCAGGGAGAGAATCCACTATAAGAGATGTTAATTCAGGAATAAACCAACCAGTTTATCTCCTTCACTTAAGACCTACCCAATGCAATTCTAATCTAAGTACAACTTAAACCTGAGTTCCTACTCACTCCCCCTCAATCACAGCAGTGATACATAAACCAATTTTGACTTAAGAATTGATGAAGACATTCTTCAAAAACACACACTTGATTAAGCTTCACAGCTTTTTAATCAAGCAACACAATCACTCGTGCTTCACAGCTTTGAGTGATGTACACAACTAACTTGACTCTGCTTCACAGCTTTAGTCAAGGAACATTCAAACACTCTTGCTTCAAAGCTTTGAGTGCTACACAACCCTTACAAAAAGAAACCTATTCCAAGGCACTTATCACAATGATAATTGCTTGGAGTACAATGAACAAATCTATACTGATTACAAATTGATCTTCTAATCAATCAGCAGTTCTCCTTGAAAAACAGCAACTCTGTTGAATATATAGCAGCTGCAACTTCAGTTAGGGTTTCCAAAAACCTAGGGTTAATTCCGTTTGACCTAAAGACCAGGTCACAGGACTTTATTAACCAGGTTAGGGTTGAGCTAGGTTACCCCTCAGAAAACGCAGGATTCTGTTCAGGAAGGACTGAGTTATTTCCTGAAAAAACTCAGACTTATCCAATCCTGCAATCCTGTTAGTTTAGAACAGGATGTCATAACATCTGTTATGACATCTGAGAAAACCTGTCTACTGATTTAGCAAAATGTGATCATTTTGCAAAATGCTCAGATACACACTTATAAACATCAGTATTTGAATTACAATATTTTTCTGCAAAGGTACCTAATGAGTCAGTACAAACTGAACTAGAATGTTATGACATCAGTCATGACATTCACACATACACTTGGGATTTACCAAAAATGCAAGCCAATACCTAAACACCTACAAACTCCCCCTTTGGCAGATTTTTGGCTAAAGACCCTAAACAATCAGAGATAGATAGCAGCAGAAATAAGTGACAGCAGAAAAATAGAATGTCAAGTACTAATTAAGCAAGTACCAAAATATTCTCCCCCTCTTTAGCCACAAATGGGCCAAAGATACATGTTCAGAAAATTTTACAGTTATCCATAACAAAATAATAAGATCAGCAGCAGACAACAACAGAACACACTTCCAAACTCCACCATCAACACCACCAAGCAGCAGTCAACCTTCAAGCACTGTCATCAGACTCAGAGGAGCTAGTTTCTTCAATGTTGAGCTGTCCTTCAGCTTCTACACCTTCTTCCCTTCTGCTTTCTTCAGCTTCCTCCTTTTCTAGCCTGGCAATTAGAATTTCTAGGGTCCTTTTTCTAGCATCCAGCTCTTTGCAAGTTTCTTTTAAGACACCTATGACATCTGATGTCTTGGACTGGGTCTTTACAGACGATGTCTCAGCTGATGTTATGACAATGTCTGGAGCATGAGATCCCTGAAACAATTTGTAGTGCAGGCCAAGGGCAGGAGCTCTTTTGCAGACTGTATCTCTTGCCACAAGGATATCAGGGAATTGTGCAAGGATGATTCCACAAAGGAGGGAGGGAAAGGCAATTGGTCCTTTGACAGCATAACTGCCAGCATGCTTTAAAGTTTGTTCAAAGATGTACCTCCCATAGTCAAAAGCAGTCTTGGTTCCCACAACATAGATAAATCTCCCCAATCCTGTGGAGATAGTTGATTTGTGGTTTGTAGGCACGCAGTTGGCTGCTCCTATTTTATGCAAGATGGCAAATTTCATGCTGAGTTTACTAGCATTCAGCTTCCCTTTCAAGGGCCAGCACTTTACTTGCCTGGCTGTGATGGTTAGACAAACTTCATTGTCAGTTGCCTCTAGATCAGGACAGTCCTTATTTGTTCTTCCAAGAAACTTGTTGATTTCTGATGGAGAGAACTTGACCCTTCTTCCTCTAACAAAGACACTTTCAAAGTCAGCTGACCTTCCATCAGCACAATCATTTGACAAGTTCACTACAAACTCCTTAACCAGATTTTCATAACATTTGTTAAACTTCATCACTGTCTTCATTAGCCCAGCATTCTTGATCAGATCCATGATGTCTTTGCACTCCAAGGCATCATTGTTGAGTTCTCTCTCCAAGGCTATTCTCTTTAAGCAAACATACTTCCATCTGTTTGCATTGTCAGGATGATGAAAGGAGATGTTGTCTGTTGGAACTTCAGGCACTCTAGCAATCTTGCTGGAGGGGAGCTTCCTTCTGATGGGAGTTTCTTCAATATCAATCTCAAATTCTGATTCATCATCAGAATCAGAAGTTTCAGGTTCTTTACTTTTCTTAGAGATTGGTTGTCTAGCAGTCTGCACCTGTGCCTTCTTCCCTTTTGTCTGAATACTTTTCTCAGCCATCCCTTCAGCCTTGGATTTCTTAGCATCAGGTTTATCATTCTGACTACTCTTTCTTTTCATCAATCTCCTAGCTATGCTAGGGTTCACATTAGCAATCAGTTCATTATCTGAGTAATCTTCATCCACATCAATGATAGGTGGATCAGCAGCCTTTTCAGAGGGGTTCTGAATGTTGTCTTTTGGTGTCACAACATCCTCAGTGACATCTACATTTTCAGAACCTTCCACATTTGGACTTTCTGATTGATTTAAAGGGATAGAAATCCCCGATACAGATTGGTTGCCACTCAGAATGCTAGTAACCAGCCTAGCAATAGCTTGGTGTACTTGAACTGATCCTTCTCTATTAGGTACAGAAGACGAAGGATGAGAAGAATTACCAGAGGCTGTAGCTTGAGCTCTTCCTGCATGTCTGGTTCTGAGCTTTTTGACTCTGGCTGGGTCAGTTGCCATCTCCCTGAGAGGAGTGACCTCAAGAACTTCAGATTCTATGCATGTAGTGATTGCCCTAGAATCTTGATCAGATGATGACGATGATGAGGAAGACGAAGCCGCCATGGTGGAAGACGATGTCTGAGACATTTTGATTGACTTTGAGTAATAGTAGCAGTTTGAGAAAAATCTTTGATTGGGAGGAGGAAACAGGTTGCAAGGATGAGAGAGGTAGGGGGTAAAAGGGAGTCTCTTCAACTTCTTAAAGCTTTTGAAGGAATTGTGAAAGAATATGATTAACCCACTAAATATAGACTTAATAAAATTAATCCCTTCAACCCTTGTTTTAAGCAAAACTAATTGCTATAATTTCTCATGTTGGTGAATACCCAACCTGCCCCTCAAATTTTCAAGTTTATTTCCAACAAGAGCCTTGGTAGAAGAATCAGTCAGCTGAAGCTTAGAGAAACTATGTTCCAGTTTAAATGACTTCTTCTCTTCAAAGTCAATAGGGTTCAAGGAAATGTTGAATGTTTTCAGATTGTCACAACACAATGTCACAACATCTTGTGTAACATTGTACTCAGGGAGCATCTGTTTTGACCAGATGTTTTGAGAACATAATTTATGAGACTTGTTATTTCCAACATCCTTGTCAAGATGACTTAAGGTTCTGACAACACATTCTTCTTCAAGTTTATTTCCCACATCACAGATATCATCAACCTGTAGTTTTGGAGTTCTTTTGACAGTTTCCATAGAGATAGCTCTCTTCATTCTTCTTAGATGAAGGAGACCAAGCTTATGCTGCCACAGTTTCACCTCTTTTTCTTCTTTTGCAATGGAATACACAGATGAGGAATTAGTGTTCTCAGCCTCCCACAAGTAGCAGTTGTCTTTGGATCTGACTCCTTTCATTACTATCTCTTGTTTGTCATTGATTACAAGGCATTCAGATTTTGAGAAATTGACCTTGAATCCTAGATCACACAGTTGACTGATACTAATGAGATTAGCGGTCAGTCCTTTCACCAGCAGTACTTCATTCAGACTTGGAACTCCAGGGCAGTCCAAATCACCAACTCCTTTGATTTCACCTTTAGCCCCATCTCCAAAGGTCACAAAACTGGTGGTGTGAGGCTTAACATTATTGAGGAGGTTCTTGATTCCAGTCATATGTCTGGAACATCCACTGTCAAAGTACCAGTCTTCCTTTACAGAGACCCTCAGGGAAGTGTGAGCTATCAGTGCAGTAGCCTTTTTCTTCCATTGAGGAGCATGTGGTACCTTTTTAGACTTAGGTTTGACACCTGAGATCTGATTAGGGTATCCATGTAATCTGAAGCAGAAGGGCTTTATGTGGCCATATCTACCACAATGATGGCATTTCCATCTTTGGTACCTTTTCTTCATATGTCTCTGTTCCTGATGTTGAGAGTTGTGTTGAGACATCCGTTTTGACATTTGCTTACCAGTACCAGATTTCTTTGCTTCCATAAATCCTAGTCCAGATTTATTTCCCACATTTTGTCCAACCTGAAGGATCTCTTCCAATTTGTCTGTTCCATTGGTCAACATCTTGACAGATTTGGTCATTTGATTCAGTTGTGAGTTCAGCAGTTGAACTTCTCCTTCTAGATGACTTATAGTTTCAAGATTTGCCCTTTTTTCAGCCTCCAGCTTTATAATGAGTTTTGATTGTTTCTCATTCTGCACACAGACTTCAGCACTTCTGATACACAATTTCTTGTAGGTATCAGCCAGTTCTTCAAATGTCACTTCTTCATCACTAGTGTCACTTTCAGAAGTACAAACACTAGTTAGGGCAGTAACTAGTTTGGCAGATTCTTCTTCAGAATTACTTTTTGAATCATAGTCAGACCAAGTAACAGTCATTCCTTTCTTTTGCTTCTTAAGAAAGGTAGGACATTCAGCTCGAATATGTCCATATCCTTCACATCCATGGCATTGAATACCTCTGCCTTGGTTTCCCTTATCTTCTGACCTTGGTCTTCTGCTGGAACTGTCAATGTCAGAGGGAATGTTATGAACATTAGACCTTGACTTTGGGTCCATTCTTTTGATGAGCCTGTTGAACTATCTTCCAAGCATGGCAATAGCTTCTGATATGTTTTCTTCTTCATCCTCCTTGTATTCAACATCAGTGTTGGATACAAGTGCTATGCTTTTGTTCTTCTTGTCACCATTATCAGTGATCCCCATCTCAAAAGTCTGAAGAGACCCAATAAGTTCATCCACTTTCAACTTGCTAATGTCCTGGGCTTCCTCTATGGCAGTTACCTTCATTGCAAATCTTTTAGGCAAGGATCTGAGAATCTTCCTCACCAGTTTTTCTTCTGACATCTTTTCTCCCAGTGCTCCTGAGGTGTTGGCAATCTCCAAGATGTTCATGTGAAACTCATGAATGGTTTCATCTTCCATCATTTTTAGATTCTCAAATTTTGTATTCAACATCTGTTAGATACAACCCATGGAGAAATTTTGAGTGATAACAGTTTGAAATTTGCTGGCTTTTTAAAAAAAAACACGTGCATTTTGCTATTATGAGTCGATACATAGGGGGTATGTGTCGATACATCCTAGTTGTATAACACAGCATGTGTCGATACATGCCTCTATGTGTCGGTACATACTATTATTCCAACACATTACAGAATCACACAAACTGCATGAGTCGATACATAACACGTATGTGTCGACACATGCTAGTTATTCAAGCAGGATGAGTCGATACATACATACATGTGTCGACACATGCTAGTTATTCTAACAGAATGAGTCGATACATACATGCATGTGTCGACACATGCTAGTTATACACCATAAGATGAGTTGATACATACCTCTATGTGTCGATACATACTGGGTTTTTTGCCACAATATAGGATCAAATCAACTTTGCATGAGCTTATTTGTTGGATGCTTCGACTTGGTACCTACAAAACACAAATTGTGCAAGGACAAAGACAAATATTTTTGTATTTCGGTTAGAGGTTAGTCAACAACACATATACAAGATACACAACCAAGGTGCTTGGAAATTCCTCAAGGGCAAACTTAAAGCTAGGAGATAGAAAATAGATGAAGAACCAACCCTAATGTGATCTTGTTATGATCAAGTTGACATGATATAATAGGGGAATCTTAGGGGAAAAAATTGGGGTACAACAGGAAGGTGTTAGCACCCTTTTCATCTGTAGTTATATACGGGCTCTTAATCTCTAGCTCACTTTTGAAATGCTTTGTGTTTGTGTATGTTTGGAAATATTTTGAAAAATGCCTATGTGCGGTAATTTTGTAATGATTCTCGTATCGTTGAGAATGTATACAAAATGTTTGTTTTGAAAATATTTATTTAAATAAAGTGTTGTTTTGTGAAAAGATGTTTTGAGAATGCCAATGTAAGGAAGTTTAGTTTATAATAACCCTTGTATCAGTCCTCAAGAGTGTTTATAAAGCATTTTTGAAGGTGGTTATTTTTGAAAGTGTGAGGTGTGGAAATTGTTTTAGTTTGTGAGAGAGAGATTATGAGCGTTCTAAATACTCAAAAGGTGTTTGTTCTTTTGATCCTCCTTTTGATAGTGCTACCCTACCATTAGTTAGTAGGAAGCCATATCATTGGATGTGAGGGACAGGCGCGACTCATCGTACAATCATAGAAGGCAACTTGTAGAACGCTTTAGCAATTTTCATAAGGGACTTAGATCGTTTACTGAAGGAAACATCGAAGGGTCATCAAGGGACTACGATATTTTTTTAATCGAGGACTTTGCTAAAGCATCCTACGTTTCAGGGACATGATTGTTTTTATCCGAAGGCAACAAGCGAAGTCACCCTAGAGGTGCATGTGTGAATAATGTTTTGATTTCAGTTAATTTGTCTTGATTAGGGTTATCTAGTGGTTGATTTTAAATCTTGACATACACGCCTAATTACTATACAATGATAAGTAAAAGCGGTAAAGTGCGGAAAATAAAATTCTACGCTTACAACACTTCGGGAATGGGGGGGGGGGGGGGTACAATTTATAAATGGGGATGACATAAGAAGTAAACAGCTAAGCTATAATTTAATCACACAATACAAGTCCAAACCATTAAATAATTATTTGAGTTAAAACACTTTTCATTTGATAAAATTAAATAATAATTTAATTAATAATGTCAAATAAAAAATATTTTTAAACTAATAATTATTTAAAACAACATTAATCCATTTACAAATTTAAATTAAATACTAAAATATAAATTAAAGCTAAGTAAACAAAAACAAATCAAAACATAAAAGAAAAGTTAGAAATGGGCCTGATTGAAGCAGTCTTGGGGGGGGGGGGGGGGGATGGGGGGAGGGTAGAAAGAAAATCTATCCAGACCCAAATAAAGGGTGTCCTGAGATCCAGTGTGCGCAGGTTTGAGAGGGTGTAACATAGGGGGACAAATCTCAGCGTTGGATGATGATGATGATATGGTTGTGATCAAACATAAGGAGGCCGAAGGTGCATAGTAGGAGCGGTGGGGATGATGTAAAAGAGTCAAGCTGAAGCTTATTTATCTCTTAATTACAACATTAGTTCAAAGTCATCAACAAAGCAACATTATCCATATAATAACACATATTAGTCCACAGAAAATTTAACAATGGCCAATCATAATTCAGATTATCTTAAACCTATTTCTATAGTATGATTATTAAAACAAAATCTAAAAATATCATATTAAAACTTAATATACACAGAATAATTAAAATAAAACAAAAAAAGTTAAATTAACCTAACCCTAATTGTTTTGTCACTCATAACACTCTCTTCTCTCAAATGACTTGCTCGTTCTCTCTAAAAAGCCTCCTCCGAAGATGAAGAATTTGCCATGCCGAAAATCACGTCACGGCGGTGACAGCAGCGGCGTAGCTCCTTTCTTACATTTTATTACATATTCTAAATCCTCTTATTCTTCTTCTAATTCTTAATATCTAATTGATTTTTTTACAGCAACTCAAAGATGTACCCTATATCTAAAAGGTAAATATGAGACCCTAAGTGCTCAGATTCGAAAAGGTACTGGAAAGAGTCTACGCTTGACTTTTCCAAAAAGAGTATCCGAAAGAAATCTACGCCTGATTTCATACGAACTAGCACATGTCTATGCCAAAATTCAACTAGAAAAAGTATTAGAATAAATATATGCTCGATTTAATCTGAGCCAGAAGATGTCCACGCCCAACTTCAACTAGAAAAGCTACCAGAAAGAGTCTACGCTTGACTTTTCCAAAAAGAGAATCAGAAGGAAATCTATGTCCGATTTCATCTGAACCAGAAGATGTCTACGCCTGACTTCAACTAGAAAAAGTATAAGAATAAATATACGCTCGATTTAATCTGAGCCAGAAGATGTCTACGCTCGACTTCAATTGGAAAATGTACTGGAAAGAGTCTACGCTTGACTTTTCCAAATAGAGTATCAGAAAGAAATCTACACCTGATTTCATCCGAACTAGAAGATGTCTACACCGAACTTCAACTAGAAAAAAGTATCGAAAAGAGTCTACGCATGACTTTTCCAAAAAGAGTATCAGAAATAAATCTACGCCTGATTTCATCCAAATTAGCATATGTCTACGCCCAACTTCAACTAGAATAGTATTAGAATAAATCTACGCTCGATTTAATCAGAGCCAGAAGATGTTTACGCCCGACTTTAACTGGAAAAGGTACCAGAAAGAGTCTACGCTTGACTTTTCCAAAAAGAGCATCAGAAGGAAATCTAAGCATGATTTCATCTGAACCAGAAGTTGTCTACACCTGATTTTAACTATAAAAAGTATTAAAATAAATCTACGCTCGATTTAATCTGAGCCAGAAGATGTCTACGCTCGACTTCAACTGAAAAAGGTACTGTAAAGAGTCTACGCTTGACTTTTCCAAAAAGTGTATCAGAAAGAAATCTACGTCTAATTTCATCCGAACTAGAAGATGTCTACGCCCGACTTCAACTAGAAAAAAGTATCAGAAAGAGTCTATGCTTGACTTTTCCTAAAAGTGTATCAGAAAGAAATCTATGCTCAATTTCATCCGAACTAGCAGATATTTACGCCCGACTTCAACTAAAAAAGTATCAGAATATACCTACGCTCGATTTAGTCTGAGCCAGAAGATTTCTACGCTCGACTATAATTGGAAAAGGTACCGGAAGGAGTCTACGCTTGACTTTTCTAAAAAGAGTATCAGAAAGAAATCTACGCCTGATTTCATCCGAACTAGAAGATGTCTACGCCCAACTGCAACTAGAAAAAGTATCAGAATAAATCTACGCTTGATTTAATCTGATCCATAATATGTCTACACCCAACTTCAACTAGAAAAGGTACCAGAAAGAGTCTACGCTTGACTCTTCCAAAAAAAATATCAGAAAGAAATCTACGCCTGATTTCATCCGAACTAGAAGATGTCTACGCCTGACTTCAACTAGAAAAAGTATCTGAATAAATCTATGCTCGATTTAATATGAGCCAGAAGATGTTTACTTTGAGAATGAACCTCTGAGGAAATTTCTTGAATAACCTTTTGTCTGATGTACCCTTTAAGTGGACTGTCGGGTCATATAAGTAAATGGCGATGTTTGTATGTTGATTGGTCTTTCCTGAAAAGGTAAAGATTTATATGTACGCAATATCATGATGTATGAAATGTATTGCCCAATGATGTTCTCAAAATAAATGAGATTTTGTTATATGCATTTCGTATGCATATGCTATGACGTTTGTAAATGATGGATGAATGTGAAATTTCGTTTAAGTGTAGCTCCGTATAACATCTCATTGAGGAAAATAAATCCCTGAATGGTGTTTGGGATGAAGAATTTGTGTAACCTTCAATCTCGTCTAGAAAGTTTCCACTATGGATTCCTGCTTTCTGTTTGAAGATAATCCGCTGGGGAACATTGATTTCTGCTAGGGCAGAAGATTTCAAAATCATTGGTCGTTCATCGCTCTACTGGGGAATTTAATTCTTATATACTCTGGCTAGGGATAAAAGAGATGGGCTGGATGCCGACTTGTCTGAGGGAATAAGGTTGAATAATACCTAATATGGTTTCAAATTTAGTAGCAAACTCTGGGGATAGCAACTCAGACAGTCCTTTGTTAGAGGTAGGAATCCTGCAGGTGATTTATGGTGGAAATAGATGTAAGCTGGGGAGATTGAAATCGCTGGAGAAGTAAACCATGTTGGGGAAATAAAACCTGTTGGGAAAATAAACCCTATTGGCAGAGAATTACTCTATTGAGGAAATACCCTTGCTGAGGAAATGAGCTCTGCTGAAGAGAAGAAATCTGCAGGAAGTTTTACAGTTTTGGAGGAATAAACTCAACTGGGGAGGAAAATTTCCCTAAACTGTACTGATTGGGACTCTATAGGTGGGTGATATTGTTGGGAAAAATATCATATTCTTTTATCCACTCGGGGGAATTTGCTGGTAAGTATGATAAGACTACTCTTGTGGGGATGATCACATAGAAGTGGATTTGTGGACAGTTCAAACGTTATCCCAACTCCTAGAGTCTTAAGTAAATGCCTATTCCTGTTTTTATGCATATATTTGTTGACGGTTAATTGTATTCATATGCATGTGCTCATTCAATTTTAGTCATTGGACGTTTTTGCAAACAAAACAGAAAAAGTAAAAACAAGCAGTTTGAGTTTTGGAATCTGTATTTTTATTGATAGTTTTGCCCATAAACAGACGATTTTGTACAAAGAGACAAAAATATTACTAAGAGGAAATTGTCGTGAAATGAAAAGAGTAAAAAGTGTAAACAAGATGATAACTATGTGGGAATAATCTCGTAGGGTTCCAACTATGCTATTGCCCTATGTCTTCAAGCATCTCATCCCTTGCTGACAGACGAAGTTGATTGAACTGATTTGTACCATTTGAACTTTGACTTTGGTAATAAAGCTTGTTGTAAGTGATCCAATGGGAACATAGTCGTACACTTTAATCCCTAACTTTTTCTTGGACAGCCCTTTCGGGTTTTCAATCCACCAGGATACCCTTTTTAGCCCAAGTCACCTTTTAGGTTTTCGACTTGTCGGGTGTACAATCTTTTATATATATATCCCTAATTTTTTTTGCCCGAACCCTTTTGGTTCGTCGGGATGCCCTTAATTTTTCCTAGGCCAGTCAACCTAGTGGGTTGTTTTCATGTGTAGTATCTTTTGACTATGTCCGCATTTATAGGGTGAGATAAATCTTCACCGTCCATGGTGGTAAGTATCATAGCACCGCCAGAAAATATCTTCTTGACTACAAATGGCCCTTTGTAGGTGGGAGTCCATTTTCCCCTGGGATCACCTTGTGGTAGAATGATGGGATTTATTACCAGGTCACCAGCCTAATACACTTGATGCTTGATTTTCTTGTTGAATGCCTTGATCATATGCTTCTGATACATCTAACCATGACAGACAACCGCAAGCCTCTTTTTGTCAATCAGATTGAACTGGTCTAGCCTGGTCTGAATCCAATCATCTTCGTCTAAGTTTGCATCTTTCATAATTCTCAGAGAGGGAATCTGAACTTCGACAGGTAGGGCAACATCCACACCATAGACCAGAGAGAATTAGATTTCCCCAGTTGACGTTCGAGCTAAGGTGCAATAGCCATGGAGAGCAAACAGTAACATCTCGTGCCATTCTTTATAGGTCACAACCATATTTTGCACGATCTTCTTAATGTTCTTATTGGCAGCTTCCATTGTGTCATTCATATTCGATCGATATGGAGAAGAGTTATGGTGCTTGATCTTGAACTACATGCAGAGTTCACTGATCATGGTATGTTTGAGATCGGTACCATTATTCGTGATGATTCTCTCGGGGATGCCATACCAACAGATAAGGCTATGCTTTATGAAACGGGAAACTACATTCTTAGTAACAGAGGCGAACAAAGCTACTTCAACCCATTTTGCAAAGTAATCAATGGCGACGAGAATGAAGCGATGTCCATTAGAAGCAGTAGGCTTGATTTCTCCGATTATATCAATGCCCCACATTGCGAATGGCCAAGGAGCAGTCATAACATTCAGAGGGATTAGAGGCACATGAACTTTATCAGCATAGATTTGGCACTTATGACAAGTTCTCGAGTGGTGGTGACGGTCAGTTTCTATAGTCGACCAATAGTAACTAGCTCTCAAAATATTTTTATCCATAGTATGCCCACTAGAGTGAGTACCAAAGACACCTTCATGCATATCTTGCATAATTTCTTCTGCTTCCTTCTTATCCATACAACGAATCAGAGACGAATCATGATTACGCTTGTATAAAATTCCATTGCTCAAGAAGAACTTAGCCGAGAACCTCCATAGGAATTTGTTGTCATTGATCGATGGCCCTTCAGGGTATTCTTGAGCCTCAAGGTATCTTTTCACTTCATGAAACCAAGGTTTTTACTCTACTTCATTAGTGTCAATTTCATATTAGTGTGCTAGTTCTTCGAATCTTTCAACGGTAATTCTGGGAGCCTCATTGTCCCATCTGACCTTGAACATGGATGACATGGTAGCCAATGCATCTGCTAACTGATTCTCTTATCTTGGGATATGCTCAAAAGTAATCTCTTCTAAATGTGGAATCAAGGTCAGCACATGTTCTCGGTACAGGATGAGATTCAGATGATTCGTATCCAATTCTCGCTTGACCTGATTGATCACTAAGGTTGAATCTCCATATATGCTTAAGAACTTGATTCTTAGGTCAATATCAGCTTTAAGACCCGTGATGCACGCTTCATATTCAACCATATTATTAGTGCAGTCAAAGAAAAGTCTGGCAGTGAAGGGCATGTGAAAACCTGGGGAGAGATAATTACATCACCGATTCTGTTACCAAGTGCGTCGGAAGCTCCATTGAAAACCATAGTCCATCAGGATCCTGGTTCGGGTCCTTCATACGGTCTAGGCTTTTCACAATCTGTAACTATCATAATGTTCTCGTCCGGGAATTCGAAATTCATAGACTGACAGTCGACTACAGCTTGATATGCCAAATGATCTTCCAGTACACTTCCTTTAATTTCTTTTTGAATGGTGTACTAAATATCATATTCTGTTAAGACCATTTTCCATCAGCATATTCTTCCGCAGAGAGCTGGCTTCTCGAATATGTACTTGATGTGATCCATTTTAGATATCAACAAGGTAGTATGGGTCAATATATATTGTCTTAGTCGGAAAGAAGCCCACGCCGAAGTGCAACAAGTTTTCTCGAGCAGTGAATATCTTTTTTCATAGTCAATAAATTTTTTTCTAAGGTAGTATATTGCATGCTCTTTTCGACCAGACTCTTCATGTTGCCCTAGTACACACCCCATTGAATTCTCTAGAACTATTAGGTACATAATTATAGGCCTTCCTTCAACTGGTGGCATCAAAATCAGAGGTTCTTGTAGGTACTCCTTCATTTTATAAAAGGCTATTTGACATTCGTCGTTCCGCTTTACTACTTGATCTTTCTTCAACAACTTGAAGATTGGCTCACAAGTAGCAGTCAAATGGGAAATGAATCGGGCAATGTAATTCAGTCGTCCTAAGAAACCTCTGACTTCCTTCTCGGTATGGGGAGCCGACATTTCTTGGATAGCCTGGACCTTTGCAGGATCAACTTCAATACCTGTACCGCTGACAATGAAACCCTGGAGTTTACTGGATCTCACCCCAAATGTGCACTTGGTCGGGTTTAGCCTTAGCTTATACTTCCTCAGTCTTTCAAACATTTTATGCAGATGATCAAGATGCTCTTCTTCAGTATGTAACTTTTCTATCATGTCGTCGACATAGACCTCTATCTCGTAATGAATCATGTCATGAAATAAAGCTACCATGGCACGCTGATAAGTTACCCCGACGTTTTTCAACCCAAACAACATGACCTTGTAACAGAAAGTGCCCCATTGTATGATGAAGGTCGTTTTCTCCATGTCTTTAGGCGCCATCTTGATCTGGTTATAACCCGAGAAACCATCCATGAAAGAGAATACTTTGTGCTGAGTGCTGTTGTCGACCAAAACATTAATATGTGGAAGCGGGAAGTCATCTTTGGGGCTTGCTCTGTTCAGATCCTTGTAGTCTACACACATACGCACCTTGTCGTCTTTCTTTGGCACCAGAAGAACATTTGCAACTCATTAAGGATATGATGTCGAATTTTTTTTATTAATAACCAAGTATTAAAAAAATATTTCGCAAATAACCGGGTTTCGGAAAAAATTACGCAAATAACCATGTTTGAGATGGCTCCATAAAGGAGGAGCCATCTCATTTGGCGCATCCTCCTCTTTTTATAAGGGAGGCGCCATCTCATTTGGCGCCTAAGGGCAAATGGCAAGCCCTAAGCCAAGTGAGATGGCGCCTATGTACAAATTAGGTCCAAACAAAAAAAAATTTTTCTTTCCTGCTCGTTGCGTATTAGACAGAGATAAACAAAATTGATTTTTTATTTGAAAAAAAATAATTACATTCAACTGTTTTACATTTAAATAACAGTAAAAAAACAGATACAAAAAATACTGGAAAAAAAAAAGATACATCAATGATCCCCAGGAACCCGGTAATGACCCCCAGTTCCGCATCCCCGTCCTCGCCTTTCTCTTGCTGGGTGCCGTCTCGTTTCCTGTTGCGGCAAGGTCGATGGCCCAGCGAAGTCAATGCGATCCGAATCCATAAAATCAGTAAGATCTCCATATCTCGAAGATCCGCTCTGGTACAGTCGGTTACCCATACCCTCGAAGTTTGGTCGTGTTGGCGGTGGGTGGGGTTCCATGGTTGGTCGGTAGCATTGGTCGTCTGAGTATGGGGGGTAGAAAGGAAATGGATCTTGGGGTGTTTGGTACTGTGGATGTTGGGTTGTTTGGTGATATGGTGGTTGATGGTAGGTTTGGTCGGGTTGGTCATAATCTTCTGACATTCCCATATCAGGGCTAAGGCTGGATGTTGAGGGCCCCATATTGGGATATGTGGAAGACTGAAATTGTGTATG
This sequence comes from Vicia faba, assembly GCA_948472305.1. Lineage (NCBI taxonomy): Eukaryota > Viridiplantae > Streptophyta > Magnoliopsida > Fabales > Fabaceae > Vicia > Vicia faba. The sequence continues at coordinate 1,276,034,733 of OX451740.1, read as the reverse complement.
GGGTATGTGGGTTTGCTGGTATTGGGGTTGGTATTGTGGTTGGGTTTGAGGCATATCTGGGTATTGGTAGTTTGGCGGTGATTGTGGTTGGTAGTACGGCATTTGGTTGTAGTTGTGTTGTGGTGGGGAATGTGGTTGTGTGTTTGTTGGTCTGTTTCTTCTTGGGGGTTGGTTTGAGGTTGATGGATTTTGGGTTTGTTGGTGGGGAATCGAGGGTTGTGCCCATTGTGTACGTGGGTCAACCAAGTACCTCGGATGAGACACGTGCATATCTGGGTTACTAACCGACCTGTACCACGACATATATTGATCGGTGTGTCGCATGTTACCTTGAGTAAGGAAAATAGGGGATTGCAAGATGTAGCGGTGACGCCTTTGCCACATTTTACACCATTCTGGAGCAAAGTCTTTCCAGTTGGTTAGATTCCACTGGGCGTCGACCCTTTTTAGATGCCAGGGGGACAAATCTGTTGGATCACTTGGTATCTCTTGGATCATTCCGAACTGCATCTTCACACGGTCGCTGTGGTGCATCTCCACAATGGTGAACCGAATGAGTGCAGTCTTTGTAGTCCAAGTTGCTGCATCCTCTGGATTTGGAGAATGGTCCAAACCCAAATATGGTCTCCAGACGAACTGCGATAAAATTTAAATCAGGTAAGCGCAAAAGTAATGTATAAATAATTAAAATGAACAAAAGTTAAAAGCTACGACTTACGTCATCTGGGCCTAAGTGATCCAACAGATTCCGGTAGAGTGCGACATTGAATCTGGGATTCTTGCCGTAATCCATACCCCTCACGCAGTACCTATAGGAAATGAGAAACATGTTATTTTTAGCATATATTTTGGAAAGAGAAGAATAGTTATAAATGCTATAACTTAATGACTTACTTTGTTGCGTAAGGGAAACCAAAAGTGTTGTTGTTGATGGGGTTTAAGGACTCCATCCTCCACCAACCCCAGGCTTGTAGTAAAAATGCGCACCCATAAAATGTACATTTTTCCTTGACTGCGTTTTTGCACAAGGAACTGTACAGGTGGGCTAATACTGCAGAACCCCAACTAAATTTTCTAGTTTTATCAAAATTTGTTAGTAAATGTAAGTACATGAAATTTACACTATTTCCCGTACTTTCGGGAAATAAAAAAGTACCAAAAAGTATCATAATATACGTTCGGGCTTTTACTACTCGGTCATTCTCTGAGGAATTTTCATTTAATTCCATACTTGCATAATGCCGTTTCAGGTCAGTGAGTAGTATTCCCTGCCCTCTTGCTCCACCACCTTCTACCATGTCCCTACCCAACAGTTCTTCACACTGTGAGTTGGGTTGTTGAACCGACCCGTTCACCGCTTTACCGTCAATAGGGAGGCCCAGTAGCATGTACTCATCTTCGAGAGTGATGGTACATTCACCTATTGGTAGGTGAAATGTATGGGTCTCCGGTCTCCACCTCTCCAACATTGCAAGGATGAATTTGGAGTCAATGGTGCAGTTGGAGATCTTTATCACGTGTCCAAAACCTGCATATTCCAGATAAGGGACGATAAAAGGGTCGGGAGCCAGGTATTTGTGCGAACGGATTCTGAATCTTTGTGTATCCTGAGTTCATAATTAAACAAGAGTAAGATTAATTAAGATGAACAACACGTTTTTTAAAGTATGAAAAATGTATAACCAAAGAAGAGACTTACAAATGCAGCAATGTTTTCCCTTGTGCCTCTGTGAGTATCTCCCATTGTTAGAAGGGCCATTCTTCAGAATGCTTGAGAGAATGAAAGACTTAGGAAGAAATAGAGAGTATAATAGACTTAAGAAATATTTCGTAGCAGAGAGTGAGAGTTGTGTGGGTGTGAGAGATGTTTCATAAGGTATGTATTTATAGGCAAATAATTTTGATGTAGTGGTTGCATGCCTGCGAGGTGTCACATTTTCATGCTTAGGGAGTTACACATATGCATGCATGCATTTACAAATAATGTAAGGTGTCACTCTTGCAGGCTAGGTGGCAGCCCATGCATGTATCACGATTGGACAGTAAGGGAGGCGCCATCTCACTTGGCGAAATAGTACAAAAATGAATGGTGTCGCCACCCCATTTGGCGAATAAGAGGTGTCACGTTTTACAGCATTGGCTCAGGCTACGTGACAGCCTTTGGGATTCCTTTCTCTGTTGCATGCAAGGCCATTGGAGTTGATGGGTGGCAGGCTTACACAAAACATTTATGTGTGTAGAATAGGGCCAGGCTAGGTGGCAGCATAAGCCCATGCATGTATCACGATTGGACAGTAAGGGAGGCGCCATCTCACTTGGCGAAATAGTACAAAATTGAATGGTGTCGCCACCCCATTTGGCGAATAAGAGGTGTCACGTTTTACAGCATTGGCTCAGGCTACGTGACAGCCTTTGGGATTCCTTTCTCTGTTGCATGCAAGGCCATTGGAGTTGATGGGTGGCAGGCTTACACAAAACATTTATGTGTGTAGAATAGGGCCAGGCTAGGTGGCAGCATAAGCCCATGCATGTATCACGATTGGACAGTAAGGGAGGCGCCATCTCACTTGGCGAAATAGTACAAAATTGAATGGTGTCGCCACCCCATTTGGCGAATAAGAGGTGTCACGTTTTACAGCATTGGCTCAGGCTACGTGACAGCCTTTGGGATTCCTTTCTCTGTTGCATGCAAGGCCATTGGAGTTGATGGGTGGCAGGCTTACACAAAACTTTTATGTGTGTAGAATAGGGCCAGGCTAGGTGGCAGCATAAGCCCATGCATGTAATATTATTGGCAGCCTTGGGGGGTTGCATCACTTACTTAATTGAAATATTTTTCCTTAGGTTGAACATAACATTCATTCACATAAACTGTAAAATTTTCCAACCTTCGAATCAGTCATCTAACCTTCAAACATTCCAGCATTCATACCCTCATATAATCAATAAACCCAAAACATTCCCACCTTCATACCTAAAACAATTCTACACAATGGCCTCTTCACCACAATTTGTTGTCAAAGCACATTTCAACGGTGAGACATACATGTGTCCCACAGTTGGGTTTTTGTTTAGAAACACCGACAATGTCCGATTTCTCTTAAACGGGAAAGCAAATTTCTCCTACTTTAAGAAAAGATTGGAGGCCAAACTTGAACGAGGCCCGGTATCCCAAATATTTTATCAGAGTCCAGTCTTTTTTGGAAACAACCAAGTCATATTTTATAAGGTTGCAATGGAAGATGACGAGGATTTCCAGAACATGATTTCCAGCCATGTCTATTCTGGAAACGACTCTATTGAGTTGTACATTCTGTTTCAAGAGCCTCCGGTGACACAGGAGGTAGAGCCTCCGGTGACACAGGAGGTTGATCCTTTGGAGAATGAGCAAGATGAGGTGGATGCCGTTGATGATGAAGAAGAAGATAACGAGTTAGAGTTCGATGAAATGGTGAACGACGATTCTGACGATGATGGCATCCCAAGTATTCCTACCGACAAAATCTACACACCACCTACGCACATGACAAACTTAAACATGAGCGGAGATGAACCTTCTACGGACTTGTTTTTCCAACCGTATATGCAATCAGATGAAAATTTAAAAGAGAAGGACAAGTTTCGTAATAGAGAGGAATGCATAAGGGCCATCAAAAAATTTCACATGCTCAACTCGGTTGATTATAAGGTGGATTGTGTAAACCCGGAAAGGTACAAGATCAAGTGTGTCCACCCTGACTGCATGTTCAAGCTGACCGCTTCATACAGACTAAGGGGTGACTGCTGGGTCATAGGTTCCATGACTACCCATACTTGTGTAAGTTCCACTCAATCACAAGACCACCAAAAACTCAACCATGATCTAATCTGTCAAGAAATCCTACCCCTGGTCAGCAACGACCCTTCTTTGAAGGTGAAAACAATCATCTCCCACATCACCACGGTTTTTAACTACACTCCGTCTTACCGTAAGGCGTGGTTAGCAAAGACTAAGGCGATTGAAAGGGTGTACGGAAACTGGGAGGAGTCATACCGAGAACTTCCCCGCTACCTAAATGCACTTAAGACATATTCTCCAGGTAGTGTTTATGTTCTGGAAACATTGCCAGCGTACGCTCAAGATGGTAGTCTACTACATGGCAACGGAATATTCAGTCGCGTCTTTTGGGCATTTCAACCATGCATCTCAGGGTTTGCATCATGCAAACCAATTCTACAAATAGACGGGACTTGGTTGTATGGGAAGTACAAAGGCACGCTTTTGATGGCAGTTGCACAAGATGGCAACAATAACATTTTCCCCGTTGCGTTTGCCCTTGTCGAGGGGGAGACCGGTGGTGCTTGGAGCTTTTTCCTGGAAAAATCTTCGTACACACGTGGCTCCTCAACCAGATCTCTGTTTGATCTCGGACAGACATGCCTCCATTGAAAGTGCCTATAATAATCCGGCAAATGGTTGGCATGACCCTCCTTCTACGCATGTCTATTGCGTCAGGCATATCGTCTAGAATTTCTCGAGGGAGGTCAAGGACAAAACATTGAGGAAAGCGGTGATGAATGCGGGATACGCACTGACACAGCCCACATTCAAATATTACCGCAACGAGATCCGTTTGTCTAACCCAGAAGCCGGTACGTGGATCGACAATATACCGGTCGAAAAATGGACTAGGTCATACGACAATGGCCAAAGATGGGGGCATATGACTACAAATCTTATTGAATCAATGAATGGGGTATTCAAGGGCATACGAAACCTCCCCATCACTGCCTTGGTGAAATCCACGTATTTTAGGATGGCTGCGTTATTTGCTAAAAGAGGTGAAATGTGGTATGCGGTCTTGCAATCAGGACAACTATGGAGTGAAAGCTGTATGAAATACATTAAGGCTGAAAGTGCTAAAGCCAACACTCACATGGTTACACGGTTTGACCGCCATAGCCACAACTTCATTGTGAAAGAGACAATTGACCACAATGAAGGCCTGGCAAGACAAGAATACAGGGTCATTTTACCTTCTCAATGGTGCGATTGTGGCAGGTTTCAAGCTTTTCGTATGCCTTGCTCTCATGTCATTGCCGCTTGTGCGCATACCCATCAAGACGCGCTTCAACTGCTCTCAAACGTTTATAAATCTGAAACGTTGCTCACTGTTTACAACAACAACTTTCCTTTGGTGGCAAAACCGGACTATTGGCCTGAATACAACGGTGATATAGTTTGGCACAATGACCAAATGCGAAGGAACAAGAAGGGTCGTCCCAAAAGCAGGCGCATAACAACAGAAATGGACGATCTTGACAGGTTGGAAAGAAAGTGTGGTTTATGCCGTCAGGTCGGACACAATCGCAAAAACTGTCCGAATCGGGCGTCTGGCTCGACCACATAAATTTTGTAATACAATAAATCTTTTCAATATTTGTGTTGTAAACATTATGGGTTTTCCGTTAATAAAACTGTTCACACAATTTAAGAAATTCAATATAGGAAATTACATTAGGGTTTTCGCGTACAACAATGATTAACGATAATCAATCTAGGAAATTACAACTGTTAACACAATTTCATCTGACCCATGCATCATCAGCATTACATCACTGTCTGTTTTGACTTCCTCCAACCACACATTAGGTCTTCCTGTCGCATGCGAGGTTGTTGTTCGTTTTCGCTGGATCCTTCGAATTTTTTCCCCCTCGGCGATGTCTCCATCTAGCCACCGCATCAACTCCCGCTTCAGACGCTCCATGGAGTGAATGTGCCAGAATTTCATCTTCATCGCAGGTTTCGTGGCGGAGAATATAACGTAACCATCTCTGCTAAAAATCATAGGCGACGTCATTACGTAAATAAGGGAGTACAAAATAAAAATACAGTGCGAGAAAGTGTGAGAAATTTCAAAGAAACGGACGAATTATTTATAAAACAGCAAAAAACCCTAGTTTTGCCCTAGGCGCCAAGTGAGATGGCGCCTCCTCTCCTTTTTAAGGAGCCTGCGCCATCTCACTTGGCTAAAAGCCAATGGAGGCGCCAAGTGAGATGGCGCCTAGGGCAAAACCCTAGGTGCATGCGCCAAATGAGATGGCTCCTCCTTTGTGGAGCCATCTCAAACATGGTTATTTGCGTAATTTTTTCCGAAACCCGGTTATTTGCGAAATATTTTTTTAATACATGGTTATTAATAAAAAAAATTCTATGATGTCACTGCTAAGAAACTCGTGTCAAACTGTTTCATTACCTCAACTTTGATCTTTTCTGAAATCTCGGGACGCATGTGACAAACCTTCTGCTTAATCGGAGAACAACCTTCTTTCGTTGGTAGACAATGAACCACAATATCAGTATCGAGTCCTAGCATGTCTTTATATGACCAAGAAAATATTTCCATATATTCATGCAACATATGGATTAACTTGTTCTTGACACTGCTCTCTAAGTTAACACCTATCTTGACTTCCTTTATGTCTGTCTCGGTATCCAAATTTACCACTTTGATCGGCTCTTCATGCGGTTGGATAGCCTTTATGCCTGTCAGAGTACCCAAGAACATATCAACTAATTCTCGGTCAGACAAGGGAGGTTGGACCCTTCCATCTAAGTCTCTCCACTTCTGGGCCTACTCCTTGAACCCTTCATTCGAGCCCATGGACATGTTTTGCAATTGTACACGAGTCGGTGCAAGGTCAGCATTACATTGATACTGCTTATAAAAAGAAGCATCCATGTCCTCCCATGTGTGAATGTTGGTTCCTTCTAGCTGATAGAACCATTCAAGTTGAGTGCCGAACCAACTTTCTTGAAAGAAATGGACCCATAATTTCCTGTAAGCAGTATGAGGTTGGATTTTTCGAACATACGACCTCAGATGAAGCTTGGGATAAGAGACCCCATCGTATTTAGGAATGAATGGGACCTTGAACTTATGTGGGACAACCACCCCTGGGACTAGACCTAGTTCTACAAAATCCAATCCAGGCACCTTATGGATTTCCATAGCCTTGAGTCTGTCTTCCAATTCCTTGTACTTGTTATTTGCAGGAGGGTACTATTCGTTGAAGTAGTCTTCATCTTCATGAATAATCTCAGAACCCTGGTTATTCCTCCCTCCAGCCTTGACACTACTACCAAATTCCACTTGGTTGTTGTCTTCATCAGAAGATATATCATTTACTTGAACCGGTTGAGCAAGACCTTTGAATCTTCTCCCTATATTAAGGATAACAACTGGATTTCTAGTCTTCTTCTTCTTGGCGAGAAGCGCCATCAGATCTTTGTGTCCCTGTGCCAGACTCAGAAGAGTCTCTTGAAATTGTGCATGTTGAGCATGGAGTTCCTTAATGGTCTGTTAGAGGGCCATCTTATACTGAAATAAATAGTATGTAGATGAGAAAACCTGTATGAAAAACCTGTTATGTAATGATGCATGATATTTAAATGCAATGTTTCCAAGGACCTTATGGGATTTAAATTCATTAATCAAAAGGAAACAAAAACCAAGATTTCATTAGTAAGTTGAAAATTAAAATTGCCTCCTAGGCTTACAATGAAAAGAAAAAGGGTCTCAAAGAGACAATCAATATGAACTTCTAAAACCTAAAACTTAAGTCTCCTACGGATGCTTCCTCTTTGTGTTGATGTATGCATTAAGGCTTTGCTCCTCATGAAGTTTCTTTGTCAGCTCCAATACTTTCTTCTCGCTAGCATAAAACCGAGTATCAAAGGTGTCCCTTTCTTCTTTCAGTTGAATCCAAGACTTCTGTAGATCTTCAAGGTCAGTAGGGATACCTGGATGAAGAATGGTAAAAGGAATATCCCCCTCAGCAACAGGTTCCACAATTACTGGTAAGACTGCGGGATATGGCATCATAAGATTTTGAGCATGAGATCGTACTGATATGATGTAGGGTTCCAAAGGGATGGAATTATTTTGTCCCAAAGTCTTTATATCAATCTTGTTTACCAGGCCCCAAGCGTGTATAAACCTTCAACGATAACTTTGAGGATCATTTTCGTAATCGAACACAATACCATGGATAAGTGCGTCATGAGGACCGTCTCTTCAAGCATAACCGAATTGACGTAAAGCTAGAGAAGGGTTGTAGGTAATACCTCCCATAATGCCAAGGAGTGGAACATTAGGGAATTCCCCGCAACGGTCTATGATAGTAACATCTTCCAGAGATCGAGAACACCAATAGATATCTGAATGAGAGAGCGAAATCATCCTTTGAGACCATCTTAAACCTTGTTCATTCTTTAATACTGATCAGAGAAGGTGCAAAATAAACCACCTGGATAGCAAAGTTATGCAACTTATGAGAGTTCCTCATTTCCTCATAGTGCGAGTGTGAATAGAATGCAAAACATCTCCAAGCAAAGTAGGCACGGGGTTACGAGTGAGTAAAATTTTGACAACATTCACATCTATGAGTTGGTCTGGATTAGGGAATAGTACCAAACCGTAGATCATCAAAGCCAAAACTTCCTCGAAATCCTGAAAACTCATAGCATCCATAAACAACCGAGCCTTATCTAACAAAAATTTAGCAAGAAAACCCTTGACTCCACTTCTTGCTTCCCAATTAGCTACAATGCCGGACCGCTTCAGATGTAAGGCTGCTGCAATTTTTTCAGGTTGTGGATCTTTCTCTAAATCGATGAAAGGTGTCGGATCAAGAACATGTATTCCTAGTAGATTAGAGAACTCTTCCATTGTGAGTACCAGCTGATAATATGGAAAGGTGAAACAGTGATGTGCGGGATCAAAGAACTGTAATAAAACACTCATTATGTCTTCTTCAAAACCCGAGGTAACCAAACTGAGTACATAACTATGCCTCTTGGTGAATGGAGAGCTTTCAGGAACTTTCGAGACTAATTCCTTAAGTTAAGAAGGTATCTTGACAAAACTGATCTGGATAGTATTTCTGCGAGCAGAGGCCATAACCTACAATAAAGAAATGGAGATAAATCCTTAGATCCTTGAAATGGTTATAGAAAATGATATATGTAATGATGTTAAGATGTTATGATGTCATGTTCGAACCATTTTAATCAAATACAAACAATACACACAAGGTCTTAGGTTTAGGCTTGCATGGAGTTTACAGGTAAGTACCCTCTTTGAGTTTAGTTGGTTTAACCTGTCCAAAAAGAAGTAATCGGGTTCTAGGAATCTCAATATCACCGATCTTTCTCTCAGGCATTGTTTCAGCTCAAGCATCTGATTTGCGGCTGAAATATCCCGAAAGTCCAATCTAAATGAGTGTAGTATCGAGTATCAACTAACTTCAGTCTACACCAAAGCTGGACATCTCACTACTTTCTAATGACTAAGTTGTGTCAACTAAGGTTCTAAGGTCAGTTAGTGTTTATAACACCACGCGGCAGCCTAGTGTTTTCCTTGACTGACTCAAGGGACACCGGTACCAACCAATGTGTCGCACTAACGTAGCCACCACTTTAACCATATCAGTTTATGTTGTACATGCTTCACGATCTATTTCTACTTACCTAAAATGCTTCAGATCCGAGTATAGGATCTATACAAGAAGTAAACCCAAGCATATCCTGAAATGTAACGCAAAGAATTCAAACAATTTAAAGTAATAAAAGTGATATAAGACTCTAAGATAACCCCTCTTTTTAAGCATCTCCCCAGAAGATTCTCCAGTTCTGTAATACGGTGGGAGAACTGACTTTTAGGGTTTGTGTTTTATCGCAAGTGTTGCGGATAGTAACAGTCACCAGTGATTTTTCTTTTATCCAATAAAGGAAAGGGTGAAAAGAGCAGGAAAGACCTTTTGAGTATTTTATGAGTAGGTTATGAAAAGGGAAGGTGTTAGCACCCTTTTCATCTGTAGTTATCTAAGGGCTTTTATTCTCTAGCTCACTTTTGAAATTCTTTTTATTTGTGTATGTTTGGAAATATTTTGAAAAATGCCTACGTGCAGCAATTTTGTAATGATTCTCGTATTGTTGAGAATGTATACAAAATGTTTATTTTGAAAATATTTATTGAAAGAAAGTGTTGTTTTGTAAAAAGATGTTTTAAGAATGCCAATGTAAGGAAGTTTACTTTATAATAACCCTTGTATCAGTCTTCAAGAGTGTTTATAAAGCATTTTTGAAAGTGGTTGTTTTTGAAAGTGTGAGGTGTGGAAATTGTTTTAGTTTGTGAGCAAGCGATTAAGAGTGATCTACCTACTCAAAAGGTATTTGTTCTTTTCCTCCTCCTTTTAATAGTTCTACCCTACCATTAGTTAGTAGGAAGTCATATTATTGGATGTGAGGGACATGCACAGGTCATTGTACAGTCATAGAAGGCAACTTGTAGAATGCTTTAGCAATTTTCATAAGGGACTTAGATCATTTACCGAAGGCAACATCGAAGGGTCATCGAGGTACTATGATATTTTTTAATCGAGGGTCTTTACTAACTTGTCCCACGTTCGAGGGACATGGTTGTTTTCATCCGAAGGCAACAAGCGAAGTTACCCTAGAGATGCGTGTGTGAATAGTATTTTTATTTCAGTTAATTTGTCTTGATTAGGGTTATCTAACGGTTGATTTTAAATCTTTCCACATACGCCTAATTATTATACAATGATAAGTAAAAGGGGTAAAGTGCGGAAAATACCTAAGCTATGAATGAGGGGATACAATTTATGAATGGGGATGACATAAAAAGTAAACACCTAAGCTATAATTTAATCACACAATACAATTCCAAACCATTATATAATTATTTGAGTTAAAACTCTTTTCATTTGATAAAATTAATTAATAATTTAATTAACAATATCAAATAAAAATTATTTTAAAACTAATAATTATTTAAAACATTATTAATCCATTTACAAATTGAAATTAAATACTAAAATATAAATTAAATCTAAGTAAATAAAAACAAATGACAACATAAAATAAAAGTTATAAATGGGCCTGATTGAAGCATTTGGGGGGGGGGGGGGTAGGAAGAAAATCTATCCAGGCCCAAATAAAGGGTGTCCAGAGATCCAGCGTGCGCAGGTTTGATAGGGTGTACCATGGGGGGACAAATATGAGCATTAGATGATGATGATGATGATCTGGTTGTGATCAAACTGAAGGAGGCTGAGGGTGCATAGTAGGAGCGGTGGGGATGATGTACAAGAGTCAAGTCGAAGCTTATTTATCTCTTAATTACAACATTAATTCAAAGTCATCAACAAATCAGCATTATCCATATAATAACACAAATTAGTCCATAGAAAATTTAACAATGGCCAATCATAATTCAAATTATCTTAAACCTATTTCTAAAGTAATATTATTAAAACAGAATCTAAAAAAATCATATTAAAACTTAATATAAACTAAATTAGTAAAATAAAACTAAAAAGTTAAATTAACCTAACCATAATTGTTTTGTCACTCATAACACTTGTTCTCTCAAACAAATTGCTCGTTCTCTCTGAAAAGCCTCCACCGGAGATGAAGAATGTGTCGCGCCAGAAATTGTCTCACGGCGGTGACAGCGGCAGCGTAGCTCCTTTCTCACATTTTCTTAAATATTATGAATCCTCTTCTTCTAATGCTTAATATCTACTTGTTTTTTTTACAGAAACTCAAATACTTGCCCTAGATCTAAAAGGGAAATGTGAAACCCTAAGTGCTCAGATTCGAAAACAACAAAGATTATAATTATGGATGCGTAAATAGAAGTGAAAATGAAAGGAAAGGAGAGATACAGAGGCCGTGAGAATCAGATTCTCAAGTTTGCATCCTTTTGGTGAGATATTTATGTGTTTGTCTATGTTCTCGTATTTTTCCTTTTCGATCCTTGCGATTTGCTTCTTTTCTTCTTCTTTTTCAATTTTTCTGAAGGGTTTGTGTAGTGAAAATTATGAACGGTTTAGGGTTTGTTGTTTTTCATAGCTTTTGTGTACTATGAAAAACGTTTGGTTTCTAAAGTTTTCGGTGAACAATTTTTTAAAAGGGTTTTAAGATAAAGGAGGTGATGAATTTTTTTAGGGTTCTCTGTGTTCTTGCTGCTGCACAGCTTTTGCCTTTTTCCTGATATGAAAGGTGCTCTCTTGATCTCTATGCAATTGAATGTTTATATACTTTGAAATTCCCTAGGGTTTTTCTGTTGATGGACTCAATGATTGGAATGGCAGGCCTGTCAGAAATTCATTCCTGTATCGGGCTTTCTGACTTTCTGTTTTGTTATTTTTCTGATATGCTTTGCTGGTTTTGTGTGAATTCAGTATTACTGCAACCTTATTTTTACTTGATTTCGCTGAGCTATGATATTTTACTGCTTTGTTTTTATTGGGAACCAAATAAACCCCCCTTTTGTGTGTTTGTTTGAGATTTGTAGTAAATAGAATTGTTGGCCCATGATTAATCATTGAAACTCTGATTTTAATGTGAGACAAAAATATACGAGGGTTATTGTTGGGCTCGTTTTCCATTCTGACTTGTGATTTTCTGAATACTGAGTTGTGAACTTTGTCTATTTGGGCCTTGAACCTGTAATTCTTACTTGCTATATTTGGGTTGGTCTTTTACTGAGTTTGCACTTTCGATTTTTGATGCTTCTTATTGGGCTTGACAGTTATGATATGTACTTGCTAAGATAATTTTGTTATCTTTTCTTATATGCTTTTTTGGCTCTGAAATGTGATATTCTGTACTTTGCTATTGGGATGGAACTGTGATGGAATTTTGAGCTTAATATTTGTCTCTTTTCAATTTGTCTCTTGTGAACCAATATTGATTTGTGATTGTAATAGATGAATTGCTGCCCATGATTAAACCTTGAAAATCTGATTTTATGAGGCTTTAATGTACACTTGAACATGATTGAGAAAGATCTCTTTTCTGATTCCTTGAACAAAACCCTAATGATGAAATTGTGAAAATACTCTTTGAAAATTTCATGTTTATGTTCAAATACGAATTGTTTGCTAACCATTTTCTTCTTTCTTTGTCATGTACCGTTTGAACCATGTTGGTTGGAATGGTGATGGAGTTTGAATAGTTCAAAAATTTGGAAGATGAGCACTGGAAAAATTATGAAGAACAAGGGAGGCTTATTCACAGGAACTTAGGACAATTGAACTTCTTGTTGAAACCTTAATGTTGTAAAAACTTAGGCCTTAGAACTTTGAATTCCAATCTTGCATCCTTAATGATGTAACATGAATTTAGGCCATAAGATACTTGTAGAATTCTTGTATATCAATGTAATTTGGTCTTATAATTTGAACTTGTAATATTGATAGCATTTGAAATTTAAGAATTTGGATGTAATTCAACCTTAGTTTAGAGCATGCACTCTTGAGCATTGTATTTTCCTGTCAAAAGGTAGTGATGTAGAACAATGGTCCTTGTAATTTTCAAAATCTTCTTTTGAATTTGAACTGAGTGATTTACACAACTTGCTAGAAAAATAAAACAAGTGTAAATTACACTTAGAACTTGTAAGATAACTTTGAATGTTTTCTTGAATCCTAAATCAAAAGAGGTTCTGGAATCCTAAATCAAAGAAGGTTCTTGAATATAATCTCGCACATCAAAATCCACAACATTGCCTATAATCCAAATCCAACTAAAATAATTTCCAAACAATCTTGAAAGGCAATCTTAATGATGAAATCCAAACCAAGTTCGTTGGAAATCCACTTGCGCTCAAATCCAAAATTGGAGTATCTTAAACAAATCATCCAATTAAGCCCAAACTAATTTATCGAGAATTAAACATCAACTTTCCATCAATCTTCCAACGACATTCTCTTGAGAATACCATTAAACCATAATTCCCTTTCTCTTGCGATCTGGATTCAAAACATGTACCACAAATAAACGCTTGTAAAAACTAATATTACTGATCTTTTAAACCAAGATATCTTATGTATTGAGATAATACTCACGATGATAATGCTTCCTAGATTTTTCCAAGATAGACGTCACAGATTAAATAATAAACAACCCTAGCATAAGAGCCAATAGATGGGAGAAACATGATTCACTTTTTGAAACACTTGAAACCTTGAACCCTTGATGAAACAAAAAAAAACAGTTGACATGTCTTGAAGCCTGAGAAGTCTTGGTAGCCTTGAGTAGTTGAAAACCCTAAGAGAATTTTTTTTGAAGAAAATGGAGGGAAAATTTTGCGGTAAAACAACCTCAATTCCCCGCTCGATCAGATAAAAATCGAGGAATTTACCCGCCATGACCCCGAATATGCATTTCTCTTGGTTGAATCTCATTTTGCATTGCCTTGCTTGGGTGAAAACTCTTTCGAGGTCGCTATCATGGTAGATTTCCATTCGAGATTTGACAATCATGTCGTCAATGTAAACCTCGAGCATGTCCCCGATCTCCACGTGGAAAACTTTGTTCATCATCCACTGCTATGTTGCTCCTGCATTTTTCAGGACGAAGGGTATTACGTTGTAGTAGTAATTACTTGACCCGGTCATGAAGGCGGTGCAATGTTTATCGCTCATCGCCACAGGAATTTTATTATAGCCCGAGTAGGCATCCATGAGTGATAAATTTTTATAGTCGACCGAGTTATCGACCAGCATGTCGATGTTAGGTAAAGGAAAAGCATCTTTGGGACATGCTTAGTTGATATCAGTATAGCCAACACATATACACCATTTTCCATTATTTTTATTAACAAGTACAACCTTTGAGATCAAGGTTGGATATCGGGCCTCAGAAATAAAATTTTCCTCTAGGAGGTCTTTTATAGCTTTTTCAGCAGCCTCCTTTTTTTTCGGGAGACTGCCTACACCTACGTTGTACTACTTCCCTAGCGACTGGATCCACAGTAAGTTGGTGACAAGCGAACTCAGGGTCGAGTTCGGGCATCTCTGCAGCACTTCACACGAACATGCCAACATTCTCCCTCAAACAAACTTTGAGTTGTTTCCTTGTTAAGTGAGGGAGTCCAGCACTAATCTTCGTGCCTTTGTTCGGGCCTTCGCCGAGGGGGATAAACTCGAAGTCTCCATCTGGGACGGGTCGGAGAGGATCTTGTTGTCCATTGGGGGCCTCGACTTCATCTTTGTCAAAGCAGGTGTCGAGTGAAATGGACTCGAACTTTGGTGGAGCCTGTTGTTCTTCGACTCGAGCAGGTTTGTCCATCGGGATATTTTTTTTTGAGGTCGTTGCCCTTTTAGTAGGTCGTGCCCCAACGTCTACAATGTTTTTCCCTTTGGAAGTCGCGCTGAAACATATCTTGGAAGCTGAAATGTCTCTATGGATGGTGGCGACGCAGGCCTTCTTGGTGTAGAACTTCATCTTTAAATGCACAATGGAGGGTACAGCAGTCAGCTCGGCTAGTGTAGGTCTCCCCAAGATGCAGTTGTAGAGATACGAGCAATCGATCACTAGAAACCGCACTTTGACCTGTCGGGATGCAGTTTCTTCCCTAATGTGACAAAGAGTGTAATACGGTGGGAGAACTGACTATTATACTGTTTTTTCAATTGTATTCGCAAATGTTGCGGTAAGCAAGATTCGCCACCGACTATTCTTTTATCCAACAAAGGAAAGGGGTAAAAGAACATAAAAATACCTTTTTCAAGAATTTTATGAGTAAGGGGGGTAGATTATGGAAAGGGAAGGTGTTAACACAATTTCCATCTGTAGTTTTCTACGGGCTCTTAGATGCTTAGCTCATTTTTTAAATATCTTGTGCTTCGTGTGTGTGAAAAGTATTTGAAAATACCTTAGCGTGGCGATTCGCTTTATGATAACTCTTGTATCAATCCTCAAGAGTGTTGATAAAGCGAATGTTTTTGAAAGTGTTTTTGTGTAAGTGCAAAATTTTATTTTGAGCATAACATCTAGGAACTTATCTACTTATACTCTAAAAGGTTTATTCTTTTCCTCCTATCATTTAGACAATGCTATCCTACTATTAGTGAGTAGGTAACCCTATCGTTGGATGTTTCAGGGACGTTCGAAGGGACGTACAGCCATAAAGGCAACATATGGAGACACTTTTAGAAATTTTGTTCAAGGGAATAGATCATTTACCGAGAGGCAACACTGTAGGGTCATCAAGGGACTATGATCTTTTGGTTTACGGGTCTTTGCTAAAGTGTCCCCATTTCGAGGGACATGATTGTTTTTTCGAAGGCAACCGAAGTGGGGTACCTTAGAGGTACGCATGTGCAATTGTGTTGTTTTTAATTATTTTAATATTTGCATTAGGTTTTCTAGCGTTTGGTTTTATTCTTGCCATACAATCCTATTAGTCATATATCTAACAGTTCAATATCAGTGCGAGAAATTAAAGTGCGGAAATTAAAACCTAACTATTACGTGGCTTCGGGGAGGAGGAATTTACAAGTCTAAAAAATTGGGAAAAATTAGTAAATGTCCTAGTTATTCTATTACAAACCATAAGCAGGTACATTAATGATAAAAAGTAACAAATGTTAAAATAATAAACGCGCATGAATTGAAAAAAAACGTCTAAAACCCTAAGATGTTTCTAAGTGAAAGAACATTATTTTTTGTTTTTTTTTGCCTATTTAGGAAAATATTAAATTAAAATAAAATAAATTTAATTAGAATAAAGAAGAAAATTATTAACCAAATTAAATCTAAACAAAACCTAATATTTTTGGCATTTTTTAATTAAGAAATTAATTGAATTAAATGAACCTAGTTCTAATCATTTTTAAATTATAAAATAATGTCAAAATAATTAAATTAATTAATTTACAAAATTAAGATTAATTAGAAAATCCTTGGTCTAATTATTTTATGATTTTTTCTAATTTATATATTATTATAAAAAAGAGTTTAAAAGTGAAATATAAAACAAATAAAGACCTAAAAATAAAAAGATAAAAACTGGGCCAGGTGCTGATTAACAAATAGAAGGGTGCGTTTTTTAAATTTGATAGGCCCGTGATAAACCAACCCAGACTTTGCGCATAATCCAATGTTACTGGCTCTTGAGGATCCATCATGGACATCTGGATCTGGATCGTTTGATCTAGCGCTGATGAGATCCAATGGAAATGATGATAGGACATATGATACGCGCACTTGGATTTAGTACACAGGATCTGCAAACTATGTGTTAGAAAAATAAAATTCCCTTGCGCCTGGATCGAACCCAGGATTTGCATAGGATACGCCTTTATAACGCACGCTACCACTGGACCATGTTGTTCTTCTGATATCAATCTAAAACAAATAAAACAAAAAGAATAATAATTACTATGGCCGAAGAAGCGCCAGAGCCCTAGCTCCGATCGTCTTCTCCAACGACCTGTAATTTGCAAAAAAAGCACAAACATGATTTTTAAAGCTCTGAAAAGCCATGTCCCTCCTAAATTGAGCCCCCTGATTCCAAATCCACCCTTATTTTTGGCTAAAGATGGCTGGATCATGCATTTCGAATAAAAGTATACCAAACGGAGATAAAATGGCTTAGGGAGATATTGTGTGCATGAGGTTATCCTACCGGTTCATACCTGTTTAGGCAATACTCAGAATCACATTAGAAACATCAATCACACCTAAAACTAAACAAATGAAAAGAAACAGATCTTTGAAAAAGAAAAAGAAACACAAAAAAGTTTATGATATGCAATTTTGTGAGTTTTGGATCATGGAGGTTGATCCAAGCATACTTTGTGTTCTTGCTGTGAGTGAATCAAAAGGCTTTTTGCAACGAGGAGGCTTGAAAAAGTGGTTTTGGAGTTTGACAACTTTGGAGATTTTTGCAATTTTTGTATGGTTCTTTGAGGAAACTTTTTTAGGGTCTTTTCTCTTTTTTTCCCGTCCCTTTGCATCCGAGATTGTTAGGTTTATATAGGAAAATATTTAGGTCAACATTTGTGTATCAAATCTTTGTTCATCATGAGGGAGAGATTTGATTTGATTTTTGCATGAAAACTTGCCATATTTGATCCAATCATGCATTTCTGCCAGCTTGCTCTGAGTTCTTTTGGGCCTCCAACTTGATGGGAATCGAAAGCTTGGGATGCCTTTGCTCTTTTAGGTGGCCATTAGAAGTGACTTTGGGACAGGTCGAAGCTTCATTCTTCCTTCTCTGATTTCCCTTAATTTGGGCTAATCGAAATGTCAACTTATTGATATGCTTATCAAGAGACATCTTGTTCTAATATGCCAATCGAAGGACACCTTGTTGACATGCCTTTGAAGTATACCTTATCTTTGCTCTTCGATTGGCTATGACTTGCTCCTCATGGTTTCTTCGATTTTACCCATCTATTTGCCTTAGCTGCTTGATTCTGGGAAACTCAAATAGCCTAAACGAGAACTTCATTCTGGCCATTAGAAATCTCTTTTTTCACTTCCTTTGAATGCCATTACGCAAGAGGCTTAGGCCTGGCAACATGTAGGACATAGACTCATCATAAGACAAACTTTCCTTCAATAATTATGTGTCTCCTTCGAATGGACCATCTATATATTCTTCGAGTGTACTTTTTTTGTGTCTTTCAAATAGTCCACATGTATGTCATGTGCCTTCTTCGAATGGGCCACCAATGTGTGTCCTTCGAATGGACCTTTAGAGTTATCTTTCGAAGGGGTCATATTGTGTGTCATAGTGCATAAAATGTGTTAAGGGGTCTTGGCCTTGTGCATTGAAAGCAAACACAGAAGAAGTCTTTTCCCTTGTGAATTCAAGACAAGTCTGAGGAAGCCTCTGCCTTATGGATCGAAGGCCAGTTGAAAGGAGTCTTTGACTTAGTGAATCCAAGGCAAGCATGAAGAGGCCTTTGCCTAGTGAGTCAAAGGTTTCCTATAGAAGCCTTTTTCCTTGTGAATCGAAGGGAACTTGTAGGGGGTTCTTTCCTAAATGAAACTTGGACTAAGGCTTGCTCGAAGGGGAACCAACGCACAATCAAAGCTGATGGGCCAATGCCTGGTCGAAGGGTTTTAGATTCCCAATCGAAGCTTGTGAGACAAATATCGCTCGAAGGGTTTTAAAATCCCGGTCGAAGCTCCTTATCCAGATGCCAAACAAAGACCCTTTTATTCACCTACCAATTGAAGGATATTGTTGACATGCCAATCGAAGGACACCGTTCAGATGCCAATCAAAGAACACTGTTGACATTCAAATCAAAAGACACTTGACCATCATTCAAAAAATTTCATTTTCTTCAGGAAAGTGTTTATAACCATCCTTGTAAGATAAAACCTTGGGGAACACAAGAGGGTAAATTTTGGGGTACAACAGCTTCCCCTGTTCAATCTTCTTAAACCTGAGGATTTAGTTTGGCTTATCTGCCTTTCGTGATCTGAAGGTGGAAGAGGATTGAACACTAGAGTGCCCAGAAATTTGCACTCGCATGAAGTAACACTAATGGTTAATGATGGCAGGAATGGACTTACAGATGCCATTTGGAGAGGATGACCGAGAGTCGTCGAAGATGGGCTTAAAGATGCCATCCAAAGTAGATGCTAATTTCCTAAGACGTCTATTTATGGGGGTTCCTTTTCCTACTGTCTGAGGAGGACTCCGCTGGGGAATGTGGGTTTCTGTTGTTCTCCTGCTTGAGGAAAACTCTATGGGGAATAGAGTTTATGAGCTTCAGTTTTCTAAGATTCTACTGAGGAGTTATCTCTGTACTGGAGATATGAGAGTTTGATGCTTCCTGGTTGAAATCTAGGCTTCACGGTAACTTGCCGGGGATAATGGAATTAACCGTTATCTGAAAATGTAATAACAGAGCCTGTGTAGGGCTTTTTAGGTTGAGTCTGTGGTAGTCTGCATCCAGAGATATATGAGAAGGAGCCTGTGTGGGGCTGTTTTAGGATGAGTCCGTGTTAAACTGCATCTGAATGATGAGAAGGAACCTATGTGGGATTGCTTCAGGATGGGTCCGTGTTAGACTGCATCTAGAGATCATGAGAAGGAACCTGTGTAAGATTGCTTCGTCTGCTTGTAGATAGTTTTCCTGTCTGGTTTCAAGTGTTAATCTCTGACCCGAGAAAGAAAGATAGTTTTCCTGGCTTGTTATAGGTATTAATCTTCAATCTCCTCATGTAGTTAGTTTTCCTGGCTTGTTACAGGTATTAATCTATAATCAGTCATCCACATATAGTTTTCCTAGCTTGTTACATGTATTAATCTGGAACTTCTTTTTGTTGGTCGTTGAGATAGTTGTCCTGGCTAGTTTTAGGTATTAATCTCTGACCTGAGAAATAAAGATATTTTTCCTGGCTTGTTACATGTATTAATCTTCAATCTATTCATGTAGATAGTTTTCCTGGCTAGTTACAGGTATTAATCTATAATCGATCATCCACAGATAGTTGTTCTGGCTTGTTACAGGTATTAATCTGGAACTTGGTAACATTTGGTCACATAGATAGTTTCCCCGTCTAATTTCAGGAATTAATCTGTGGCCTGCTGTATTTGTTGGTAAACATATCTTGCTTCGGGAGTTCACACCACTTGGTCATGTAGATAGTTTCCCCGTCTGGTTTCGGGCATTAATCTTTTATCTGCTATGCATAAGTTGATAGTATTGGTCTATCTATGAATTCAACCTGAAAAGGTAAAGTCAGTTTCATGTGATGTCCTGATGTATGAATTGCATGATTCTCTCAAAATAAATGAGATTTTGATATATGCATTTGTGCTGCATATTCTATGATGTTTGTAGAAGGATACATGAATGCAAGGTATGAATGTGTCCTCTGTTATATTGCAGTGTTGCAGAATTAGGGAAAATAAATCCCTGATTATAGCTAGGGGTGAAGAATGTATGTCTTTAGATTTTATTTGAAGTTGAATGCTGAGAGATAGATTTCCATTGTTAGAGAAATAAACTCTGTTGGGGAAGGGAAACTCCATTCATTGTTTGGGGATTTTATTGAAATCCTACTGGGGAATCTTGAGAAGCTTGGCGACTTCACTAGGGAATTTTTAGATGTCTGACCAGTAGTTGGAGATTCTTGCTCCGTCGGGGATATGAGAACTCCTGACACCATTACGGGGAATGCTGAGAATATGACTGTGACCTTCTAGTAGGATGTCCCTACATGCTTGAGAAGGTATCCGCATGAGAAGGTATCTGCGGGGATTTCGTGGATGGTCTTTAGACATTGTCCCATTTCTTAAAGCCATTAGTAACTATCTTTCTGTTGTTATGTCTATATTTGTAAACAGTAATCATGTTCAAATGCATATGTTCAAAAATAATCACTGGACGTTTTGCAAATAAAACAGAGAAATAAAAATAGAATTTTTGCACTTTCGAAGAGATAGCTTTGTATTAATTTGAATAAGCGTTTTTGTACAAAGAAACAAACATCCTAGTAAGAGACTGCCGTTGTAAAAACTGAAAACTATACAAAATAGTATATAAAGAAAAATATATATGTGCAATAATCCCATTGGGTTCCCATCCTGCTATTGTCTTTATGTCTTTGAGCATCTCATCTCTTTCGCTTATTTTTCCAAAGCTGATTGGATTGATTAGTACCGCTTGAGCTTGATAATTGATACTGAAGATTGGCTGTAAGGTGATCCAACGGGACATAGTTATGCGCTTTGAATCCCTAACTTTTTCCTGGACCTCCCTTTCGGGTTTTCAGTCCACCGGAGTACCCTTTTCTGCCTAAGCCTCCTTTTCGGGTTTTCGACTTGCCGGGTGTACAGATTTTTTTTATGTATATCCCTAATTATTGCCCGAACCCTTTTGGTTCAACGGGATGCCCTTATTTTTTCCTAGGCCAGTGAACCTAGCGAGTCTTTGTTCATGCGTAGTATCTTTTAACTATGTCGGCGTTTACAGGGTGCGGAAGGTTGTCATCCTCCATGGTGGTTAAGATCTTGCCTCCACCAGAAAATATGTTCTTGATCACAAATGGCCCTTCGTACGTGGGAGTCCATTTGCCCCTGGGATCACTTTGTGACAGTATGATGCGCTTGATTACCAGATCATCAGCCTGATATACTTGAGTTTGACCTTCTTGTTAAAAGCTTTGATCATATGCTTTTGGTACAGCTGACCATGGCAGACAGCCGCGAGCCTCTTCTCATCAATCATGTTTAATTGGTCAAGTCGAGTCTGAACCCATTCATCTTCACTCAGCCCCGCATCCTTCATAATTCTCAAGGAAGGGATCTGGACTTCTATGGGCAGGACAACTTCCATACCGTATACCAAAGAGAAAGGAGTTGCGTATGTTGATGTGCGCATTGTGGTGAGGTAACCATGAAGAGAAAATGGTAACATCTCGTGCCAGTCTTTATATGTCACCGTCATCTTCTGTATGATTTTCTTGATGTTTTTATTAGCATCTTATGTAGTGCCATTCATCTTCGGTCAGTAGGGATAAGAGTTATGATGCTGGATCTTAAAGTGCGTGCAAAGCTCGGTGATCATTGTATTATTGATATTGGTATCATTATCTGTAATGATTCTTTCTGGAATACCGTACTGACATATAAGGTTATGTCTGATGAAACAAGCCACAACATTCTTGGTAACATAAGCAAATGAAGCTGCCTCGACCCACTTTGTGAAGTAATCAATGGCGATGAGGATGAAACAGTGTTCATTTGAAGCTGTAGGTCTGATCTCTCCAATCATGTCATTTCCCCACATTGCGAACGGCCAAAGAGCAGTCAAGACATTTAGAGGAAACAGAGCCACATGCACCTTGTCAGCATATATCTGACATTTATTACAAGTTCATGAATGCTGATAACAATCTGCTTCCATATTAGACTAATAGTATCCTGCCCGTAGGATCTTTATAGCCATTGTGTTCCCACTAGAATGGGTTCCAAAGGTACCTTCATGTAAATCATCCATAATCCTCTCTGCTACACACTTGTCTACACACCGAAGCAAGGTAGAGTCGTAATTGCGCTTGTAGAGGATCCCGTTACTAAGGAAGAACTTGGCGGAGAACCTTCTTAGGAACTTCTTATCAATGAATGAAGCTCCCTCAGGATACTCTTGGGCTTCGAGATATATCTTGACTTCATGGAACCAAGGTTTGTCCACTACTTCTTCAGTATCAATCTTGTGACAGTATGCTGGTTCATCCATCCTTTAAATAGTGATCTGAGGAGCTTCACTATTCCACCTGACTTTGAACATGGATGACATCGTATCTAGAGCGTCCTGTAGTTTATTTTTCTCTCGTGGAAAATGCTCAAAGGTAATTTCTTCAAAATGTCGAATTAGTGTCAACACATGCTCTCTGTAAGGGATAAGATTATGATGCTTAGTGTCCCATTCTCCTTTGATATGACTGATTACTAAGGTTGAGTCTCCAAATACACTCAAGAACTGGATCCTAAAGTCGAAAGCAGCTTTGAGACCCATAGTACATGCTTCATATTCAACCATATTGTTGGTACAATTGAAATGTAATCTGGCAGTGAAAGGAGTATGACAGCCTTCGGGAGATATGATCACAACACCGATGCCATTACCAAGTGCGTTGGAAGCTCCATTAAAAACCATAGTCTATTGGGATCCTTTTTTAGGTCCTTCATCCGGTCCAGGTTCTTCACAATCAGTTACTAGCATGTTGTTCTCATCAGGGAACTCAAAATTCATGGATTGGTAATCATCCACAATTTGATGAGACAAATGATCAGCTAGTAGACTTCCCTTAATTGCTTTCTGGGTAGTATATTGAATGTCGTTTTCGGTCAGGATCATTTTCCATCTTGCTATTCTTCGGAGAGAGTAGGCTTCTCAAAGATGTATTTGATAGGGTCTATTTTAGATATCAACAAGGTAGTGTGAGTCACCATATATTGTCTTAGTCGGCGTGCAGCCCATGCCAAAGTGCAATAAGTTTTCTCGATCAGTGAGTATCTTGTTTCACAGTCGGTAAACTTTTTTCTAAGGTAGTATATTGCATGCTCTTTTCGACCAGACTCGTCATGCTGTCCCAACACACACCCCATTGAATTCTCTAACACTATTAAGTACGTGATCAGAGGTCTTCCTTCCAATGGGGGCATCAAGACTGGAGGCTCTTGAAGATATTCCTTGATTTTCTCAAAGGCATTTTGGAAATCGTCATTCTACTTTACTGGTTGATCTTTCTTCAGTAACTTGAAGATTGGCTCACAAGTAGCGGTTAGATGGAAAATGAATCTAGAAATGTAGTTTAGACGTCCAAGGAATCCCCTAACTTCCTTCTTAGTGCGAGGAGTTGGCATTTCATGTATAGCTTTAACCTTTGTAGGGTATACTTCAATACCTTTGCTGATGACGACGAAGCCTAAGAGCTTACTAGATCTTACTCCAAAGGTGCACTTATTTGGGTTCAACCTAGGTTTGTACTTCTTCAGCCTTTCAAAAGGTTTCTGCAAGTGATTAAGGTGTTCCTCTTCAGTCTGAGACCTGGCTATCATATCATAAACGTAGACCTCTATCTCGTGATGGACCGTATCATGAAACAAAGCTACCATGGCACGTTGATAGGTTTCCCCGACGTTCTTTATCCCAAATGGCATAACTTTGTAACAGAAAGTGCCGCACTGTGTGATGAAGGTCGTTTTAACTATGTCTTCGGGTGCCATTTTGATCTGATTGTATCCAGAGAAGCTATCCATGAAGGAGAATACCTTATGTTGTAAGGTGTTGTTAACCATAACATCAATATGGGGAAGAGGGAAGTCATCCTTGGGGCTTGCCCTATTTAGGTCTCTGTAATCCATACACATACGTACCTTACCGTCCTTCTTAGGTACTGGAACAACGTTATCAACCCACTATAGATAAGAGGTAACGACTAAGAAACCAACATTGAATTCTTTCATGACTTCAGCCTTGATCTTTTCTGACATCTCAGGCCGCATGCGATGAACCTTCTGTTTCACTAGAGGGTAATCCTCTTTAGTCGGGAGGTGATGAACCACAATATTAGTATCAAGTCCTGGCATGTCTTCATATGACCAGGAAAAGACCTCAACATAGTCATGTAACATCTTTATTAACCGCTCTTTGACACTATGCTCCATATTGGCACCTATCTTGAATTCTTTCTTGTCCTCTTCAGTACCCAAGTTAACTGTCTGCACCGACTCTTCATGAGGCTGTATTTCTCTTTCTTCCTATTGTAACAGTCTAGCAAGTTCTCCTAGTACTTCACAATTTTCCTCACCTTCGTCCTCGGCTTGGTAGATCGGATTTTAACAGTCATAATGGGAAATAGAAGAACCGTTATCAATGGGATCCAAAGTGGATGTGGATCTGCAGTTTGATATGTGGGTGTGTGTAAGAGCATAGTTGTATATTTTTTGTAAAGTAAAAAGGCAGAGAAGATAAACAAAGAGCGCAAAATTTTCATGCAAAACATCCAATGTTTTATTGATGACATATGAAAATGAAGCAATAACCCTCACAAATAGACCATTGTGCCTTGGGTAAGACACAAGGCTTTAAAGTTTCCATTGTTCAAATATTACATATCCTCAAAAAACAAAATGATAAATTACTCTTGAATAAAACTAATGGGCATAAAGTCTTTAGCCTCTCAATTGCTGAGTACACCGCTAATGGTTGGGAAAACCCACTTGTCCAGGTCATAAACACTATCACCGTCTCCCAGAGCATTGACTCCATGATTACTGATCCGTAATGGTGGTCCCCCGACGCGAGCATGGCGAACGGCTTTCTGGACTCCTGAAGTAAAACCCAAACCAAAATTTTCAGATTTGTTGCGAATATCTGGAATTTGGCCCCAAATGGTACATCAACCTTCTTTGACTACCGCCTTGGAATCCTTCAAAGAAGCCATATTTAGTGGAGGTATGGTAGTCTTCGGGACCTTGGAAGCAGTCTTGGTTGCAACAATGGTCTGTGGAACCTCTTCAAAGTTCTGATAGGGGGTCTCAATGAACTCGCCTCCATTTCGATAGACCTGAAAGAGTTCGAGTGGCTCACCATGTATTCCTCCTCCCCATGGACTGTGATAATTTTCCCATTGACTGGGTACTTCAGCATCTGATGCAGGGTAGAAGTGGTAGCACCATCCCCATGGATCCAAGGTCGATCCAATAAACAAGAATAAGATGGGAAAATGTCCATCACATAGAAAGTTGAGTCAAAATTCTGAGTACCAACTTTGACAAGGATGTTCACCTCCCTGTGCACCATTCTTTTGGAACCATCAAAGTCCCTCACCACAACTCTACTGGGTTTTAGTGTGAGTCCTTCACAATCCAACCTGTCTAGAGAATTCTTGGGCAAGACATTCAGCAATGAACCTGTATCCGCCAGAACGTGAGCTAGGGTAGTGCCCCTGCATTCAATGGAGACATGAAGGGCATCATTGTGTTTCCTTCCCTTGGGAGTTAGGTCTGCATCAGAGAATCCCAGTCCATTGTCAATTGTCAAACTACCCAAGCAATTCTCGAATTGATCAGCAGAGGTCTCTTGAGGCACATGGGAAGACTTCAGGAATTTTACTAAAGCCTTAGCATAGGCTTCAGAGCGCAAGAGTAAGGCCAACATTGAGATTTTTGAAGGGGTCTACCCCAATTGTTCCACGACATTATAATCACTCTTCCTGATTATCTTTAATATATTTTCCATATCTTTTTTAGAAGTCTCAGGAATGGCTTCTGGATGCGCCTTCATTTGGACAGGCTCAACCAATACCTCTTTTCCCCAAGTCTCGGCCGACTCGGTAGCAGAGATAACAACTGGATTAACAGTATGAGTAGTTATGGGAATACTGACAGGAGCAGCTGAAAGAATGATCACAGGGGTAACAATAGGATTACTAGAAGGAGTAGCAGCAAGAATGATTATAGGAGTAGCAACAATCTTTGGAGAGATATCAGGAGAGAAAACTCTCCCGCTTCTCGTAATTTTACTGGTTTTGATGATATTGTCGACATCAGGATCAGTACCTTCAGAAACTTTGTCTTTGACAACCAACATGTCTTGCTTGACGCCATGGTAATAGACGTCAGCCCCATAATTCCAGGGAATAACTTTATCAAAGGAATGTGATATTGACCCAAGAAGGGTGATGATCAAGGGAGAAAACTTGGGAACAAATGTAATCTTGACGGGTCTTTTGGAGGAGACCCTGGGGGGATTGTCGGAAATGGTGATTATCGAGACTGCTTCATAACAACTTCTTGTAAGGGGAATTTTTTCGAACATAATTTCTTTGTTAACCATCAGACGATGTACGCCCATTGTTAACAACAAACAACCATCTGGTAGAGACATACATAAGTGGCAACCTTCACCATATTCCGGAAATAAACCAGCTCGCAATAGATTCTCTTTAATAATCAAAAGAGAAGTAGTTAATTCATCCACGGAGGAAACAAAACGGTCATTATCAACAACGTTCATACCTTGGCCATGTTTGGGTATTGACGCTGTTATTACATTAGGTGTCTCTGGAAGTTCAAACTCAATCTACTTTGCTTCGATGAGATCCTATACTATATTCTTTAAAGCCTAACAGTCGTTTGTATCATGCCCCGAAGTTTCAGAATGATAGGCACATCGAGCATTTGGATTGTAGCGGGGAGAGGCAGTATTAGGATTCTTCGGATCCTCCTTTAGGGTCACCAAATTGGACTTCAGCAGATGTGGAAAAACCTGGGATAATGTCATGTTGATCCGAGTAAACTATCTTCTGGGAGCATCCGGCCTACGCTGATTGTTTTGTTGTTGGTTAGAGGCAGGATTGGAAATCATAACAGCCCCTACCGTCAGAAGCCGCTCAGTTTTATTGTGATTTCTTTAGCCATAAGCAGCATTGACCTCCTTCTTTCAAGTGAAAGGATTCTTTGTAGTACTAGAAGATGCATCCCTCTGGATTTTATCACTTTTGATGCCATCCTCTACCTGTTCATTAGTCAGTATTAGTTCAGTGAACCCAACAGAAGAACTCCCGATCATATGGTTAAAGAACAGGTCGGATAACGTGCCCAAGAACATGTCCATCAGCTCTCTATTAGACAATGGAGGTTGGAATCTTCCCGCACGGTCTCTCCACTTTTGGGCATAATCTTTAAAACCTTCGCCGGAACCCATAGAAATACTTTACAACTGTGTACACATTGGGGTGAGGTCAGCATTATATTAATACTTCTTGTAGAAAGCATCAGCCAGATCCTCCCAATTATGAATGTTGGTTCTTTACAGTTGATAAGACCATTCCATTTGAGTCCCTGATAAACTTTCTTGGAATAAATGTACCCACATATTCCTATCAGTAGTTTGAGGTTGAATCTTCCTGACATACGACCTTAAGTGAAGCTTAGGACAAGAGACACCGTCGTACTTGGAAAAGGTGGGGACCTTGAATTTCTGCGCGATGACCACCCCTGAGATCATTCCTAGATCTTCAAAATCCATCTCGGGTATCCTTAAGATATCCATAACATTAAGCCGATCCTCCAACTGTTTGTATTTATCATCACAAGGAGGATACTGCTCCTCAGAATAGTCAAGTTCATCTTCCTCAGACCCTAGATTGTTGTTTTCTTCAGCTGGCTTCTCTTCTTGATTGTCCCCATCATTTGACGGGGTTGGAAATCTATAACTCCCTTAACCGGTCCTCTGAACCTTCTTCCAAAATTCAATACACCAGCTGGTTTCTTTGCCTTCTTGATCTTCTCTTTGATGATAAGACCTTTTAGATCCTCTTGCCCATGGTCCTGAGCCAAGAACATCTGCTGAAACTGAGCGTTTTTAGCTTGAAGATCCTTTACTGTTTATTCGAGAGCCGTTTATTTTGTCTGAAATAAACAACGAGAAGAATAAGAAACATGTTTTGAAAACCTATTTATGCGATGATAGGCATGATATGCTTATGCAATGTTTTCAAGGGCCTCATAGGATTTAAACTCTTTTAACCAAAACAAAAACAAAGGTTTTTTATTAGTAAATTCAAATGAAATCAAAGTTTACAAAGGAATAACAAATAAGAAACTTCTAAGATTCCTAAGTCTCCCAAGGACGCTTCCTTTTGGTGCTAATGTAGGCATTGAGATTCTTCTCTTCATGAAGGTGCTTTGTCAATTCCAACACCTTTTTCTCACTGGAATAGAATTGGGACTCAAAGGTATCTCGTTCTTCTTTGAGCTGTATCGAAGACTTTTGTAATTCTTTGAATTTTGTTGGCATATCAGGATGCAGAATGATGCGAGACTCGCCCCCTTGAAAAATAGGCTCTGAAATCACTGGTAGGATAACAGCATACGACATCATAAGATTTTGAGCACGAGCTGACACCTATTTGAGCTATGGATCCAAAGGGATGGAGTTATTGCGCCTTAGAGTCATGCTATCAGTCTTCTTAACCATTCCCCAAGCGCAAATGAACCTTTGAAGATGACCTTGAAGATCATTTGAATAGTCAAACACAATACCCTGGATGAGCATATCATGAGAACCATACCTCCGGGTGTAATCGAACTGACGTAGAGCTAAAGAAGAGTTATAGGTGATGCCTCCTTTAATGCTAAGGAGTGGTACATTGGGAAATTCTCCACAGTGATCAATAAAAGAGATGTCTTCTTGAGAGCTAGGGCACCAATAAATATCGGAATGAGAAAGAGACATTAATCGTTGGTTCCATCTTAAGCCTAACTCATTCTTCATTACTGACCGAGGAAGGTGCAAAATAAACCACCTATAGAGTAGAGGTATACAACACATAAGAGTCCCTCGCTTCTTCATGGTACGGGTATGGAGTGAATGCAGAATATCCCCGAGAAATGTAGGCACTGGATTATGAGCAAGGAAGATGTTGATGGCACTAACATCATTAAACTAGTCTGAATTGGGGAACATAACCAACCCATAGATCAAGAGAGCTAAGACATCTTCAAAGGCATGGTAACTCATAGCGTCTAAGAATACTTGAGCTTTCTTCATTGGAAAATTTGTAAGGAGGCCCTTAACTCCACTCCTTTTTTCCCAATTGGGCTCAATGTCAGACGGATTCAAGTGCAAAGCTATGGAAACATCTTCAGCAGTTGGATCTTGTTCTAGATCGATAAAGGGTATCTGCTTCAATATAGGCAAACTAAGTATTTTGGAGAATTCCTCCAGCGTAGGCACCAATTGATAGTATGGAAATGTGAAGCAATGGTGCTTAGGGTCGAAGAAGTGGAATAAGACACTCATCAAACCCTCGTCAAAACTGTTAGTAACCAAACTGAGAAAGTGACCATATCTCTTGTTGAATGATGAGTTCTCAGGAACTTTTAAGACAATTTCTTTGAGTTTAGACGGAATCTCTACAAAACTGATTCAGATAGTTTTTCTGCGAGCTGAATCCATAACCTACAAAACAGAGGAGAGATAAATCCACAGGCCCTTGAAATGGTTAATGTATATGACATGTTATGATATTTATGATGTTATGATTATGCTTTGAAATCATAAGTATATCAAACACAGACAAGTCACATAAAGACCTTAGGTTTAAAGGCTTGCATGAGTTTTAAAGGTAAGTACCCTCTTAAAGTTTTAGTTGGCTCAACCTGTCTTATTAATAGTAATCGGGTTCTAAGGAGTTTCATATCACTGACCTTTCTTTTAGGCATTGTTATAGCTCGAGAACCGAAGTATTGCGGCCAAAATATCCCAAAAGTCCAATATCAATAAGTGTAGTATCGAGTATCAAGAAATCTTCGGTCGGAACCAAAGTCGGCGATCTCACTACTTTCTAATGGCTTATGATGAGTCAATTAAAGGTTCTAAAAGTCAGTTATCACTTAATGACACTATAAGGAAGCCTAATGTTATCCTTGACTAACTCAAGGAACATTAGTACAAGCCAGATTATCACGCTAATGTAGCTATCACTTCGTCCATATCGGTCTACACCGTACAACCTCCATGATTTAATGCTACTTACCTAATAAGGTGCCCCAGATCTAGGTGTAGGATCTTCACAAGTAAACCCAAGTAAAACCATTTAAGATAAAGCAAACAAAACATACAAGGAAATAAAGTTAAATATGAACTAAACTCTAAGGTAACCCCACTTTTTATTGTCCCCAGCAGAATCACCAGTTCTGTAATACGATGGAAGAACTGACTGTTATACTGGTTTTGTGTTTGTGTTTGCAAATGTTGTGGTAAGCAAGAGTCTCCAACGACTTTTCTTTTATCCAATAAAGGAAAGGGGGAAAACAATAGAAAAATACCTTTTCGAGAATTTTCTAAGTAAGGGGGCTAGATTATGGAAAGGGAAGGTGTTAGCACCCTTTCCATCCGTAGTTTTATAAAGACTCTTAGATGCTTAGCTCATTTTTTAAATACCTTGTGCTTTGTGTGTTTGAAAAGTATTAAAAAATTCCTTAGCGCGGCGATTCACTTTATGATAAATCTTGTATCAGTCCTCAAGAGTGTTTATAAAGCGAATGTTTTTGAAAGTGTTTTTGTGTAAGTGCAAAAGTTAATTTTGAGCATAACATCTAGGAACTTATCTACTTATACTCGAAAAGGTTTGTTCTTTTCCTCCTATCCTTTAGACAATTCTATCCTACTATTAGGGAGTAGGTAACCCTATTGTTGGATGTTTGAGGGACGTTCGAAGGGACGTACAGCCATAAAGGCAACATATGGAGATGCTTTTAGCAATTTGGTTCAAGGGACGAGATCATTTACCGAAACACAACACTGTATGGTCATCGAGGGACTATGTTCTTTTGGTTTACGGGTCTTTGCTAAAGCGTCCCCATTTCGAAGGACATGACGGTTTTTCCGAAGAAAACCGAAGTGGGGTGCCCTAGAGGTGTGCATGTGAAATTGTGTTGTTTTCAATTATTTTAATCTTTGCATTAGGCTGCTAGAGTTTGGTTTTATTCTTGCCATACAATCCTATTAGGCATACATCTAACAGTTCAATATCAATGCGGGAAATTAAAGTGCGGAAATTAAAACCTAACTATTACGTGGCTTCGGGGAGGAGGAATTTACAAGTCTAAAAAATTGGAAAAAACAGTAAATGTCCTAGTTATTCTATTACAAACCATGAACATGTACAATAATGATAAAAAGTAACAAATGTTAAGATAATAAACGCGCGCGAATTGAAAAAAAGCATCTAAAACCCTAAGATGTTTCTAAGTGAAAGAACATTATTTTTTTGTTGTTTTTTGCCTATTTAGGAAAATATTAAATTAAAATAAACTAAATTTAATTAGAATACAGAAGAAAATTATTAACCAAAATTAAATCCAAACAAAACCTAATATTTTTGGCATTTTTTTATTAAGAAAATAATTGAATTAAATGAACCTAGTTCTAATTATTTTTAAATTATAAAATAATGTGAAAATAATTAAATTAATTAATTTACAAAATTAAGATTAATTGGAAAATCCTAGGTCTAATATTTTTTATGATTTTTTATGATTTTTATATTATTATAAAAAAAGGTTTTAAAAGTGAAATATAAAACAAATAAAGAGCTAAAAATAAAAAGATAAAAACTGGGCCAAGTGCTGATTTTCAAACAAGAGGGTGCATTTTTAAAAAATTCTAGGCCCATGATAGACCAACCCAGACTCTGCGCATAATCCAATGTTACTGGCTCTTGAGGATCCATCTTGGACATCTGGATCTGGATCTTTTGATCTGGAGCTGATGAGATCCAATGGAAATGATGATGGGACGTATGATACGCGCGCTTGGATTTAGTACACAGGATCTGCAAAGTATGTGCTAGAAAAATAAAATTCCCTTGCGCCTGGATCGAACCCAGGATCTACAAGGGATATGCCTTTATAACGCGCGCTACCACTGAACCATGTTGTTTTTCTGATATCAATCTGAAACAAATAAAACAAAAAGAAGAATAAGTAATATGGCCGGAGAACCGCCAAAGCCCTAGCTCCGGTCATCTTCTCCGGCGACCTGTAATTCGCAAAAAAATGCACAAACATGATTTTTAAGGCTCTGTAAAGCCATGTCCCCCCTAAATTGAGCCCCCTGAATCCAAATCCACCCTTATTTTTGGCTAAAGATGGCTGGATCATGCATTTCGAATCAAAGTATACCAAAACGGAGATAAAATGACTTAGAACGATATTGCGTGCATGAGGTTATCCTATCGGTTCAGACCTGTTCATGAAATACTCAAAATCACGTTAGAAACATCAATCACACCTGAAACTAAACAAATGAAAAGAAACAGATCTTTGAAAAAAACACAAAAAAGTTTATGATATGCAGTTTTTGTGCGTTTTGGATCATGGAGATTGATCCAAGTTTACTCTGTATTCTTGTTGAGAGTGAATCAAAAGGCTTTTTGCAACGAGGAGGCTTAAAAAATTGGTTTTTGAGTTTGACAACTTTTGAGATTTTTGCAATTTTTGTATGGCTCTTTGAGGCAACTTTTTTAGGCTCTTTTCTCTTTTTTCCCCGTCCCTTTTCATTTGAGATTGTTGGGTTTATATAGGCAAAGATTTTGGTCAACATTTGTGTATCAAATCTTTGTTCATCATGAGGGAGAGATTTGATTTGATTTTTGCATGAAAACTTGCCATATTTGATCCAATCATGCATTTTTGCCAGCTTGCTCTGAGTTGTTTTGGGCCTCCAACTTGATGGGAATCGAAATCTTGGGATGCCTTTTCTCTTTTAGGTGGCCATTTTAAGTGACTTTGGGGCTGGTCGAAGCTTCATTATTCCTTCTTCGATTCCCTCAATTTGGGCCTATCGAAATGTCAACTTATTGATATGATTATCAAGAGACATCTTGTTCTGATATGCCAATCGAAGGACACCTTGTTGACATGCGTTCAAAGTACACCTTATTATTGCTCTTCGATTTGCTATGACTTGATCCTCATGGTTCCTTCTATTGGACCCATCTATTTTCCTTAGCCGCTTGATTATGGGAAACTCAAATAGCCCAAATGAGAACTTCATTCTGGCCAATGGAAACCTCTTTTGTCACTTCCTTCGAATGCCATTGTGCAGGAGGCTTGGGCCTGACAACATGTAGGACCAAGACTCATCATAAGAGAAACTTGCTTTCAATAATTATGTGTCTCCTTCGAATGGACCATATATATATATATATATATATATATATATATATATATATATATATATATATATATATATATATATATATATATATATATATATATATATATATATATATATATATATATATATATATATATATATATATATATATATATATATATATATATATATATATATATATATTCTTCGAATGGACTTTTTGTGTGTCTTTCGAATTGTCCACATGTATGCCTTGTGCCTTATTTGAATGGGCCACCAATGTGTGTCCTTCGAATGGACCTTTGGAGTGCTCTTTTGAAGGGGTCATATTGTGTGTCATAGTGCAGAAACTATGTTGAGGGGTCTTGGCCTTGTGCATTGAAAGCAAACACAGAGGAAGTCTTTGCCCTTGTGAATTCAAGACAAGTCTGAGGAAGCCTCTGCCTTGTGGATTGAAGTCCAGTTGAAAGGAGTCTTTGACTTAGTGAATCCAAGGCAAGCATGAAGAGGCCTTTCCTTAGTGATTAGAAGGTTGCATGTAGAGGCATTTTTCCTTGTGAATCGAAGGGAACTTGTAGGGGGTTCTTGCCTAAATGAAACTTGGACCAAGGCTTGCTCGAAGGTGAACCAACGCGTAATCGAAGCTGATGGGAAATTGCTTGGTCGAAGGGTTTTAGATGCCCAATCAAAGCTTGTGAGACAAATATCGCTCGAAGGGTTTTAAAAGCCCAACCGAAACTCCTTATCCGGATCCCAATCGAAGATCCTTTTGTTCACCTGCCAATCGAAGGATATTGTTGACATGCCAATCGAAGGGCACCGTTCAGATGCCAATCGAAGGACACTGATGACATGCCAATCGAAAGACACTTGACCATCATTCAAAAAATTTCATTTTCTTTAAGAAAGTGTTTGTAACCACCCATGTAAGAGAAAACCTTGGGAAACATGAGAGGGAAAATTTTGGGGTACAACAAAGAGCTCGACGTAGCCCCATTCCTTGGAGGTCAAACTGTTAAATCCTTGTAGGTTAGACCCCAAATATGGTGAAAAGTGGCTATCGTCGAGCTACACAGTGCGAAACATGCAGGTGTACATGACATCGACAGAACTTCCCTCGTCAACCAAGATATGATGTACATCAAAGTTGACCATCTTTGCTGTCACTAGTAGAGGAATACTGGAGTTTGGGTCTTTGTTGGGTAGCTCCTCGAGAAAGAATGTGATCGGCTCAGATTTTCCCTTGAATCTTTCAAGGGTTAGAACCTGGATCAGGGTTGCGTCCACCAACTCATTTAGTTTCCTCTTCATTGAATTCACCGACATGTTATTGAATCCCCCACCCGATATGACCATGGTGGAGGGGAAATTCTCCCATCTACTGTGGGTGAACAAAGGGTCCCCATCTTAGAAGTTGTCGGGGATATGGAAGTCCTCAGACCTTGAGACAAATAAGTCTACCTAGAGGGGACCATATTCATCAGATGGTCAGGTATCCTCCTCGATTTCTTTAACCTATCAGGTCTCCTGACATGGGGCTTCATTTCGATTGTACTGACCGAGTCTCCCTGCCTTGATTAGAGTCTCTATGGCATCCTTCAAGTGGACATAGTCTTCATTCAGGTGACCGTGGCTCCGGTGGTATTGACAATATTTTTTTATGTTGGTCCTGATATTTGTAGGGGTGGGTCGAGGACACTAGACCTCGTTGTCCTTGAACTCGATATTGGATCACTCTGTAAGGATACGCTCGCGGGAAACAGTCAGCAGGGTGTACTCAGTGAACCGCCCGATAGCCTTTATAAATTAAATTCCCGGGAGGAGTCCCCTCTCGAGCAGGTATCTCTTCATGTGGTCGATGCATGAGACCTGAATGGCCTCGCGGTTGAACTGATCAATATACTCTTTGAGGGTCTCGTCGCTTCTTTGGAAGATTGCCTCGAGGGCGGAATCAGTCTTCGGATGTCGACAAGATGCAGTGAAGTTGCTGATGAATTGGTTTTTGAGGCTCCTAAGTGAGGTGATCAAACCGGGGGAGATGTTTTTATATCAATCCAAGGTTGTTTTCCTTAACATCGTGCGGAACAACCTGTATTTAATTAGGCCTCTGACATTGTGGTAGTGGAGCTGTTACGACTAGATTTAAAATCAAGAGTCGCCACTACTAGTTTTATCCTAAGAAAAGGCATCTAATAGGAAACCATAATTCGCAAAGACAGAGATTCTAAGTTTCATACTCTATTAGACGAAAGGAAGGTGTTAGTCACCTTTCATCTACCTTATTCTTAAGGATACTAGGTTTGGGTTTAGGTTTCGGGTTAAATAGGGTTTTAAATTTTTATAGGGGGACTCGCCTTGATTTAGTCGTATGCCTACGTATCCTCTTATGAGGAATCAGAGTCTCAATTCGTAGTTCGTATGGAGTTTGTTATTTTTAGGGGTTGCAAAAGTACTTTGAATTACCTTGCATTTTGACCGGGTGTAGAGATTGCGGAATTTCAGACTAAATGCGCGATTAGTCAAAATATATTTGGAACCTTTTTAGCAAAAATTGATTGTTTAGGTTAGTTTATTGCGAAAAATAGATTTAAGATTTGTTGAGTATTTTTTTTTAATAATATTAATTGCAAAATGTTCTTAATTAATGCATGATATAAAAAATATGTTAATGCAAACATAGAAAATACATACATGAGTTTAAAAAAAATAATATTTACATGTGATATTAAATAATATATATATATATATATAAATAACAAACTAATAATAACTATTATAAAAAAATAAATAAATAATAACAGTAAGAATAAAAAATGTAAAAAAATAAGAAGATAAAAAGTATAATATAAGATAAATAAAAAATATAATATAAAAAATAGAATAATTAATTAATTTCACGGGGGTGCATTTTAAGTTGAGTTAGTAAAAGTAGTGGGGTGTAAAAAGTCAGGGCCTGAATTCAGATATTGAATTCAGGCCCAGTAAGCCTGGGGGTGCACAATTGAACTAATGAGTAAAACAAGGGGTGTCTTTAGGAGTTGGGCCCAAATTCAGATATTGAACCGGGCCCAGAGGTGAGGGGTGTGAATTGTTTGTTGGTTTAGTAAAACGACTAAAAGGGTGTGCAAAAAGAAATTGGGCTTGGCCCATTATACATTTGGAAAGGGGTCTGCTGGATTGGGTGTGTAAGGGTGCATGAAGCTTATGATGGATTTGGCCTTACGGCCGTCCACTGATGATCAAACATACTAGATTGAAAGGGTGCATATTGTTTATGATGAACGCGCGCGTATGGAATTATGACTAAATATAAGTTTTGTTTTTACATTTTTTGTTTTAATTCCTATATCACTCTCGTGTTACAGCAGTCGCCTTCCTCTTTCTCTCAAATTCCATCTGCCTCAAACCCTAATAATCAAACTCCCCTCGCAGCGGCGCTCACTTCTGGTACCCTTTCGTAACTAACCAAATGCAAAAAGCAGTAAAAGAATAAAGCTAAGTCGAGTTACCCCCATTTGTGCTTCTGTAATCCGATCCGACTTCCAGTCAATATACCCTTTTTCTTTCTTCTGATTTACGAGGACTCGGAGATTCTTGAAGAGAGCTGCGATGGATGGTGGAGTGGCGGTGGTGTGAATACTCGATTAGGGTTTCAGATGTTAAAACCCTAATCTCTCCTTTCTTCATCTTCAAGAGCAAGGAAAAGTGGGTTCGGTCTTCTTCTGTCTTTTTCGCCCAACAATCTTCCTCTTTAATTTCTTTCTCTCTGTCTTCAAGCCCCCCCTCAATGTCATGTATTTTCTCTTTAATATTTATAAGGTTTGAACAATTTGTTGTTACCAGTTTGTTAGCATAGATTTAGGGTTTTTAGAATAAATTAGGGATTTGTAATTCTGTGTAATTGATTCAAATTGTAATGTTATAGAGATTTGATTTTGGTTTGTTTAGACTGGTTTCTATTTGTAATGTAAACATTTGATTTTGTATTAAACTTGAGATTCATTCTTACTGCAAATCTGGGCTTTTTATTTCAGTTTTAGATTTGATTTAATGTTTTTTTTAGATTCAATATCAACGGTATCTGTTAATTGAAGAAAAGGTGCGCAAATTTAGGTAAATTGGTACAATACTTGTTAGTAAATTTGGTCCTTGAGTATGCGTTATTGTTTAGCCCGGTATATAATACTTGTTCCTTTGTTTTTGTTTTGCAAACAACAATGCCCCTCTTTTTTTGGATACGTATTGGGCCTAATAGGCCTTCTAACAGATTTTTCATAATCATTAGATTTTTACAAAAAATTTTAAAACAAATTATATAAAATATAGAATAAAAGAATGTTTTAATAATAATTAAATCCTTTCATAAATAAATAATATCTTTTAATAATAGAATAAAACATAATTATAATACATCTCTTTAAAGTTTGACAGTAATAATAGAACATTCTCTTAATAATATTTTTTTAGTAGAATAATAGTAACATAAAAGTTTTAAATAATAATAGTGCTTTTCCTAAAACAGTAATAATAACGTCAAATGGGCTGACCAAAAATATCAATGGGCCTATAACTTTATAACTATACCGCCCCCCCCCCCCCCCCCCCCCCCCCCCCATTTTTCTGTTTAATGCCCAACAAAAATGGGTCTGATGAAATGGGCTTTGAGTTGTAATCTCACCTCCTCTCTTACTAACAGAAACAAAGCCTAATGGACCCTTATAAATAATTAAAACTTTAATTATTTTCTGAAGTAATTTCCCATACTCGAATCCCATGGGCCATTGGCCAACATGCTCCGTAAATGGGCCCACAGGTATATGGATCTTTCTGATTTAGAAAGCCCCACTCCCCTGAATTAAAATACACTCCCTAGTTAACTTGGATTTAAGAACGAGCCATAAGATATAGCTGGATCATCCTAAATTAAACATTTTTCTTTCATTTTTGACCTTGAAAATGTGATCATAAAGGTAGGGAAAATTTGGGGTACGACAGCTGCCCCTATTCAAGTATCTTCCAATAGAATAGCGTGAGAATACACGAGTCTTACGCATTCGATTGGAATTTCATTGAATACTTGGAATACCCCAAAATTTGTCTGATAAGCATAAGGTTATGCTGATATAGCATGCCCTTAAGACTTTTGAGGAAATAGGCAAAGCTGATGATATATCGCTTACCAGGGTTTGACGATGACGAATATGTTTTTTGAGCTTGAGATAATAGTATTGTATGTCTTGGTTCGGCTTTTCTTATTCATCCATTTGGGGGGATGAATAGAACACTTGATAACACATGGCTACTTGGAGACTGAGGCAATGGGTTATGTTTGCGAATCGCTGGGTGGAGTCTTAGACGACGAGCTAGGTTTGGATTTCCAACACCGTGGCATGGAGTCTTAGGCAATGGTCTGTATTACGGAATAAGGAAATACACTACTGCATGGAGTCTTAGTCAATGAGTTAGTTTTGCAAATCGCTGCGTAGAGTCTTAGGCAATGGGCTAAATTTGGATTTCGAACATCGCTGCATGAAGTTTTAGGCAATGGTATA
This sequence comes from Vicia faba, assembly GCA_948472305.1. Lineage (NCBI taxonomy): Eukaryota > Viridiplantae > Streptophyta > Magnoliopsida > Fabales > Fabaceae > Vicia > Vicia faba. The sequence continues at coordinate 1,275,995,179 of OX451740.1, read as the reverse complement.
TATTAGGAGTGTTGCGCATTACTGCATGGAGTGTTAGGTAATGGGTGAAGAGAGGAACACACATTGCTGCATGGAGTCTTAGGCAATGGGTTATGTTAGACTATTGCCTGGGGTCTTAGGAAATGAACTAAATTTCGTGCATTACGGCATGGAGCGTTAGGTAATGGGTAAGATGAGGGGAATACATTGCTGCATGGAGTCTTAGGCAATGTACTAAGCTTCTTAAATTACTACATGGAGTTTTAGGTAATGAACTACGTTATAGAGGGAAACATCACTACATGGAGTCTTAGGTGATGGGCTGAACACGTCACAACATGGAGTCTTAGGTGGCAGACCTTATTTGGTTTTCGGACATTGCGGCATGGAGTCTTAGGCAATGTATTGGGTTTTTCACATTACCGCATGGACTCTTAGGTAATGTTGCATTGTAGGGAACACATCATTGCATGGAGTCTTAGGTGATGAGCTAAACACATCACTGCATAGAGTCTTAGGTGACAGGTTAGATTTATAGAAGAAGTGTGCTTTGATGACTGACCTTTAGATGGCTAAATCGAGGGTGAGATTGTTTGTTTGCTTTATGTATATGTATGGTGTCTGATATTTATATGGAACACAAAGTGTATATGTATTGGGTGTCTATGTATGCAAAATGTGTGCAACGTGTGTGTATGCCTTGAAATGTTATGGAAACTTTTTCCGGCTTTCTCTCCTTTAAACCATTGGTTTTGAGTTACCAATTCCCTGGCATTGTATGTTGTATTGTCGTGGCGTCTTTGAGTTGATTGGAACATGATGAAGAGTGTTATCAAGGTTTGATTTATTTTTTTGTATTGTAAGTGCAAGTGTAGGTGTGGAGGTCTGTATTGGACGCATACTTTTGTGTTGTGAACGCAGACATAGGCGTAGACATGTGTATGGACGCAAACATGGATTTTCTTTTCAATTCCTTTTCTAACAAAAATGCTTTTCGATGTTTTATCAAATGATTTTATTTTTCAATTTCCCTGAAATGTTTTCGACACAATATTCACAAGCAATAAACATAGTATTTTGTAAACAAGTCTGAAAAAGAAAAACGCAATTTGAAAGATGAAAAGAAAGCAAATGTTTTATTGATATGCCTCTGAATAGGCGAAAGTACAAGATGTAATTCCTTAAAAGAGGTAATTATAGAAATTTTCAAAACTGTAAATGACAGTGTAAATAATAATATCTATTGTTGTTCCCCAATATCCTTTTAATGGCTCATGTCTCCTTTGCTTCTGAGTTGTATAATTTAGACCCAACTCTCCCTTCGTGGTTCGTAGTCGTAGTTCTCAGATCGCATTCTTTTTGTTCTTTATTTCCTTTCTCATAAAATCCCTAATTTTTTCCTGGATCTCCCTTTCTAGTTTTCAATCCACCGGGATAGCTTTTTTTTATGTCCCTAATTTTTACCTGGATATCCCTTTAGGGTTTTCGATCACCCGGGACCTCCTTTTTGCCTAAGTCGTCCGTTTAAGGTTCGAGCTTAGCTAGATTTTTATACATAGTATTTTTTTACTGCGTCTGAATTTGTCGGATGTGGCAGTTCTTCCCCATCCATTGTTGTGAGGATGAGACCACCATCGAAGGATGTTGTTTTTACTATGTATGGACCTTCGTAGTTGGGTGTACATTTACCATGTGAATTGAGGCGAGGTAGAAGAATCTTCTTGAGAACTAAATCCCCTTCTTTGAATATTCGAGGACGAACTTTCTTGTTGAAGGCCCTCTTCATCCGTTTCTGATATAGTTGACTGTGGCATAGAGCTGTCAAGCGCTTTTCTTTAATGAGGTTGAGCTGATCGAGCCGCGTCTGAACCTATTCTGCTTCTTCCAACTTTGTTTCCATTAGAACCCAATATGATGGTATCTCTATTTCAACTGGAAGTACTGCTTTCATTCCATATACCAGAGATAAAGGAGTCGTGCTTGTTGATGTGCGCACGAAAGTGCGATAGCCGTGCAGAGCAAAGGGAAGCATTTTGTGCCAATCTTTGTATGTCTTCACCATTTTCTGAATGATCTTATTTATATTTTTATTAGCTGCTTCGACGGCTCCGTTCATCTTGGGTCTGTATGGTAAGGAGTTATGATGTTTGATTTTGAAATTGTCGCACAGTTCCTTCATCATCCTGTTGTTCAAATTAGACCTGCTGTCTGTAATAATCCAGCTCAGAACCCCGTATCTGCATATGAGATTATGCTTGATAAATCTCATAACCACTTTACATGTAACATTGGCTTAGGATGCCTCTTCCACCCACTTGGTTAAGTAATCGATGGCTACCAGTAAGAAACGGTGTCCGTTGGATGCTTTCGGCTCGATCATGCCAATCATATTAATTCCCGACATTGAGAATGACCAAGGGGAGCTCATGACATTCAGAGGAGTTGGTGGCACATTTATCTTATTTGCATAGATCTGGAATTTCTGACATGTCTTCGTGTAGTGATATCAGTCGGCTTCCATCGTTAACCAATAATACCCTGCTCGCAGAATCTTTCTAGCCATGGCGTGCCCATTGGTATGAGTTCCAAAAGTACCCTTGTGGATTTCTCTCATGAGCATATCTGCTTCCTGTTACTCATATCATAATTTCTTTTGTATAGAACTCCATTACTCAGGAAGAACTTTGAGGCTAACCTCCGCAAGGTCCACTTGTCAATGACAGAGGCATTTTTTGGATATTGTTGTTTTTCAAGGTATTTCTTGATGTCGTAAAACCAAGGCTTGTCATCCAGACCTTCTTCAATAGCAAGGCAATGTGCGGGCTCTTTGAAGTGTCTGATTATGATGCGTGGTTCAGCCAAGTTACTTTGAACATGGCTGAGAGAGTTTCCAGGGCGTCTTCCATTTGAATTTCTTCTCGTGGGATGTGACTGTAAGTGATCTTCGTGAAATCCGCAGCCAACTTTAAAACATGATCCTGATATGGAATCAGCTTTGGATGTTTAGTATCGCATGTGCGAAGAAAGTTTAGAAAAGTCGAGTTAATCGTATTTAAAATCTGCACAAAGAAAGAGAAATTATGCAATTGGGGGGTGTGTGGCAAAACTGGGTGCATTACAAGTAAAAGCCTTTGAAGACCAAAAGAAGAAATACACGCTGGGCCCAATCCACCCAAGGTCCAAGGGGTGTAACGACCGTTACACGTCACCTAACCCTAGTGTAAATACCGTTACACCATGCCAAGCAAGCCTCTCCTCAAAAGTAGGGGGTGTAATGACAGTTACACCTTGCAGCTAGTCCCTCCTCAAAAGAAGGAGTGTAACGACCGTTACACTAAGTGTTTCAATCTGTAGCGGTCGCTACGGAGGCAAATCCAGAGGAGAAAATATCTCAACTCACTGCGTATCTCCAAGCCTATAAATAGGACCTCAAATTCCAATTTTTTAAACACGTTTTCTTTTCTCTATTTTTACTGTTACTCTGTCGAATATTTTCCGCATTATTTCTTTCCGCATTATTTCTTTCCACATTATTTCTTTACCGATCTGTGGGAGACATCTGAGATCCGCCAAATATTCTGCCATAATATTTTCAGGTTTAATTTAAGTACTTTATTTATTTATTCCAGGATTGCCTGAAATGTTTAGTTTATTTAAATTGTTAGATGGTAATTATTTTCGTTGCGCTGTTATTGAATTGTTTAATATGCTAGGCTAAATTTATTTATTGGTATGTAAGGTCATATAGCCTAAAGGGTTTAGCAATTCCAATTGATTAGTTCCTTTTAAAAAAAGAATAATTTTCTGGTTTCAATTACTAGTTCTAAATATTAATTATTTTGTTATGAGAGTAAAATACAGATAGAGGTTAGGATCAATAAAACTAGAGTTTGAGATAATAATTGGACAGTGGTAATTGTGCATCAACTTAAAATACAGTGAGAGCGCTTTTAAGTTGTTAGGTTTTGTTCCTTTCCAAAAAATATTTTTAAACTCTAATTGAAACAGCGAGAGCACTCGCTTAGGTTTGACCGAAGGATCTGAATCAATAAACACGAGAGTGTGAGAAGAGGGTTTTCAAACAAATACTTCCTACTGAAAACTGTTTTGTTAATCCGAGTTAGGTCAATGAGTTGCTAAATCCCCAAAGTCCGACCATTACATACCGATATTCTCCCTTGAATCTAAACTAAATTGTAATCAGTTAGGTTCCCTAAACTCCCTATTAATTACATTATTAGCCTTAGATTTACGTAGTAACCTAAGATAATGGTAGTTCGAAATTTAGTCCCTTGGGATTCGATAATCTTTAAAGCTACACGCGATAGGACTGTATACTTGCAGTCTAGATTCTTTAAGACTCACAAAGTCGCAATCAAGTTTTTGGCGCTGTTGCCAGGGACTAACAAGTCAATATCGTAACTCTTTTAGTTACGCTATAGAGACTAAGGCACCATTCCCAATTGTATGCCAAGCACTCGCTCTAAAGGTGAAGGCTTAGTGCTACCAATTTCCGAACCCGAGCGCTCTATTACTAGAAGACACCGAGTACGAGTATCTCGTACAAATCAATCCCTCTCTTAATCTTCTATCCGTGCCAAACCAGTTGAAGAACCAGGCATGGGTGCTCAGCCACGTCCGCTCAAATCTTATTCTATTCCTTCGCAGGAAGAACCATATAACAACATTGTTGCTCCTCCGATTGAGGCTAATAACTTCGAACTCAAACCTTCCTTATTGTCTGCTGTACAACAAAACCAGTTTTCTGGAGGGTCAATGGAAGACCCTAATATAGATTTATCGATGTTTCTGCAATACGCATATACAGTTAAGAATAATGGAGTCAGTCAAGAGGCGATAAGGCTTCGTCTTTTCCCTTTTTCCCTAAGAGACAGAGCCCGAGCCTGGCTCCAGTCTCTACCAGCTAACTCGGTTACCTCTTGGGATGACTTGAAGAAAGTCTTTCTTGCAAGATATTTCCCACCAAGTAAGATAGCTATGCTAAGATCCCAAATTAGCGATTTTCGACAAAAGGACAACGAGTCTCTTTTTTACGCTTGGGAAAGATACAAAGACATGCTGAGGCTTTGTCCACATCACGACATAGAATAATGTTAAATCATTTATAACTTTTACAATGGTCTCCATTATAATACAAGATTAACGATAGACGCCGCTGCAGGTGGCGCACATATGGATAAATCCTACGTTGCTGCTTATGCTCTCATAGAAAGTATGGCTCAAAACCACTATTAGTGGGGGAGTGAAAGAGGTCAAGCAGACAAAGCTCCCATAGAGAAAGCACCGACAAAAGGCAGTATGTACGAGATCAGCAGTCTTGATAGTGTCCATGCTAAGGTAGATGATATCGTCCAGAAGATAGATAACTTAACCGCAGTACCTCCAGCCACTGCGGCTGCTAGAACTCTGAATTACGAGATATGCGGAGTACCTGGATATGCTGCTGCTGAATGTCAAATCTTAACAGGAACCTGCTCGACCAAGTACATTATGCTCAAGGAAACCCTTACTCGAACACTTACAACCCTTAATGGAAAAATCATCCAAATTTCTCATATAAGAACACCAATGCGTTGTATGCGCCTGGCCAAGCACCTGATGTACCACCAGGATATCAAAAAGCACCTGCAGTTACTCCTAATATGCCTAGGAAGTCTAACCTCGAAATTCTAATGGAAAATTTTATAGCTACCCAAGCTCAAACTAACAAGGAATTTCTAAACAAAAATATTCACACTAGTGGGAAAATCAAACAGTTACTGAACAAAGTAGATGCTTTAGCCACCCACAACAAAATGCTTGAAACCCAGATTTCGCAAGTGGCCCAACAACAAGCACCTACTACTGCACCTGTTGGTACATTTCTATATCAACCTCAACTGAATCCAAAAGGACATGATCATGCTATTATATTGCAAAGTGGAATTGAATATGATGGACAAATTGATCCTAAAGTTGAAAACCCAGCCATGTCCCAAAGTTCTAGAAAAACAACCGAGGAGGAAAGCAAACCAAAAGAGAAGGAGAAGGTAGGTGATGGAGGGACAAAAGAAAAGGAAAAACCTTATGTGCCACCGCCGCCTTACAAACCACCAATTCTGTATCCTCAAAGACTTGCTCAATCTAGAAGTACGGGGAAATTTAAGAAAATTGTTGAACTTCTGAAACAATTAAACATCACGATACCATTCACAGAAGTTATCACTCAAATTCCCTCGTAAGCTAAGTTTCTCAAAGAAATCTTGTCAAACAAGAAAAAGATAGAGGATAACGAGAGAATTACACTCACTGCTAAGTGTAGCGCAGTCATTCAGAACAAAATGCCTCGGAAGCTGAACGATCCCAGAAGTTTCTCTATACCCTGTAATATAGGTAAGTATATCATAGACATGGCTTTATGTGACATAGGCGCTAGTATCAGTGTTATGCCCTTGTCCATACCAAAAAGCTTGACATGGGAGAATTAAGACCAACCAAGATGTCAGTACAACTAGCAGATCACTCTGTCAAATACCCCTTGGGAATTTTAGAAAACATTTTGGTACGCATAGGTCAATTCTACATCCCTACAAATTTCATCATTATGGACATTAGAGAAGTCATCATAACCCGTATAATATTGGGAAGACCATTTTTATCCACTGCTGGAGCTATTATAGATGTTAAAAGAGGAAAGCTAACTTTTGAAGTTGGAGAAGAGAAAGTTGAGTTTTTCCTGACACAGTTCCTACAGGCCCCAGCTATAGATGATACATGCTATCTATTAGAAGTAATAAACAAATGTGTCAAAGAGATGGAGTTAAAAGAAGAAACTCATTCTGAAACTATGAAGATTATGATGCCCCTATTTTTTGAAGATGATGATTAGTGTCCCCGAATATTGAGATGACAGTTTAAGAGAATGCCTAACACTGACACCAGATCATATGCCTTGTTCGAAGAAACCCAACTTGGAACTTAAAGTTTTACCCAAAACCCTAAGATATTAATTCCTACATTCCAAACTTAAAAGACCCGTGATAGTCAACGCAGACTTAGGACAAACTGGGACGGAAAAACTATTGCATGTATTAAGAAAATATCCCTCTGCTTTAGGATATAAGATTGCTGACCTTAAAGGAATAAGTCCTTTCATCTGCATGCATCGCATTATGTTGGAAGAATACTGTAAATCTTCTAGAGAACATCAGAGAAGAATTAACCCGATCTTGAGAATTGTAGTCAAGGATGAAGTAACTAAACTTCTAAATGCAGGTATCATTTATCTAATCTCAGATAGCCAATGGGTTAGTCCAATCCACTGTGTACCCAAGAAAGGAGGAATCACAGTCACGACAAACAAAGCGGGAGAGGAAATAGCAGAAAGAGTCGTGAGTGGAGCCAGAATGTGCATTGACTACAAAAAACTAAATAAAGCAACTCGAAAAGACCATTTCCATCTACCTTTTATTGACCAAATGCTTGAGCGATTGGCTAAGAATTCTTACTAATACTATTTAGAAGGTTATTCAGGATTCTTTCAAATTCCTATACACCCTAATGACCAAGAAAAGACAACGTTCACATGTCCTTATGGTACGTTTGCTTATCGGCGAATGCCGTTCGGACTATGTAATGCACCTGCAACATTCCAAAGATGTATGATGTCCATCTTTGCCGATTTTATAGACAATATCATGGAAGTGTTCATGGATGAGTTCTCTGTATGTGGGCAAAGTTTTGAAGGATGCCTGCCAAACCTGGAAAGGGTACTGGAAAGATGTGTACAGGTAAACCTAGTGTTGAACTGGGAGAAATGCCATTTTATGGTAAACCAAGGAATTATACTTAGACACATAGTTTTTGAAAAGGGGATCGAAGTATACAAATCTAAGATTGAAGTAATATAAAGCCTTCAACCCCCAAAAACCATAAGAGAAATACGAAGTTTCTTAGGCCATGCCGGTTTCTACCAACGCTTCATAAAAGATTTCTCAAAAATTTCTAAACCTCTGACTGACCTCTTAATGAAAGAAGCTAAGTTCATCTTTGATGATGACTGCCTGAAGGCGTTTGAACGGTTAAAGGCAGCTCTCATATCTGCACCTATCATACAACCACCTGTTTGGAGTCTACCATTTGAGATAGTGCGCGACGCAAGCGATTATGCAGTACGTGCAATCCTAGGACAAAGAAGAGAAAAAAAACTCCATGCAATATACTATGCAAGTAGGACTTTGGATTCTTCTTAGATAAACTACACAACTACAGAAAAGGAACTCTTGCAGTCATTTTTGCATTAGATAAATTCCATTCCTATCTATTAGGCGCAAAGATTATTATCTACACTGATCACGCAGCTATTAGATACCTATTAGCTAAACAGGATGCTAAGATAAGATTATTAAGGTGGATCTTACTCTTACAAGATTTTGATTTGGAAATAAAAGATAAACTTGGATATGAAAATATTGTTGTCGACCCCCTATCTAGGATGGAAAATTTTAAACCTGAAGAGATGCCCATCAATGACGATTTTCCATAAGAACACATGGTAGCCCAAATGAGGTCTGAAAACTCGACTGAAGAATGCTCTGAATTTTGCAACAATGACGAGACAACTGAAGTATTGGAAGCAGTATCTACTTAAATTTCACTGCCCTGGTATGCTGACTATGTCAACTACTTAGCAGCAAGAGTCCTTCCACCTTATTTAACTTATCAGCAGAAGAAGAAATTCTTTCACGATCTCAAACACTATTATTGGGATGAGACCTTACTATTCAAGCAAGGCCCCGATGGTATTTTCCGTTGATGCATTCCTGAGAGTGAAATAGAGAGCATAATATCTCATTGTCATGAAGCCCCTTATGGTGGACACGCTAGCACCTCAAAGACTTGCACAAAAATCCTATAAGTTGGCCTTTATTGGCCCAGTCTATGGAAAGATGTCCATGCTGCAATTACAAAATGTGATCAGTGTCAATGCACTGGTAACATATCTAGGCGTGATAAGATGCCTCAAAAGGGTATTTTAGAAGTAGAGATATTTGACGTATGGGGAATTGACTTTATGGGACCTTTCCCATCATCTTCTGGAAACAATTACCTATTAGTGGCAGTAGATTACGTATCCAAATGGGTAGAGGTTGTAGCCTCTCCAACCAATGATGGACAAGTAGTGATTAGGTTATTCAAAAACATAATTTTTCCAAGATTCAATGTTCCGAGATTAGTCATCAGTGATTGTGGCTCTCATCTCATTTCCAAAATTTTCAATAAACTCTTAGCAAAGTATGGAGTCCGACACCGCGTAGCAACACCTTACCACCCACAAACAAGCGGGCAAGTGGAAATCTCTAACAGGGAGATTAAGGAAATACTTGAGAAAATTTTTTCCATATCTAGGAATGGTTGGTCGCCTAAACTACATGAAGCATTATGGGCATACATAACATCATAAGAGACACCCATTGGAACCATACCTTTTAAACTGGTCTATGGTAAATCATGCCATCTACCCGTAGAACTGGAACACAAAGCCTATTGGGCCATCAAAACCCTGAATCTAAGTTATAAAGCCGCTGGAGAAAAGAGAATTCTAGACATCCATGAATTGGAAAATCTTAGGCTAGATGCATACGAGAATGCCAAAATCTATAAGGAGCGAACTAATAAATGGCACAACAAACGCATCTCTAGGAAAGAATTCAATGAGAGCAATGTAGTACTCCTATTTAACTCCAGACTTAAACTATTTCCAGGGAAACTTTGCTCTAGATGGTCAGGACATTTTGAAGTTACTAAAATACTCCCAAGTGGCATTGTGGAAATCAAAGGAAAAACTAGCGATCCGTTTATTGTAAACGGACAGTGTTTGAAGAACTACCACTGCATCAAGAATAGGGACTACTCATCCAGTTTAAGATTTATACAGCTGCCAGCTGATTCACCAAAATATATTTTCAATTTTCAATATAGGTCAAGCTTCTGATGTTAAACAAAGCGCTTTGTGGGAGGAAATCCACCATTTTTATTAAAATTTTATATACTAAAAGTTTTTATGTTTCTCTTAAAAATTTTACAAAATTTTTCTGTTCTTTTCTTCTTTTCTATTTTCAGGCATTAGGTTGATGCTAATTTAAAACTATTTTTATATTAACCAACAGGATTCACATTTCTTTTTCTTCATTGATTTTCGCTATGGACTTTCCTACCAATATGCATGTCACCTTCGTGGGTGATGCTCAGCAGAAGCGTTATGAGATGCTTGCTCTGAGAGAGAGAGAGATATCCCATCATCTTTGTGCACAACCCCACATTGTCCGCATTGGGCATCATGGAGAGTGTCCTCTTCATGTTTAACCAGATTCGTTGGGATTATTTTATTCATCATTAGCAACCTACCTACCGCAACCTGACGCTGGAGTTCCTCAGTTCGTTGCAGTACAACCCTGATATTGGTTTAGGGTTGACCAGAGGATTAGTTTCATTCATATTGTTTAGTTTTACCCACAGGTTCACCATCCGTGAATTTGCTTATTTATTAGATTTCTCGGTTAGCGCTGATGCTATCATTGAGATTCTAGATGACAAGTATGTGGACAGCCAACTTGACAACTTTTAGGGAGAGATATCTGATCTGAGACAGGAGAGCTCTATTCCTAGACACTCTTCAGAGATTCATAACCCCACTATTAGGTATTTCCATATGATTCTGGCGTTTAACCTATTTGGAAAACCTCAGAATGATACCTTAGTGTCTAAGGAAGAGCTATTTTTCATGCTCCGTGTGTTTCAGTCTAGACTGGTAGTTGGTGCATCTTTTATGATTGCTCGTCTCCTGAGTATAGCCCAGGATCCTCATGGCCCGATTTGTGTTGGTGGTTTAGTGACTATGATCGCTAAAGCCATTATTTTTTAGAGAGCCACAGTCCCGTCTAACCTCTGCTGGCAACTATACCCCGCTAGAGCTTACTCTTTGTTTTAATGTTGGGATGATAAGATGTTTAGAGCCAAATCAGTTTCAATTGCTGATACATCATGAGCCGGTATACCACTTCATACTTCCTGACATTGCACGGTCCAATGTGCATGACAGGAAGAACTGGATTTATGACCTGGAGGGTATAGCTGAGAATGACATGGAAGAAGAAGAGTTCGATCCTTTGGCATCGCCCCCATTATTATGACCCTCTAGTAGGATTGGGCGAGTTTGATCGTGAAATGGCAGAGACTGATCCTGTGACACCTCCTATACTTGACCGCTATCCAGCTTGGGACCCACCATCAGCTCATGCTGCCGCCGCTGTCCATATTCCTCATACTAATATTGTTGCTGCTATAGACGCTATCACGACAAATCTTGTTGTTATTCGTTCTGATATTACTGCCCTCCACAGAGATTTTTATGGTTTTATGGATCTTGCTACGGAAAATATAAATCACTTGTTTCATTCTAGAGGTGGTTGATTTATGTCTTTAGAACATTGAGGGCATTGTTTTCTCTAAGTGTAAGGGAAGAGTGTTTATTCAGTCTTTACTTTTTCACCAGTCGATAGTTTATCATTAGCATCATTATTTTTATTTTCTAGTTGGATTTACTTATTTTAATTAATTTATTTATTTTTATTCATTTATTTATTTTTCGGGATTATTCATTTATTTGTTTATTTCAATATTTTCAAATTTACTCCTCATTGTGCTATTATATATTATGATGCTATTATGTTATTGTGTTCTCCCAAAATAAAATGCATGTTAATCTAGTAGACTAAATATTATAATTAAATTATGCATCACACCTAATTGTCACTTCGTTGTCTCGTATTATTTTTAAATTTATTATTCCCACTAGAAAATGAATTGACACATCCATGCCATGCCTTGGTCAACAAGCAAAGTCCCTCATGCGTGGCTGACAAACCGACCATTGCAAGCACGAGATTCTCTTGGGAATCAAGCCTTGTAACGACCGTTACAAGAGTGAAATGTAATTTGAAGGAAGGTGTAACGACCGTTACACCCTCTTCTCCTCCCACTCTTTAAATTCTACCAGCCATTGCATCTTCATTTGATTTTCAATTCAAACTTTTTTTCAAACTTCCTATCCGTTCCATTTCTATTCCACACAAATAAACACCCCCTAAATACCATTCAATACCCCCACTAATTTTCTCGTCACCATTAAAACTTTGCTTCTATATAAACTCTTGAAGAGAACTCTACTATCACACCAACTTTCTTCAACATCTCTTCTACCCTATAAACTCTATCATTTCCAACACCTTTCCCAAATGGACAGAAGAGCTCAAGAAGAAAGAGAGGAGCCAAACCTCACTGGTATCGTATTCAGAAATGGAGCCTACGGACATCGACAAGAGAAACTTTACCGAAGGTTTCATCAGAGAGGTATACTTCCAACAAGGTATATCGATGAAGATTACTTACGTGACTTGGGATTGCTTGAAAGTGTGCAATTTATGCTCCATGAATCTGGTCTACACTACATTGCCACCATGAATCTTCCAACTTATGAATCCCTCATGTTGGAATTCTTGAGCTCTTTTTCCTACCAAACACCATCCACTCCAGAAGCCGGTCAGTATCTAATCGGCACAACAACTTTCAGATTATTCAACACGGAGTACACCAGGAATCAAGAGACTTTGAGCCAGATACTCCACTGCAACCATGGTGAAGGTGTGGAATATAAAATTCCGCCGGAAGAAGATTGGAAGGCAAGATCGTTTGAAATTTGGGAACGCTTAACTAATACTCAAGTCAACGATTGGGTTGAGCTTTTATCCACTCACATACACAACCCAGGCATCCGCTATTTCCACCGTGTTCTAGCCAATACAATGTTCGGGCGAGCGAACAACAATAAAGTGAACGCTAGGGAAATGTATTTTATGCACTGCACCCTTGATCCTGATCTTAGAATAAATGCTGCTCCATTCCTTCTCAACCACATCCAGTCTCTGTTATCAAGGAGTGCAAGCACATCACATTTTTGTATAGGAGGTTTATTCACCGCTATTTCCAACTATCTGAATTTGCAAAACAGGTTGGTTCAACTACCTTTTTGGCAAGCTAAGTTTCTTGATATTGAATATGCCAGTTTGGTCATCTTGTCAAAGAAAGAAGGGATGGAAGGTACAACCTGATGGTGCAGCACAAGGTATTCCCAAGTATTATTCTGCCGAATCAGAATGTAACAAGAATCGACATCGTAGCAAATTGGATTTATGATTTGCAGGCACCTGCCCCCAGAGAAAACGTACAGGATAATCAAGCAGGTGTAGAAAATGCAGTACCCGAAGTGAATCAATAAGGGCCACAACAAGAACAAGTATGAAATGATCCTTAGTCGGCCACCATCAAAGCTATCTATGCATCGCTTTTACTACAAGATCAGCGTCAACAAGACTGATGCAGAAGATGCAAGAGTTGTAGCGCGATCAACGCGATAACGCTTAGTGGAACCATCGTGACATTTCTAACCTGATTGATGAAATGAGGTACTTGCCATTCCGTGTTGAAGGCCTGCATGCTTATGTTTACAACACTAGCGAGGAACCTCCTAGACCCAGAAGAGGTGGAGTAAGGACACGAGGAGGAAGATCACAAGGTGAAGCATCCAACAGCAGAAACGTCAGAGACGACAATGAGGAGTGATTTATGTTTTCTCCATTCCTTGCATTTTTATTATTATTTATTAAGTTTCCTGTTCATTTTCTTTTCTCACTTTATTTGTCGTATAAAGGACAATGCTCAGTTCAAGTGTAGGGGAGGAAACATATGTTACCTATTTTATGTTTTCCATTTTCCTAGTAAGTTATTTAAATTTCTGTTATTTCCCTTTCCATTCAATAAAAAAAACCATTTCCGTAAATTATTCGTACTTCAACACTTTTCTTGAACCATAAAAAGTTTTTTTACTCAACACATTAGCTCGGTACATTTGAAAAGTATATAGGTTGTTCAAAATTAGGCTGCGTTATATTTTTTGAAAAATAGTCGACAAAAATAATACCACCTTGACACCTAAATCTTCCAGATTATGAAAATCAGTTTGAGTGGTTATGATACCGAAGCCTCAAATTTTAGTTTTGGATCAACCCCGAGTAGTTTATACTAGAAACCAACACCGTCTTATCCACAAACTACATAGGGAGCCGATGAATATAAGTGACTGGTCCTAATCAGAAAAAAGAAGAAATGATAAGCATCATGATATAATAGGGAATGCGCTAATTAAGTTAGGTGAACCTCACCAGGTAATTTAATCCAATAGTTGCGGTACCTACAAAAACTGATGTAACAACCAATTCTAAGCTTGTTTAGTGGTATCTGGTGCTGAACTTTGTAGGGAAAACTACGGTTCAATCCCCCGAGACTTATAATATGGGAAAGAAAAATGGTTACCAACTTGTGTACCAGAAACCCGTGCAAAATAGACCAGAATCGCTAACCGGCTACTCTACTATGTGCAACCGAAAGATAAAGGGCTTAATGTGATTGCACTAGAATGAAAGCGGTTGATTTCGAAAAAAAAAGAATTAGATTGAGCTATGATAGCATAATTCGGACTAGTTTCCATAGGATGGAGGATTTTGACCATGTCCTATGGTTTTGTATCATTTCTGTATCATTAGTGTCAAAACCTAGTTCCATCTTTCTAATGTAACGCCCCTCAACCATGTACGATTCGAGTTGTATCATGCGAGTGTGTCGGAAACCGTGCGTTAAACGTTTCTTTTGCTCTATTATTTGCTTGAGAACAAGCAAAGGTTCAAGTGTAAGGGAGTTTGATAAACCGGAAATGTATCGAATATTTGGATCAATTTACATGAATTTTATCTGCATTTTAATTAATTAAATTACTCTTTATTTGTATTATGCTCATATTTTATATGTTTTCAGGAATTTGATGTTTGCAAGGCATGTGCGAAGAAAGTCAAGAAAAGTCGAGCTAATTGTATTTAAAATTCGCACAAAGAAAGAGAAATTATGCAATTGAGGGGTGTGTGGCAAAACTGGGTGCATTACAAGTAAAAGCCTTGGAAGACCAAAAGAAGAAATACACGCTGGGCCCAATCCATCCAACGTCCAAGGGGTGTAATGACCGTTACAAGTCACCTAACCCTAGTGTAACGACCGTTACACCATGCCAAGCAAGCCTCTCCTCAAAAGTAGGGGGTGTAATGACCGTTACACCTTGCAGCTAGTCCCTCCTCAAACGAAGGAGTGTAACGACCGTTACACTGAGTGTTTCAATCCGTAGTCGTTTCTACAGAGGAAAATCCGGAGGAGAAAATATCTCAACTCCCTGCACATCTCTAAGCCTATAAATAGGACTTCAAATTCCCATTTTTTAAACACATTTTCTTTTCTCTGTTTTTACTGTTACTCTGCCGAATATTTTCGGCATTATTTCTTTCCACATTATTTTCTTTACCGATCTATGGGAGACATTTGAGATCAGCCAAATATTCTTCCATAATATTTTCAGGTTTAATTTAAGTACTTTATTTATTTATGCTAGGATTGTCTGAAATGTTTAGTTTATTTAAATTGTTAAATGGTAATTATTTATGTTGCCCTGTTATTGAATTGTTTAATATGTTAGGCTAAATATATTTATCGGTATGCAAGGTCATATAGCCAACGGGGTTTAGCAATGCCAATTGATCAGTTCCTATTAAAAAAGAATAATTTTCTGGTTTTAATTACTAGTTCTAAATATTAACTATTTTGTTACGAGAGTAAAATACAGATAGAAGTTAGGATCAATAAAACGAGAGTTTGAGATGATAACTGGACAGTGGTAATTGTGCATCAACTTAAAATACAGCAAGAGCGATTTTTAATTTGATTAGGTTTTGTTTGTTTCCAAAAACTTTTTTTAAACTGTAATTGAAACAGCGAGAGCACTCACTTAGGTTTGATCGTAGGATCTGAATTAATAAACACGAGAGTGTGAGAAGAGAGTTTTCAAACAAATACTTCCTACTGAAAATTGTTTTGTTAATCCGAGTTAGGTCAACGAGTTGCTAAATCCCCGAATTCCTACCATTACATACCGATATTCTCCCTTGAATCTAAACTATATTATAATCAGTTAGGCTCCCTAAACCCCTTATTTAATTACATTATTAGACTTATTTTTACGTAGTAACCAAAGATAAAGGTAGTTCGACATTTAGTCCTTTGGGATTCGATAATCTTTAAAGCTACACGCGATAGGACTGTATACTTGTGGTCTAGATTCTTTAATACTCACAAAGTCACGATCAGAAGCCCCATCAAACATGAGTGTCCAACGTGCCCCTGGCTCGGGTCCTTCGTCAGGTCCTGATATTTCATAGTCACCTATAATCATGACATCTTCGTCTGGAAAGTCAAACTTCATAGGTTAATATCCTGGCAGCGGATCGTGAACTAGATGATCAACTAGTATACTACCCTTGATGGTCTTCTGAGTGGCATGTTGGATGTCTTACTCTGTTAGTAGCATCTGCCATCGGGCGATTCTCCCTATAAGAGCTGGTTTTTCGAACACGTACTTTAGAGGATCCATTCTTGCTATTAACCATGTGGTGTGGGTTAACATGTATTGCGTCAACCTCTTAGTAGCCCAAGCCAAAGCACAACAAGTTTTCTCGAGGAGCGAGTACCTGGTTTTGTAGTTAGTGTATTTCTTGCTGAGGTAGTAAATGGCATGCTATTTTCTTCCTATTTCGTCTTACTGTCCCAAAACATAACCCATTGATCCTTCGCGCACTGTCAGATACGTGATGAGTGGTCTTCCAGGAAATGGTGGCATTAAAATCAGTGGCTCTTGTAGATATTGCTTTATTTTCTTGAAGGTCGTTTGGCAATCATCATTCCATACTATCGTTTAATCTTTTTGTAATAATTTGAATATGGGATCACACATAGCTGTTAGATGCGATATGAACCTTGAGATGTAACTTAATCGCCCTAAGAAACCACAAACTTCTTTTTCTTTCCTCGGTGCTGGAATCCCTTGTATAGCTTTTACTTTGTCGGGGTCTACCTCGAGACCATGCTGACATACAATGAAATCAAATAACTTGCCTGATCTGATGCCAAATGTACATTTATTCGGATTCAACCTCAGTCTAAACTTGCACAGTCGCTCAAATAACTTTCGTAAATGTGTGATGTGTTTCTCCTCCGTATCGGATTTGGCGATCATATCATCTACGTACACTTCAACCTCCTTGTGAATCATATCATGGAATAGTGTGACATGGCTCTTTGATAGGTCGCCCCTGTATTTTTTAGACTGAATGGCATTACCTTGTAGCAGAAGGTTCCCCAAGGTGTTATGAAGGTAGTCTTTTCCATGTCTTCAGTTGCCATTTTGATTTGATTATAGCCTGAGAAACCGTCCATGAATGAGAATATTGAGGCTTGAGCCGTGTTGTCTACTAGAACATCTATGTAAGGTAACTGGAAGTCGTCCTTGGGGCTTGCTTTGTTCATATCTCGATAGTCCACACACATGCGTACCTTACAGTCTTTCTTGGGTACTGGCACAATGTTAGGTATCCATGGCAGATAATCTACCACTGCTAAGAACCTTGCGTCAAATTGTTTAAGGACCTCTTCTCTAATCTTTCTAGACATATCTAGACGAGTTCTTCTGAGTTTTTTGCTAACTGGAGAAAAACATTCTTTCAGAGGTAGTCTGTGCACTACAATGTCTGTATCTAATTTCGGCATGTCTATGTAGGACCAGGCGAATATATCCATGTACTCATGCAATAGCTTGATCAACCTTTCTTTAACACTCTGATCTAACATTGCCCCTATCTCGATTTCTTTCGGATCATCCTCTATGCCTAGATTAATGGTCTCAATAGCCTCTTGATACAATTGTATGTTGTCATCCTTCCACTATATTTCCCTTGCCATTTCTTCAGAGAGTTCAAGATCTTCATCACCTATCTATTCAGCATGGTTGATGGGAGCATGAAAATTATATCGGGTCGCAGCAGTAACATTATCGGTGGTTTTGGGCATGAATCTGCACTGTGATACGGTGGGAAAGAACTGACTGTTTTTGGAATGCTGGTTTGCGTTTTGCGTTTGTTTTTGCAAAATGTCGCGGTAAGCAAGAGTCGCCACCGACTTTTATTTTATCCAACAAGGAAAGGAAAAAAGCACAGAAAAATTCCTTTTTCGAGATATTTCTCGGGTTCGGGGGGTAGATTATAGAAAGGGAAGGTGTTAGCACCCTTTTTATCTGTGGTTATCCACGGGCTCTTAGGTACTTGCTCAAATGTTTTAAAAATTGCTTTCTTTGTGCTTGTGGGTTTTGAAAAAGTTTTTGTTTGAAACTTCGATTTAACTCTTGCTTCTGTCCTCAACAGCGTAAGAAGTGTTTTTGAAAACTTTGTTCGAAAAGTGTAAGTGTAAAAAGTTTTTGTTTTTGAAAGAGCAAGTACATAAGAACCATCTACCTACTCGAAAAAAAGGAATCCTTCTATGCTATCTTCCTTTAGACAATGATATCCTACTATTGATGAGTAGGTAGCACCGTCGTTGGAATTTAAGGGTCAATTCGAATTTAGGGACTTACGGTCACCAAAGCAATATTAGGACGCCTTAGCGGTAACCCTAATGTCTTAGATCATTTATTTTGAGGCAACAATATCTGAGGCAACCGTTTTGAGGCAACTTATGATCTTTGGACAAGAGGGCGACCTCTAAAATGACATATACTCAATGACCGCATACGAAGGAAACCAAGTGAGGGGTACCCTAGGAGTGCGCATGTGCGAGTGTGTTGATTTCAGTTATTTTTTATCTTTGCACATGTTTAGGGTGATCTAACCATTTTAAGATTTATGCATTCATTCTTGTCATGCAAACCCTATTACCAAACATCTAATAGTTGTATAATTTGCGGAATTAAAATGCGGAAATTTAACTAACTATCACAAGGCGTCGGGTATTTACATCGCCAAAAACAACCCTTTGAAAATAAAGTAAAAGCGGAAAAATAAATATCCTAATTAATTATTACAAACCGGGAGCATATACATTAATAATCGAATAAGGAAAAATAAATCACGCGAGTGAATTGGGTCGAATTCGAAATTAGGGTTTTGACCCTTCTAACCTAATTAAAAAGAAAATTGTTTTTTTGTTGTTTTTAATATTTTTTAAAGAAAAGAATTTAGGTTTTAAAATTAAATGCTAAATTAATTAGTGATTAAATAATGAAAATAATTACAAGACCTATTTTTGGTTTTTTGGTTATTTTAGGGAAAAAATAAAGTACAATTAAGTTAGTAATATTAAGTTAGTAAAATTAACCTAATTAAATTAATTAATATTTATTGATAAAAAATAAAATTCTAAATTTATTTGGACATATAAATATTTTTGTGATTTTTGATAAAAAAGAAAATTAATTAATTGTTAGTAAAAATAATAAATAAATTACTTAAAGAAAAATATAGAAAAAGGAAATAGAGGGTGAGAAATGGACCTGATTTTAGGGTGCAACAGTTGTTGGTGTCATGTGTAAGCTATTCTGTTTTGGCCATTTGTGTTTTGGCTTTTGATCATTTATGTTCTGGCCTCAATGTTCCTTAACCTTATCAGGATGTCTGTCTCGCCATGTATTGGTGTCATGTGTAAGATGTTCTGTTTTGGCCATTTGTGTTTTGGCTTTTGGCCATTTGTGTTCAGGCTGTTTGTGTTTTGGCTTTTGGCCATTTGTATTTTGGCCTCAACATTCCTTAATGAACCTGCATGAGATCCTATCTAAATCTGCAGTGTTGAATCTCGTGAGCACATTAAATAAATTACTATATATCATGAAATACAAATAAAGCCAATATATGAAGAAATTTAATGTTTAAGCCAATATGGCATGTATGAATGATTATACCCTTTTGATCATGGAGATCAAATCAGCCTTACCCTTACTGGAGAAGTAGTGATATGAATGCTTTTATGCCCTTTTGATCATGGAGATCAAATCAGTCTTACCCTTACTAGAGAAGTAGTGAGATGTTGGTTTGTAACCGGGATGGCTTTTTTGTAGTGAGATGTTGGTTTATAACCAGGATGGCTTGTTTGTAGTGAGAAGGGGATTTATAATAAGGATTTCAAGGTTTTAGGGTTCTTGAAAGAATTTGATATTCTGACAGCGTTGTGGCAAGGTTTTTTTTTCTCTCCATCCGTTTGTGTGAAAAGAATGGGATTATATAATAGAAATTAGAGAGCAAAAAATAGGCTTTGAATGTGCAATTGGGCCTCCAATGTTCGCTTGAATTCGTCACGTTGCAGGCTAAATCGTAGGGGCTTAAGTAGAATTTGTGAAGTTGAAATGTGAAAACAAAATGTAGCCGACATAGAAAACTAACTCCTTTCCAAAATCGGCTAAATCGGATAAACGATGAATTAGTTATGAATTTTTGAAGTTTCAGCTCAAACAAACTTATTTTGGGCTCCAGTGTCGACTCTGACACGTTCTTCAATAAAAAACTGGTATTGATCGGAGCATAATTCGGTCTCGACTTTTGAAGCAAAGTTGTAGATATCTGAGTCAGTGACCTTGTGTAAAAATATGAGCCCAATCCGATAAAAATTAACCGAGTTATGAATTTTCGAAGTTTCGACCCAGATAAAATAATATTCAGCATTCAGGATTTTCGGCGCGTCACGCGTACTCTGAGCAAAAAACGAAGACCTTTTGGATACCATTCGAACTCAATACCTTCTGTGAAAACTTAGCCAACTAAATTTGTGAAATTTTGGCGCCAAAACCATCTCGATACGATGAAAATCGACCAATTTATGATTTTCTGAAAATGGCGCAAATAAACTTCTATCACAAATTTTATGTACGAAAATACTTGATAAATCCACATTTTTGAAGACCTTCTGATCGAAATTGGCTTCCAGCCGTGAGAGATGAAAACGTAGATAATGTCAAGACGAAATTTTGGCCACCGGAACGGGTTCAAAACAAGTCACGATCTTCAAGTTATGAATTTTTTTAGCGCGTAAAAACTGCACTTTCAGCATACTTTTTCACCATATTTCTTCGAGAAAACTCACACATTCGGATACCTTCTTTAAAGAATTGACTCTTGAGCTGAACCTGAATTTGAGAATACGTTATCAGAGATATCTTGGCGAAAGAACACCTAAATATGACGCGCCGGGTTAGACTTGTGAATCTTTCTTGAAATGTTTTGAGAAATATGGGAGGGCAAATTTTGGGGTACAAGAACTGCCCCTGTTCAATCTTCTTAAACCTGAGGATGTAGATTGGCTTTCGTGCCATTCGTGATCCAAAGGTGGAAGATGATTGAACACTAGAGTGCCCAGAAATTTGCACTCGCATGAAGTGGTATCAGCCTTGTGATGTCGGGAATAGGCTTACATATGCCATTTGGAGATTGTTGATAGGAGGTCTGAACTTGATTTTAACAGAAAACGAATCAGAATAAATCGTTGAGAGATTTATCTGAACCGGTGAGAAAGTCCTGGAGTACCTTCGACTGGAATAAGAATCAGGGAGACCTTAGCATCGATCTGACTGAACCAGAGAAGGTCTTGGATTGACTTTGGCTAGATAAGAATCAGAAAAATCTTAGAATCGATTTAACTGAACCAGACGAAAGTCTTGGAATATCTTCAACTGGAATAAGAATCAGGGAGATCTTAGCGTCGATCTGACTGAACCAGAGAAGGTCTTGGATTGACTTTTGCTGGAGAAGAATCAGAAAAATCTTAGAATCGATTTAACTGAACCAGGTAAAAGTCTTGGAATATCTTCAAATGGAATAAGAATCAGGGAGATCTCAGCGTCGATCTGACTGAACCAGAGAAGGTCTTGGATTAACTTTGACTGGATAAGAATCAGAAATATCTTAAAATCGATTTAACTGAACCAGACGAAAGTCTTGGAATATCTTCAACTGGAATAAGAATCAGGGAGATCTTAGCGTCGATCTGACTGAACCAGAGAAGGTCTTGGATTGACTTTGGCTGGATAAGAATCAGAAAAATCTTAGAATCGATTTAACTAAACCGGACAAAAGTCTTGGAATATCTTCAACTGGAATAAGAATCAGGGAGATCTTAGTGTCGATCTGACTAAATCAGAGAAGGTCTTGGATTAACATTGACTGGATAAGAATCAGAAAAATCTTAGAATCAATTTAACTGAACCAGACGAAAGTCTTGGAATATCTTCAATTGGAATAAGAATCAGGGAGAACTTAGCATCCATTTTACTGAACCAGAGAAGGTCTTGGATTAACTTTGACTGGATAAGAATCAGAAAAATCTTAGAATCGATTTAACTGAACCAGACAAAAGTCTTGGAATATCTTCAACTGGAATAAGAATCAGGGAGATCTTAGCGTCGATCTGATTGAACTAGAGAAGGTCTTGGATTGACTTTGGCTGGATAAGAATCAGAAAAATCTTAGAATCAATTTAACTGAACCAGACGAAAGTCTTGGAATATCGTCAACTGGAATAAGAATCAGGGAGATCTTAGCATCGATCTGACTGAACCAGAGAAGGTCTTGGATTAACTTTGGCTGGATAAGAATCAAAAAAATCTTCGAATCGATTTAACTGAACCAGACGAAAGTCTTGGAATATATTCAACTAGAATAAGAATCAGGGAGATCTTAGCGTCGATCTGACTGAACCGGAGAAGGTGTTGGATTGACTTTGGCTGGATAAGAATTAGAAAAATCTTAGAATCGATTTAACTGAACCAGACGAAAGTCTTGGAATATCTTCAACTGGAATAAGTATCAGGGAGATCTTAGCATCGATCTGACTAAACCAGAGAAAGTCTTGTATTGACTTTGGCTGGATAAGAATTAGAAAAATCTTAGAATCGATTTAACTGAACCACACGAAAGTCTTGGAATATCTTCAACTAGAATAAGAATCAGCGAGATCTTAGCGTCGATCTGACTGAACCAGAGAAGGTCTTGGATTGACTTTGGCTGGATAAGAATTAGAAAAATCTTAGAATCGATTTAACTGAACCAGACGAAAGTCTTGTGAGGGCATCTTTCTGAGGAATCTGCTGAAACAGCCCTCCATAGATGTAGTTTTTTTAGGGGATTACCAGGTCATATAAGTAGTCGACGGTGTTTATTGATTTGTCTTTCCCTGAAAAGGTAAAGAGTTAGTCATATGCAATGTCATGATGTATGAAATGCATGATATATATAAAGCAATGATGGTCTCAAAATAAATGAGATTGTGAGGTATGATGCATATATGCCTGTATATGATGTATGGAAATGTAATGTTTCTAGCTGGGGAAAAGAAATCCCCGATAGCTGCTGAAGGATAGAGCTGGATTTTTCATTTCTGCTGGGGATGGTGAACGAAGATGATTGTGATAATAAACCTGTGGGAGAGGATAACTCCGTTGGGGAACAAACTAATGAGGAGATTACTCTGTGGGGAAGAGATGTTCTGCTGAAGATTCCACTGATAAATTCCGTTGGGATGAATTACCGTTGCTGGTGATATTGAATCTGTTGGGGATTAAATTCCTGTTTGTGAAAGGAAAGAACTCCGCTGGGGATGATCTTTCAGTTGCGACTTCACTGGGGATAACCTTTGAGACTCTTATGGGGATAATCCTTTGAGCTTTGCTAGGGACAATCTTCCTTTGAACTCGGCTGGGGTTATTTATTTTTATACTCTGCCGGAGACGAACTTCCAGAGTCTACTGGGGATGATTCTTCAACTCCACTGGGGAAGCTTTTTCAGACTGCGCTGGGAAAATATTCGGACTCCACTGGGGATATTTTGTATTTTGTCGGGGAATATCTTTACACTACATTGGAGAATATTAAGACTGTCGGGGATATTAAGCCTTTTTAGTGTTGATGGTAGATAAACTCTACTTGGGGGGAGAATATTACCGACTCATTCACAGTTGCAAGCCTCAGTTGGGGAGAGCTATCTTTACTGTCTTACTCTGCGGGGAGTGAATGTTACTGGGACGCATGCTAAGGATATGACGATGGCTTGCATCGAGACTTTTTTGCCCCTGTTTATGCGGCAGAAGGTGCCTGCGGAGGCCCTGTGGATCGAGTATTATCCCCACTTATGAGGTGCTTGGTATCTTTCGGTCAAAATGACAAGTCTTCTTCTGGTAGGCAACTGACGAGATGACGAGACATAGTCGTACGCTTTGATCCCTAATTTTTTCCTGGACCGCCCTTTCGGATTTTCAGTCCACCGAATACCCTTTTTTGCCCAAGCCGCCTTTTCAGGTTTTCGACTTACCGGGTGTACATATTTTTTCATTTTCATCCCTTATTTTTACCCGAACCCTTTTGGTTCGCCGGGAAGCCCTTATTTTTGCCTAGGCCAGTCAACCTAGCGGGTCTTTGATTATGCGTAGTACTTTTTGACTATGTCCACGCTCTCAGGATGTAGGGAGGTGTCATTGTCGGTAGTGTTGTGTTGCCATACTACAAGAAGATCTTCGTTTGATCATGCAAGATTCGTTGCTGGAATTCATGTCCAATCCCCCAATTGATTCAGATGGAGATTTGCCCCTGGCTATTTGGCATTTTGAGAGATTCCTTGAATCTTGACTTAACTACCCCAGATGATGTATAATGCTCATGTTGTGCCCCTTGGTTGGAGGTGTTTTTTCCACTTGAGGTGACCCTTTTTATTGAAAAGGTTTTCTGTTCACTAGATATTCGTCGTGCGAATTTCTATGCTATTTGAACAAATAGTCATATGCAAACAATGTTATTTTAAGAATGCAAAGCTTATGTATGTCTTGAAGTTTTTGAATATGCATTTTTTCAGTAAGATAGGAAAATTTTGCAAAATGTGACATCAACTCAGGATTTACAGCAAGCCCTACAGGAGTCAGGATACCTTTTGTAACAGTATGCCTTTAGACTAACCCATGCTTCAGCTAGGACTTTTAAGGGTTATAACGTGGCCTAGTTGACGGTTTAAGAAACAAAGGATAAAGACTCAAATTTTATTTGTACCCACCCGTTCTTCGTGATGTTCTTCGATCCTAAACACAACTAATCGTGCATTAGATCTTGTTTGAGTCTTTGCTCTGATATACCAGTGATGGTTAGGATACTGACAATTTATTTTGAACAGGCAGTCATTTTGTTGAGAGTTTGCAGGATCTCTTCCCTTTTGTTTTTTATTATCCCTTTTTTTTTGCATGAACTGTTTCTTTTTATGATTACAGTCAGCGGGATACCCCAGTTTTTCTTAAGTCTCCTTCACAGGCTTTTACTTATTGGGCTTTTATTTTGAGAGATAATGACTGCCTGTCCTTACGATTATACGGAACCAACACCATCTTTTGTTTCGGAAGGACTTCTTTGATGCCATTCATTGTGCACCTGGATCAAATGAGAAAACTACCCTGCCCCAGGTTATAATTAAGGGTTTTAATTTGTGAAAAGAAAAACTCCAACTTCCTTGGCTCAAAGGGGTTGACTAGGGATTATCTTCCTTATAACTCCACTGTTTAGGATTTGAAACAATGCTTGTACCTCGTCAGCAGGGTCTATTCAAAAGCATACTGTAGAGATTTTGATATCATTTTCGTCATCCTCCCTCTAAAGGCTTAGAATTTTTTAATCGAGAGTTGATCATCACAAAAAATGAAAGCAATTTGAATATAGTGAAATACGAATGGATTGATTCAAAACAGACATATGCAATGCATTGATAAAGTAATAAAGTTTGACATGAATAAATGTTTGAACAATCAAAAGAAAATTATAACTTGAAAATTCTAATGAACAAAAACTCTTCTCGTCTCAGTACTTCTCACTTCAAATGGAGAACTTTGGGGGGATGGCAAAAGAATTCAATTTGACCGTCTTGTGTGAGTTCCAATGCTCCTCCATCAATCAGGTCTTGAATTTTGTTGCTCAACGCCCAACAGATGTTAGTATCATGCCCCGGGCTGTTGGAGTGATATGCACACCTTGCATCAGGATTGTACCTTGGGGAGGCTATGTTGGGATTCTTAGGAGGGTCCCTTAACGTCACCAGATTCAATCTCAATAGGTGTTGTAAAGCCTGAGACAGCGACATGTTGATATTGGTAAATTGCCTCTTGGGCATATTTGGCTTACTCTGATCAACCTGTTGTTTATGGCAAGGTTGTTGTTGGACCCTTGAGGTAGTAGCAACTTGGAGAGGTCTATTCTTCATCAAACCAAACCTTTGACTTCTCGGAAGTTGATTAATGACTTGGTCCCCGGCCTTGACTGTTTGCTTCATGTTGTTGTATCTGTCTTGATGAAGTTGGTTGATAATGGTTCTCAGCTCTTCTTGTTCTCGAGCTAAGCCTTGGATAAGAGGCATCTACCCCAGCATTTGGGTTTTCATGGCACTGAACTCAGCTTGCATTTGTTCCAGCCGTTCGTCCTTATTGTCTTCCGGAATTTTCTTGACCAAGTTCCCCACGAGGAGTGCTTTCAACTCTTCCTGCCCCTTGGATAGGTTTAGGAATACGTCCCTGAACTGAGCTTCTCTAGTTTGAAGATCTTGGTTGTCTGGTTGGAAAGCCATTGCTGAAATAAACAACGAGAACATGAGAGACCTGTACTGGAAGACCTGTTATGCAATGATATGTATGATATGTATGCAATGTTTTCAAGGATCTCGCGGGGTGAACAAGAAACTTGTTAGAATTTGAATTTTGCAGCTTTGGTTGAAGAAACTTCGTGTTGTTAAGAGTCCTTCAAGAGTCAAGCTCACCATATTGAGTGGGTCATAGCCCCTGACTCAAGTCATCGTGTTTTAATTTATAGACGACATTGAATAGAGGAAAGTAAATCCTCCTTGCCCCTTGCTTGACATCTGATTTACCATAACCTGCATCACAGACTCTTGAGATCCTTGAAATGGTTAAGGAAATGTTAAGGCATGATGTTATGATGGGTATGCTATGCGTTTAAGCAAAAGTGTGAGGTGCTGTAAGTAAACCCTGCAATAAATCCATATTATTAGATAAGGACTGTAAACAAAACCTACAAGGAACTCATGTTGTCAGATAAGAAGAATGTGCAAGTAGTTCAAGTTTTGAAGGAATACAAGTCACACAGAGAGCCCTTAGATTTTAGGCTGGAAAGGAGTCTAGGTACTACCCTCTTTCAGTTCAGTTGGTTCAAACCTGTCCTAAAAATAGTAACCGGGTTCTAGGGGATCTCAATATCACTAACTACCCTCAATCGGTCATAATTCCAGTTTAGCAACCTTTTCTTGCGGCTGGAATCATCGCGAGAGTTTATTCTCAATGAGTGTAGCATACTGCTACTGTTCTATGGCTAAGTTGGTCAATTTAAAGGTTCTAAGGTCAGTTGGTGCTTAATGACCCCTTAGCAGACCCATATTCTCCTCGTTGCGCCACAAGGGATATCAGTACATACTAAAGTGCCACACCAATGTAGCTACTTCTTCAACCGTATCGGTCTACGCCGTACAGTTCCCTCACAGTTTATTGCTACTTACCTAAAGGGTATCCCCCAGATACGGGTTAGGATCTATAGTAACTCCGATACAAGCCCACAAATATAAAGCATACAAAGAAAAAAATTGAAAACACAATGATCTAATCCTAAGGTACACCCCACTTATAAGTTCCCCAGCAAAGTCGCCAGTTCTGTGATACGTTGGGAAGAACTGACTGTTTTTGGAATGCTGGTTTGTGTTTTGTGTTTGTTTTCGCAAAATGTCGCGGTAAGCAAGAGTCTCCACCGACTTTTATTTTATCCAACAAGGAAAGGAAAAAAGCATAGAAAAATTCCTTTTTCGAGATATTTCTCGGGTTCGGAGGATAGATTATAGAAAGGGAAGGTGTTAGCACCCTTTCTATCCGTGGTTATCCACGGGCTCTTAGGTACTTGCTCAAATGTTTTCAAAATTGCTTTCTTTGTGCTTGTGGGTTTTGAAAAATTTTTTGTTTGAAACTTCGATTTAACTCTTGCTTTTGTCCTCAAGAGCGTATGAAGTGTTTTTGAAAACTTTGATCAAAAAGTGTAAGTGTGAAAAGTTTTTGTTTTTGAAAGAGCAAGTACTTAAGAACCATCTACCTACTCTAAAAAAGGAATCGTTCTATGTTCTCTTCCTTTAGACAATTATATCCTACTATTGATGAGTTGGTAGCACCGTCGTTGGAATTTAAGGGTCAATTCGAATTTAGGGACTTACGGTCACCAAAGCAATGTTAGGACGCCTTAGCGGTAACCCTAATGTCTTAGATCATTTGTTTTTAGGCAACAATATCCGAGGCAACCGTTTTGAGGCAACTTATGATCTTTGGACAAGAGGGCGACCTCTAAAATGACCTATACTCAATGACCGCGTACGAAGGCAACCAAGTGGGGTGTACCCTAGGAGTGCGCATGTGCGAGTGTGTTGATTTCAGTTATTTTTATCTTTGCACATGTTTAGGATGATCTAACCATTTTATGATTTAGGCATTCATTCTTGTCATGCAAACCCTATTACCAAACATCTAACAGTTGTATAATTTGCGGAATTAAAATGCGGAAATTTAACTAACTATTACAAGGCGTCAGGTATTTACATCGCCAAAAACAACCCTTTGAATATAAAGTAAAAGCGGAAAAATAAATATCCTAATTAATTATTACAAACCGGGAGCAGATACATTAATAACCGAATAAGGAAAAATAAATCGCGCGAGTGAATTGGATTGAATGCGAAATTAGGGTTTTGACCCTTCTAACCTAATTAAAAAGAAAATTATTTTTTTGTTGTTTTTAATATTTTTTAAAGAAAAGAATTTAGGTTTTAAAATTAAATGCTAAATTAATTAGTGATTAAATAATGAAAATAATTACAAGACCTATTTTTGGTTTTTTGGTTATTTTAGGAAAAAAATAAAGTACAATTAAGTTAGTAATAAAACCTATTTATTCTAATTAATTTTTAATTATTTACAAAATAAATGAAAGTTATCTAAAATTAACCTAATTAAATTAATTAATATTTATTGATAAAAAATAAAATTCTAAATTTATTTGGACATAAAAATATTTTTGTAATTTTTGATAAAAAAGAAAATTAATTAATTGTTATAAAAATAATAAATAAATTACTTAAAGAAAAATACAGAAAAAGGAAATAAAGGGTGAGAAATGGACCTGATTTTAGGATGCAACAGATGTTGGTGTCATGTGTAAGCTATTCTGTTTTGGCCATTTGTGTTTTGGCTTTTGGCCATTTGTGTTCTGGCCTCAACGTTCCTTAACCTTCTCAGGATGTCTGTCTCGCCATGTATTGGTGTCATGTGTAAGCTGTTCTGTTTTGGCCATTTGTGTTTTGCCTTTTGTCCATTTGTGTTCTGGCTATTTGTGTTTTGCCTTTTGGCCATTTGTGTTCTGGCTGTTTGTGTTTTGGCTTTTGGCCATTTGTGTTTTGGGCTCAACGTTCCTTAATGAACCTGCATGAGATCCTGTCTAAATCTGCAGTATTGAATCTCATGAACACATTAAATAAATTACTATATATCATGAAATACAAATAAAGCCAATATATGAAGAAATTTAATGTTTAAGCCAATATGTCATGCATGAATGATTATACCCTTTTGATCATGAAGATCAAATCAGCCTTACCCTTACTGGAGAAGTAGTGATGTGAATGCTTTTATGCCCTTTTGATCATGGAGATCAAACCAGCCTTACCCTTACTGGAGAAGTAGTGAGATGTTGGTTTGTAATCGGGATGGTTTGTTTGTAGTGAGATGTTGGTTTGTATACGGGATGGCTTGTTTGTAGTGAGAGGGGGATTGTAATAAGGATTTCAAGGTTTTAGGGTTCTTGAAAGAATTTTATATTCTGACAGTGTTGTGGCAAGGTTTTTTTTTCTCTCCATCTGTTTGTGTGAAAAGAATAGGATTATATAATAGAAATTAGAGAAAAAAAATGGGCTTTGAAGGTGCAATTGGGCCTCCAATGTTTGCTTGAGTTCATCACGTTGCAGGCCAAATCGTAGGGGATTAATTGCAATTTTTTAAGTTGAAATATGAAAACAAAATGTAGCCGACATCGAGAACTAACTCTTGTCCTAAAATCGGCTCAATCGGATAAACGGTGAATTAGTTATGAATTTTTGAAGTTTCACCTCAGACAAACTTATTTTGGGCTCCAGTGTCGACTCTGGCACGTTCTTCAATAAAAAACTAGTATTGATCGGAGTATAATTCGGTCTCGACTTTTGAAGCAAAGTTGTAGATATCTGAGTCAGTGACCTTGTGTAAAAATATGAGCCCAATCCGGTAAAAATTGACCGAGTTATAAATTTTCGAAGTTTCGACCCAGATAAAATAATATTCAGCATTCAAAATTTTCGGCGCGTCACGCGTACTCTGAGCAAAAAACGAAGACCTTTTGGATACCGTTCGAACTCAATACCTTATGTGAAAACTTAGCCAACTCAATTTGTGAAACTTTGGCGCTGGAACCAGCTCGATACGATGAAAATCAACCAAGTTATGTTTTTCTGAACATGACGCAAATAAACTTCTGTCACAAATTTTCTGTACGAAAATACTTGATAAATCCATATTTTTGAAGACCTTCTAATCGAAATTGGCTTCCAGCCGTGAGAGATGAAAACGTACATAATGTCAAGACGAAATTTTGGCCACCGGAACGGGTTCAAAACAAGCCACGATCTTCAAGTTATGAATTTTTTTAGCGCGTAAAAACTACACTTTCAGCATACTTTTTCACCATATTTCTTTGAGAAAACTCACACATTCGGATACCTTCTTTAAAGAATTGACTCTTGAGCCGAACCTGAATTCGAGAATACGTTATCAGAGATATCTTGGCGAAAGAACACCTGAATATGACGCGCCGGGTTGGACTTGTGAATCTTTCTTGAAATGTTTTGAAAAAATATGGGAGGGCAAATTTTGGGGTACAACATGCACATTTATTATGTTTTGGTGCAGATTTTAGTATATGAACTTTGAAAATGCACATGAAGAGAAAGTATTGCCATTTTTTAATTTAAGAGATAAATACAAGAGAAAAACAAGGATCTTAATTGAAAACAAAATATAACTTTTATTAATTGTAAATATTGTCTGAAACAAAACGGGGGAACCCTTACAAGCAACCCCTATGCCTCAGGCTTGACATAGGTTCTTTCAAAAACAAGAATAATTACTTAGGAAAGAAAAAAATCTCTAGAGTCTCCATGTTAGTTTATCTTTTGAGTTCTTCTCCTGGGGCGCATTCTCAGATGAAGTCAGTTGCCTTTTCTATGTTGACTTTGTTGGATATCATCGCCACATGTCCTCCATGCTCTATTCCCTTGTTGATAAAGGTCTCTTGGATTGGAGGAAACCGTGCTTTACCTTTCAGAGTAGCTTTATATTTTTCTTCAGGATATGGTCCGAATTGGACTATCCCCTGGTCCACTAGCTTCTGTAGAGTTCTTTTGAAGGCTTTATTATGCTCCAATAGGAACCCACATTCCAACATATATTCCTTCAACAAGCTTATCAAGGTCTTTGCTTGTCTTAGTTCCCGAAAGTCAGTGACTAATTCAATTGCATTTATTGTCGGTCCACCATTTGGAGGCATAGGGCTTGATTTGATGTTAGGCTTCTCAAAAGTGATGTCTTGAGATTCTCACAAATATTGATCCTTATGCTTGAATGCCCAACATTATTCTATGGTGTGTCCAGGAGAGTTAATATGGTATTCACATCTGGCGTCAGCATTGTACTTCCGTGGGAGTGGCCCGACTGGAGGAGCTAGAGGCTTGAGTTCCAACAAGGAAGCCTTGACCATGTGGGAGTGGCTCGATTGGAGGAGCTAGAGGCTTGGGTTGCATAGGGAGCAGGTCAAAATTTCTCTGCGGCCTTTCAAATCTGCCTTGCTGCTATCCTTGTGGGATCATCAATGGATTGTTTTTCCCTTGGTTGTGAGGCTATAGCATTAACTTCTCCCTCTTTTCTCTTTGGGAAGTTTGAGGCAGTCCTTCTTTAATTATAGGGGGCATTTGATGGTCCTCCTGTTATTTTCCTATCCTTTATTCCAGTTTCAATTATTTCTCCGATGGTCACTAGATCTGCGAATCCCGAGGAGATACTTCCAACCATTTTCTCATGATATAACCCTTGCAAGGTTCCCATGAACATATTGAGCAACTCCTTTTCTAACAACGATGGTTGAACACGGGATGCCATCTCCCTCCATCTCTGAGCATACTTTTTGAAGGACTCTTCTTTCTTCTAGGACAGACTCTGGAGTTGCATGCGAGTAGGCGCCATGTCTAGGTTATATTTGTAATGCTTTAAGAAAGAATTAGAAAGACCTTCCCATGTTCGAATGTGTACTCGCTCCAATTTCGTATACCTGTCTAAAGATTCCCCGCTTAAGCTGTCTTGAAAATAGTGAACCATTAGCTTTTGATCGTGGGCATGGGCATGCATCTTCCTGTAATACATACGCAAATGATTTCTTGGTCAAGTGAGCCCCTTGTATTTTCCAAAGTCAGGCACTTTGAACTTCGGCAGAATTACCACATCATGAACTAGGCCAATCTCGAGAGCATCTACTTCGAAGGAATCAAAACCCTCCACAACTTTCAGCCTTTCTTCCAGAGCCTTATATTAATTCATCACCATGAGTACTAGTTGTTTTCAAGGGTTCCTGATTGACATCCTCTAAGTCGTGGTCTCCATACTACAGGTCTAAGTAGTTGTCTGCATCGTTGATTGGAATTTGTAGGGTATGTGATGCCCCTGCTTTTGATGGTGGTAGGATAAACCCTTCAGTTTCAGCTTCTCTTGTCTCTTGTTGGGCCATGGCGGATTTTTGGGGTCCTGTTTCTGGCTCTTTTCTTAGTTAGTGAGCACTTGATGCACCAATCGTTTGAGCTACTTCTTCGAAAGCTACCTTGGGAATTTTATCTTGTTTGTCAATGATGTTCTTTAAAGCTAGGAGAACTTGACTCAGATCTCCTTTCATTGAACTCACATCACCTTTGACTTGGTCGAGATCCTCCTTGAATGCAACCTGATTCTCCTTGATTTGTTCCATTTCTTTTTATTGGTAGGCCCTTGTTTGATATGGAGGCCAAGGAGGTGGTGATCTTCTTCTACCAATTATTTAACTGGAGAGATTTTTTTTGTAAAACAGAGATGAGCTTTGATATGATATGTAGGTGTTTGCGAATGCATGCATGCATATGATTATGTATGAACATGTAATGTTTTCTTGTTTTAAATGTCTTATTCACTTGGGTATATATTTATCTTTTGCTTCTTTTATCTTTTTTTTTTTAATTTGGTGGATATCTTAAAAATAGATACGCAAACAAGATACTAAAACAAAATTCCTTTATTGAAAGTAACATGATTCAAATATTGAAAGATATTACAATCTTAAACCAAAACTTGTTTGCATGAAATTAAGCAAAGGGAAACAAATCTTCTAGGTGCGCTTGCAGATGTCTGCTCTGTAACCTTCAACCATTGCTCGACAAAGCTTGAGAAAGTCTTCAACATCCATAGGATCAAGGGTATCCCCATGGAGGCGAGCGAACATCTTCAGAGCGCTTTCGTATAATTTCCCTTTTATAGCTTTGATTTCAGTAATGCCAGGCTTGAGAGCACTGACGCAGACAAGTTATTTCCCTTTGGTGTCCATTTTTAAAGATAATCACCAAAATCTTGATTTTATTATTTTTGTTTTTTTTACCCTATGAATAAGACAAATAAAAGAAACAAATGATGGATATATGAAATGTATGAATGCGTGGATGGAGGGTTTAGTGACGGGATTTTGTGATAGGTACCCTTATAAGGTAGGCTCTTAATTTTTACTTACGATTAGTCTATCCTCCCCAAAAGGTGGCTTCCTTAAGGGTATTATGAATAACACCAGAGGTAAAAGGCACAAGGGCCTCCCTTAGGTGGAGCCTCTTTACGGACCGAGACTTTAGTCTCCAGGTCGTGAAAGGTCTCGTCATGAGATTTTGGTTAAGATCGTTACAAAGAGTCATGGGTGGCATTCCAAAGTCGCCACGATTTAGTCGTATGCCTATGTATCCTCTTATGAGGAATCAGAATCTCAATTCGTAGTTCGTATGGGGTTTTTATTCTAAAGGGGTTGTAAAAGTACTTTGAATTGCCTCGCATTTTAACCGGGTGTAGAGATTGCAGAATTTTGGACTAAATGCGCGATTAGTCAAAATATATTTGGAACCCTTTTTGCAAAAATTGATTGTTTAGGTTAGTTTATTGCGAAAAATAGATTTAAGATTTGTTGAGTATTTTTTGAATAATATTAATTGCAAAATGTTCTTAATTAATGCAGGATATAAAAAATATTTTAATGCAATAATATAGAAAATACATACATGAGTTTAAAAAAAATAATATTTACATGTGATATTAAATAATATATAAAAATAACATACTAATAATAACTATTATAAAAAATAAATAAATAATAATAGTAAGAATTAAAAATGTAAAAAAAATAGATAAAAAGTATAATATAAAAGAAATAAAAAATATAATATAAAAAATAGAAAAATTAATTTTATTTCAGGGGAGTGCGTTTTAAGTTGAGTTAGTAAAAGTAGTGGGGTGTAAAAAGTCAGGGCCTGAATTCAGATATTGAATTCAGGCCCAGTAAGCTTGGGGTGTGCAATTGAACTAATGAGTAAAACAGGGGGTGTCTTTAGAAGTTGGGCCCAAGTTCAGATATTGAATTGGGCCCAGAGGTGAGAGGGTGTGAATTGTTTGTTGGTTTGGTAAAACGACAAAAAGGGTGTGAGAAAAGCAATTGGGCTTGGCCCATTATATGTTTGGAAAGGGGTCTGCTGGATTGGGTGTGTGAGGGTGCATGAAGCTTACGGTGGATTTGGCCTTACGGCCGTCCACTGATGATCAAACAGACTAGATTGAAAGGGTGCATATTGTTTACGATGAACGCGCGCGTATGGAATTATGACTAAATATAAGCTTTGTTTTTACATTTTATGTTTTATTTCCTATATCACTCTCGTGTTACACCACTCACCTTCCTCTTTCTCTCTAATCCCATCAGCCTCAAACCCTAATAATTAAACTCCCCTCGTGGCGACGCTCACGTCCGGTACCCTTCCGTAACCAACCTAATACAAAAAGCAGTAAAACAATAGAGCTAAGTCGATTTACCCCCCTTTGTGCTTCTGTATTCCGATATGGATTCCAATCAATTTACGCTTTTTCTTTCTTCTGATTTACAGGACTCAGAGATGCTTGAAGAGAGCTGCGATGGATGGTGGAGCGGCGGTGGTGTGAATACGCGATTAGGATTTCAGATGTTGAAACCCTAATCGCTCCTTTCTTCGTCTACAACAGCAAGGCAAACTGGGTTCGGTCTTCTTTTGTCTTTTTCGCCCAGCAATCTTCCTCTTCAATTTCTTTCTCTCTGTCTTCAAGCCCCCCCCCCCCCCCCCTGTACTATATTTTCTCATTAGTATTTATAGGGTTTGAACAATTTGCCGTTGCCAATTTGTTAGCAATGATTTAGGGTTTTTAGAATAAATTAGGGATTTGTAATTCTGTGTAATTGATTCAAATTGTAATGTTATAGAGATTTGATTTCAGTTTTGTTTAGACTGGTTTCGATTTCTAATGCAAACATTTGATTTTGTATTAAACTTGAGATTCATTCTTACTACAAATTTGGGCTTTTGACTTCAGTTTTAGATTTTATTTAATATTTTTTTAGATTCAATGTCAACAGTATTTGTTAATTGAAGAAAACATGCGCAAATTTTGGTCAATTGGTACAGTGCTTGTTAGTAAATTTGGGCCTTGCCTATGTGTTATTTGTTTAGCCTAGTATATTATACTTGTTCGTTTCTTTTGTTTTTGCAAACAACAATGCCCCTCTTTTTATGGATACCTATTGGGCCCAATAGGCCTTGTAACAGATTTTTCATAATCGTTAGATTTTTAAAAAAACTTTTAAAACTAATTATATAAAATATAGAATAAATGAATGTTTTAATAATACTTAAATCTTTTCATAAATAAATAATATCTTTTAATAATAAAATAAAACATATTATAATACATCTCTTTAAAGTTTGATAATAATAATATAACATTCTCTTAATAATATTTTTTTTAGTAGAATAATAGTAACAAAAACGTTTTTAATAACAATAGTGCTTTTTCTAAAAAAGTAATAACAGCGTCAAATGGGCTTAACAAAAATCTCAATGGGGCTGTAACTTTATAACTATACCCCCCTTTTGTTGTTTAATGCCCAAAGAAAATGGGCCTGATTAAATGGGCTTTGAGTTGCAATCTCACCTCCTCTCTTACTAATAGCAACAAAGCCTAATTGAACCTTATAAATAATTAAAATATTAATTCTTTTCTAAAATAATTTCCCATACTCGAATCTCATGGGCCATTGGCCAACATGCTCCATAAATGGGCCCACAGGTATATGGGTCTTTCTGATTTAGAAATCCCCACTCCCCTGAATTAAGATTCACTCCCCAGTTAACTTGGATTTAAGAATGAGCCATCAGATATTGCTGGATCATTCTTAACTAAACATTTTTCTTTCATTTTTGACCTTGAAAATGTGATCATAAAGGTAGGGCAAATTTGGGGTACGACGGGAGCATCACTTTAAACTTGTCGATCTGGTCAATAAGATTAGCAATGTCGCCGTAGTCCTTCAGTAGTGGAGGCATCTCCATTCCTTTAGGAATGGGAGCATCCAGCATGGTTTGTGATAGTGGATCGCGGGAGTCGTCTTCGTCACTTCTTTCTGCAGAGCAAGAGAGGGACCTGTTGTAGCGAAGGTATTTGTGTCGTCCTTGGCCACGGGGAGGGTCCCTTGGCCGAGACTGCTTTTCTTTATTCCTTCTATTTCTTTTGCGTTCAGGGGATCATCACTCCTTACGCAGGGGGGGTGGGGGTGACCGCGCTTCTTAACAACTCCAGGTTGGTTCCTCTCCAATGCAGGACCTCACCTATTTCGGCATGGAGAAGGGCTTTGAGAGCCGTCCCGCGTGTGTCTCTATTGGGGAGACCAGGAGCGGTCCCTTTTTTGGGGAAGAGGAGTTCAAGAATCGGGTCTTCTGTTCTTTCTGGGGGCCCGACGAGTATGCTCCATCATCATCAGTCGCCCATCCTGTGAGAAGATCATGTAATTGTTCTGGTTGATTGCTGCGGATAAGGTTTTGGTCGTGGCGTCAACACCTTCAGGAATGGGGATTTCTAGATATTCATTGGTCTCATAATTCTATGGAGGATGGTAGTCATCATCGTGTGGTTGCAAGCGGGTCGATAAAGAGGCAGTCCGTCCGTCCCTGTGGTCTTGCTCGGGGGAGGCTGTTTCGTTTTTGTTCCAAGCATCGACAGAGTCTACGTTTTGGTCATTGTTGATAGCTTGGTCGGCCATGACAATCAAAAGGTTGATAAATAATTTCTTTGGTCTTGAGTTAAAGACGGGGACGCTTTTTTCCCATAGTCGGTGCCACTAATTGTACTTGATCAGAAGAGATTGTCAAGTTCTATGAGCTTTAAGTCGAGCAGTGGTTGAATGTGAAGTGGGGATACCTGTAAGACACTTTGATACCAAAGTAAGGTTTATAGTAAGTGCAAGTAAAACATTAGGGTATGGGTGAATGAATGAATACATGGCCCTCTCAAGTGAGAGGGTATTTATAGCCCCCAGCGCTGGGCCAAGGTCTTTAGTATTGGGCCACGATGAGGCCCAATAACAAAGACTGCCAGGGTTTATGGGTGTATGGAGTCCAACACGTGGCGTCCTCCTTGGTCAACTGCCCCGAGAAAGAAGGGAAGTTAGACCCGTTATTCTCGGAGGGCATGATGATGCCTTTATGGAAACAAGTCATGTTCTCCTAGTGGACACGTGGGAAAATGCCCAACGCTCCTCAGTTTGGGTCACACGCTTTTGGGCCTTTGTAAAGGCATTGGATGCAGCCTCCTCAATGGCGGGGCAAATGTCGACCTAGTCCAGAACAAAAACTATCATTGGTTCCAACCATCATGACTTCTATGTCACCAATCATTATAACCTCTTTGTCGAGGTCCTTAGTAGCTTTGACCATCATGCAATCTAAAGCCTCTGAGTATAAAGCATATTCAACTATCAAAGGGTTAGTGTCGACTTACATATTTGGATTCTCACTAAGTTGGAGCTTGCCATCTTTCAACACTTTCTGCATCGAATCCATGAAAAGAACACATTGAGAAGTTTTATGACCAATAAAATTATGAAATTTACATAATCCTCTTTTCTTCTTTTGTTAAAGTGAGGGATTATGTAGGCCCTAAGGGACCACAATTTGACCATCAACTACTAACAAATAAAATATTTCATCACACTTGGTTATGTCAAAAGTATAGGTCTTGGTGATGGCTTTTCCATTCTTTTCGGTTTCGACGGGGTTTTTGACATTCGATGGTTTCAAAGGTTTACACGCATAAGGGGGTCCAGGCTTTAGTTCATCAATATTAACCCTTGTTTCTTCCCCTGACTCATTTTTGTCAGAAGAACATTGGTCAATTTCCACATAAGCAACTTTCCCTTTTTTGTGGTACTTGTTTGGCTTAGTTTTTTCAGCTTTCAAACGTTAGATCAGTCGAACTTTGAAAGCTAATTAAGCCATATCCTTCAAAGACTAAGTGTCTAGCAATTTCTTCCTAATGGAATACTCTAACCCATTTGCAACCATTTCGAGCTATTCATGTCCAGGGACTTGTGTAAAGTACCATGCTTTCAGAAGTCTAAACCTGTTATGGTATTGGTCTATTGACTCAGTGCTCTTTCGTTAGACACTGGACAATTATGTTAGGCTTATCTTGGACTACCCCATGTTGAATTGCTCATGGAACAATTTCTTGAATTGGGTCCATGTCTGGACCGATTGTGGGGGAAGTGTTGTAAACCAAGTGAACTCATTCTTTGTGAGGGAATTGGGAAAATATTTCATCCTCAAATCCTAAATCACTACTAAATCTCCAAGTTATGTTTGGTATCTAGCAACATGTTCGACAGAGGACTCTTCGACATCCCCTGCAAACTTAGTGAATTTTGGGAGTTTCCAACCCCTTGGTAACTCCGTGTGTAAAACAAAATCTAGCAACAGAGAAACATATGTGGTCCTCTGATAGCCAGTATTGATCCCATTCCTAACCAGTATTCGTTCGAAAATGGCTTCTATGTTTTGTTCCCCAGCCATTGTTTCATGTCGAACCTGCCTGACCAGTTGGTCTGTAGTCTGGTTTTCGTTTGTTATGACCTCTTCATCGAAAACGTACTTGTACTACACTGGTACCTCACGTGGTCGGTGCAGCTTGTCGAACTGGCGCTTTGGGAGCACCAACAAAGTCTCCCATGCGAGTCATCTAAGCCATTGATATTTGATAACTCTGCAGCGAATTTTCAATTAACGGTCTTAATATTAGACTCATCTGTTAAGTGAGCATATTGACCATTTCGTGTTTACTTTCAAACATCTATTTCCTCATGACAACAACACCACTTGGGGTAAAATTTGGCATAATTTGTCCTGAAAAACCCAAACCAGTTGAATGCCCAAATTGGCTTTCCAACAGTCCTGGAGGGCGATATAGTGAAAATGAAGAATTTTTGCCAAATGTTAGACCGCTAGTATGTAATCCTACCATCATTGTTGTGGGCATTCCATACTCATGTATATTTCTGGAAAAACTAGGCACATACTGCCCAGAAGTCGGAATCACACTATCGTGTGTTTCTCTTGTTAAACTAGGTGCATAAGGCCTAACAGATGTTACCATTGTTAGTCTTACAGTTACTGGTTGTGTTATGGTAACTATATTTGGAGATGTCGAAGATACGACCGCCAAATTTGAACCTACACTCGCCGCCACACTGGTATTTCCTCCTAGATTCTAATCCCTTTCAAGAGTTCTAGGATCTACCATTTTTCTACCACTTCTTAATTTCATGCACGAAACAAGAAGACTTAAACACAAACGTGTCCCACCAGTTGTGCCAATTTCTTTCTCTGTAAAACAATCGCTAGCCTATTATTAAAGGTTACTTGCACGATCGGCTGCAATAATCCTAGACTTAGTGTTTAGAGTGTTTTCGGGTTGAAAAAATGGTAAAGGGGCAAAAGGTATAGACAATTGCAAAGTAAATAAATCAAAGAAAAGGATGGTAACTTAAAGTGAAAAGACTGTAAATAGCTATGAATTTAAATATGGAAGCATTCATACATTGTTAAGCTTGAACTTGTTTCTATCTTAGATGCAGGTACTTTGAGTGTATTGCTATTAAATGTGAAGAAATTCCACCTCAATCACAAATACATAAATTTTCTTAAATAAACATCCTAACCATGTAACCGTCGA
The DNA here is from genome assembly GCA_948472305.1 of Vicia faba. Lineage (NCBI taxonomy): Eukaryota > Viridiplantae > Streptophyta > Magnoliopsida > Fabales > Fabaceae > Vicia > Vicia faba. Next base: position 1,275,954,723 of record OX451740.1, on the reverse strand, counting down.
CGATTACTAGCCCACATTTGGGCTTTAGGGGAATTGTTGTAATCTTCCCACATTCTTGCTGGATTTCACGTTCGATAATCGTTCCCGCCAATATGAATCCTTTCTTTGTCTCCCTTTGTATCTGTCGGCAAATGCCTCTGATCTTCTAGTCCTTTTCGACAGGCTCAATTGCTCGATGTACTTATCTCGCTTGACACATCTTATTGTTTTTCCACCAATCTATGCCTCTTTAGCTAATTAAATCCCCTCATCTTTAGGTTTGTTACCCTGGTCTAAAATTACTTGTCAACACATAGTTTTACCACTTCTTGCATCCTCTTCACTATTTTCCACAACTATTATCAATTCTCCACTTCCTCAAACATCCACAACTCATAAATACTTTTCACAATCCATCTCTTTAGAAACTTTTATGTCAACCACCATCATCACACCAATCACTTTCTGGTTCTTCTACTGAAAATTTATTCGTTTTTTCTAAAACCCTTCCGCTTCTACTTCATATGCTTTGATAATTCGAACTGTTATTTCCTCAAAAACTCTTCCTAATTCTGAAATAGTCACTTCAATACCTCTGAAAGATGTGACCACCTATATTGCACCAATCACATTTTCAACCAGTCCTTCTGGAATTTCTCCTTATTTCACTACAAACATCGCTCCTGTTACTATCACTCCAACTCTACAAATCTCAATAACTTTAGAGTTTTCTGATCCTTCCTTACCAAACCATGTCAGTAATTAGAATTCATCAATCAACTCAATAGAACCTGAAGAAACTCCTGCTGAAGAAATCACTTTTAACCATCAAAATTCTGATATATCAACTCCGTGTCTTAAAGAGATCAACTCGCTTTCCAAAGAAAATTCCTTGGGAAAAATTGAAAAACTTCATAATTTATCTGGCTCAAGTACTGATTCTTCTTATCTGGGCAAAACCTCGGACAAGTTTAGAAGATGGATAAAAGATGAACTTCTCAAAATCCATAATCTTTTTGATCGTACCAAAGATAAGTACGTTATGGAAGCTAAAGAAAGAGCTATAGGTCTGGAAGCTCAGAGAGCTTCTGAGAAAGAAGAAGTTGAGAAAGAGGTTACAAAAAGAGAAGCTTCCATAAAGGAACAAGCTGAGTTTGAAGAACTTTCCAAAAAGAGTTATGGCTTATGTGATACGGTGGCAGAACTGACTGTTAATACTGGTTTGCATTTTTTGTTCGCAAATGTCGCAGTAAGCAAGAGTCGCCACCGACTTTTATTTTATCCAACAAAGGAAAGGGTGAAAAGAACAGAAAAAGACCTTTTTCGAGATTTTCTGAGTAACGGGGGTAAATTATGGAAAGGTAAGGTGTTAGCACCCTTTCCATCCGTGGTTTTCCATGGGCTCTTAGGTACTTGCTCATTTTGAAAACTATTTGTGTGTTTGTGTGTTTTGAAATATTTTATTTGCCTTATGATAACTCTTGTATCAGTTCTCAAGAGTGTGATAAAGCATTTTTGAAAGTAGTTTTTTGAAAGTGTGTAGGTGTGAAAGAATATTTGAGCAAATACTTAAGAACTGTCTACCTACTCGAAAAAGGATGTTCTTTTCCTCCTTTCCTTTAGATAGTGCTATCCTACTATTAGTGAGTAGGTAGCCCTATCGTTGGATGTTGAGGGACTATCGAAAGGGACGTTTATGATCATCAAAGGCAACATGTAAAGATATCTTAGCAATTCGAAGGGACTATCATCATATAGGCAACATCGAGGGACAAGATCATTTCTCGTAGGCAACTCGAGGGACATTAAGGGACTATGATCTTTATGATGACTTTTAGATTGAGGGTCTTTGCTAAGATATCCCTACGTTCGAGGGACATGGCCATTGTTTTCCGAGGCAACCAAGTGAGGAATACCCTAAGGGTGCAAGTATGCAACAATGTGTTTTTTCAGATATTTATCTTGAAGTTAGTGACCTACGGATTAATTGATTAAATCTTGTCATGCATGCCTAATTACTAGCAATTTATATACAGACATACAATATAGTGCGAAAAGTAAAACCTACAGCTATTACAAGGCTTCAGAACAATTACAATTATATCTGACTAAAATGTAAAGTGCGGAAAATAAAAATCCTAATTAGGGCTATTACAATCCATAGACAGATACATAATCAAGAAATAAAATGCGCGCGCGATAAAATTACAAACGATAGGTAGATACATAATAATATAAGCGCACAAAATAAAGAAGCGTCTAAAAGAAACCTAATAAGTGAAAACAAAAATATATATTTTTTAGTTTGGTTAAGAGAATGATTAATTCTAAATTTATTTCTAATTAAGAAAATAAAAGTTGAAATAAATCCTAATTATAATTTTTTTTTTTGTTTAGAAAATAACTTAAATTAAAGTGAACCTAGGTCTAATTTGATTTTAAATTGATAAAATAACATTAAAATAATTAACTATTAATTAATAATTTTAGAAAGAAAATGAACCTAATTATTCTTTTTTTATTTATTTTTTATGACTTGTTAAAAAATGACTTTTTAAAATAATAAACAAAATAAAATAAAAAATGAGAAAATAAACAAAACATGGGCCTGGTCATCAAAATTAAAATGGGGGGTGTTGTTAAAAAAACGTTGGGCCCAATCCAGAGGGAGCCCAAAAGCTGTATTGGGATTCAGTGAGGAGCACTTTTGATGGCTCATGGTGCACCTGCATATGGGAACCTTTTGATCTAGATCAACCAAGAACTAGTGGTTGTGATCGGGAGGCACATGATGGACTGGCGTAGCTAACGCATACTGGACCCGTAGTTAATCAATGTTAGAAATATAAAATGCTGGACCTGGGGCTCGAACCCGGGTGCTCTCCTTCATAAGAGTACCTGTTTACCAACTGAGCTTCCCTACAATTCATTTATCAATATACAACCATGGTATTATATGTAAAAATTATTTCCAAATATATTAAAAAATAATACGCGCGCTGATGGGCCCCTTTGTATTTGAATGGGACAATCAGGACACACGATCTTGCCACGCCAGCGCCCACCTGAGTCAACTTCCCGGAGGGACGCCGGAGTCAAACTCCGGTCTTCTTTTCCGGGATGTCCAAATGTGGAACCTGCAAAAATGGAAATATCAAAGCCTACAATCCAGGCTATCCCCCTCCCCCACCCAAATCACCCTCCTGATTCCATTTCTGGGGTTTGTTCATCCTGAAACGGCCTGGATTGGGAGGTGTAATACGGTTGGAGAACTGAATTGGTATTGTTGTACCCCAAAATTTTCCCTTCCATATTTCTCAAAACATTTCAAGTAAGATCCTCAAATTGCTCAAGGAAGTCCAAGGGTTGACCAGACAAACTCTCTCCTAAGGCAGCCTACCTCAAATTAGGGTTTCATGTTGCATCAAGATACTTGAGTCCAAGGGATCCCAGATGCTCACCATTGTCCTAATATTTTCTCAAGATCATCCATGTCAAGTTTCAAGCCCTACAGAGAAAGTTTGCTCAGTCAATTGCTCAAAGGCCTGAAAATCGACTGTGCTAGGGAAAAAGTCAACTGGGTCCCACATACAGTCAAACTTCAAGATTTTTGGTCAACATTCTCATTTTGAAGTATTATTCATCATTTGATCAATGTTTGATCATGATTCCTCAAGGATTGCTCACAATTCATCAAAACCCAAAAGTTGCTAAATTAGGGTTTTGTAGGAAAAGTCAACTCAACTTTGACCAAGCATAACTTTTTTATACTTTATTAGAAATGACCCATACAAATCTCATTTTTAATAGGATGCAATTCCCTACAATTCATCTTCAGCTCCCAAGTTCAAAATATGCACTCACGAGAAGTTATGAATTTGGACATTATAGGTCACTTTGAAAAGTCAACAAAAACACCTCTTTTGTCAAAGCTTCATACATGAACATGGAAGACTCAATTGAGATGAAACCAAAAGGGTTGCTTAGAGGACATCTTGAGATTTATAAAAAGTTCAAGAACACATCTCTAGGGTCAAAATTGAGGAAGTTATGCATGGGTGAAATTGACCTTTTTGCAAAATTGCCGAAAGTCAAATGTGTCTCAATTTGCAATTTTTGTCAAATGGGCCAAACGTTTGTGCTTGTATTGAGTTTGTAACATGGTCCACGACCCATGATCCTTCCCACTTTCTTTTATTTTACTTTTGTCATTTATTTTGATTTTTATTTCAATTAAAACAAATTAAATCAAAATAAAATCATGAAAATATCAAAATCATTTAAACCTTGAGATTTTATGCATATTTCAGGTCCATGAATAGTTGGCAATGAGATCAAATCGTGCAAGGCTTGTTTGTACACAAAAAGATTGAGGTTTTCTTGATTTAGAAAGATTTTAATAAGAATCAAATCATGATTCAATCACCTTAATTGAAAAAGATTTGGAGCAAATTGGTAAACCTAATTCACTCAAGGGTGCATATAGAACAAATCCAGACCAAAAGCACAAGGATTAGAGGCGTGAGAAGTTGAGGAAAAACTTGCAAAAACTCAAGAAAAGTGGCAATCTAATTTCATAGTTCTAAGCATTTTCAAGCCATTCCAAGCACACCATTCACTTGCTGGACATTCAAGGAGTCTATCCCAATCATAAACAAGCATTTTCGTGCCCAGACACGCACTGTAAGCACCTCACGATATCCTTACTTTCTTGAAATTCAATATCACTATTCTGGCATTTGTAGCATGAATTCTTTATCTTGTTCAGTGAAACATTTGCAAGCTAATGATAATATTCAATTGCGTTTTTGTTAGCCATACAGAGATTTTCCATGATTAGGGTTTAGGTTTATTTTAAAGATTTTTCATACAGGAACAATTGGCCCAAATGGAGGAGACCATTGTGATCAGTGGGTCAAACTCAATTGATCTATGATCTTGAATTTTATTTATATTGCTTGTATGCAATTTCTGAAATGCACAGGGTTATAACTACAGCGCCATGTCTGTAGGTAAAGGATCAGAGTTTTAAATGACAGATCTAGGGAAGAAGACGATGGCGTGTCACAACTTTACTGACTGGTTTAAATACTGGCGTGTTTATTCTGATTAGAAGCCTATAGTTATGATCTATTTGTTTGTTTCTGCTGTATTGATAAACTAACACCCAACGCAGTTGGTCAGAAGAAGGAAGTCAGAAGTTCATGATTATGGGTTCGATCCCAGGCGTGATCTTTTGACATTTTCCCCCTTTGTTTTCACCAGATCCAGCGCCTACATCTTCTGAGGGTCATCTTTTGGTTTCATCAACCAAGACCATGTCAAGTATCCTCTGGCCGTATTTTGGACCCATCAACCAGGACCGAATCAAGCATCCTCTGGGCATTATCCTCTAGATCCATCAGTCCAAGCTAGATCCAGCGCACCCCATTTTCTAATGGTCATAATCCGCTTGATCCACCAGCCAGGAGCAGGCCCAGTATCACCATCCTCTGGACCACCATCCTCTAGACCATCATCCTTTGATCAGAGCCGCTGACAGCAGGCCCTTGGGTTACTTATTATTTTTCTTTAATTTATCTTTCTTTAATTATTCTGTTTTTTTATCAACACCAAAATTACTTTTTTTTAATAACCAACAAAAATCACAAAAAAGAAGACTTACTTTCTTGATAAGCGTTTTTTTAATGAATTAGTTTAAATTAGTTTAAGGCAATTCTAATTTCTTTCACAATTAAAATTAATTAAAATTTAGGATTTTCTTTTTTAATTCAATTATTTCATTACTTTCCTAAATAATAAAAAAAATGACAAAAAATATGTTTACTTTAATCAATTACAATTAGGTTCAGTCAAGGGTCAAAACCCTAGTCGCTTTGTATTTAACTCGTCGCGCGTTGATTATATTTTTTTTATGCTATTAATGTAACTTCTCATGGGATGTAATAGTTTAATTAGGATTTTCCTTTATTTATCATTTTATGGGTTTTTGGCTATGTAATTAATCCCACTCCCTGAAGCCTTGTAATAGCGTAACTTTATTTATCGTATTTTAAATTTCGCAAATACTAACTGTTAGATGTATGACAATAGGATTGCATGACAAGAATGTATGTTAATTTTAAAATGGTTAGCAAACCCTAAATGTGCAACGATAATAACCTGAAATCAAATCACTCGCACAAGCGCACTCCTAGGGTATACTCTCACTTCGGTTGCCTTCGGTAAACGATCATTAAGTATAGGGTGTTTTAGTGGTCGCTATTTTGTCTAAACAAAGATCAAATGTCCCGTTCGGAAATGTTGCCTCGGAAAGGTTGCCTCCAAAATGTTGCCTCGAATATGATCTTAAGACATTAGGGTTATTACTAAGACGCACTAACATTGCTTTAGTGATCGTACGTCCCTTTCGAATTGACCCTTACAACTCCAACGACGGTGCTTCCTATTTCTCAATAGTAGGATAGTGTTGTCTCAAAGAAACAAGAACATAACCAATCCTTTTTTGAGTAGGTAGATGCTAGTAGTTACTTGCTCAAAATCAAACTTTTCACACTTACACTTTTTTCAAACAAAGTTTTCAAAACAACTTCGTAACACTCTTGAAGACAGAAGCAAGGGTTAAAACGAAGTAAAACAAAAACTTTTCAAAACACAAACACACAAGCAATTTTAAAATGATGAGCAAGTACCTAAGAGCCCGTAGATAACTACGGATAGAAAGGGTGCTAACACCTTCCCTTTCTATAATCTACCCCCCGTACTCAAAATCTCGAAAAAGGAATTTTTTTTGTGCTTTTTTCCTTTCCAGTTGGATAAAATAAAAGTCGGTGGCGACTCTTGCTTATCGCGACATTTTGCGAACACAAACGCAAAACGCAAACCAACATTTTCCAAAAATAGTCTGGTTCTGTCACCGTATCACAGAACTGGCGACTATGTTGAGGATTTAATAAGTGGGGTATACCTTAGGATTAGTTCATCATAAATTGCTTCTCTTGTTTGATTTGACTGCTTTATTTTTTAGGGTATTGTCTTGGGAGTTACTATAGATCCTAACCCAGATCTGGGGACACCTTTTAGGTAAGTAGCAATAAACTGTGAGGGAACTGTACGGCATAGACCGATACGGTTGAAGCAGTAGCTACGTTGATGTGGCACATTGGTTGGTACCAGTATCCCTTGTGGAGAAACTAAGAGAATACGGGGCTGCTATGTGTGTCATTAAGCATCAACTGACCTTAAAACCTATAATTGACCAACTTGGACATAGGAAGTAGTGAGATAGCCGGTCTCGGTGTAAAGCTGGGAACTGGTTGATACTCGATACTACACTCATTGAGACCATACTCTCGAGATAGTTTCTGCCGCAAGAAAAGATTGCGTGAGCTGAAACCATGACCGATGGAGGATGGTCAGTGATATTGAGAACCTCTAGAACCCAGTTACTTTTTCTAGGACAAGTTGAAACCAACTGAACTTCAAGAGGGTAGTACCCAAACCCCATGCAAGCCTGAAACTTAAGGGTTTTTGTGTGACTTGTTTGCCTTTACCATGTCTATTATCTGCTATACTTGTTGTGTGTTTTATCATGACACCATGCATCATAACATAACATGCATACTTCATTATACTAACCATTTCAAAGACCGATGGGATTTATCTTTGTTCTGTTTTGTAGATTATGGCTTTCGTGCGCAGAAACACCATTCGAGTTAACTTTGTGCAAATACCTATTCAACTCAAAGATTTAGCCTCGAGAGTTTCTGATACTTCTTCATTCATTAGGAGACATGGTCAGCTTCTTAGCTTGGTTACCTCAAAGTTTGATGAGCGGATGATGAGTGTGCTTTTCCAGTTCTTCAATCCTGTGCACCATTATTTCACTTTCCCGAATTATTAGCTAGTTCTCACTTTGGAAGAGTTTTCTCACTTATTGGGCATATCCATCCTTGAGAAGATGCCTTTCACAGGTTTGGAAGAGACTCCTAGACCAGAAGACATTGCTTCATCTCTGCATCTAAAAAGGGCTGATGTAGTATCCAACTGGGAGACACGAAGCGGGGTTGAAGGTTTCCTAGCCAAGTTTCTAATAGATCAAGCTCAACTATTCTGGGATAACTTGGATTTTCAGGCTTTTGAAGACATCTTGGCTCTCCTTATCTACGGTTTGGTTCTCTTCCCAAATCCAGATTCCTTCATAGATGTGAATACGGTTAAGATCTTCCTATCCCGCAATCCGGTGCCTACTCTTCTGGGTGATATCTTGCATGCCCTTTACACTCGTACTGTGCGAAGAAGAGGGACTCTCATGTGTTGCATGCCGCTGCTGGCGAGGTAGTTTATTTCGCACCTCCCCAAATCTGTGTTGAAGAATAAAGAAGGTTTAGGATGATCTTACAGGATAATGTCCCTTGCCCATACAGACATTCTTTGGAGTTCTAAGGATATGGAAAGCATTGCTGTCATTGATCGATGTAGGGGATACCCTAATGTCCCTTTGTTTGGAATTAGAGGGGGAATAACCTACAGTCTTTGCTTGGATTTGCGACAGTTTGGTCGTGCTCGGAGAGACGTCCTCATGAGTTGCTCCTTACAGACATTGCATTTGACTACAAGGAGGACGTTGACGAGCATCGCCGAAGGTTTATACGAGCTTGGGGTATGGTGAACAGATCTGACCCTCAAGAGCTAGGACCAAGGACTTCTATCCCTATGCATCCTTATCTCCAGTGGGTTCGAGCTCGTGCTCAGAAGCTAGGGATGCCTTATGAAGCTTTGTTGCCAGTGATTGTGGAACCCACCAATGAAGAGGGCATTCCTTATACAGTCCTTTATCCCTACATGCCCACTGATCTTGGGGCATTTAAGAGGTCTTGGATTCAGCTGAAAGAGGAGAGGGATACCTACCGGGAGAAGTATCATAAGCAAGAAAAGAAGATCCTGAAGCTCACCAGGCAACTTGAGAATGAATGAACAATCAATGACTACGTCAGCACGAAGGGGAAGAGTCCATGGGATTTCTGATTTTTGCTTTTTCTAGTTTAGATTTGATTTCAGTTTATTTCTTTGTAACTCCTCAAAGGCATGGTTGAACCCTTTTACAAGTTTAATCTAATAAAGTTTGTTTATTTCTTGGTTTGCAAATTTAAATCTCCCAAAGTCTTTGAAATCATTACATACGCATCCCATTATCATGCACACCATTACAGGTACCATTACAGGTTTCTCATCTTCTTCGTTGTTTATTTCAGCGTGAAATGTCTTCTGAAATATCTACCGATCAAGCCATCAAAGCTCTTCAGGCACAGAATGCCCAATTCCAAGAGGTGTTCTTGAACTTGGCTAAAGGGCAAGAAGATTTGAAGACTCTCATCCTGAAGGAGAAAAAGAAGAAGAAAAAGAAGGTGGTTCTTCTGAATATGGGTAACAGATTTGGGAATAGGTTGCGACAGGAAGCTGATCTGTCTCTTTCATCCAAAGGAGAGGAGAACCAAGAAGAAGAAAAGGGTCATAGTCATGTAGTCTCTAATAATGATACTGATTTTGACGATGAGTAATATCCTCCTGCTGAGGATAGGTACAAACAACTTGAAGACCGTTTGAGTGCTATAAAGATTCAGAAGATTCCTGTTTGGATTTCGGAGATCTGGGACTGGCATCTGGAGTGGTGATCCCTCATAAGTTCAAAGCAACTGTTTTTGCCAAGTACGATGGAGTATCCTGTCCAAAACTCCATCTCCGCTCGTACGTCAGAAAAATTCAACCTTACACTGCTGATAGGAATTTGTGGGTGCATTTCTTTCAAGATAGTCTATCAGGGACTCATCTTGAATGGTTTTATCAATTGGAAGGAGCTAATGTCCGAAACTGGGAGGACCTTGCTGCTGCTTTCTACAAGCAGTATCATTATAACGCCGACCTTTCTCCCATGCATACTCAGCTTCAGGGTATGTCTATGGGTGCAAGTGAAGGTTTTAAGGACTATGCTCAGAAGTGTAGAGATTTGGCTGGAAGAGTCCAACCCCCTTTGTCTGATAGGGAATTGGTTGACATGTTTCTAGGGACGTTGTCTGTTCCATTTTTCAATCATCTGATCGGCAGTTCGTCATCTGGGTTTACTGAATTGATTTTGACTGGGGAGAGAGTAGAAGTTGGTATCCTAAGTTGTAAGATACAGAAAGGTACTTCATCCAGTGCAGAAAAGAAGCCTTTCACCGGTAATAAAGAAGCTAGAGCAGTCTACGGCTCGAGGAGCCAAAGCAGACCTGAATGCCGTCAAGCAGTAAATGCGGTAGTAATATCAAGACCCACTGTTTCCCCCTAACGCAACAATCAGCAAAGAATGGAGAGACTACAGAGATAGTACACTCGGCTCAATATGACCTTGTCTCAAATTCTACCACAATTATTGAAGACCAACCTGTTAACTCTGAGGGAAGCCCCGAAGAATCCCAACACCACATCTCTGCTATATAACCCGAACGCCCGTTGCGCCTATCACTCTGATGGTCCAGGTCATGATACAAACAACTGTTGGGCCTTGAAGAATAAGGTGCAAGATCTGATCGAAGCTAAAGAGATTGAGTTTGACGCTCTGGAGAAACTGAATGTCATAACGGCACCCATGCCCAAGCATGACTCAGGAATCAATGCTATTGAGGTTGTTTCTGCCACAGAAGATGCTGATGATGAGAACTTGGATGTTGATAGTTGGATCTACCCGACAATAAACGGTGGATTGAACAACTAGACGGCGAAGGACTTCGTGCCCGTTTCTTTTATTACATAGTAATTGAATATTGTTTTGAGATTTGTAACAGACAGTTTGAAACTTTACGACCCGGTGCCTTTCCCGAGGCACCTTGGCTTTGTTTGTGAGGGCTTATTATTTGTCATTTTCATATATCATCAATAAAGCATTGGACGTTTTCTTGCATTACAAATTTTGCGTTCCTTGTTTTTCCTTTCTGTCTCGCACTTTATAAAACAGTTATTGTCTTACACACACTCACGTATCATAATGCAGATCCACATCCACTCTGGATCCCATTGATAACGACTCTTCTACTGCCAATTATGACTTCGAAAATCCAATCAACCAAGACGAGGACGAAGGTGAGGATGATTGTGAGGTGCCTGGGGAACTTGCTAGACTATTACTACAGGAAGAGAGGGTCATAAAGCCGCATGAAGAGCCAGTGGAATCAGTGAATTTGGGTACAGAGGAAGACAAGAATGAGGTCAAGATAGGTGCAAATTTGGAACCTACTGTCAAGCAATGGTTGATACAGATGTTACACGACTATGTAGAGATCTTTGCTTGGTCTTGTGAAGATATGCCTGGTTTAGACACTCATATTATGGTACACTGCCTGCCGACTAAAGAAGACTGTCCTCCGGTAAAGTAGAAGGTTCTTCGTATGCGCCCTGAGATGTCTGAGAAAATCAAAGTTGAGGTCATGAAACTGTTTGATGCCGGATTTCTAGTTTTTAATTCTTACCCACAGTGGGTTGCCAACGTTTTTACGGTGCCTAAGAAAGATGGTAAGGTACAAATGTGTGTGGAATATAGAGATCTGAATAGGGCGAGCCCCAAAGATGATTTCCCACGTCCTCACATCGATGTTTTGGTCGACAACACCGTGCAACATAAGGTCTTCTCCTTTATGGATGGTTTTTCTGGTTACAATCAGATTAAAATGGATCCCGAGGACATGGATAAGACGACTTTTGTTACATAGTGGGGCACTTTCTGTTACAAGGTAATGCCTTTCGGGTTGAAGAATGTTATGGCAACGTATCAACGCCCCATGGTCGCTTTGTTCCACGACATGATTCACCATGAGATTGAGGTTTACGTTGATGACATGATTGCAAGGTCCCGGACTGAAGAAGAACACCTTGACCATCTCCAGAAACTGTTCGACAGGTTGAAGATGTACAAGCTGAGGTTAAACCCTAACAAGTGCACCTTCGGGGTGAGGTCTGGTAAGCTGCTGGGTTTCGTTGTTAGCAATAAAATTATTCAAGTGGATCCTGCAAAGGTAAAGGCTATACAGGAGATGCCAGCTCCCCGAACAGAAAAGGAAGTTAGAGGATTTTTGGGACGTCTGAATTACATTGCCTGATTCATTTCACATCTGACTGCTACTTGTGAGCCAATCTTCAAGCTGCTGAAGAAAGATCAAGTGGTAAAATGGAATGATGAATGTCAGACCGCCTTCGAAAGAATCAAGGAATACCTCCAAGAGCCACCTATTCTGATGCCTCCAATTGAAGGAAGACCTTTGATTTTATACTTGACAGTACTGGATAATTCAATGGGGTGCGTGCTCGGGTAGCATGACGAGTCTGGCTGAAAAGAGCACGCTATTTACTACCTTAGCAAAAAGTTTACCGACTATGAGACCTGATACTCACTGCTTGAGAAAACTTGCTGCACTTTGGCATGGGCTGCTCGCCGGCTGAGACAGTATATGCTGACTCACACTACCCTATTGATATCAAAGATGGATCCAATCAAGTATATCTTCGAAAAGCCTTCCTTATCCGGAAGAATAGCACGATGGCAGATGATCTTAACTGAGTACGATATCCAATACACAACCTAAAGAGCAATCAAGGGGAGTGTGTTGGCAGATAATTTGGCGCATCAGGCCATGGATGATTACCAATCCATGAATTTCGAGTTCCCGGATGAGAATATTATGTTGGTGCCCCACTGTGAAGAACCTGGACCGGATGAAGGACCCGAGGAAGGATCCCGATGGTCCATGTTTTTTGACAGAGCATCAAACGCATTAGGTAATGGCATTGGCGCCGTGATCATATCTCTTGAGGGTTGTCATACTCTGTTCACCGCCCGATTATGTTTTAACTGCACCAACAATATGGCAGAGTATGAAGCATGCATCCTGGGCCTTCGAGCAGCTATTGACCTGAGGATTAAGTTCTTGAGTGTATTCGGATATTTCGCTCTAGTGATCAGTCAGATCAAAGGCGAGTGGGATACGAAGCACCCGAATCTTATTCCTTACAAAGAGTATGTACTGACATTACTCCCGCACTTTGAGGAGATAACCTTTGAACATTTCCCTAGAGAGGAGAATCAGTTAGCGGACGCGCTAGCTACCATGTCTTCTATGTTCAAGGTCAGGTGGGACAATGAAGCTCCCCAGATTACCATTGGACGAACCCGCACATTGCTGTGACATCGAGACTGAAGAGGTAGCAGATAAGCCATGGTTTCACGAGGTAAAGAGGTATCTGGAGGCTAAAGAGTATCCTGAGGGTGCATCTGATAATGATAAGAAGTTTCTGAGAAGGTTCGCTGCGAAGTTTTTCATCATCAATGGCATTCTCTACAAGCGTAACCATGATTCAACCTTACTGCGGTGTATGGACAAGAACGAGGCAGAAAGGATTATGGCAGAGTTACATGAAGGTACCTTCGGAACTCATTCCAGTGGATATACCATGGCAAAGAAAATCCTACGGGTAGGATATTATTGGTCTACTATGGAAGCCGATTGTTATCAGCATTCTCGGACCTGTCATAAGTGCCAAGTCTATGCTGATAAGGTGCATGTACCTCCAGTTCCTCTGAACGTCTTGACAACACCTTGGCCTTTTGCAATGTGGGGCATCAATATGATTGGAGAGATTAGACCTACTGCGTCTAACGGGAATCGTTTCATTCTGGTAGCAATAGATTACTTTACGAAATGGGTTGAAGCAGCTTCCTTTGCTACAGTAACTAAGAACGTCGTGGCGCGATTTATCCGACACAATCTAATCTGTCGATATGGTGTACCGGAGAGAATCATTACAAACAATGGTACAAATCTCAACGATACAATGATCACCGAACTCTGCAAAAAGATTATGATACATCATCACAACTCTTCTCCTTACCGATCGAAGATGAATGGGGTTGTTGAAGCGGCTAATAAGAACATCAAGAAAATTGTGCAGAAGATGACGCTGACCTATAAAGACTGGAACGAGATGCTATCGTTCACTCTTCATGGGTATCGCACCTCAGCACGGACGTCGACAGGGGTAACACCCTACTCTCTGGTGTATGGCATGGAGGCAGTCTTACCCATTGAACTCTAGATACCCTCTCTTCGGATTATGAAGGATGCAGGTTTGAGCGAAGACGACTGGATCCAGACCCAGCTTGAACAGTTGAATCTAATCGACGAAAAGAGACTTACTGCTATTTGTCATGGTCAGACGTATTAAAAGCGAATGATCAAGGCACTTAATAAGAAAATTAGACGACAAGAGTATCAAGTCGGGGATCTGGTGATCAAATGCATCATACTGCCGCAAGGTGATCCCAGGGGAAAATGGACCCCTGCGTACGAAGGGCCATTTGTGGTTAAGAACATTTTCTCAGGAGGAGCTATGATTCTAACCACCATGGATGGTGATGAACTTCCTCACCCTGTCAATGCAGACATAGTGAAAAAATACTACGCATAATCAAAGACCCGCTAGGTTGACTGGCCTAGGCAAAAATAAGGGCTTCCCGGCGAACCAAAAGGGTTCGGGCAAAGGTAAGGGATGAAAATATAAAAAAAATTGTACACCCGGCAAGTCGAAAACCTGAAAAGGAGGCTTGGGAAAAAAGGGTATCCCGGTGGACTGAAAACTCGAAATGGCGGTCAAGGCATAAATTAGGGATTAAAGCGTAAAACTATGTCTAATTGGATCATCTTGCAACCAGACTTCGGTATCGGCTATCAAGCTCGGATGGTGCCAATCAATTTGATATACCTTCAACCAAGTAGCAAAGTGATGAGATACTCGAAGATATAAAGGAAATAGAAGAGTTGGAACCCAGTGGGATTGTTCACATAGCTGTTTTTCTTTGTTTTTCACAAATTGTATAAAATCTGTTCTTTCGGCGATGTTCTCTTACTAGGACGTCAGCCTCTTGTACAAAACGCCTATTACAGGCCAACTTCAAAATCAATACAATTCATTTTAAAATAAATATAAAAAAAAATGTTTTTCTTTTCCCGTTTTGTTTTGCAAGAACGTCCAATGATTCATTTTTGATATATGCATTTGACAATAATTGCTGCTCATAAATATTTACATGCGAAACAAAAGACGATTACTCGTAATTTCAGGAACAGGGGCAAACAAAAGTGTCCAAGCCTTACAGTTTCTCTACCCACCAGATACGGGGACAAAGTCAGCTTGAGAATATGACTAAAAGCGCATGCATTCCCCGCAGAGTAAAAAGGTATCTGAAAATAGTGGTGTTAATTATCCCCAAGCAGAGTTTATCTACCACCGGCAATAGATGATTATCCCCAAGGGAGTTTATTTCTTCCACAAGAAGAAACTCAATCCCCAACCGGGTTCATTGTCGCCAACAACAGTAATTCATCCCCAGCCGAGGTTATTTCTCCAAATAAGCAGATCTTCTGGCAGAGTATCTCTCTTCCCTACAGAGCCATTTTCTCGCCAGTTTATTCTCCAGCCGGGTTATTCTCCTGCCAATTTTTTCTCAAATCATCTTCGGTCGTTATCCCCAGCGAGCGAAAGTATTTATGTTCTCCGGTAGTAGTCCGGGATTTATTTTCCCTAACTAGATAACCTCATAATGTCATTACATATCCATACATCATGGCATGTGCATACACATCATACAACACAATCTCACTTATTTTGAGAATATCATTGCTCAATACATTTCATACATCATGACATTACATACGACTAACCCTTTACCTTTCAGGAAAAAAATACAATCAAATTCTCACAAAGTTCAAGCTATGAAGCCCGGATCCGACCGGATAATATCTTGATTTCTCCATCATATTGTGAAGCCCAAAGAACGACCGAATAACAGTATCAGAATACCGTGAAGCCTGGAATCGACCAGATAGTGGTATCTCTTAAAAAACAAGCTATGAAGCCCGGATTCGACCGGATAATAGTTTAATCCCTAGCAAGTTATTATGAAGCCTGGAGAACGACCAGATAGCAATGCAAGTTATTGTGAAGCCTGGAGAACGACCATATAGCAATACAAGTTATTGTGAAGCCT
This sequence comes from Vicia faba, assembly GCA_948472305.1. Lineage (NCBI taxonomy): Eukaryota > Viridiplantae > Streptophyta > Magnoliopsida > Fabales > Fabaceae > Vicia > Vicia faba. The sequence continues at coordinate 1,275,938,672 of OX451740.1, read as the reverse complement.
GGATTACGACCAGATAGAAGTACAAAGACACCATGAAGCCTGAAATCAACCAGATAGTGGTATATCATAAACACAAGCGGTGAAGCCCGGAAATCGACCGGATAACAACTTAACAAGGTACTGTGAAGCCTAGATTACGACCAGATAGCAGCCAAGAATACTATGAAGCCTGGAGTCGAACAGATAGTGGTATATCTTTAATGCAAGTTATGAAGCCCGAATTCGACCGAATAATATCTTGATTTCTCCAAACACCATGAAGCCTGGATTCGACCAGATAATGGTATAAGACATTGTGAAGCCTGGATTACGACCAGATAGCGGTAAAAGACACTAAAGCCTGGATTACGACCAGATAACAGTAAGGGACACTGCGAAGCTTAGATTTCGACCAAATAGCAGTCTACCCGGAAAATTACTAAGAAGCCCGGGGTCGACCAGATATTAGTAGGCCTTAAAATCAAATGGAAGCCCGGATGCGACTGGAAAACCACTTGATTTCTTTTGAAGCCTGGAATACGACCAGATAAGAAGTAAGGTATCGTGAAGCCTGGATTACGACCAGATAGCGGTAAAGGACACTGAAGCCTGGGATTACGACCAGATAACGGTACAAGACACTACGAAGCTTGGATTTCTACCAAATAGCAATTTACCTGGACAATTACTAAGAATCCCGGAGTCGACCGAATATTAGTGTGCCCTAAATTCAAGATTGAAGCCCGGATACGACCGAATAACAACTTAATTCCTTCTGAAGCCTGGAGTATGACAAGATAAGAATTGAGAAATTGAAAATCCTGGATTACGACCGGATAGCAAGTTTAATCTCATCTCCCCAGTAAGTGACTGTAAAGCCTGGGCACGACTAGATAGCAGTCGATCTTATCACTATAAAGCCTAGATCACGACCATATAGTAGTTCATTTTTACCTCTTTGACTAAGAGACAATTTCCCAGTAGAATAACGGACGACCGAAGATCCTAAAATTCAACTTTCCTCAAGACAAAGAACAATATTCCCCAGCGAAATCTTCCGCAACAACAGGTATACAAGCTCTCGCAAAGGAATCTCTTATACTATCGAAACTTCTTCTGATGGAATCTTTAAGCCCATCTTCCAACATCAATATCCAAATGGAATCTATAAGCCTATTCCTAATATCACAAGACAAATACCACTTCATGTGAGTGCATATTTCTGGGCACTCTAGTGTTCAATTATCTTCCATCTTTGGATCACGAAAGGCAGATAAACCAATCTACATCCTCAGGTTTAAGAAGATTGAACAGGGGCAGCTGTTGTACCCAAAAATTTTCCCTCCCATATTTCTCAAAACATTTCAAGTAAGATCCTCAAATTGCTCAAGGAAGTCCAAGGGTTGACCAGACAAACTCTCTCCTAAGGCAGTCTACCTCAAATTAGGGTTTCATGTTGCATCAAGATACTTGAGTCCAAGGGATCCCAAATTTTCACCATTGTCCTAATATGTTCTCAAGATCATCCATGTCAAGTTTCTAGCCCTACAGAGAAAGTTTGCTCAGTCAATTACTCAAAGGCCTGAAAATCGACTGTGTTAGGGCAAAAGTCAACTGGGTCCCACATACAGTCAAACTTCAAGAATTTTGGTAAACATTCTCATTTTTAAGTATTATTCATCATTTAATCAAGGGTTTATCATGATTCCTCAAGGATTGCTCACAATTCATCAAAACCCAAAAGTTGCTAAATTAGGGTTTTGTAGGAAAAGTCAACTCAACTTTGACCAAGCATAACTTTTTCATACTTTATTAGAAATGAACAATACAAATCTCTTTTTGAAGAGGATGCAATTCCCTACAATTCATCTTCATCTCCCAAGTTCAAAATATGCACTCACAAGAAGTTATAAATTTGGACATTATAGGTCACTTTGAAAAGTCAACAAAAACACCTTTTTTGTCAAAGCTTCATACATAAACATGGAAGACTCAATTGAGATGAGACCAAAAGGGTTGCTTAGAGGACATCTTGAGCTTTATAAAAAGTACAAGAACACATATCTAGGGTCGAAATTGAGGAAGTTATTCATGGGTGAAATTGACCTTTTTGCAAAATTGCCAAAAGTCAAATGTGTCTCAATTTGCAATTTTTGTCAAATGGGCCCAACTTTTTGTGCTTGTATTGAGTTTGTAACATGGTACACGACCCAAGATCCTTCCCACTTGCTTTTATTTCATTTTTTTCATTTTTTTTATTTTTATTTCAATTAAAACAAATTAAATCAAAATAAAATCATGAAAATATCAAAATCATTTAAACCTTGAGATTTTGTGCATATTTCAGGTCTGTGAATAGATGGAAATGAGATCAAGTCGTGCAAGGCTTGTTTGTGCACAAAAATATTTAGTTTTTCTTGATTTAGAAAGATTTGAATAAGAATCAAATCATGATTCAATCACCTTAACTGAAAAAGATTTGGAGCAAATTGGTAAACCTAATTCATTCAAGGGTACATATAGAAAAAATCCAGACCAATAGCACAAGGATTAGAGGTGTGAGAAGCTGAGGAAAAACTTGCAAAAACTCAAGAAAAGTGGCAATCGGATTTCATAGTTCCAAGCATTTTCAAGCCATTCCAAGCACACCATACACTTGCTGGACATTCAAGGAGTCTATCCCAATCATCAATAAGCATTTTCGTGCCCAGACACGCACTGTAAGCACCTCACGATATCCTTACTTTCTTGAAATTCAATATCACTATTCTGGAATTTGTAGCATGAATTCTTTATATATTCTTGTTCAGTGAAACATTTGCAAGCTAATGATAATATTCAATTGCATTTTTGTTAGCCATACAAAGATTTGCCATGATTAGGGTTTAGGTTTATTTTAGAGATTTTTCATACAGGAACAATTGGCCCAAATGGAGGAGACCATTGTGATCAGCGGGTCAAACCCAGTTGATCTATGATCTTGAATTTTATTTATATTGCTTGTATGCAATTTCTGAAATGCACAGGGTTATAGCTACAACGCCATGTCTGTAGGTAAAGGTTCAGAGTTTTAAACGACAAATCCAGGGAAGAAGACGATGGCGAGTCACAACTTTACTGGCTGGTTTAAATACTAGCGCGTTTATTCTGATTAGAAGCCTATAGTTCTGATCTATTTGTTTGTTTCTGTTGTATTGATAAACTAACACCCAACGCAGTTGGTCAGAAGAAGGAAGTAAGAAGTTCATGATTCTGGGTTCGATCCCAGGCGTGACCTTTTGGCATTTTCCCCCTTTGTTTTCACCAGATCCAGCGCCTACATCTTCTAAGGGTCATCTTCTGGTTTCATCAACCAAGACCAGGTCAAGTATCCTCTGGCCGTCTTCTGGACCCATCAACCAGGACCGGATCAAGCATCCACTGGGCATTATCCTCTGGATCCATCAGTCCGAGCTAGATCCAGCGCACCCCATCTTCTGATGGTCATAATCCGCTGGATCCACCAGCCAGGAGCAGGCCCGGTATCACCATCCTCTGGACCACCATCCTCTGATCAGAGCCGCTGACAGCAGGCCTTTGGGTTACTTCTTATTTTTCTTTAATTTATCTTTCTTTAGTTATTCTGTTTTTTTTTATCAACACCAAAATTACTTTTTTTTAATAACTAACAAAAAATCACAAAAAAGAAGACTTGCTTTCTTGATAAGCTTTTTTTTTAATGAATTAGTTTAAATTAGTTTAAGGCAATTCTAATTTCTTTCACAATTAAAATTATTTAAAATTTAGGATTTTCTTTTTTAATTAAATTATTTAATTACTTTCCTAAATAATAATAAAAAATAACAAAAAATATGTTTACTTTAATCAATTACCATTAGGTTCAGTCAAGGGTCAAAATCCTAGTCGCTTCGTATTTAACTCGCCGCGCGTTGATTATATTTTTTTTACGCTATTAATGTAACTGCTCATGGGATGTAATAGTTTAATTAGGATTTTCCTTTATTTATCATTTTACGGGTTTTTGGCTATGCAATTAATCCCCCTCCCCGAAGCCTTGTAATAGTGTAGCTTTATTTTACGCATTTTAAATTTCGCAAATACTAACTGTTAGATGTATGACAATAGGATTGCATGACAAGAATGTATGTTAATTTTAAAATGGTTAGCAAACCCTAAATGTGCAAAGATAATAACCTGAAATCAAATCACTCGCACATGCGCACTCCTAGAGTATACTCTCACTTTGGTTGCCTTCGGTAAACGATCATTAAGTATAGGGTGTTTTAGTGGTCGCTATTTTGTCTAAACAAAGATCAAATGTCCCGTTTGGAAATGTTGCCTCGGAAAGGTTTCCTCAGAAATGTTGCCTCGAATATGATCTTAAGACATTAGGGTTATTACTAAGACGCCCTAACATTTCTTTAGTGATCGTACGTCCCTTTCGAATTGACCCTTACAACTCCAACGACGGTGCTTCCTATTTCTCAATAGTAGGATAGTGTTGTCTCAAGGAAACAAGAACAGAACCAATCCTTTTTTGAGTAGGTAGATGCTAGTAGGTACTTGCTCAAAATCAAACTTTTCACACTTACACTTTTTTCAAACAAAGTTTTCAAAATAACTTCGTAACACTCTTGAAGACAAAAGAAAGGGTTAAAACGAAGTAAAACAAAAACTTTTTAAAACACAAACACACAAGCATTTTTAAAATGATGAGAAAGTACCTAAGAGACCGTAAATAACTACTGATAGAAAGGGTGCTAACACCTTCCCTTTCTATAATCTACCCCCCGTACTCAAAATCTCGAAAAAGGAAGTTTTCTGTGCTTTTTTCCTTTCCAGTTGGATAAAATAAAAGTCGGTGGCGACTCTTGCTTATCGCGACATTTTGCAAACAAAAACGCAAAACGCAAACCAGCATTTTCCAAAAACAGTCCAGTTCTTCCACCGTATCATAGGGATATTTTGCATTTGATCGCAATTGTTGTGGTTAGCAAGAGTCGCCACTGACTTTTCTTTTATCCAAAAGGAAAGGCTGAAAAGAACAGGAAATACCTTCGAGATTATTTCTTGAGTTCGGGGGGTAGATTATGAAAAGGTAAGGTATTAGCACCCTTTTCATCCATAGTTATCTATGGGATCTTAGTTACTTGCTAGATCACTTCCTTTGTTTGAAAATATGCTTTGTGGTGGTTTTTGAAAGTATTTTGAAAAGGGGCCTTCGTTTAGGCAAACATTATAATGGTTCTTGTTTGTAAGAACATATACAAAGTGTTGGACTTTTGAAAAATATTTCAATGTTTTGAAAGTGTTTGGTGTGTGTTGGTTTTGAAAGTGAGCAAGCAACTAAGAACGTTTCTACCTACTCAAAAGTATTTGTTCATTTCTTCCTTCCTTTGATATTGCTATCTTACCATTGATTGGTAAGAAGCCTTATCTTTGGATGTAAAGGGATGGGCGTGGGTAATCGTATAGTCATGATGTCAATATTGTGAGATAACTTAGAATTTCTCTTTGAGGGACTAAGATCATTAGAAAGGAAACATTTGAAGCGTCATCGAGGGACTATGATCTTGTATTTCGATAATTTTTGCTAAGACATCCCACATGCATAACATGACCATTTTTATAAGGCAACAAGTGGAATTATCCTAGGGGTGCATGTGTGAATAGTGTGTTTGATTTTCATGCATTTAGTTTTTGATTAGGGTTGTCTACTTGTTAATTTTATCTTCCCATACAAATCCTAATTACTAGCATTTATATGAGAGCGATAAATTGAGGAAAGTAAATATTCTACGTTATTACAATCATTAGAGGGATGGGGTGTACAAATTTACAAATGGGGATTGCAAGAAATTTAAAGTCCTAATTATCTATTACAACCATATTGTAATAATGTACAAGAGATGAAATGGACTTGTTTTGTTTTTGTTAAGAGAAGAAAATAAGTTTGCTTAAGAAAATATCTTTAGTCTTTTGGTTTTAAAAGAGATGAAATAAAGTATGTGAATATAAATTTTTTTTTGGTGTTTTTGAATAATGAAAATAAAATGATGGTAAAAATAATAAGAGGAAAAAAGAGTTAGAATCAGCGTATGGCTGTGATAAGAAACTCTGATTCTGGTGCGCTGCAAGTCAGAAGGAAAATGTTAGCTAAAAATGGACGGTCAGAAGTTTTGGGTCTAGATACACTGAAGTTCTGAGGTTGCTGGGAATAAAGGAATGCCTAGAAGTTCTTATGCAACTGGAAGCCTAGCGGTTCTAGTGCTACTGGAAGGTCAGAAGTTCTGGTTGCTAAGGGAGTTTGGAAATTTTGATGTAGTTGGAAATCTAGAAGCTCTATGGTTACTGGAAAACTAGAAGTTCTGATAATGGGTATGTGAGGTGACAAGATTGTTGGGTGGAAATGTCTAGAAGTTCTGGCCTAGGATCATTGTTTTGATAAGCAATTAAAAGGATTGACCTAGAAGTTCTGGTCCAATTAATGGGGTAAAAAGTCAGGAAATAAACACAAAAAATGGTGTTTCTGGGGCTAGAACTCAGGACGCTTGGCACTAATGTTTTACGCATGCGCTATCTATCACTGGGGTGGCTATACATCCGATGTTAGAAGCAAAAACATAAATGTATAACACAAAGTAAGTTCTGATGATGAACTTCATCTCCTTCTCCATGCTAATCAGAGCATCTGCAACTTAGTTATTTCTCAAATAGAAAACACACACATAGAAGTTATGGTAGGTTTCCATCATGATTTCAGAAACATATAATATCAGGACTGTAAATCAGAAGCAAGCATGAATTTTGCTGATCCTAATTCTAAATCCTAATTTCCTCAAGAATGTCTAAACTGAACTTCTCTCTACTTAAACAAAATACATAAAATTTATGAATATGTACAACATCAGAGTCAGGATGTCTACATTATATTTTGGGATATGCTAGTCTATCAATGCCTAGGTAATATGATGAGAGTCAGCAGAAACTTACCTTGCAGCTGGAAAATGTCTTGTGAGCTAGAGCTTGGTTTTGACTGCTATGATATTCTGATTAGCTTCCTCACATGCTCAAAAGGTTGGGACAACCTTTAGCTTTAGCTATGAATGGTTGGAAAAATCTGGAACAACCAAGAAGCAAAGTTCTGATTTTGAAATGGAAATTGGTGGAGATGGAAGTGTAGTCTGAAAATAAAAGTTGGGATGACTTCTAAATATGTATCGGAACTATGTTAATGATTTGGTCGAGAAACACTTGAGGAAAATTGGAATTTGAATGCAAAAATCAAAGACTAGCAGGTTTTGTATCTGGGCTGCAGCTTTAAGTTCTTGGGAGATTTTAGAATGGTTTTAAGGCTTTTCTTTTCAATTTTTCAACCTCTTTACAGTTGCAAATGAATTTCAATTTATAGGGAAAGATTTAATAGCTTGGAGAGATCAAGGGTACAACCATCATGCTAGGGAGATGACTTGTTCTTTAAGCAAGTTAAACAAGTATGGTGGCTTGCATCTTTGCCGCGCTTAAGCTGGATTTGTATGCCGGAATTAAGGAAAAGTACCCTCAGAAGCAAAGGCAAAGCATGGGCCCAACATAAACTTGTACAAAAGTTTGCTTTTCAGGGATAACAACAGTACTTCTATCTCACACGTGGGGAAATCCTTTGGATAAAAACTCAAAAGTGGTTGTGAGCATTAAATGATGATGAGATTTATCAAACTAGAAATCCTCCAATATGAGATTATGCATCATAGCTTAATTCTGGGTCAGAAGTTCAGCATCAGCGTAACTTAGAATAAACATCCAACTTTTGATCTTTCAATCTCTTTGCTCCAGCATGTTCTGAAGGAGTTCTCAGACCATCCAGCAAGCTTGTAACACGCTTTGTAAATCCTCTTTGAATTGCTCTTGCAAATTCTGACTGGACCTATATGAAAACTGGTTCAAAAGTTCTAACCAAATCCTGTTTTGGGAAGATCCAGAATTTACTGGATGTTTCAGTTTCAATGTTGTGTACTTGAAAGATGTATAACTTGAAATCCCAGCATTTCTAGGAGAAGTTATATTCTGCAATGTTTTAGATCTCAATGATATTTAAAACTCTTGTGTTAGAAGTTCTTCCAGAATCAACTTGCATCATGGTGAGAATCTAGCCAAAAGTTCTGAATTTATCATATTTCCTAAACACTTAGAAAAATTTCTAAGTATTTAGAGTTTTGACTTTTTCAACATAATCTTGACTTTTGATTTTCTTAATGAAAAAAACTGCATGTTCCAACATGTCTTAATTAAATATGGTTCTTGGAACTTGATTTTGATCCAAAAGCCAAAGTTTGACTTTTCAGTGTGTAATTGACCATTTTGCCCTTGTGTCAATTCCAAACCTAAGTTGATGTAGTAGTGCTGCAAACTGGATGTCATGGGAGATCTTGTGAGAATCCTTGAGAAATGAGAGGGAAAATTTTGGGGTACAACAGCTGCCCTTGTTCAATCTTCTTAAACCTGAAGAGTTAGATTGGCGAGCCCGCCATTCGTGACTTGAAGGTTGAAGATGATTGAACACTAGAGTGCCCAGAAATTTGCACTCGATAATGTGTTAGTTGTCTGTGTAGGGAATGGGCTTAGAGATGCCATTTAGAGTGACTGGGGAAAGTATTAGGATAAATATTTTGGTTGATTTAAACTGTAATGGTAGATGTCTTTGTCTGCAGATTTTTCCTGCAAGGAAAAAGATTAGTGGTATGCATATGTATGCATGGTGTAATGATGCTCTCAAAATAAATGAGAATATGTTGTATGTATTTGTTATGTATGTGATATGGTTTATATATGTAATGTGTTTATTGAAACGTGTCTTTGTCTAGGAAAATAAATCCTTGACAACATGCTGACGTGCCTGCGGAAATAAGCTCTCAGACTGCTGCTGAGGATGAAGAGTATGCTCCTTCGATTTTAGATTGTTTCTGCTATGAATTCCTGTTATGTTGTTTGAGGAGAAACTTCCGCTGGGGAATACAGGCTTGTTTAAGAAGACTTTGTGGAGAGTGCTGATCTCTGCTTGGGAAAAGAGTTCAATGCTCTAGTGGGGAATTATTCTTGACTGGAGAGCATCGAAAACTGGCTGTTATCTGGTCGAAATCCAGGCTTGGCAGCGATTTGTTGGGGATAAAGAAGTTGACTACTATCTGGTCATTTTCCAGGCTTCACGGTAACTTGCGGGGGAAGAATGAATTGATTGTTATCTGTCAGATTCCAGGCTTCGTAGAAAATTTCTTGAAGTTGAATTTAATTGCTATCTGGTCAGATTCCAGGCTTCACAATAACTTGTTGACAAGATAAAGTTAAATTGATAACTGGTCGGTTCCAGGCTTTATAGTGACTCACGGGGATTATAACTAGTTGTTATCTGGTCGCATTCCAGGCTTCATAATAGCTTGCTTGAATAGACGAAGTTGAACTGATATCTGGTCAGATCCAGGCTTCACAGTAACTTACTGGGGAAGAATAAATTAACTATTATCTGGTCGGGTCCAAGCTTCACAGAAATTTATTGACGTTAAACTGCTATCCGGTCATATTCCAGGCTTCGCAGATTACTGAGGAGGATGAAGTTAATTTCTATTTGGTAAGATCAAGGCTTCATAATAAACTTGCTTGAAAGGACGAAGTTGAAATGATATCTGGTTGGATCCAGGCTTCACAGTAACTTACTGGGGTAGAGGAAGACTCTATCGGGGGAAAGAAATTAAACCCTTGTCTGGTTGAGTCTAGGTTTTATAGTGTCTTGAGAAGTTAACTATTATCTGGTCGGGTCCAGGCTTCATAGTTACTGAAAATTGTACTATTATCTGGTCAGATCCAGGCTTCATAACACTTGAAGAAGTTATACTATTATCTGGTCGGGTCCATGCTTCATAGTAACTTGAGAGAATGAAGTTGATTGTTATATGGTCGGATCCAGGCTTCACAACAACTTACTGAAGCTAAACTGTTATCTGGTCGAGTCCAGGCTTTATAGCAACTTTCAAAGATAGCAATGTCTTTGTTGGTGACTTTACTGGGGATCAAGGGTTGTGGTCCTCTAATTTGTGATATTCTGAGAGGCAAACTCAAGCTGGAGATGATAGACTCGGTTGGAGATGATAGACTCGGTTGGAGATGATAGACTCAGCTGCAGATGATAGACTCAGCCGAGGAATTAAACTCAGATGAGGAATTAAACCCTGTTGGGGAAATAAACCCTGTTGAGAAATACTTGACGAACTGCTGACGAGGTGAGTTCTTTTAAGAAGAGGTCCACGAGGTTTCTTCTTTTAGGACCAACTTAGCTAGGGAGAAAGTTGTCAAGAGATTGAGACTCTTGGCTGGAGACCCACCTATACAAAGAGACTTTATGGGTAACTCTGTTAGGGATTGGTTTATTGTAGCCGTCCTTATGGGGATAATTCTAATGAAATAACTTTATGAGGATATTCCATATACATTAGAGAGAGGCTTATTGCTGCTTAGCAGGACACAGGTGCCAAACAGTTTTAATCATGTTCACATGCATATGTTCGTTCAATTTTAGTCATTGGACATTTTTGCATTCAAAACAAAAACAGATAATTTGAACTTCAAAATATATTTGTATTGATATTTTTCCCATGAATAGGCATTTTTTGTACAAAGAGATGGAGATCCTAGTAAGAGGAAATCATCGAAAGGAAACCAAAAATTGAAAACAAAAATAAATAGCCATGTGGAAATGATCCCATTGCATTCTAACTCTACTATTTCCCCAATATCTTAGAATGCCCCTTGCCGTTGATAGAAGTTGATTGGACTGATCTTGGACCGTTTGAACTCGGAACTTGGTAATAAAGTCGACTATGGTGATTCCACGGACATAGTCATACACTTTTATTCCTTAACTTTTTCCTGGACCGCTCTTTCGGGTTTTCAATCCACCAGGATACCCATTTTTTCCCAAGTCGTCCTTTCGGGTTTTCAACCTACCGGGTGTATAATCTTTTGCATATATCCCTAATTTTTTTGCATATAACCTTTCGGATGCCCTTATTTTTCTTAGGTGTGTCAACCTAGCGGGTCCTTTATGCGTAGTATTTTTTAACTATGTCCGTGTTCACGGGATGTGGGAAGTCTTCACCATCCATGGTGTGATACGGTGGGAGAACTGGCTTGAGGTTTTGCGTTTGTGTTCGCAAATGTTTCGATTTAGCAAGAGTCGCCACCGGCTTTTATTTTATCCAAAAGGAAAGGTAAAAAGCACAGGAAAGACCTTTGAGATGTTTTCTTGAGTTTGGGGGGTAGATTATGAAAAGGGAAGGTGCTAGAACCCTTTTCATCCATGGTTTTCCATGGGCTCTTAGTTACTTGTTTAGATCACTTGCTTTGCTTTTCCAATTGTTTGAAATGGTGCTTTGTGTGGTTTTGAAAGTATTTTGAAAAGAGGCCTTTGTTTAGGAAATCTTTGTAATGATTATCGTTCGTAGGAATGTATACAAAGATGTTTGTCTTTTGAGAAATGTTTCAATGTTTTGAAAGTTGTTTTGGAAATGTTTTTGAAATGTGTGTGTTTGTTTGAAAATAGCAAGGATGGTTTGTAAATTTATCAAGTAACTAGAAGCATCTACCTACTCAAATGTCTTTCCTACACATTTTTATTCCTTTGACATTGTTGTTTTACCATTGCATTTGGTAAATAACCTTATCTTTGGATGTTAAATGGGACGGGCGTGGGTCATCGTATGACCATGATAGCAATATTGCCAAGTATCATAGGAAGTTTTAAGGGACCAAGATCATTTGTTTTTAGGCAACCAAGATAGCGTCATCGAGGGACTATGATCTTTTGTTTTGTTTTGTTTTGCCAAGATACCTAGCATGCATACCATGGCCATTTTGTAAGGCAACCAAGTGGGTGAAACCCTAAGGAGTGCTTGTGTGCAAGGTGTTGTCATTTTTTACGCATTTTTGTCTTGTATTAGGTCATGCTATTTGTTTTGATTTTGTCTTATCATACAAACCCTAATTTACTAAACATGCATATAAGGCGATAAATTGCGTAAAGTAAATCTAAACTATTACAACAATATTATGGGAGGGGGGATACAATTTTTGAATGGGGGATATTTCTCAAAATAAAACCCTAATTTACTATTACAACCCAATTGATTTTATTGTACAATAAATAAATAAATAATTATTTAAATATGCAATAAAATGTAAATATGCAAAAAATGTTTTGTAATTGCTTTATGTATGAGAAAATAAAATTATCTAAGTCTTAAAAATAAGAAAAAATAATGTTATTATTTTTGAAAGGGGAAACCCTAATTTTGATTTAATAGAAAATATTGTTTTCTAATATTTATTTGTCCATTTTTGTTTAAGAAAAATAATAATAATATTATGTACAAATGTTAAAAAAATAAAATATGAATGAAAACAATTATTTTTATGTGAAAAAATAATAAAATAAAATGTATAGTATTTTTAAATTATTTACAAGTTTTATTTAAGAAAATAAAGTATAAAATCTTAATAAACCATTTATTATGCAAAAAAAATATAATAAAAAATATAATAAAATGCAAAAAATAAAGATAATATTTTTGGATTTTTTTATCATTTGGAAAAATGAATGCAATCACAAAAAATAAAAATATGCAAGAAAATACAAAAATATAAAATAATAAGTCAGGGGGTGCAGAAGTAAAATTAGGGGTGCAAAAAGTAGCAGGCCCAAGGCGCCAGGCCCAGAACACCACTTCATCCATGTCCTTGCTCCTTCGCGCGTGCCCTGTGCTTGATTGTGTAACTCTCTATTCTTTGCACAAAAACAAAATCTTGCAACATGAAACTTGTAGCATTTTTTATCACGATTCCAATGATATAAAAAACATGACCTAACTCTCAAAGACCAAGGAGAATTTTAATGGCCCTAATTTATGACCTAAAAGTTTCATGAACTTCAAGCTTCAAATTCTCACTACTCAGTTAATATAAATAAAACTATGCATATGTACAGCTTAAGCAATTTAAGGACTACATTTTTGCTTCATAAACCTAAGCTTAAGGATGCCTAAATAGAGAGATAGAAACTTGACAAATACCTTGTTCAGTTGAGTTTGGATATGGCAATATGGGAACTTTGAGTGAGGCCTGAAGTTCTTGTGAGCTTCCTTGATGTTCCCTCAAGCTTCTCCAATGCTCAGCTTGCCTTGTAGATGCTTGAATCTTGCTGCACGAGTCAACCTGCAAACCTTCAAAATGAAAATGGTGAAGCTTGAAACAGGGCACACAATTGCAAGACAAGGGTTTGGACAGTTTATGTTTGATGTATGGAAGATGTTTCAAGGGTTGAATCAAGAAACGCACGAGCCAATATTGATTTGGCTTGAGATTTGCAGAAGCTGCCCTGTTTTGTGCAGAAATGTGTTTTGTTTTGTTTTTGAAGTGTTTGAGATGTTAGCAATTCGTGTATTTGCTTGTTATAAAGTTCTGAAGTCTTTTCAAATGATGCCAAGGCTTTCCTTTATCATATGGATGAGTTGTATTGACTTTTGCATGTTTCTTGCTTTTGAAGAAAAGTTGGAAGTGACAATATAAAAGCTTGTACTTGCTAGCTTATGGACTGCATAGAGTTGGTAAACTTTTTCTGATGTTTGTGGATCTTGTTTGCAACAAGAGACCAGGTCCATGGCTCAAGATAAACAAAGTTGGAAAAAGCAAGCTTTATGAAAATGGTATTGAGAACTTTATGCCATAAATGGATTAGTTCTTTGTGCAAAGCTCCATAGGTCAGAATAAAGCCAATATCCAATGTGTTAGCATTCAATTATGGAGTGTAGAAGGTATTAGCACATGTAATACCAAGTACAAGCATGTTTGAAACTGATTTGCAACTTGTAACATTGTGAAAATGCCTTGCACAAAAGTGATAAATTGCCATTTTCATTTCATTGATTCTCCCTAACCATAAATGATCTTGGAGAGTTCTTGGACATTATGGAAATCTTGTAACATGATATACAATCCATCTTTAAAATGAAATTTGAGATTCCTCTTGGAACTAGGTGAAAAGTTGCCATGAAGTTAGGTCAAAAATCTGCTTAAACTAGGGCAAATTTTCACTAAGTAAAAAAGTTTATGAACCCCTATTCACAAATTCATAACTTGAGATCCAAGCATCTTTTGGGAAAACTTCGTGAATAAAAGTTGTAGACTTCATGGAGGAATACAACTTTCATGTTGGAAGTTTTCCTTGAATCCAATTGCATCATGGTGAAAAAGTTGGGAAAAGTTGGGAAAAAATAAGAAATTTTCATAACTTAGAAAAATTCTAAGTTATGAAAATTTTCAAATTAAAACCCTAATTTTCAAAATTAGGTTTCTGGGTGAACAAGTTTCACATTTTGACATGTTTTGATGAATTATGAGCCTTGGCACTTGATTTTGACCAAAAAGTCAAAGTTTGACTTTTCAGTGTACAGTTGATTTTTGATCAGTTGACTAGAAAATTCATCTGCCAATCCAATGCATTTGAGATCTTTTGAACTATGCGATTAGGTCAAGATGATGCCATTGAGTCCTTGAAATCATGTTTGATTCCAATTGGCCATTGGCTAGGTTAAAAATAATAAATTGCCCTTTCCCAGTCAAAACCCTAATTTTGACCATTTTGCCCTTTTGATGATCTGATCAAATTTCTTGAGGAGTTATGATCCAAACTTGATCAAATGGTACATAGAAGCCTAGAATGTTGATGTGGATAAAAAATTATGAAGTTTGACTATAAATTGGCCATGGTTGACTTTTTCCCCAATACAACTGATTTTTAGGTTAATTGTCCAATTGACTGGGCAAAAATGTGATTCAAGGCTTGAAACATGGTATGAGAAATCTTAGGGATACAAGATGGTGTATGAAAGTCACATTAAGCATTGATGATCCAAAAATCCTTATGCAAACTCAAACCCAATTTCAGGTCATCAGTGCAAGAGGAGGTCTTGAGCTGAGCAAACCCTAATCTGGTCTTGAATCCAAGAAGTCTTGTGAGGGAAATCTTGATAATATGAGAGGGCAAATTTTGGGGTACAATAACTTCCCCTGTTCAATCTTCTAGAACCTGAAGAGTTGGATTGGCGAGTTTTTTCGTTCGTGACTCGAAGGTAAAAGATGATTGGACACTAGAGTGCCCGTAAATTTGCACTCTTCAAATTGTAATTGAGGGAATGGGCTTAAAGATGCCATTTGGAAAGGTGACAGAATCTTGTCGGAGATGGGATTGTAGATGCCATCCGAGAATGTTTGTTGAACTGCAAGTTGTAAGTAAAAAGAATGAGTATCAGAATGGTGTCCGTATTTGAAACGTATCTAAACTTTATCTGGAGACTGAGTCTGTATGAGCAATGGAATGGCGTCCGTGTCTGGAGCGTATCCAAGCTGTAACTGTATTTGAATCTTGAATGAATGAAATAATGACTTCCGTGTATGGAGTGTATATGTATTGTATCTGAATCTGAAATCCGAATAAGCGACATAATAACATCCGTGTCTGGAGCGTCTCTGAGCTGGGGAAAAAGTCAGAATAAGTGACAGAATGGCAACCGTGTCTAGAGCGTATCTGGACTGGGATCTGAATAAGTAGAAGAATGACTTCTGTGTCTAGAGTGTATCCGTAATTGAATCATGATTGTTGAAGTCTGAATGAGTGACAGAAAGGCATCTGTGTCTGGAGTGTATCCGTACTGTATCTTGACTTTGAATTCTGAACGAGTAATAGAATGACTTCCGTGTCTGGAGTGTATCTTTACTGTATCTGAAGTTGAGATCTGAATGAATATCAAAATGGCATCCTTGTCTGGAGCGTATCTGTACTGTATCATGAATCTTTGAATATTGCTAATGATATCTGTTAATCTTATCCTAAAAAGGGTAAAATGTTAGCTGAAACATAGAGTTATGTTGCATGAAATGTATGATGCAATAAATGTGTTTTATCAATTTTTATGATATATGAATGTAATGTATGCGCATGTAAGCTGATTTGCTGTATTACTGAGGAAAATAAATCCTTGATAGTCGGGGATAAGAAAATCTTTGGCGACTGGGGATAATGAAAATCTTGACTGCTGCCGGGGAAAATAAATCCTTGACCGCTGCTGGAGATTCAAAATCTTTGATTGTTGAGGATGAGAAATCCTTGGCGAATGTTGGGGATTAAAAATCCTTGACAACTTCTGTGGGGATATGAGGATCCTTCATGTCTTGGAGTATTTGACAAAAATTCTTTTGTGAGAGTAATGCCAAACTGCTTGAATAATCTGCTTGGGAAATCCATATAACTTTAATGACGTCTCCTGGGGATTACACAAAGGAAACCTTATTCTGCTGAGGAATAGAGAAAATTCTGATGACTTCTACAGGGAGTTAAGAATGAGAATCTTCATCTTGGCGACCTCACTGGGGAATAATGAAGCTCTGCGGGGAAGAAAGCTTTACAGCTGGGGAGTAAGTTCAGGACTCTGGGGAAAAAAAGCTTATTCTTGTTTGGAAAAAGTTCAGGAGTTTGGGTTGTATGCCACTTTACTGGGGAATTATCCTAGCTTGGGGCGAGACAAAAAGTTAATTGTTATCTGGCTGCTTTTCAGACTTCAAGACAACGTGTTGGGAAATTTGGAGAAACTGGATGGTTTCCGCTGTGGATTGATAGTTGGAAATTTGACTCCGCTGGGGAATGTAGGTTTCAGCTCCGCTGGGGATCTGTGGTTTCAGCTCCGCTGGGGATCTGTGGTTCACAGTTTTGGCTCCGCTGGGGATCGGGAGTTTGAAGTTTTAACTCTGATGGTGATTTGAAGGGTTTGAAATTATAACTTTGCTGGGGACATATATTTCAAGGTTTTAGCTTAGTCGGGGATCTAGATGATGTACTGTAGGGATTGCTCATGGAATAGCCGAAAGACGTTTTCCTATCCTTTCAACCTGTCAGTAATTATTCTTTTTCACTTTTATTTATTTGTAAACAGTAATTATGTTCAAATGTATGTGTTCATTAATGAATCAATGGACGTTTTTACAAAATAAAACACAAGTGTAAAAAAGAAAAAGGCAAATAGTTTTATGTACTTCAAAGAGGTATCTTTGTATTAACTTTGAATAAGTGTTTTATAC
This sequence comes from Vicia faba, assembly GCA_948472305.1. Classification (NCBI taxonomy): domain Eukaryota; kingdom Viridiplantae; phylum Streptophyta; class Magnoliopsida; order Fabales; family Fabaceae; genus Vicia; species Vicia faba. The sequence continues at coordinate 1,275,921,518 of OX451740.1, read as the reverse complement.
AAAGGAGACAAGAATCCTTGTAAGAGGATGGTGTCGTGAAAATTTAGAAAAATTTTATACAAAGAAAGATAGCTATGTGTAAAAAATTTCATGGGGTTCCCATTTTGCTATAGCCTTCGTAACTCCGAATATCTTGTCCATTCGTTACTTCGTCCGAAGATGATTGGATTAATCAGAAGCTTCAGGTTTTTCAGTGAAGAGATTGTCCCCAAAGTGATCCGACGAGACATAGTCATACGCTTTAATTCCGTAACTTTTTCCTGGACCGCCCTTTCGGGTTTTCGATCCACCGGGAAACCCTTTTTTACCCAAGTCGCCCTTTCGGGTTTTCAACTTGTCGGGTGTACAAATTTTTTTGTTTATCCCTAATTTTTTCCTGAACCGCCCTTTTGGGTTTTCGATTCACCGGGATGCCCTTTTTTTGCCTAGGTGTGTCAACCTAGCGGGTCATTTATGCGTAGTATCTTTTGACTATGTCTGCATTCGCAGGATGCGGCAAGTCATCACCGTCCATGGTGGTTAAGATCATTGCCCCACCAGAAAAGATGTTCTTGATTACAAATAGTCCTTCGTAGGTAGGAGTCTATTTTCCCCTGGGATCACTTTGCGGCAAGATGATCCGCTTGATTACAAGATCCCCGACTTGATATGTCTGGCGTCTGACTTTCTTGTTGAAAGCCTTGATCATCCTTTTTTGATACGTCTGACCATGGCAAACAGCAGTAAGTCGCTTTTCGTCAATCAAGTTAAGTTGATCAAGCCGGGTCTGAATCCAATAGTCTTCAATCAAACCAGCATCCTTCATGATTCTCATGGAGGGAATCTGAACCTCGATAGATAAAATAGCTTCCATGCCGTATACCAAAGAATAGGGTGCTGCCCAGTTGATGTGCGCGCCGTGGTCCGGTACCCGTGAAGAGAAAACGATAGCATTTCATGCCAGTCCTTGTAGGTGACTGTCATCTTTTGTATGATCTTCTTGATATTTTTGTTCGCAGCTTCGACAGCACCGTTCATCCTTGGCCGATAGGGAGATGAATTGTGATGTTGAATCTTGAACTGCTCGCACAAAGCGGTGATCATAGTATTGTTAAGGTTCGTACCGTTGTCAGTGATGATCCTTTAGGGGATACCGTACCGGCAAATAAGGTTCGGTTTGATGAAGCGGGCAACAACATTCTTAGTAACGGATGCAAAGGACGCTGCTTCGACCCATTTGGTGAAGTAATCAATGGCCACCAGAATGAAGCGGTGTCCATTGGATGTTGTAGGCTTGATCTCTCCAATCATGTTGATTCCCCACATATCGAATGGCCAAGGAGATGTTAAGACATTTAGAAGAACCAGGGGCACGTGTACCTTGTCTGCATAGATTTGACATTTGTGACAGGTACGGGAGTGCTGATAGCAGTCAGCTTCCATGGTAGACCAGTAATAGCCTGCCCGTAGAATCTTCTTAGCCATCATATGCCCGCTAGAGTGAGTGCCAAATGTTCCTTCATGCAATCTAGCCATAATCCTTTCAGCTTCATATTTGTCCATACAACGGAGTAGAATAGAATCATGATTGCGCTTGTAAAGGATACCATTACTTAGGAACAACTTAAATGAGAATCTCCTTAAGAACTTTTTGTCATTGACTGTAGCTCCTTCAGGGTATTCTTGGGCCTCGAGATACCTTTTGACTTCATGAAACCATGGCTGGTCCACTACTTCTTCGGTATTAATCTCGTGACAATGTGCATGTTCGTCCATCCATTCAATGGTGATTTAGGGAGCCTCATTATCCCAGTTAAGTTTAAACATGGATGACATTGTAGCTAGAGCATCTGCTAGCTGATTTTCTTCTCGCAGGAAGTGCTCGAAGGTAATCTGCTCGAAATGTGGTAACAATGTCAAGACATGTTCTTTGTAAGGGATGAGGTTTGGATGCTTAGTGTCCCACTCTCCTTTGATCTAACTGATGACTAAAGATGAGTCCCCAAGCACAATCAAAGATTTGATTCCCAAGTCTATGGCAGCCTTGAGTCCAAAGATGCAAGCTTCATATTCTGCCATGTTGTTCGTACAGTTGAAGCAAAGTCTAGTGGTGAAAGGTGTATGGCAACCTTTTGGGGAGATGAGTACCGCGCCGATACCGTTGCCAAGTGCATTGGAGGCCCCATCAAAGTACAGGGTCCATCGAGATCCTTGTTCAGGTCCGTCATATGGTATGTTCTCTTCAATGTTGTCCAATGTCATGATGTCCTCGTCAGGGAAGTCAAACCTCATGGATTGGTAATCTTCGACAGCTTGATGAGCCAGATGGTCAGCTAGCACACTCCCCTTTATAGATTTTTGGGTCGTGTACTGTATATCGTATTTCGTTAGGATCATCTGCCATCTAGCTATTCTTCCAGACAAAGCAGGCTTTTCAAAGATGTACTTAATCAGATCCATCTTAGATATCAGCAAAGTGGTATAAGTCAACATGTACTGCCTTAGCTGGCGAGCAGCCCATACCAAAGCGCAACAAGTTTCCTCGAGCAGTGAGTATCGGGTCTCACAGTCGGTAAAATTTTTGCTAAGGTAATAAATGGCATGCTTTTTTCGTCAAGACTCGTCATGCTGTCCCAGTACGCACCCCATTGAGTTATCCAAGACGGTCAGATACATGATTAGTGGTCTTCCTTCGATGGGTTGCATCAGGATAGGAGGTTCTAGCAAATACTCCTTGATTTTATCGAAAGCAATTTGACAGTCATCATTCCATTTAACTACCTGATCTTTCTTCAACGGCTTGAAGATTGGATCACAAGTAGATTTTAGGTGAGAAATGAACCTAGCAATGTAGTTTAGGCATCCCAAGAAACCTCTGACCTCCTTCTCAGTGTGAGGAGCGGGCATTTCTTATATAGCTTTGACTTTGGCAGGATCAACCTCGATGCCTTTGTTGCTAACAATGAAACCCAAGAGCTTACCGGACTGGACTCCAAAAGTACATTTGTTAGGGTTCAATCTTAGCTTGTATTCCTTCAACCTGACAAACAGCTTTTGCAAGTGATCAAGGTGTTCTTCTTCAGTTTGTGAACGGGCTATCATGTCATCTACGTAGACCTCTATCTCATGATGTATCATATCATGAAACAAAGCTATCATGGCGCGTCGATAGGTTGCCCCGGCATTCTTCAATCCGAATGGCATCACTTTGTAGCAGAACATACCCTATTGTGTAACAAAAGTAGTTTTCTCCATCTCCTCAGGTGCCATTTTGATCTGGTTATAGCCTGAGAATCTGTCCATGAAAGAAAATACTTTGTGCTGAGCTGTGTTGTCAACCAGGATGTCGATGTGTAGAAGTGGAAAGTCATCTTTAGGACTAGCCCTGTTTAAATCTCTGTAATCCACGCACATTCTTACTTTTCCGTCCTTCTTAGGCACGGGCACAATGTTAGCAACCCATTGTGGATAGGAAGTAACAGCAAGAAATCCAGCATTGAATTGCTTCATAACTTCGGCCTTGATCTTCTAGGACATGTCGGGTCTCATGCGAATGACCTTTTGTTTGACTGGTGGACAATCTTCTCTTGTGGGTAGACGGTGGACCACAATGTCTGTATCGAGTCCCGACATGTCTTCGTATGACCAGGAAAAGATCTCAACATATTCATGCAACAACTAAATCAAGCGCTCCTTGACACTTGGCTCTAGGTTGGTACCCACTCTAATTTCTTTCTTGTCTTCCTCAGTACCCAAGTTGATTGTGTCTAACAAGTCGTCATGAGGAAAAATTTCTCTTTCTTCTTGTTGTAAAAGTCTGGCCAATTCCCCTGGCACCTCACCGTCTTCCTCACCTTCGTATTCGTCTTGGTAGACTAGATCTTCAGAGTCACTGAAGGCTAGAGAAGTATCATTACCCATGGGTTCCGGAGTGGAAGGGTACCTGCATTTGTGAGTGTGGGTGTGTGTAAGGGCATAGCCATCTTAAAGCAACAAAATGTAAAAGAAAGACAATGAGCAAAAAGTTTTAAATATGAAAAGCGTCCATGATTCATTAAAATGACATATGAAAATGAAATAAAGACCCTTACAAATGGACCTATGTGCCTCGGGTAAGACACAAGGTTGAAAAAGTACGAATTGTTTGTGAATTATTACAGATCCAACAGAAATGGAATAGATAAATTACTGTAGTATGAAAGTAATTGGAACAAAGTCTTATGCTTCCCAGTTTCACAGTCCCCCGCCAACAGTAGCGAAAATCCAGTCTTCCAAGCTGCCTTCTTCATAACTGTCCTCTAGTGCATTAATCCCTTGGTGGCTAATCTTCACAGGTGGCCCTCCGGCACGGGAGCGGCGCACATCCTTCTGACCAGTCGAAGTAAATCCCAAGCCGAATTTGTCTGATTTGAAAGGGAAGTCAGGAAGCTGCCCCCAGATAGTGGATCTGCCTTCTTCCACTACTGCCCTTGCATCTTTTAGAGAAGACATTCGAGGTACATGTCTTGTGATTACAGGAGTTAAGGACACCACCTTGGTCTCCATTATTTCTTCAGAAACTTCTTCAAAGTGTTGGAAAGGGGTCTCGATGAATTCGCCATCCAATTCTACACATCAAAAATAATTTAGATGACTAATCATGTATTCCTTTTCACCATGGACAGTTATAATTTTCGCTTGGACGGGGTACTTGAGCATTTGATGTAAGGTGGAGGTGACAGCTCCCGCATTGTGAATACAGGGGCGTCCCCACAGACAAGAGTAGGAAGGACGGATGCCCATCACGTAAAATGTTGAATTGAACGTCTGGGTACCCACCTTGATCGGGATGTCCACCTCCCCATGGACCATCCTTTTATAGCCGTCAAATGCTCTCATAATGATATTACTGGGTTTCAGGGTTAAGCCTTCATAGTCCAATCTATCCAAGGCTTTCTTCGGCAAGACATTCAGGGATGATCCAGTATCAACCAAAACATGGGCTAAGGTGGTTCCCCTACACTCCACCGAGACATGTAGTGCATCATCATGTTTTCTCCCCTTGGAGGTCAAGTCGGCATCGAAGAAACCTAGGCCATTGTCGGCTGTTAGACTGGAAACACACTCTTGGAATTGATCAGCCGAAGTCTCTTGCGGCACGTGCGCTGTCTTCAAAAACTTGACCAAAGCTTTAGCATGTGCCTCAGAGCACAGCAGCAGGGCTAACATAGATATTTTGGAGGGGGTCTGCCCCAGTTGTTCAACAACATTGTAATCACTTTTCTTAATAATCCTCAGAATCTCTTCCATCTCTTTCTGGGATGTTTCAGGAATGACTAATGACTGAGCCTTCGTCAAGACAGGCTCCTCTTGAACATTCTTTCCTTTTTTCTCAGCATCGGAAACAAGGATGGGAATTGTATTGTTATTGTTGGCGGATACACTTGCAGGTTTAATCACTGGTACGGTTGTAATCTTCGGTATGGCTACAGGTCCAGAGACTGGCTTTGGTGGCGCAATCTCTGGAGAGAAAATTCTTCCACTACGATTAATTTTGCTTGTGCCAGTAATGTTACTGATGTCGGGATTATCTTCCTTAGAGCTTTCTTCTTCAATGGTCTGTTCAATCTGTTTGACACCATGGTAGTAGATTTCTCCACCATAGTTCCATGGTACCATTTTATCGGTTTTGTAAGGGGTTGGCCCTGGCATTGTTATCTTCAAAGGAGTAGTCATAGGAGCGGATGTAATCCTAACGGGTTTTTTAGGAACCCTGGAAGGATTGGCGTATATGGTTATTATTGAAACTTCTGGAACTGGAATGGGTGAGACAGGAGCTTTCTCAAACAAAATTTCCTTGTTATCGATCAATAGTTGGATTCCTTTCTTCAATAGAGGATAGTAAAATGGGGAGGATAGGCAAGCATGGCAATCTTGGTTACAACATGGGAACACCCCAGCTTTCAACAAATTCAACTTGATGGTTAGGAGATGAGTTGACAGTTCATATACAGTAGAAACAATTAGATCTTCTTCCACAGCATTGGCATTATGCCCATGCCTTGGCATTGGAGCAGAGATAACATTCGGCTTTTCAGGAGCTTCAAATTAAACTTCCTTTGCGTCAATCAAATCTTGGATCTTGTCCTTCAGAGCCCAACAGTTATTGGTGTCGTGCCCTGGACTTTCTGAATGGTAAGCAAACCTAGCGTTGGGATGGTAGTGCGAAGATGAAGTATTAGGATTTTTAGGGGCCTCTTTCAACATGGCCAAATTCAACTTTAAGAGATGTGGTAAGACTTGAGCAGGAGTCATGTTTATCTTGGGGAATTTCCTTACAGGCCTTTCCACCCTTTGCTGGTTATTCCTCGGCTGATCATTTCTAGATTGATTGTTTCATGGCTGGTCTGAAGCAGACTTCTGAATCATAACGGCCCCCACAGTTGGTCGTCGTTCGGTTCTTCCCTGATTCCTCTGAGCATAGACAGCAGACACTTCCTTTTTACCAGTGAAGGGCTTTTTAGCAACAGCAGAGGTAGGCGCATCTTTCTGAATTTTCCCGCTTCTAATACCGGCCTCAACCCTCTCGCCAGATAGAATCAACTCAGTGAAACCTGCAGAAGAGATTCCTATCAGATGATTGAAGAAAAGTCCTGACAGAGTCCCCAAGAACATGTCCACTAGCTCTCATTCAGATAAAGGTGGTTGCACCCTTCTGTCTAAATCCCTCCATTTCTGGGCATAGTCTTTGAAGCCCTCATTGGTAGCCATAGCCATACTCTGTAGCTGAGTACGGGTTGGCGCCAAGTCGGAGTTGTATTGATACTGTTTATAGAATGCGGCCGCCAAGTCTTCCCAATTATGCACATAAGACCTCTCCAACTGGTAAAACCAATCCAGCTGCGTCCCCGACAAACTGTCTTGGAAAAAGTGGACCCACAGGTCTTTGTCATAAGAATGTGGTTGAATTTTCGTGACATAAGATCGTAGGTGCATCTTGGGACAAGACAAACCATCGTACTTAGCAAATAGTGGCACCTTAAACTTAGGAGGTATTACAATTCCAGATACCAACCCTAACTCTTCAAAGTCCAGCCCAGGCACTCTCTGTATCTCCATTGCAGCTAGACGTTCTTCCAGATTTTTGTATTTGTCATCGGCCAGAGGATACTGTTGTTCGTAGTAATCCTCATCTTCCTCTTCTTCAGATTCAGATTCAGATGGCACTGCAGTCTCTTTACCTTTTCTCTCTCCTTCTTCAGAGGTTGATGGAAAATCCAAAGTCCGTCTGGCTTGACCTTCAAACCTTCTTCCCAAGATAGCCACACCAGCTCTCTTCTTCTTCTTTTTCTCTTTTTCCTTCTCTAGTAGAGTCTTGAGCTCCTCCTTCCCCTTAGCCAAGGTCAAGAGTAGCTGTTGAAATTGTGAATTCTGAGCTTGCAAGTCTTTGACCATTTGTTCAATATCCATCTTGTTGAAATAAACAACATAGAAATGACGAAACTTGGTGTGAAGACCTGTTTATGCATATGATGAATGATATGTATTCATGTAATGCTTTCAAGGATTCAGAAAAATTCAAATTTGTGTTAAACAAAAAGGAATAAACGTTATATTAATAAAATAAAATTTGTTTACATCAATGCCCCTAGGGAAAAATAGTACAAAATTCTAAGATAAGAAGACGTTGCACATCCTCTTTGGTGCAATGTAGGTGTTGAGAGTCTGCTCTTCGTGAAGTAACCGAGTAAGTTCCAAAACCTTATTCTCTGTTGCGTAAAATTAGGTTTCAAAAGTATCGCGTTCTCCATTGAGCTTTATCCAACTCCTTTGTAGATCTTCAAGTGATGTTGGCATTTTAGGATATAGGAGGGTGTATGGAACCTCTCCTTCCTTAACAGGCTCTATAATCACTGGGAGAATAGGGGGGTAAGGCATCATAAGACTTTAGGCACGGGTTCGTACCCACTTAAGGTAAGGCTCAAGAGGGATGGAATTCTTGTGTCCCAGAGTCTTACTATCTACCTTGTTGGGCATTCTCCATGCTCGGATATACCTTTGTCGAAGTCCTTGATTGTCGTTGTCGAAGTCAAAAACCAAGCCTTGAACTAACATGTCATGTGGGCCATCCCTTAGGGCATAACCAAACTGTCTCAGAGCCAAGCAGGGGTTGTAGGTGATGCCTCCCCTAATGCTAAGTAGAGGGACATTAGGGAATTCCCCACAACGGTCGACGATGATAACATTCTCTTTAGATCGAGAACACCAATGAATATCTGAATGTGTAAGAGTCATCAATCGTTATGACCACCTCAAACCTTGCTCATTATTCAAAACTGATTGTGGAAGATAAGAAATAAACCATCTTGCCAATAGAGGAGTGCAACACATGATAACACCTCTTTTCCTCATTGTTCGAGTGTGAAAAGAGTGCAAGATATCTCCAAGCAATGTAGGCACCAGGTTGCGAGCCATGAAGGTTTTGACAGCACTCACATCTATGAGTTGGTCAGGGTTAGGGAAGAAGACCATCCCATAGATGATAAGGGCTACAATCTCCTCAAAAGCTTGTAAGTCCAAAGAATTCCAGCAGCTTTGGGCCTTCTCAAACAAGAACTTTGCCAAGAAGCCTTTGACACCACTTCTAGTTTCCCAATGGGCTGTGACATCAGATGAGTGCAAGTGTAAGGCTTGAGCAATCTCTTCTAGATTTGGATCTCTTTCCGTACCGTTTAAAGGTAGTTGATTGAGAATAGGAATCCTCAAGAGTTGAGAAAATTCCTCTAAAGTGGGCACAAGCTGGTAGTCAGGAAATGTGAACCAGTGATGCAAAGGGTCAAAGAACTGGAAAAGAACTTTCATCATGTATTCCTCTATGTTGGAAGTGACTAAGTTGAGAAGGCAACCATGTCTCTCGGTGAATGGAGAGTTCTCAGGAATCCTTGAAGCTAGCTCCTTGAGTTGCGGAGGAATTCTTACAAGGTTGACTTGGATAGTTTTCCTGCGAAGTGATTCCATTTCCTACAAAACAGGAACAAAGATGAATTTCCAAAATCCTTGAAATGGTTAGTGGATGCATATGATGATTCATAATGTCCATGATGTTATGCACAAGTATATATGTACAAGCAAATCACACAAGTTCCTAGTTTAGGCTTGCATGGGGTTTCATAGGTAAGTACCCTCTTGAAGTTTAGTTGGCTCAACCTGTCCTAGAAAATAGTAACCGGGTTCTAAGGAGCTCAATATCACTGGATTGTTTCCTTGTTCATTGTTTCAATTCATCCTTTTCACTGGCGACCGAAATGTTCCAAGGAACTAACCCTAAACGAGTGTAGTATCAAGTATCTACCAACTTCGGACTGCACCAAAGCCGGTCATCTCACTACATCCTAAAAGGACAAGTTGGTCAAGTAAAGGTTCTAAAAGTTTGTTAGTGCTTCATGACATCACTCAGCGGCCCCCTATTCTCTTTGATTGACTCAAAGGCTACCGATACCCACAAATATGTCACACTAACATAGCTATTGCTTAGACCGTGTCGGTATACCCCGCACAGTTTCCACAACGTATTACTATTTACCTATGAATGTTTCCCAAATCCGGGTAGAGGATTTCAAACCCAAACAATAGAACCAAAGTGTAAAGCATACAAGTCAAGAAAGATAAGCATGTAAAGGTGATCTAAACCCTAATGTAAGCCCACTTTCCTTAATTCCCCAGCAGAGTCGCCAGTTCTGTGATACGGTGGGAGAACTGACTTGAGGTTTTGCGTTTGTGTTCGCAAATGTTTCGATTTAGCAAGAGTCGCCACTGACTTTTATTTTATCCAAAAGGAAAGGTAAAAAGCACAGGTAAGACCTTTGAGATGTTTTCTTGAGTTTGGGGGGTAGATTATGAAAAGGGATGGTGCTAGCTCCCCTTTCATCCATGGTTTTCGATGGGCTCTTAGTTACTTGTTTAGATCACTTGCTTTGCTTTTACAATTGTTTGAAATGGTGTTTTGTGTGGTTTTGAAAGTATTTTGAAAAGAGGCCTTTGTTTAGGCAATCTTTGTAATGATTCTCGTTCGTAAGAATGTATACAAAGATGTTTGTCTTTTGAGAAATGTTTCAATGTTTTGAAAGTTGTTTTGGAAATGTTTTTGAAATGTGTGTGTTTGTTTGAAAATAGCAAGGATAGTTTGCAAATTGATCGAGTAACTAGAAGCATCTACCTACTCAAATGTCTTTCCTACACATTTTTATTCCTTTGACATTGTTGTTTTACCATTGCATGTGGTAAACAACCCTATCTTTGAATGTTAAACGGGACGGGCGTGGGTCATCGTATGACCATGATAGCAATATTGCCAAGTGTCTTAGCAAGTTTTAAGGGACCAAGATCATTTATTTTTAGGCAACCAAGATAGCATCATCGAGGGACTATGATCTTTTGTTTTGTTTTGTTTTGCCAAGATACCTAACATACATACCATGGCCATTTTGTAAGGCAACCAAGTGGGTGAAACCCTAAGGAGTGCTTGTGTGCAAGGTGTTGTCGTTTTCATGCATTTTTGTCTTGTATTAGGTCATGCTATTTGTTTTGATTTTGTCTTATCATACAAACACTAATTTACTAAACATGCATATAAGGCGATAAATTCCATAAAGTAAATCTAAACTATTACAACAATATTATGGGAGGGGGATACAATTTTTGAATGGTGGATATTGCTCAAAATAAAACCCTAATTTACTATTACAACCCAATTGAATTTATTGTACAATAAATAAATAAACAATTATTTAAATATGCAATAAAATGTAAATATGCCAAAAATGTTTTGTAATTCCTTTATGTATGAGAAAATAAAATTATCTAAGTCTTAAAAATAAGAAAAAATAATGTTATTATTTTTTAAAGGGGAAACCCTAATTTTAATTTAATAGAAAATATTGTTTTCTAATATTTATTTATCCATTTTTGTTTAAGAAAAATAATAATAATATTATGTACAAATGTTTAAAAAATAAAATATGTATGAAAACAATTATTTTTATGTGAAAAAATAATAAAATAAAATGTATAGTATTTTCAAATTATTTACAAGTTTTATTTAAGAAAATAAAGTATAAAATCTTAATAAACCATTTATTATGCAAAAAAATTAAAATAAAAAATATAATAAAATGCAAAAAATAAAGAAAATATTTTTGCATATTTTTTATCATTTGGAAAAATGAATGCAAGCACAAAAAATAAAAATATGCAAGAAAATACAAAAATATAAAATAATAAGTCAGGGGGGTGAAGAAGTAAAATGGGGGGTGCAAAAAGTAGCAGGCCCAAGGCGCCAGGCCCAGAACACCACTTCATCCCTGTCCTTGCTCCTTCGCGCGCGCCCTGTGCTTGATTCTGTAACTCTCTATTCTTTGCACAAAAACAAAATCTTGCAACATGAAACTTGTAGCATTTTTTATCACGATTCCAATGATATAAAAAACATGACCTAACTCTCAAAGACCAAGGAGAATTTTAATGGCCCTAATTTCTGACCTAAAATTTTCATGAACTTCAAGCTTCAAATTCTCACTATTCAGTTAATATAAATAAAATCTATGCATATGTACAGCTTAAGCAAGTTAAGGACTACATTTTGTATTCACAAACCTAAGCTTAAGGATGCCTAAACAGAGAGATAGAAACTTGACAAATACCTTGTTTAGTTGAGTTTGGATATGGCAATGTGGGAACTTTGAGTGAGGCCTGAAGTTCTTGTGAGCTTCCTTGAAGTTCCCTCAAGCTTCTCCAATGCTCAGCTTTCCTTGTAGATGCTTGAATCTTGCTGCACGAGTCAACCTGCAAACCTTCAAAATGAAAATGGTGAAGCTTGAAACAGGGCACACAGTTGCAAGTCAAGGTTCTGTACATTTTAGGTGTGATGTATGAAAGGTGTTTCAAGGGTTGAATCAAGAAACGCACGATCCAATATTGATTTGGCTTGAGATTTGTAGGAGCTGCCCTGTTTTGGGCAGAAATGTGGTTTTTTGTGTTTTTGAAGTGTTTGAGATGTTAGCAATTCGTGTATTTTCTTGTTACAAAGTTCAGGAGTCGTTTCAAATGATGCCAAGGTTCGCCTTTATCAGATGGATGAGTTGTATTGACTTTTGCAAGTTTCTTGCTATTGAAGAAAAGTTGGAAGTGACAATACAAAAGCTTGTACTTGCTAGCTTATGGACTGCATAGAGTTGGTAAACTTTTTCTGATTTTTGTGGATCTTGTTTGCAACAAGAGATCAGGTACATGGCTCAAGATAAACAAAGTTGGAAAAAGCAAGCTTTATGAAAATGGTATTGAGAACTTTATGCCATAAATGGATTAGTTCTTTGTGCAAAGCTCCATAGGTAAGAATAAAGCCAATATCCAATATGTTAGCATTCAATTATGGAGTGTAGAAGGGATTAGGACCTTTAATACCAAGTACAAACATGTTTGAAACTGATTTGCAACTTGTAACATTGTTAAAATGCCTTGCACAAAAGTGATAAATTGCCATTTTCATTTCTTCGATTCTCCCTAACCATAAATGATCTTGGATAGTTTTAGGACATTTTGGAAAGCTTGTAACTTGCTCTACAATCCATATTTGAAATGAAATTTGAGATTATTCTTGGAACTAGGTGAAAAGTTGCCATTAATTTAGGTCAAAAATCTGCTTAAACTAGGGCAAATTTTCACTAAGTTAAAAAGTTTATGGACCCCTATTCACAAAATCATAAATTGAGATCCAAGCCTCTTTTGGAAACACTTTATGAATCAAAGTTGTTCATTTCATGTAGGACTACAACTTTCATGTTGGAAGTTTTCCTTGAATCCAATTGCATCATGGTGAAAAAGTTGGGAAAATTTGGGGAAAAATAAGAAATTTTCATAACTTAGAAAAATTCTAAGTTATGAAAAATTTCAAATTAAAACCCTAATTTTCAAAATTAGGTTTCTTGGTGAACAAGTTTCACATTTTGACATGTTTTGATGAATTATGACCCTTGGCACTTGATTTTGACCAAAAAGTCAAAGTTTGACTTTTCATTGTACAGTTGATTTTTGATCAGTTGACTGGAAAATTCATCTGTCAATCTAATGCATTTGAGATCTTTTGAACTATGTGATTAGGTCAAGATGATGCCATTGAGTCCTTGAAATCATGTTTGAACCCAATTGTCCATTGGCTAGTTTAAAAATCAGAAATTGCCCTTTCCCAATCAAAACTCTAATTTTGACTATTTTGCCCTTTTGATGATCTGATCAAATTTTTTGAGGAGTTGTGATCCAAACTTGATCAAATGGTACATAGGATCCTAGAATGTTGATGTGGATAAAAAATTATGAAGTTTGACTGTAAATTGGCCATGGTTGACTTTTTCCCCAATATAGTTGATTTTTAAGTCAATTGTTCAATTGACTGGGCAAAAATGTGATTCAAGGCTTGAAACTTGGTATGAGCAATCTTAGGGATCCAAGATGGTGTATGAAAGTCACATTAAGCATTGATGATCCAAAAATCCTTATGCAAACTCAAACCCTAATTTCAGGTCATCAGTGCAAGAGGAGGTCTTAAGTTGAGCAAACCCTAATCTGGTCTTGAATCCAAGAAGTCTTGTGAGGGAAATCTTGATAATATGAGAGGGAAAATTTTGGGGTACAACACATGGTAGTCAGCATCATGGCACCACCAGAGAACACTCTCTTGACAACAAATGGCCCTTCGTAGGTGGGAGTCCATTTGCCCCTGGGGTCGCCTTGTGGAAGAATGATGTGCTTTATTACCAAGTCACCATCTAGATATACTCGAGGCTTAATCTTTTTGTTGAAAGATTTGATCATGCGTTTTTGGTACATCTGACCATGACAAACGGCAACCAATCACTTTTCATCGATCAAGTTCAATTGATCCAATCTTGCCTGAATCCATTCGTCTTCACCTAGACCTACTTCATTCATAATCCTTAGTGAGGGGATCTGAACTTCCACTGGAAGAATAACTTTCATGCCATAGACCAAAGAAAAGGGAGTTGCCCTAGTTGATGTTCTAGCTGAAGTACGGTAGCCATGAAAAGAAAATGGTAACATCTTATGCCAGTCCTTGTAGGTCACTACCATCTTCTGCACAATCTTCTTAATGTTTTTGTTGGCCGCTTCCACTGCGCCATTCATTTTTGGTCTATACGGAGAAGAATTTTGATGCTTGATTTTGAACTGAGTACAAAGTTCTGTAACCATAGCATTGTTGAGGTTAGTCCCATTGCCAGTGATGATCCTTTCGGGGATACCATATCGGAAGATGAGGTTGTGTTTGATGAACCTGGCTACCACATTCTTGGTGACTGAGGTAAATGAGGCGACTTCGACCCATTTGGTGAAATAATCGATAGCGACAAGAATGAAGCGATGTTCATTGGATGCAGTAGGTTTGATCTATCCAATCATTTCAATTCCCCACATTGCAAATGTCCATGGAGCGGTCATGAAGTTCAGAGGGATAGGAGGTACATGGACCTTGTCAACATAGATTTAGCATTTTTGGCAAGTTCTTGAGTGGTGATGGCAATCAATCTCCATTGTTGACCAATAGTAACCAGCTCTCAGGATTTTCTTGGCCATAGTATGTCCACTCGAGTGAGTTCCAAAGAGACCATCATGCATGTCCTCCATAATTTCCTCTACCTCCTTCTTGTCCACACATCAGAGTAGAGTAGAGTCATGGTTGCATTTGTACAAGATCCCATTACTTAGGAAAAATTTGGCTGAAAATCTTTGTAAGAACTTTTTGTCATTCATAGATGTTCCTTCAGGGTATTGTTGTGTTTTTAGGTATCTCTTCACCTCATGGTACCATGGTTTCTATGTGTTAGTGTCAAGATCATAGCAGTGCACAGGTTCGTCAAATCTCTCAATTGTAATCATAGGAGCTTCGTTGTCCCATTTGACATTGAACATAGAAGACATCATAGCCAAAGCATCGGCTAACTGATTTTCTTCCCTAGGGAAGTGTTCAAAGGTGATCTCTTTGAAGTAAGGAACCAGAGATAGCACAAGCTCCCTGTAAGGAATAATATTAGGGTGCTTAGTGTCCCAATCTCCTTTTACTTGGCTAATCACTAGAGCGGAATCTCCAAACACATTTAAATGCTTGATCCTCAAATCAATGGCAGCATTCAGACCCAAAATGCATGCTTCGTACTCAGCCATGTTGTTCGTGCAATCGAAGCAAAGTATGGCAGTGAAAGGAGTGTGGAAACCTTCATGGGATATTATCACAACACCAATTTCGTTACCCAAAGCGTTTGAAGCCCCATTGAAGACCATAGTCCATCGGGATTCTTGTTCAGGTCCATCATACGGTCCTGGTTTCGCGCAGTTGGTCACTAGCATGATGTTCTCATCCAGGCAGTCAAAGTTCATAGACTAATAATCATCAACAGCTTGATGGGCCAAATGATCTGCTAATACACTTCCTTTGATGGCCTTTTGCATTGTGTATTGAATGTCATACTCAGTCAAGATCATTTTCCATCTAGCTATCCGTGTGGAAAGAGCGGGTTTCTCGAAGATGTACTTGATAGGATCCATCTTAGAAATCAAAAAAGTGGTATGAGTCAACATATACTGTCTTAGTCGGCAAGTAGCCCATGCCAGAGCGCATCAAGTTTTCTCGAGCAGTGAATATCTGGTTTCACAGTCGGTAAACTTTTTGCTCAGGTAGTAAATAGCATGCTCTTTTCGGCCAGACTCGTCATGTTAAACACACCCCATAGAATTCTCTACCACTGTCAAGTACATGATCAAGGGTCTTCCTTCAACTAGAGGCATGATAATAGGAGATCCACCTCTCCATGAACTGTCCTTTTGGACCCATCGAAAGCCCTCACAATAATATCACTTGGTTTCAAAACTAGTCATTCACAGTCTAAACAGTCCAAAGCTCCCTTGGGTAGCACGTTTAAAGAAGAGCCAATATCAACTAGAACATGTGCTAAGGTAGTCCCCTTACATTCAACAGAAACATGCAGAGCTCTATTATGGTTCTTTCCAAGTGGTGTCAGATCAGAATTCGAGAACCCCAAACCATTGTCGTCCATCAAGATTGCCACACAATTTTCAAAATGGTCTATAGTGGTCTCTTGAGGGACACGAGCCTTCTTCAAGAATTTGATTAACGCCCGAGCATGAGCATCGAAACAGAGTAGCAAAGATAACATAGAAATATTAGAAGGAGTTTTCCCCAACTGCTCTACAATCTCAAAATCACTCCTTTTTATAATTTTCAAGATCTCGTCTATTGTACCCCAAAATTTTCCCTCTCATTTATCAAGAGTTTGCTCACAAGATCTCCTTAAGCTCAAGACTGCACTAGGATTGATCAGCTTAAGACACCTCCTTAAGCATTGATGACTGAAAATTAGGGTTTGAGATTGAACAAGGATAATTTAACTTTTAATGCCCCATATTAATTTCATGGATCATTATGGACCCTCAAGATTACTCATGTCAAGTTTCAAGCCTTAGATCACACTTTTGATAAGTCAATTAAACAGTGGACCTAAAAATCAACTGTATTGGGGGAAAAGTCAACTATGGACAATTCACAGTCAAGCTTCATAATTTTTGATCCAAATCAACACTTTAGACTCATATGTATCATTTTATCAAGTTTGGACCATAATTCCTCAAGAAATTTGATCAAATCCTCAAAAGGGCAAAATGGTCAAAATTAGGGTTTTGACTGAGAAGGGGCAATTTTTGATTTTTGACCTAGCAAATGGTCAATTGGTTTAAGGCATGATCTCAAGAGTCCAATTGCATCATTTTTACCTAATGACATGGTTCAAAACATTGCAAGTCCATTGGATTGACAGATGAATTTTACAGTCAATTGATCAAAAGTAACTTGTATACTAAAAAGTCAAACTTTGACTTTTTTGATCAAATTCAAGTGCCAAAGATCACAATTCATCAAAACATGTCAAAATATGAAACTTATTCATCAAGAAATCAAAAAGTCAAGATTTCATTTTGAAAAGTCAAAATTTCTAAACTTAGAAATTTTTCTAAGTGTTGGAAATTTCATGGTTTTTCATAACTTTGAGCCAAATTTTCACTATGATGAAAGATGATTCAAGAGAAACTTCCAACATGAAAGTTGTAGATCTCCATTAAATATAAAACTTTTCTTTACACAAATTCTTCCAAAAGTGCTTGAATCTCAAGTTATAATTTTATGAACATAGGGTCATGAAACTAAACACTTAGTTAAATTTTGCCCTAATTTGACCAGGATTTTGACCTAACTTCATGATACTTTTTCATATAGTTCCAAGAGTAATATTAAAAAGCAATTCAAATATGGGATATATAGCATGTTACAATATTTCTAAAATGTCCAAGAACTCATTGAGATCATTTTTAAGCAGGGAGAATCGAAGAGATGAAGTTAGGGTTCCATTCTTGTTTTTCAAGCCATTTTCATGATGAACATTTGACCCAATCTTCAAACATGATGTACAAATCTCACTTTGCAGGCTTCTAACTTGACTTTCACTCCATAATTAAGTGTTTTCACAGCTGTTGGAAGCTTTAATCCAAGCATTCAATGCATTGTACATGTATAATTCCATTTTGGGAAGAAAGGCAACATTGCCATTTTAGAAAAGTAAGCTTTATGCAAAGACATCTTGCATTGAGCCTTGAATTTTTTATTTCTGCATAAAACACTCTACACAATCAGAATAAGTGTGTTTAAAGGTTTCAGCCACCCTACAATCCTTGTACCTTGCCTTGGAACAATGCTTGTCAATGTTGCTTCAAAAACAAGGCAAAATCCATAACATGTGATCTCTTGTTTTCTAATCATTTCAAAACCTCTAACCCTTTGCTTATATTTAGGGAGACTATTTGCAACATAAGAGACGTTTTTACAAGCCCTCAAACACCCTCAAGTCTTCATAAGTCAGAACTGGCCAAAAACTCCATTTTTGAGCTTCAAACACCCATCTCCATTTCCACTCTTGCGTTTCCACTTTTAACCATCTAAAAACTTCACATACATCATATAGAACTCATCTCAACACCTGTTACACTTCTGTAACTTCATCTTCATCATCCACCATTTTCAAAAAATCTCCATTACAGTTGGACTTGAGTAGAGAGTTCTAGCTGGTTTCAGAACAAAGTAAGGCTTGCAACACACTAAGGGAGGCCCAGGAAAGCTAAACAGATCCTCAGGCCATCTTAAAAGTTTCTCAAACTCCATTAACGACTCCAGCTGCAAGAGGTAAGTTTTCAAACTTCTATCTCTTCATACAAGCATCATTTGATTCTGATTTGTGAAGATAAAATGTAGATACCATTGCCACGAAGTTGTACATGGCCATATTTTGTATTTATATGGCCTTAGCTTAGAGAATTTTAAAGTTGAAGTTTATGAAATTTTTAGGTTTTAATTTAGGGCCAGAAAAATTATCACTCGTCTTGGAATTATAGCTTTAGTTATTTATATGGTTGGATTCATGGGAAGAAATGCCACAAGTTTCATGTTTGAGCTTTCCATTTTTGTTGAGAGATGAAGAAGTTACAGGTACTATGGCTGGCTAAAGGTTGAAGACGAAGTACATGCCTTGGAAGCATGTTACATTATATATTTATCATTTCATTTTAATAAACGGATGTATAGCCACCTCAGTGGTAAGGCAACACGCGTTTCATGCTCAAGGCGTGGGTTCATGCCCCAGCGCTGCCACTTTTCTCATTTTTCACATTTTTTCTCCTTTTTTTTTGTTACAAACAAGCAGCGCCTGGGCCCTTATGCTGGGCCTTTTTTTTTGCTGGCTTTAACCTCTGGCTTACTTTTGCACCCCTGGCCCATTATTTCCTTTATTATTTCATTTTCTTTTTTATGTTATTTTCATTTCATATTTTTCTTTTATTATTTTCACTATTATAATTATTATTATTATTATTTTTATTAATAAAAATCCAAAAATATTTTTATTTATTATTTACACTTATATATTTTATTTTCTCTATAAAACAAAAAGACTAAAAAACATTCCTCTTAATAATTAATTTCTTTTTAATAATTAACATCTAGACATAGGTTTAATTATTTATTTTCTTAATTAAAATTAATTTAGAACTTAGGTTTATTTTAATTAATTAATTTTCATATTATTTTTATTAAGTTAAAACCTTTTCAAAAAAAAACCCTAAAACACATTTTAACTTAATTTCCTTCTTAATTAATTTAGGTTTAAATTTTGTTTATTTTTCATTAATCATCTCTCTTAATTAGGTTAAAACTCCTTTCATAAAAACAACAAAAAATCATTTCTTTTTCCATTTATATTCTTGCATTTTATTTTCAATTTTGTACAACATTCAATATGGTTGTAATAGATAATTAGGTTTAACTTTCTTGCAATCCCTATTTGAAAATTTGTACACCCCCTCCCCTAATGATGTAATAGCATAGTAATTTTACTTTTCACAATTTATCGCTTTATATAAATGCTAGTAATTAGGGTTTTGTATGGAAAGACTAAAACCAACAAAATAGAAAACCCTAATGAATATAAAAACAAAGCATGGAAACAACACACTTACACACAAGCACCCCTAGGGTAAAATCCACTGGGTTGCCTTACAAAATGGCAATATTACGCATGTGAGGTATCTTAGAAAAAACAAACGAATACAAGATCATAGTCCCTCGATGACGCTATCTAAGTTTCCTTACAAATGATCTTAGTCCCTAAAAGAGAATGCTAAGATGCCTTGCAACATTGCTAATTATGGTTATACGATGACCCATGCCCGTCCCGTTTACTTCCAAAGATAGGGTTACTTACCAAATCAGTGGTAAGATAACAATGTCAAAGGAAAGGAAATGAACAAGAAAGACTTTTGAGTAGGTAGAATGCTCCTAATTACTTGCTCAAATAAAACATCCTTGCTATTTTCAAAAACAAACACTTACACTTTCAAAACATCTTACAAAACTTGAAAACATTTTCAAAAGATCAACATCTTTGTATACATTCTTACAAACAAGAATCATTATAAATATTTCCTAAACAATGGACTCTTTACAAAATACTTTCAAAAACAACACTAAGCACAATTTCAAACAAAAGCAAGTGATCTAGCAAGTAACTAAGGGCCCATGGATAAGAATGGATGAAAATATTGCTAATACCTTCCCTTTTCATAATCTACTCCCCGAACTCAAGAAATAATCTCAAAGGTCTTTCTTGTGCTTTTTCACCTTTCCTCTAGGATAAAATAAAAGTCGGTGGCGACTCTTGCTAACCGCAACATTTACGATCAAACGCAAAACCTTCAAATCAGTTCTCCCACCGTATCACAGAACTGGCGATTATGCTGGGGAGTTTTATGGAAGTGGGGTTACCTTAGGGCTAGATCACATCTATTTGCTTTCATTGTTTGATTTGTATGCTTTACATTATGGTTCTTTGTTTGGGTTTGAATCTTCTACCCAGATTTGGGATACCTTATAGGTAAGTAGCAATACATTATGGAAACTGTACGAGGTATACCTACATGGTCTAAGAAATAGCTATGTTAGTGCGACATATTTGTAATTATCGGTGGCCTTTGAGTTAATAAAAGAGAATACAGGGCCGCTGAGTGATGTCATAAAGCACTAATGAACTTTTAGAACCTTTACTTGACCAACTTGGCATTTAGGATGTAGTGAGATGACCGACTTTGGTGCAGTCCGAAGTTGGTAGATACTCGATACTACACTCATTGAGTTTTGGTTTCTTGGGATATTTCAGTCGCCATTAAAGAGGCTTGTACTGAAACAATGACCAAGGAACACAGACAGGTGATATTGAGTTCCTTAGAACCCGATTACTATTACTAGGACATGTTTAAGCAAACTAAACTTCAAGAGGGTACTTACCTATAAAACTCCATGCAAGCCTAAACCTAAGGATTTGTTTTTTTTTTGTATATACATACTGGTACATAACATCATGAACATCATAACATCATATACATCCACTAACCATTTCAATGATTTTGGGATTCATCTTTGTTCTTGTTTTGTAGGATATGGATTCACTTCGCAGGAAAACTATTCAAGTCAATCTTGTAAGGATCCCTCCACAACTTAAGGAGCTAGCTTCAAGGATTCCTGAAAACTCTCCATTCACTGAGAGACATGGCCGCCTACTCAACTTGGTCACCTCTAACACAGAAGAGGACATGATGAAGGTGCTTTTTCAGTTCTTTGATCCTTTACACCATTGCTTCACATTTACCGACTATCAACTTGTGCCTACTTTGGAAGAATTCTCCCAACTCTTGAGGATTCCAATTCTCAATCAACTACCTTTCAACGGTAAGAAAAGAGACCCAAAGCCATAAGAGATTACTCAAGCTCTACACTTGCACTCATCTGATATCACAACTCATTGGGAAACAAGGAGTGGTGTCAAAGGTTTCTTAGCAAAGTTCTTGTTCGAGAATGCCAAAAGCTGTTGGAACTCCTTGGATTTGCAAGCCTTTGAGGAAATTATGGATCTCCTCATCTATGGGATGGTTTTGTTTCCAAATTTTGACCAACTCATAGATGTCAACACCGTCAAAATCTTTATATCCCGCAACCCGGTGCCTACATTGCTAGGAGATATCCTACACTCTTTTCACACTCGCACAATGAGGAAAAGAGGTGTCCTTATGTGTTGCACTCCTCTATTGGAAAGATGGTTTATTTCGTATCTTCCCCAATCTGTATTAAAAAATGAGCAAGGTTCAAGGTGGTCCCAAAGGTTAATGACGCTCAAACATTCGGACATTCATTGGTGCTCTCGATCCAAAGGGAATGTTATCATTATCGACCGTTGTGGAGAATTACCTAATGTCCCTTTACTTGTCATTAGGGGAGTTATCACCTACAACCCATGCTTAGCCTTAAGACAGTTTGGTTACGCCCGAAGGGATGGCCCGCACGAGATATTGATTCGAGGTTTGGTATTAGACTATGACAACAAAGATCAAGGTCTTCGCCAAAGATTTATCGGAGCTTGGAGGGTGTTGAATAAGGTGGATAGCAAGACTTTGGGGCACAAGAATTCCATCCCTCTTGAGCCTTACCTCAAATTGGTACGAACTCGTGCGCAGAGTCTTATGATGCCTTACCCCTCCATTCTCCCGGTAATCATTGAGCCTGTCATGGAGGGAGATATTCCATACACTATCCTACATCCTGATATGCCCACCTCTCTTGAAGACCTACAAAGAGATTGGATACAACTCAAGGGAGAGCGAGATACTTTCGAAGCCCAATTCTACACAAGCGAGAAGAAGGTTTTGGAAGTCACTAGACTACTTCATGAGGAGCAGACTCTGAATGCATACATCACACCAAAGAGGATGTGAACTACCTTTTTATCGTAGAGTTTTTGTATTATTTTTCCCAAGAAGGCACTGATGTACTCGAGCTTTAATCTATTAATATAACATGTGTTTCCTTTTTGTCTAAAACAAATTTGAATCTTAAAATCCTTGAAATCATTGCATACACATTTACCATTCATTATAACATAAGCAGGTTTCTTGCAACAAGTCTCCTCATCTCTCTACTATTTAATTCAGTGAGATGGATCTCGAGAAAAAAGTGAAGAACCTCCAAGCTCATAATGCACAGTTTCAACAATTTCTCTTGACCCTAGCCAAAGGACAAGAAGAGTTGAAGACTTTGCTGGCTGAGGAGAAGAAAAAGAAGACAAAGAAGGTGACCAGAGTCCTAAACATGGGAAGAAGATTTCATGGGAAGACAAGAAGGACCCTAGATTTTGCAATGACATTCGGTGAAAGAGACAATCAAGATGGGAAAGGCAAGGAAACTGTTGTCCCGTCAGAATTAGAAGAGGAAGAGGAAGAAGAAGACTATTCTGAAGAACAATACCCTTCAGCTGATGACAAGTATAAACATCTCGAAGAGCAATTGAGTGCAATGGAAATCCAAAAAGTGCCTGGCTTAGACTTTGAGGAATTGGGTTTGGTGTCGGGGATTTTCATTTCCCCCGAAATTCAAAGCACCTGTGTTCGCCAAGCATGACGAAGTCTCATGTCTAAAAATGAATCTTCAATCCTATGTAAGGAAAATCCAACCCCATACCGCTGACAAAGACTTTTGGGTACACTTCTTCCAAGACAGTATGTCTGGAACTCAACTTGACTGGTTTTACCACCTAGAAAGAGCCAACATTCACAACTGGAAAGATCTTGCTACAGCCTTCTACAAACAATACCAATATAATGTTGACCTTGAACCTACCCGTACTCAACTTCAGAGTATGGCCATGGCTTCAAATGAAGGCTTCAAGAACTATGCGCAAAAATGGAGAGATTTAGCCGGAAGAGTTCAACCTCTTCTATCTGAGAGAGAGTTGGTAGACATGTTCTTGGGCACCTTGTCTGGTCCCCTATTCAATCACGAGATTGGAAGTTCATCAACAGGTTTTACTGAGTTGATATTGACCGGAAAAAGGGTAGAAGCCGATATAAAGAATGGAAAGATCCAAAAAGATACATCCTCTTCTGCAGTTGTAAGGAAACCTTTCATCGGAAAGAAAGAGGTGGTTGTTGTATATCCGCAAAGAAATCAAGATAGGGTCGAGCGCCGACCAATGGTGGGGGCTGTGATGATCCCTAAACCTATGCCTGATCAACAAAGAAACAATCAACCGAGGATGGAAAGACCGGTCAGGCGGTTCACCAAAATTAACATGACCCTATCTCAGGTATTACCGCATCTACTAAGATCCAATTTGGTGACCTTGAAAGAAGCTCTAAAAAAACTCAATAAAACCTCTCCTCACTATCATCACAATGCCCGTTGCGCATATCACTCTGAAAGTCCCGCCCATGACACTAATAACTGTTGGGATCTAAAGAACAAAATACAAGACCTCATTGAAGCAAAAGAGATTGAATTTGATGCGCCCGAAAAGCCAAATGTCATTTCTGCCCCTATGCCCAAACATGGCCATAATACCAATGCCATTGAAGAAGAAATGTTTGTTACTTCAGTTGATGAACTTATGACCCCACTCCTAACTATTAAAGTGAACTTGTTGAATGCCGGTGTGTTCCTGGGCTGTGATGAAGGCTGTCATTTCTGTTTGTCCTTACTAACCAGTTGTCCTTTGTTGAAAATGGGCGTTCAATGGCTAATAGATAACAAATAAATTTTGTTTGAAAAGACTTCTATTCCACCTGTTCCTTTTAAAGATGTCTCTATCATTACCATTTCCTCCAATTCTTCCAGGGTCTCCACCAAAAGACCCGTTAGAATTACATATGTTCCGAAAGTAACTCCTTTAATAATCACAATGCCTGCACCAGTCCCATATTCGTCAGACAAAACCATACCATGGAATTATAGAGGGCATGTCTACTACCACGGTATCAAGCAGGATTGGCCAGCCGCCGAATATTGGAGTTCTGAGAAAGTCAACTCCGACATTAGTAATATTATAGGAACTAGCATGAATACCCGAAGCGGAAGGATATTCTCTCCAGAAATTTCTCCCCCAAAAGAAGTTTCTGGACCCGTAATCATTCATGTTGTTGCTCCCCCGAAGGCTATTCCTAGTCCTATAATCGTCTTCACTAATACTCCAACTGACAAAGCTCTTACAATCCATGTTATCTTTCCTACTGACACTTCTGCTTCCAAGTTAACCGAGACTTGAGGAAAGGGTGTTCTGGTTGAGTCTGTCAAGACAAAGACAAAATCATTGGCTATCCCTGAGACCTCCCGGAATGAGATGGAGGAAATTCTAAAAATCATTAAAAGAAGCGACTACGATGTAGTTGAGCAACTGGGGAAAAATCCATCTAAAATTTTCATGCTAGCTTTACTACTATGTTCCGAGGCGCATGCAAAATCCTTGGTAAAATTCCTGAAAACTGCCCATGTACCCCAAGAGACATCTGCCGCTCAGTTCCAAGACTGCGTAGCTAGCTTAACTACAGATAATGATCTAGATTTTTGAAATGTTGATTTAACGCCAAGAGAAAGGAAGCATAATGAGGCATTGCATGTCTCAGTTGCATGTAGGGGCACAATCTTGGCTCATGTTTTGGAGGACACTGAATCATCTCTAAATGTATTGCCTAAAAAATCTCTTGATAGGCTTGACTATGAGGGATTAACATTGAAGCCAAGTAACATATTAGTAAGGGCTTTTGACGGCTCGAAAAGGATGGTACATGGGGAGGTAGACATTCCCATAAAAGTTGGAACACAAACATTTGATTAAACTTTTTTCGTAATGGATATTCGCCCCTCATATTCTTGATTACTAGGTCGACCGTGGATTCACATTGCTGGTGCCGTTACTTCTACATTGCACCAAATGCTAAAATATCCAATTCAAGGGAAGATTATCACCGTTCATGGAGAAGAAGAGTATATGATCAGCCATCTCAATTCCTTCAGATATGTGGAATTAGATGGTGAATTTATTGAAACTCCATTTCAACACTTTGAAGAAGTCCCCCAAGTTGTGGCAGTGACCAAGGCTATGTCTCAGGTTCCCAAGATTACAAGGCCTCCACTCCGGATGTCATGTCTGAAGGATGCCAAGGCAGTAATAGAAGAAGGTGGGTGCACTATCTGGGGACAACTCTCGGATATCCCATACAAGTCAGATAAGTTTGGTTTGGGTTTCTCTTCAAGTGCTCAGAATCTTGTACGCCGCGCTCGTGCCGGAGGACCACCCCTGAAGATCAGTAACCGCGAAGTCAACACCGTAGAAGATGATGAAGATAGATGTGACTTAGAAGACTCGATATTCCCAACTGTCAGTGGAGGGCTCAGCAACTGGGAGGCTAGAGTTTTTGTCCCGATCACTTTTATCCCACAGTAATTTGTCTTTACATTTTGTTGGATCTGTAATATTAAAACAATTCTCACTCTTAAAACCTTGTGTCTTACCCGAGGCACAATGGTCCATTTTTAAGGGTTATTATCTCATTTTCATATGACATCAATGAATCATAGACGTTTTTGCATACAAAATTTTGTGCTCATTGTTTTTATTTTTACATTTTCATTTCTTTCAAAAATAGTTATACCCTTACACACACTTACACTCACAATGCCGGTATACATCCATTCGGGATCCCATGGGTAACAATACTGCTATGTCCTTTTGTGACTCTGAGAATCTAATCTACCAAGCCAAAGACGAAGGTGAGGAAGATTGTGAAGTACCAGGGGAACTTACCATACTACTACAACAAGAAGAGAGAACCATGCATCCTCACGAGGAACCCGTGGATACAATTAACCTAGGTATCGAAGAAGACAAAAAAAAGGTCAAGACGGGTGCCAATCTGGAACCCAGTGTCAAGGAGCGTCTGATTCAGTTGTTACACGATTATGTTGATGTCTTTGCCTGGTCGTATGAAGACATGTCGGGACTTGATGCAGACATTGTGGTACATCGCCTGCCTACAAGAGAGGATTGTCCTCTAGTAAAGCAAAAGGTTTGTCGCATGAGGCCTAATATGTTAGAAAAGATTAAAGCAGAAGTCATGAAGAAATTCAATGCTGGATTCTTGGCTGTCACCTCTTATCCCCAATGGGTTGCCAATGTTGTTCCCATGCCCAAAAAGGACGGCAAAGTGCGAATGTGTGTGGACTACAGAGATTTGAATAGGGAAAGCCCTAAGGATGATTTTCCACTCCCCGACATTGATATTCTAGTTGACAATACGGCACAACACAAAGTGTTTTCCTTCATGGACGGATTCTCATGTTACAATCAAATCAAAATGGCGCCTGAGGACATGGAGAAAACAACATTTGTCACGCAGTGGGGCACTTTCTGCTATAAGGTGATGTCATTCAGACTAAAGAATGTTGGGGTAACCTATCAGTGTGCCATGGTAGCTTTATTTAATGACATGATACATCACAAAATAGAGGTCTACATGGACGATATGATAGCCAGATCTCAAACAGAAGAAGAGCATCTTGATCACTTACAAAAACTGTTTGAGAGACTGAAGAAGTACAAGCTAAGGTTGAATCCAAACAAATGCACATTTGGGGTACGGTCTGGTAAACTCCTAGGCTTTATCGTCAGCAATAAAGGTATCGAGGTCGATCCTGCCAAAGTTAAAGCAATACAAGAGATGCCTACTCCTCGTACTGAGAAAGAAGTCAGAGGATTCTTGGGGCGTTTGAACTACATTGCCAGATTCATCTCTCACCTGACAGCTACTTGTAAACCAATCTTCAAATTGTTGAAGAAAGATCAAGTAGTCAAATGGAATGACGAGTTCCAAGTTGATTTTGACAAAATCAAAGAATACATACAAGAGCCTCCTATTTTGATGCCACCAGTTGAGGGAAGACCATTGATCATGTATCTAACTGTTTTGGAAAATTCAATGGGGTGTGTGTTGGGGCAGCATGATGAGTCTGGCCAAAAAGAGCACACTATTTATTACCTGAGCAAAAATTTTATCAATTTTGAAACAAGATATTCACTGCTCGAGAAAACTTGCTGTGCTCTGACATGGGCTGCTCGCCGGCTAAGACAGTATATGCTGACCCATACTACCTTATTGATATCTAAAATGGATCTGATAAAATACATATTCGAGAAACCTGCTCTCTCCGGGAGAATAGCGAGATGGGAGATGATCCTAACAGAGTACGACATACAGTATACCACCCAGAAGGAAATAAAGGGCATTGTATTAGCTGATCACCTTGTTCATCAAGCCGTGGAAGACTACCAATCCATGAAGTTCGAATTTTCGGATGAAGACATCATGACGTTAGACAACTGTAAAGAATTCAGGCCACGTGACGGACCTGAACAAGGATCCCGATGGACCCTGTTCTTTGATGGGGCATCTAACGCACTTGGAAATGGTATCGGTGTTGTACTCATATCTCTTGAAGGGTGTCATACTCCCTTTACTGCCAGACTTTGTTCAATTGTACAAACAACATGGTGGAATACGAAGCATGCATCTTTGGCCTCAGAGCTGCCATAGACCTAGGGATCAAATCTTTGAATGTGTTCGGAGATTCAGCTTTTGTCATCAGTCAGATAAAAGGGGAATGGGTCACCAAACACCCTAACCTGGTCCCTTACAAAGAACATGTTTTGACATTGCTACCACATTTTGAGAAGATTACCTTTGAGCATTTTCCGCGAGAAGAAAATCAGTTAGCAGACTCACTAGCCACAATGTCATCCATGTTTAAACTTAAATGGGATAACGAGGCTCCCTAAATCACCATCGAACGAATGTTTAAACACTGTTTAAACACTGTCACGAGATTAATACTGAAAAAGTAGTGGACCATCCCTGGTTTCACGAAGTCAAGAGGTATCTCGAGGCTCAAGAATATCCGGAAGGAGCTTCAGTTAATGATAAGAAGTTCTTAAGGAGATTCTCTGCTAAATTCTTCCGTTGTGTGGACAAAGCTGAAGCTGAAAGGATCATGGCTGAATTGCATGAAGGCACTTTTGGCACCCATTCTAGTGGGCATACGATGGCAAAGAAAATCCTACGGGCAGGCTATTACTGGTCTACCATGGAAGCAGATTGCTATCAACACTCTAAAACCTACCACAAGTGTGAGATTTATGCTGACAAGGTGCACATACCTTTGGTTCCTCTGAATGTCTTGACGGCTCCTTGGCCCTTTTCTATGTGGGGGATTGACATGATTGGGGAAATCAAGCCAACAACTTCCAATTGACACTACTTCATCCTAGTGGCCATTGACTATTTTACAAAGTGGGTGGAGGCAGCTTCTTTCGCTTCCGTTACCAAGAATGTTGTTGCCCGTTTCATCAAGCAAAATCTCATTTGCCGGTACGACATCCCAGAGAGGATCATCACTGACAATGGTAAAAATCTCAACAACACTATGATCACCGCCTTGTGCGAGCAATTCAAGATTCAACATCACAATTCTTCTCCTTACCGGCTGAAGATGAATGGTGTTGTCGAAGCTGTAATTAAAAACATTAAAAAGATCATATAGAAAATGAAAGTCACATAGAAAGACTGGCATGAGATGCTACCGTTCGCTCTCCACGGGTATCGTACCACAACTCGCACATCAACTGGGGCAACACCATATTCTCTGGTTTACGACATGGAGGCTGTCTTGCCATCGTGGTCCAGATCCCCTCTCTGAGGATTATGAAGGATGCAGGGCTGAACGAAGATGATTGGATCCAGACTCGACTTGATCAACTGAACTTGATTTATGAGAAGAGGCTTACTACTGTTTTCCATGGTCAAATGTATCAAAAACGGATGATCAAGGCTTTCAACAAGAAGGTAAGACGCCAAGTGTATCAAGTTGGGGATCTAGTGATCAAATGCATCATACTGCCACAAGGTGATCCCAGGGGCAAATGGACTCCTACCTATGAAGGACCATTTGTAATCAAAAACATTTTCTCTGGTGGGGAAAGGATCTTGACCACCATGGATGGAGACAACCTGCCGCATCCTACGAGCGCGGACATAATCAAAAGATACTACGCATAAGAGACCTGCTAGGTTGACATACCTAGGAAAAACAAGGGCATCCCGGCGAACTAAAAAGGTTCGGGCAAAAATTAGGGATAAAACAAAAAAATATGTAC
Source organism: Vicia faba (assembly GCA_948472305.1). NCBI lineage: Eukaryota > Viridiplantae > Streptophyta > Magnoliopsida > Fabales > Fabaceae > Vicia > Vicia faba. Next base: position 1,275,891,852 of record OX451740.1, on the reverse strand, counting down.
ACCCGGAAAGTTAAAAACCCGAAAGGGCGACTTGGGCAAAAAAGGGTTTCCTGGTGGACTGAAAACCCGAATAGGCGGTCCAGGAAAAAATTAGGGATAAAACAAAAAAAATTGTACACCCGGCAAGTTGAAAACCCGAAAGGGCGACTTGGGCAAAAAAGGGTTTCCCAGTGGACTGAAAACCCGAAAAGGCGGTTCAGGCAAAAGTTAGGGAATTAAAGCATATGACTATGTCCCGTTGAATCACTTTGAGGACAACCTTTGGCTTCAACTTGTGAACTCGACATTTCTGACCAGTTCAATCATCTTCGGACAAGGCAACAAATAGACAAAATGCTCAGAGATACAAAGGCTATAGTAGAATGGGAACCCCATGGGATAATTACACATAGCTATCTTTTCTTTATATTAAATTTTCCATTTTTTCTTACGACGGTGTTCTCCTACTAGAATGTTTGTCTCACTGTACAAAAATACTTACTCAAAGTCAATACAAAGATATTCCTTTGAAAGTGCAAAACTATCTGTTTTTCTTTACTCTTATGTTTTGTTTACAAAAACGTCCAATGATTCATTGTTGAACATATGCATTTGAATATAATTATTGTTTACAAATAAAAAAATAAAAAGATAATCACTAATGGCTTTAAGAGGTAGGGAAATCTCTCTAAGCTATTTCCATAAACCCCCCACAGTTTGCAGTTTAATACCCAGCGGAACAAGCTTCCAATTATCAATCCCTAGTAAAAGTCGTTCAAATTCTCAGGATTTCCCAACAGGATTTTACAAGCAGTACACGGCATTTCGCTTACAACAGAGTTTGTTTCTCTAAGCGGAAATTCATCAACACTTCAACTTCACAACATGAAGACTTATACTCCATATCCTCAGCAGTAGTTAGAGATTTATTTTCCCCAATCCAACAGCAGTGTGGCAGATTAGCTGCATGCGCATACATCGCATCCATATATCATAAACATCAATGAAACGAATGCATTATATCATACATTTCATACAACATGACCCTGCATTTTAGCTAACATTTTACCATTTTCAAGATAATATTAACATATATCATTAACAATGTTCAGAGTTCTCAGATACAGTTCAGATACGATCCAGATACGGATGCCATTCTGATACCCATTCAGATTCAACTCTCAGATACAGTTCAAATACGTTCCAGACACGGATGCCATTCTGATACTCATTTAGATTCAACTCTCAGATATAATTCAGATACGTTCCAGACACGAATGCCATTCTGATACTCATTCAGATTCAACTCTCAGATACAGTTCAGATACGTTCCAGACACGGATGCCATTCTGATACTCATTCAGATTCAACTCTCAGATACAGTTGAGATATGCTCCAAACACGGATGTCATTCTGATACTCATTCAGATTCAACTCTCAGATACAGTTCAGATAAGTTCCAGACACAAATTCCATTCTAATACTCATTCAGATTCAACTCTCAGATACAATTTAGATACGTTCCATACACGGATACCATTATGATACTCATTCAGATTCAACTCTCAGATACAATTCAGATACGCTCCAGACACGGATTCCATTCTGATACTCATTCAGATTCAACTCTCAGATACAGTTCAGATACGTTCCAAACACGGATGCCATTCTGATACTCATTTAGATCCAACTCTCAGATACAGTTCAGATACGCTCCAGACATGGATGCCATTCTGACACTCATTCAGTACTACCTTTCAGGTACAGTTTAGAAACGATCCAGACATGAATTCCATTCTGATAATCATTCAAAATCAGCTCCCAGATACAGTTCAGATACGCTCCAAACGCGTACGCCATTCTAATACTCATTCTTTCAGCTCACAAATTACAACACAAACAATCACTTTTGGATGGCATCTTTAAGCCCATCTCCTACAGCTTTCTATCACCTCTCCTAATGGCATCTTTAAGCCCATTCCCTCAACCATCACATCATCGAGTGCAAATTTGTGGGCACTCTAATGTCCAATCATCTTCCACCTTCGAGTCACGACTGGAAAAACATGACAACCTAACTCTTCAAGATTAAGAAGATTGTACAGGGGAGGTTGTTGTACCCGAATATTTTCCCTCTCATTTGTCAGGAGTTTGCTCACAAGATCTCCTTGAGCTCAAGACAGCACTAGGATTGATCAGCTCAAGACACCTCCTCAAGCACTGATGACTGGAAATTAGGGTTTGAGATTGCACAAGTATAATTGAACTTTTAATGTCCCATATGAATTTCATGGATCATTATGGACCCTCAAGATTACTCATGTCAAGTTTCAAGCCTTGGATCACACTTTTGATCAGTCAATTGAACAGTGGACCTAAAAATTAGTTGTATTGGGGAAAAAGTCAACTATGGCCAATTCACAGTCAAGCTTCATAATTTTTTATCCACATTAACACTTTAGACTCATATGTATCATTTGATCAAGTTTGGACCATAATTCCTCAAGAAATTTGATCAAATCCTCAAAAGGGCAAAATGGTCAAAATTAGGGTTTTGACTGAGAAGGGGCAATTTCTGGTTTTTGACCTAGAAAATGTTCAATTGGTTTAAGGCATAATTTCAAGATTCCAATTGCATCATTTTTACCTAATGACATGGTTCAAAACATTTCAAGTCCATTGGATTGACAGATGAATTTTACAGTCAACTGATCAAAAGTCAACTGTATACTGAAAAGTCAAACTTTGACTTTTTTGATCAAATTCAAGTGCCAAAGATCACAATTCATCAAAACATATCAAAGTATGAAACTTATTCATCAAGAAATCAAAAATTCAAGATTTCATTTTGAAAAGTCAAAATTTCAAAACTTGGAAATTTTTCTAAGTGTTGGAAATTTCATGTTTTTTCATAACTTTGAGCCAAATTTTCACCATGTTTGCTTTACACAACTTCTTCCAAAAGTGCTTGGATCTCAAGTTATAATTTTATGAACATAGGGTCATGAAACAAAACACTTAGTGAAATTTTTCCCTAATTTGACCAGGATTTTGACCTAACTTCATGACACTTTTTCATATAGTTCCAAGGGTAATCTTCAAAAGCAATTCAAAGATGGGTCGTAGAGCATGTTACAAGATTTCTAAAATGTCCAAGAACTCATTGAGATTGTTTTTGAGCAGGGAGAATCGAAGAGATGAAGTTAGGGTTCTATTCTTGTTTTTCAATTCATTTTCATGATGAACATTTGATCCAATCTTCAAGCATGCTGTACAAATCTCACTTTACGGGTATCTAACTTGACTTTCACTCCATAATTAAGTGTTTTCACAGCTGTTGGAAGCTTTAATCCAAGCATTCAATGCATTGTACAAGTATGATTCCATTTTGGAGCCATTGCCACGAAGTTGTACATGTCCATAGTTTGCATTTATATGGCCTGAGCTTAGAGAATTTTAAAGTTGAAGTTTATGAAATTTTTAGGTTTTAATTTAGGGCCAGAAAAATTCTCACTCATCTTGGATTTATAGCTTTAGTTATTTATATGGTTGGATTCGTGGGAAGAAATTCCACAACTTTCATGTTTGAGCTTTCCATTTTTGTTGAGAGATGAAGAAGTTACAGGTACTATGGCTGGCTGAAGGTTGAAGACAAAGTACAGGCCTTGGAAGCATGTTACGTTATATATTTATCATTTCATTTTAATAAACGGATGTATAGCCACCCTAGTGGTAAGGCAGTGCGTGTTTCATGCTCAGGGCGTGGATTCAAGCCCCAGTGCTGCCACTTTTCTCATTTTTCACATTTTTTTCTCCTTTTTTTTGTTACAAACAAGCAACACCTGTGCCCTTATTTTGGGCCTTCCATTTTTTCCTGGATTTAACCCCTGCCTTACTTTTGCACCCCTAGCCCATTATTTCCTTTATTATTTCATTTTCTTTTTTTATTTTATTTTTATTTCATATTTTCTTTTATTATTTTCACTATTATTATTATTATTATTATTATTATTTTTATTAATAAAAATCTAAAAATATTTTTATTTATTATTTACACTTATATATTTTATTTTCTCTATAAAACAAAAAGACTAAAAAACATTCCTCTTAATAATTAATTTCTTTTTAATAATTAATATCTAGACATAGGTTTAATTATTTATTTTCTTAATTAAAATTAATTAAGAACTTAGGTTTATTTTAATTAATTAATTTTCATATTATTTTTATTAAGTTAAAACCTTTTCACAAAAAAAAAACCCTAAAACACATTTTAACTTAATTTCCTTCTTAATTAATTTAGGTTTAAATTTTGTTTATTTTTCATTAATCATCTCTCTTAATTAGGTTAAAACTCCTTTCATAAAAACAACAAAAAATCATTTCTTTTTCCATTTATATTCTTGCATTTTATTTTCAATTTTGTACAATATTCAATATGGTTGTAATAGATAATTAGGTTAAACTTTCTTGCAATCCCCATTTGTAAATTTGTACACCCCCTCCCCTAATGATGTAATAGCGTAGTCATTTTACTTTTCACAATTTATCGCTTTATATAAATGCTAGTAATTAGGATTTTGTATGGAAAGACTAAAACCAACAAAATAGCAAACCCTAATCAAGACAAAAACAAAGCATTAAAACAACACACTTACACACAAGCACCCCTAGGGTAAAATCCACTTGGTTGCCTTACAAAATGGACATATTACGCATGTGAGGTATCTTAGCAAAAACAAACGAATACAAGATCATAGTCCCTCGATGATGCTATCTAAGTTTCCTTACAAATGATCTTAGTCCCTAAAAGAGAATGCTAAGATGCCTTGCAACATTTCTAATTATGTTTATATGATGACCCATGCCCGTCTCGTTTACATCCAAAGATAGGGTTACTTACCAAATCAATGGTAAGATAACAATGTCAAAGGAAAGGAAATGAACAAGAAATACTTTTGAGTAGGTAGAATTCTCCTAATTACTTGCTCAAACAAAACATCCTTGCTATTTTCAAAAACAAACACTTACACTTTCAAAACATCTTACAAAACTTGAAAACATTTTCAAAAGATCAACATCTTTGTATACATTCTTACAAACAAGAATCATTATAAAGATTGCCTAAACAATGGCCTCTTTACGAAATACTTTCAAAAACCACAGTTAGCACAATACCTTCCCTTTTCATAATCTACCCCCCGAACTCAAGAAATAATCTCAAAGGTCTTTCCTGTGCTTTTTCACCTTTCCTTTAGGATAAAAGAAAAGTCGGTGGCGACTCTTGCTAACCGCAACATTTGCGATCAAACGCAAAACCTTCAAGTCAGTTCTCCCACCATATCACATCGTCCATTTCTCGAGCGGATGGTTCCCCATCAGTAATGTCCTTTGAGGGTATTTCTGTCTCAGCAGGCTCAACTACCTTCTCCTTCCCCCTTGGGTTAGTGCTAGGCTTAGGAGTGGTGATGCGGACATGCTCCTTTGTAACAATTGGTTGTGAGATGTTGGGTGAAAATATTCTCCTAGTTCTAGTCACCTTACTAGAGCCAGTAATGTTACCTACATCATCAGCTTCACTTTCTTCAATCCAAGCGTCTTGCTTTATTCCATGATAAAACACCTCAGCACCATAGTTCTGTGGTAATACTTTGTTGGAAAACTATGGAATTGCCTCTGGGACAGTAATTATCAAGGGAGCAACAATTGGTTCATTTGAAATCCTGATAGGACCTTTGGAGGAGATCCTAAGAGGCTTGTTTGAGATGGTTATGATGGAGAGGTCTTCACAGTTATTGGTCAAACTTTTGACAGACATAGTCTTTCCAAATAGGATCTCATGGCTATTCATCAGGAATTGAATGCCTTCCATCATCCCTTTGCATCCATTGAGTTGTGCGGCGCAGCAATCATAATCCTTCAAATAGCCAGGAAAAATCTCGGCTTTCAACAGATTCTTTTTGATAGTGGTTAACAGAGTAGTCAAGTCTTCGACGGAGGAAACAAAAATGGTATCTTCAACAGCATTAACACCTTTGCCATGATTTGGCATAGGCGCGGTGATTACATTAAATGTCGGAGGAGGATCAAATTCAATGGTCTTGTTGTCTATTAAGTCTTGAATTTTATTCTTCAGTGCCCAGCATTCGTCAGTCTCATGCCTGGGACTATTTGAGTGATATGCACACTTGGCATTCAGATTGTATTTGGGTGAAGAGGTATCTGGATTGGTCGGAGGATCATGTAGTGTCACCAAATTAGCCTTTAGCAGGTGTTTTAAGGCTTGGGATAATGACATGCTTATCCTTATGTATTGTCTTGGTGGAGCCTGAAATCGTTGATGATTTGTAGATGGTCTTTGAGCAAGAGTTGGATTAGAAATCTGGATAACATTAACAGACTGGCGGTCATCCTTCTTGGTACGGGCCTTTGCCCCATACACAGTATTGATTTATTTCTTCCCAGTGAAAGGTTTCTTTACGGGATTGGAGGTGGAAGCAGATGCTATGGAAATCTTCCCGCTTTTGATACCGCTTTCAACCCTTTCATCTGTTAAGATCAGCTCGGTGAAATCGGAAGAAGAAAAACCAACCAATAAGTTAAAGAATGGACCAGATAAAGTGCCCATAAACATATCAATGTATTCCCTAACAGTTAACGGAGGCTGGACCCTACTGGAAAGATCCCTCCAATTTTGGGCATATTCTTTGAACCCTTCATTCTTCCCCATTGTCATGTCCTGTAATTGAACTCTTGTCGGTGCCAGGTCGGTATTGTACTGGCACTGGTGGTAGAAAGCGGTGGCTAAGTCTTCCCATGCATGGATACGGGAACCCTCCAACGGGTAAAACCACTCAAGTTGAGTCCCGACCACACTTTCTTGAAAGAAATGAACCAAAAATTTCTTGTCAGCGGTGTGCGGTTGTATTTTGCGCACATAAGACTTCAGGTGAAGCGTTGGGCAGGAAACCCCATCATACTTAACGAATACTGATGCTTTAAATTTTTGGGGAATGACAACCCCAGATATTAAACCCAAATCATCAAAATCCAAACCGTGGATGGCTTGAATCTCAACAACCTCCAATCTATCCTCTAGCTTCTTGTACTTAACATTGGTGGGAGGATATTGCTCGTCAAAATAATCCTCATCATCAGATGCTTGATCATTAATACACCCAACCTGGGTACTCCTAGCTTCTCCAATTTGATTTCCATCTTCCTTGGACGAGTCTTCCACTACTGGTATCTTACAGATTGGCTCCTTGAATCTTCTTCCCATGTTGACCAAAGCTTTCCTCTTTGGTTTCTTCTTGGACTCTAGAAACTCCATCAAATCTTGTTTCCCCTTGGCTAGGGTCAGCTGAGTCTATTGAAACTGGGAGTTTTGTGCTTGTAGGTCCTTCACTGTTTTCTCGATATCCATCTTACTGAAATAAACAACAGAGAGATAAGGAAACTTGTCGTAGAAAACCTATTATGTTATGATGCATGGAAGATGTAAATGCAAATGATTTCAAGGATTTATGAAATTTAAATTTGTATAGACAAAGAATAAACAAACGTCAATTTTCATTAATTAGTTCAAAATTATTACAACATGCCTCTTGGGCTTACAAAATAAATCTCTATGATAAAAAGGTTGAACATATTCTCTTTGGCGCAAGATAGGCGTTCAAGCTATGTTCTTCATGTAGTTGCTTTGTAAGCTTCAAAACCCTTTTCTCACTCGCGTAACACTGAGCTTAGAAAGCGTCTCATTCTTCCTTTAGCTGTATCCAACCCTTTTGCAAGTCTTCAAGAGAAGTAGGAATATTGGTATGGAGGACAATATATGGGACCTCTTCTTCAGCAACGGGCTCCATGATAAATGGTAGGATGGAGGGGTAAGGCATCATGAGTTTCTGTGCACGAGCTCGCACCCACCTAAGATAAGGTTCAAAGGGAATATAATTATTGCGTCCCAGTGTCCCACTATCTTCTTTGTTTACCATCATCCAAGCTCATGCAAACCTTTGACGGCAACCTTGATCGTCGCTCTCGTAATCAAATATCGCTCCTTGGATGAGCATATCATGAGAACCATCTCTTCGGGCATAACTAAACTGTCGCAAGGCTAAGAAAGGGTTGTAAGTGATACCTCCCCTAATTCCAAGCAGAGGGACATTAGGGAATTCTCCACAACGGTCAATGATAGAAGTATCCTCCAAGGATCTCGAACACCAATGGATATCAGAGTGGGTGAGGGACATCATCCTTTGAGACCATGTCAATCTTTGCTCGTTCTTCAATGTTGACCGAGGTAAGTGCGAAATAAACCACTTGGAAAGTAGGGGAATACAACACAAAAGAGTACCTCTTTTCTTCATGGTGCGGGTATGGAAACAATGTAAGATGTCTCCCAGCAAGGTAGGTATAGGATTACGAGAGAGAAAGATTGTGATGGCATTCACACCTATGAATTGGTACGAGTTGGGAAATAGAACCAAACCATAGATGAGAAGAGCTAGGACATCCTTAAAGTCTTGAAAATCCAAATCTTCCAAAAATGAACGAGCCTTCTCCAATAAGAACTTGGCTAGGAACCCTTGAACTCCGCTTCTTATCTCCCAATTTGCTACAATGATAGCTCTCTTCAGATGCAAGGCTTCAGCAATGACTTCAGGTTTTGGAATCCCTTGTAAACCAGTGAACAGTGCTTGATCAAGCACGGGCACTCCTATTAGCAAAGACAATTCTTCTAGTGTTGGCACTAACTGATAGTCGGGGAAGATGAAGCAATGATGCATGGGATCGAAGAATTGGAAGAGCATGCACATCATCTCTTCTTGAAAATTTGAGGTATCCAAACTGAGGAGTCAACCATACTTCTTGGTGAAACGAGAGTCTTCAGGTACCCTTAACGCTAACTCTTGGAGTTCAGGGTGTGCTTTCACGAAGTTGATTCTAATGGTATTTCTTCGGACGAAGTTCATGGCCTACAAAACAAACATAAAGATAAATTCCTAGATCATTGAAATGGTTAGTGTGTATGATGTTTATGATGTTTATGATGTTATGTACAAGTAAGCATATACACACAAGGCAAACAAATCCTTAGGTTTATGATTGCATGGAGTTTCATAAGTAAGTACCCTCTTGAAGATTAGTTGGCTCAAATCTATCCTAGTAATAGTAACCGGGTTCTAAAAGGTCTCAATATCACTGACATTTCTTTTAGGCATTGTCTCGGCACAATCAATCTTTTCTTGCGGCCGAGATATCCCAAAAGTCCAATCTCAATGAGTGTAGTATCGAGTATCAACCAATTTTCAGCTTTCCACCGAAACCGGTCATCTCACTACGTCCTAATGGCCAAGTTTGTTCAATTAAGGTTCTAAAGTCAGTTAGTGCTTCATGACGCCACTCAGCGGCCCGGTATTCTCCTCGATTCAACACAAGGGATACCAGTACCCACAAATGCGTCACACTAATGTAGCCATTGTTTCAACTATATCGGTCTATGTTGTACAGTTTTCACAATCTATTGCTACTTACCTAAAAAGGTGTCCCAGATCCGGGAAGAAGATCAAAGTAAGCCCAAACAAGGAACCAAAATGTAAAGCAAGCAAGTCAAACAATGAAAGAAAATAAAGGTGATCTAGCCCTAAGGTAACCCCACTTTTAAGTTTAACTCCCCAGCAGAGTCGCCAATTCTGTAATAGGGTGGGAGAACTGACTTGGGATGTTTTGCGTTTGATCGCAGTTGTTGCGGTTAGCAAGATTCGCCACCATCTTTTCTTTTTATCCAAAAGGAAAGTCTGAGAAGAACAGGAAAGACCTTCGAGATTATTTCTTGAGTTCAGGGGGTAGATTATGAAAAGGGAAGGTATTAGCACCCTTTTCATCCATAGTTATCTATGGGCACTTATTTACTTGCTAGATTACTTGCTTTGTTTGAAAATATGCTTTGTGGTGGTTTTTGAAATTATTTTGAAAAGGGGCCTTCGTTTAGGAAAACTTTGTAATGGTTCTCGTTTGCAAGAACGTATACAAAGTGTTGGACTTTTGAAAAATATTTCAATGTTTTGAAAGTGTTTGGTATGTGTTTGTTTTGAAAGTGAGCAAGCAGCTAAGAACTTTTCTACCTACTCAAAAGTCTTTGTTCATTTCTTCCTTCCTTTGATATTGTTATCTTACCATTGATTGGTAACAAGCCTTATCTTTGGATGTAAAGGGACGGGCGTGGGTCATCGTATAGTCATGATGGAAATATTGTGAGATATCTTAACATTTCTCTTTGAGGGACTAAGATCATTAGAAAGGAAACATTTGAAGCGTCATCGAGGGACTATGATCTTGTATTTCAATTGTTTTTGCTAAGACATCCCACATGCATAACATGACCATTTTTATAAGGCAACAAGTGGAATTATCCTAGGGGTGCATGTATGATTATTGGGTTTGATTTGCATGCATTTAGTTTTTGATTAGGGTTGTCTACTTGTTGATTTTATCTTCCTGTACAAATCCTAATTACTAGCATTTATATGAAAGCGATAAATTGCGGAAAGTAAATATTCTACGCTATTACAATCATTAGGGGGATGGGGTGTACAAATTTACAAATGGAGATTTCAAGAAATTTAAAGTCCTAATTATGTATTACAACCATATTGAAATAATGTACAAGAGATGAAATGGACTTGTTTTGTTTTTATTAAGAGAAGAAAATAAGTTTGCTTAAGAAAATATCTTTAGTCTTTTGGTTTTAAAAGAGATAAAATAAAGCATGTGAATATAAAAATGTTTTTGGTGTTTTTGAATAATGAAAATAAAATGATGGTAAAAATAATAAGAGAAAAAAGAGTCAGAATCAGCGCATGGATGTGATAAGAAACTCTGATTCTGGTGCGCTGCAAGTCAGAAGGAAAATGTTAGCTAAAAAAGGGACGGTTAGAAGTTCTGGGTTTGGATACACTGAAGTTCTGAGGTTGCTGGGAACAAAGGAAATCATAGAAGTTCTTATGCAACTGGAAGCCTAGCGATTCTATGCTACTGGAAGGTCAGAAGTTTTGGTTTCTAAGGGAGTTTGGAAATTTTGATGTAGTTGGAAATCTAGAAGCTCTAGGGTTACTGGCAAACTAGAAGTTTTGATAATGGGTATGTGAGGTGTCAAGGCTATTGGGTGGGAATGTCTAGATGTTCTGGCCTAGGATCACTGATTTGATAAGTAATTAAAGGGATTGACCTAGAAGTTCTGGTCCAATTAATGGGGTAAAAAGTCAGGAAATAAACACAAAAAAGGGTGTTTCTAGGGCTATAACTCGGGACCCTTGGCACTATGTTTTATGCATGCGCTCTCTACCACTAGGGTGGTTATACATCTGGTGTTAGAAGCAAAAACATAAACATATAACATAAAGTAAGTTCTGATGATAAACTTTGTCTCCTTCTCCATGTTAATCAGAGCATCTGCAACTTAGTCATTTCTCAAAACAGAAAACACACACATATCAATTATGGAAGGTTTCCATCATGATTTCAGAAACATAAAATATCAGGACTGTAAATAAGAAGCAAGCATGAATTTTGCTGATCCTAATTCTAAATCCTAATTTTCTCAAGAAGTTCTGAACTGAACTTCTCTCTACTTAAAAAAAATACATAAAATTTATGAATATGTACATCATCAGAGTCAGGATGTCTACATTGTATTTTGGGATATGCCAGTCTATCAATGCCTAGGTAATATGATGAGAGTCAGCAGAAAATTACCTTGCAGCTGGAAAATGTCCTGTGAGCTAGATCTTGGTTCTGACTGCTGTGATATTCTGATCACCTTCCTCACATGCTCAGAAGGTTGGGACAACCTTTAACTTGAGCTATGAATGGCTGGAATATTTTGGAATAGCCAAGAAGCAAAGTTCTGATTTTGAAATGGAAATTGGTGGAGATGGAAGTGTAGTCTGAAAACATAAGTTGGGATGACTTCTAAATGTGTATCAGAAACTATGTTGATGATTTGGTCGAGAAACACTTGAGGAAAATTGGAATTTGAATGCAAAAATCAAAGACTAGCAAGTTTTATATCTAGGCTGCAGCTTTAAGTTCTTGGGAGATTGTAGCAAGGTTTCAAGGCTTTTGTTTTCGATTTTTCGACCTCTTTACAGTTGCAAATGAATTTCAATTTATAGGGAAAGATTTTGTAGCTTGGAGAGATCAAGGGTACAACCATCATGCTAGGGCGCTGACTTGTTCTTGAAGAAAATTAAACAAGTATGGTGGTTAGAAGCTTTAGTCGCGCTTAAGCTGGATTTGTAAGCCGGAATTAAGGAAAAGTACCCTCAGAAGCAAAGGCAAAGCTTGTGCCCAACATAAACTTGTACAAAAGTTTTCTTTTCAAGGACAGCAACGGTACTTCTATCTCACACATGGGGAAATCATTTGCATAAAAACTCAAAAGTGGTTATGAGCATTAAATGATGATGAGATTTATCAAACCAGAAATCCTGCAATATGAGATTATGCATCATAGCTTAATTCTGGGTCAGAAATTTAGCATAAGCGTAACTTAGAATAAACATCCAACTTCTGATCTTTGAATCTCTTTGCATCAGCATGTTATGAAGGAGTTCTCAGACATTCCAAAAAGCTTGTAACACGCTTTGTAAATCCTCTTTGAATTTCTCTTGCAAATTCTGACTGGACCTACATGAAAACACGTTCAGAAGTTCTAACCAAATCCTGTTTTGGGAAGATCCATAATTTACTGAATGTTTTAGTTTCAATGTCGTGTACTTGAAAGATGTATAACTTGAAATCCAAGCATTTCTAGGAGAAGTTATATTCTGCAATGTTTTAGATCTCATTGAGATTTACAACTCTTGTATTATAAGTTCTTCCAGAACCAACTTGCATCATGATGAGAATCTGGCCAGAAGTTCTGAATTTATCATATTTCCTAAACACTTAGAAAATTTCTAAGTATTTTGAGTTTTGACTTTTTCAACATAATCTCGACTTTTGATTTTCTTAATGAAACAAACTTCATGTTCCAACATGTCTTAATTAAATATGATTCTTGGAACTTGATTTTGATCAAAAAGTCAAAGATTGACTTTTCAGTGTGTAATTGACCATTTTCCCTTGTGTTAATTCCAAACCTAAGTTAATGTACTAGTGCTGCAAACTGGATGTCATGGGAGATCTTGTGATAATCCTTGAGAAATGAGAGGGAAAATTTTGGGGAACAACGGGAGGTATAATTAAGAATATAAATTGTGCCCTAGAAATGGCACGATCTTGTTCTGGCCCCCTTCCTTAAATATTTTACGTTGGACCTTTCCTATAGGCTACCCTGAATACAAATCAAACAATGAAAGAGGTTAGTTCATCATGAAAACCAAAAATATGAATTCAAAAAGTTACCAACGGTGAGTTTTTAAGTTTGGTGCTACTGGGCATGAGATTGCTCGAACAAAGATTGATACGTGCTCCTGGTAGTTTCTGGACGTGAATGGATGGCTTATGCTAGACTGAAACAGGCTGGGAATGTATGTAATGTTTGAGCTTATATCCTTCAAATGGTGCATTTCTTGATCTTGGGGGATGAAGAGAAGATGTAAGTAATTGGATTCTCTTTAAAATAAGCTTTGGTTAGGGAAAAACGGATGAAGTATGTGAAAGTTATGCCTGGTCAAAGTTCAGTTGACTTTTCCTATAGAAACCCTAATTTAGAAATTCTTGACTTTTGATGAATTAAGAGCATTTCTTGAGGAATCATGATCAACCCTTGATCAAATGATGAGTTTCACTTCAAAATGTTGATGTTGACCAAAAATATTGAAGTTTGACTGTACATGGGCCACAGTTGACTTTTGACCAGCATAGTTGATTTTCCAATACTTGGGCAATTGACTGAGCAAACCTATTGTGCAAGGCATGAAATTTGGCATGGATAATATTGAAAGAATATTAGGACCATGGGAAGCATTTGAGACCATTGGAGCTCAACCATCTTGATGAAAATTGAAACCCTAGTTGGGGGTTCATTGCCTTAGGAGGAGAATTGTCTGGTAAATTCTTGGTCAACCTTGAGCAATTGAGAACCTCTAGGAGTTTGTCATATATGAAAATGGGAGAGAAATTTTTGGGGTACAACAGCTGCCCCTGTTCAATCTTCTTAAACCTGAAGATTTAGATTGGCTTGTTTGCCTTTCGTGATCTGAAGGTGGAAGATGATTGAACACTAGAGTGCCCAGAAATTTGCACTCGTCTGAAGTGAGACTGTTGGTGATAATATCGGGAATGGGCTTACAGATTCCATTTGGAAAAGATGACAGAAGACTGTCGAAGACGATCCTAAAGATGCCATCCAAGGAGTATGACGGAGATTCGTCGGAGATGGGCTTAAAGATTCCATCCAAAACAATGTTGATTTCATGAGATATTCCTTTATGGGAATCCATATGCCTATTGTTAGGGAGGACTCCGCTAAGGAATTTTTTTAAGGGGAATATAGTCTAGGAGCTTCGGTTGTCCATTACTCTATTGGGGAGTTATCTCTTAAAAGCGATTTTTTATCTAGTTGGGATCCAGGCTTCACTGTGACTTGTTGAGAACAATGAGAATGATTGCTATCTAGTTGTATTCCAGGCTTCACGTCAACTTATTGGGGAATATGAAATTAACTGCTATCTGGTCGGTTCCAGGCTTTGCAGTAATTATAGACATTGAACTATTATCTGGTCATATCCAGGCTTCAGCGGTCTGAAGAAATTAAGTTGTTATCTGGTCGGGTCTAGGCTTCAACTTGAATCTGAGGTATACCGTTATCTGGTCGAGTCCAGGCTTCCGTGTCATAAGTTATACTACCATCTGGTTGGGTCAAGGCTTCATAGTAATTAATAAACTGCTATCTGGTCGGACTCTAGGCTTTACAGTATCTTTAACTGGATAAGAATCAGAAAATCTTAGGATCGATTTAACTGAACCAGAGAAAGTATCTACCGGAAAAGAATCAGTAATAAATCAATGGTCGATTCAAACTGAACCAGCAGAGGTCTTGATTTATCTTTGACTGTATAAGAATCAGAAAAATATTTGTAAGTGTTTGCTTGTTGGCATTATTTTTTGGTAAAACAAGATTTGCGAATGTCATGACTGATGTCATAACATTCTGGGATAAAGTCAAATTTTGCAGAAGGAATGTTCTACAGGAACAACTCAGTATGAGTGAATATCATGATTAAGCTATGATCATATATATACTGAATTCTACCAAAATCAGTGAGCAAGATACATGATGTCATAACCAATGTTAAGACATCCTGTACTGATCAAGTTGTTGTGCAAATTTATTGTTCCAGAGATTTTTCAGGAATCTGGTGTGCTGAAGTATATTGACGTGGATATTAGGTTAAACTTGCTTAACCCTAATCTGTTATGATGAAAGCCCAAGACCAAGTCTTTAGGTTAACTTTGGTTAACCCTAACTATTTTTATGGAAGCCCTAAAGTGAAGAATAGACTGCATATATAATTCTCACGAAGCCTAATGGTGAGATAGATTTTAGAGAAGACCAATAAGGCATTGTATAGTTGTAACTACTGTGAGCCAAGCAATTATCACTTGATAAGTGACTTGGAGTAGGATTTGGTTGTAAGGGTTATTTATCACTCAAAGCTTTGAAGCACGAGTGTTGTGTCTCTTGATTAAAGCTTTGAAGCAAGATCAAGCGTGTGTATTGAAGAATGTCTTCATAATCGTATTAATCAGTAGATTAGTATCACTGCTGTGATTGAGGGGGAGTGAGTAGGAACTCAGGTTTAAGTAGGACTTAGATTGAAGTTACATTGGGTAGGTCTTAAGTGAAGGAGATAAATTGGTTGGTTTATTCCTAAATTAATACCTCTTATAGTGAATTTCCTCCCTGGCTTGGTAGCCCCCACAGTAGGTGTTGTTATACACTGAACTGGGTTAACATTTGATTGTGTTCTTTATTGTCTTTTAAATTACTGTTTGGTGTGTGTATAATTTGTCAGATACGGTGTCATAACATTCACTGTGACATTAAGTATCTGTTTCCAGAATTTCAATTGGCATCAGAGCAGGCACCCTGCCTATCTTTCTGGGTGAGATCTAGGGATTTTATTTTCTGGCGCTATGGACAAGGAAGGAGGATTTGGGAACAGACCACCTATTCTTGATGGATCAAACTATGACTACTGGAAACCTCGTATGATTGCCTTCTTGAAGTCACTGGACAAAAAGGCTTGGAGAGCTGCTGACAAAGGTTGGAACCATCCCACCATAACTGGGAAAGATGGGACGACTAGTCTGAAACCTGAGAAAGAATGGAGCAAAGAAGAAGCTGAGTTAGCCCTGGGTAACTCTAAAGCATTGAATGCATTGTTCAATGGAATTGATATAAACATATTCATACTAGTACATCAATGTGAACTGACCAAGGATGTTTGGGACACTCTCAAAACCACCCATGAGGATACATCCAAAGTAAAAATGTCAAGACTTCAGATGCTCACTACCAAATTTGAGAATCTAAGGATGATGGAAGATGAGACCATTCATGAGTTTCACATGAACATCTTGGAGATTTCCAACACCTCAGGAGCATTGGGAGAAAAGATGTCATAAGAAAAGCTGGTGAGAAAGATTCTCAGATCCTTGCCTAAAAGGTTTGCAATGAAAGTGACTGCTATAGACGAAGCTCAGGATATCTGCAACTTGAAGGTTGATGAACTCATTGGGTCACTTCAGACATTTGAAATGGGGATCAGTGACAATGTTGACAAGAAAAACAAGAGCATAGCCCTTGTATCCAATACTGAAGATGAAAGCAAGGAGAGTGATGAAGAGAATATTTCAGAAGCTATAGCTATGCTTGGAAGGCAGTTCAACAAACTCATCAAGAGAATGGACCCAAAGTCAAGGTCAAATGTCAAGAACATTTCCTCTTACATTAGCAGATCCTATGACTCTAGCAGAAGAACTAAGCCTGAAGAAAAGGGAAATCAAAGCAGAGGAATCCAATGCCATGGATGTGAAGGATATGGGCACATTCGAGCTGAATGTCCTACCTTTCTAAAGAAACAAAAGAAAGGAATGTCTGTTACTTTGTCTGATGGTGACTCAGAAAGTAACTCTGAAGAAGAATCTGCTAAACTAGTTACTGCACTATCTGGTATTTGTAACTCTGATAATGATTCTAGTGATGAGGAAGTGACATTTGAAGAACTTCCTGACTCCTACAAGAAGCTATGTATCAGGAATGCTGAAGTCTGTCAGCAAAATGAGAAACAGAAAAAGCTCATAGTGAAGTTGGAGGCTGAGAAGAAGGCAGACAATGCTACTATAAGTCATCTTGAAGGTGAAGTTCTAATGTTGAACTCCAAACTTGATCAGATGACTAAGTATGTCAAGATGTTAACAAATGGAACTGACAAGTTGGAAGAAATCCTTCAGGCTGGACAAACTGCAGGAAACATGTCTGGTCTAGGATTTGTGGCTGCAAAGAAATCTGTTGTTAACAAGGAGAAGACCAGGCCTGATAAACAAATGTCAAAGCAGATGTCACAACATAGGACTCAACATCAAGAACAGAAAAATATGAAGAAAAAGTATCAAAGATGGAGATGTCATTATTGTGGGAGGTTTGGTCACATAAAGCCATTCTGATTCATATTATATGGATATCCTAATCATACCCCATATGTCAAACCTAAGACTAACAAGCCACCATTTACTCAACAGTGGAAGAAAAAGACTGCAGCCCTGATAGCTCACACCTCCCTTAGAGTTTCTGCCAAGGAAGACTGGTACTTTGATAGTGGATGCTCTAAACACATGACTGGAATCAAGAATCTGCTGAATGATATCAAACCTCGTACTACTAGTTATGTGACTTTTGGAGATGGTGCTAGAGGAGAAATCAAAGGAGTTGGAAACTTGGACTTCCCTGGAGTTCCAAACCTAAATGAAGTGTTACTGGTAAATGGTTTGACTGCTAATCTCATAAGTATCAACCAACTATGTGATCTAGGATTCAAGGTCAACTTCACCAAGTCTGAATGTCTTGTAACTAATGATAAACAAGAAGTTATAATGAAAGGAGTCAGATCAAAAGACAACTGTTACTTATGGGAGTCTGAGAACACTAACTACTCTTCTGTGTGCTCAATAGCCAAAGAAGAAAAGGAACTGAAACCGTGGCACCAAAAACTTGGTCATTTACATCTTAGAGGGATGAAATAGATCATATCCATGGAGGCTGTCAGAGGGATTCCAAGGCTTCAGATTGATGAAGGGAGAGTCTGTCGTGAATGTCAGGTTGGAAAGCAAACTAGAATGTCACATCCAAAGACAAGACATCTGACCACCTCTAAGGCGCTAGAACTTCTACACATGGATCTGATGGGTCCCATGCAGGTGGAAAGTCTTGGTTGAAAGAGATATGCCTATGTTGTTGTGGACGACTTTTCCAGATTCACCTGGATAAACTTCATTAGGGAAAAGTCTGATGTATTTGATGTTTTTAAAGAATTATGCAAAAGAATTCAAAGAGAAAAATAAGGATGCATTGTCAGAATCAAAAGTGATCATGGTAAGGAATTTGAAAATAGTAAGTTTGATGAGTTCTGTTCCTCAGAAGGAATCAATCATGAGTTCTATTCACCTATAACTCCTCAAAAAAATGGAGTTGTGGAAAGGAAAAACAGGACTATACAGGAATCTGCCAGAGAAATGATACTTGCCAAGAAGCTTCCTATTCATTTTTGGGCTGAAGCTATGAATACAGCCTGTTATGTCCACAACAGGGTCACCTTGAGAAAAGGAACATCATCCACCCTTTATGAACTATGGAAAGGAAGAAAGCTTACAGTGAAGTACTCCCATGTCTTTGGAAGCAAATGCTATATTCTGATAGATCGTGAACAAAGGAGAAAGATGGATCCTAAAAGTGATGAAGGAATATTCCTAGGATACTCTACCAACAGCAGAGCATATAGGGTGTTCAATTCCAGGACCAAAGTTATGATGGAGTCTATAAATGTCATAATTGATGATCACCATGAGGAAACAAATGTCCCATATGATGTTGAGACATTCTTTGAGACTTCAACATAAGTGTCTAAAAAGGATAATGTGCCTAAACCTACTCCATCAGAGTCTGATTCAAAGGAAGCTAACAAAGATCCTTCCATCAGAACTTAGAAAGATCATCCTAAGGAACTCATCATACCAGATCCTAACAGTGGAGTGACTACAAGATCTAGAGAAATCATCACAAACTCTTGTTTTGTGTCTAAGATTGAACCAAAAAATGTTAAAGAGGCTTTGACTGATGAATACTGGATTGGAGCAATGCAAGATAAATTGAACCAGTTCAAGCAACATGAAGTATGGTAGTTACTTCCTAGACCAGAAGGAACAAACATCATTGGTACAAAGTGGATCTACAAGAACAAGTCAAATGTTGAAGGAGTTGTCACCAGGAATAAGGCAAGGCTTGTTGCTCAAGGATACACTCAAGTTGAAGGGGTTGATTTTGATGATACTTTTGCTCCTGTAGCCAGACTGGAATCAATCAGACTTCTCTTGGGAGTTTCTTGTCTCCTTAAGTTCAAGCTGTTTCAGATGGATGTGAAGAGTGCCTTCCTAAATGGGTACTTAAATGAGGAAGTGTATGTGGAACAGCCTAAAGGATTTGTGGATCCAAATTGTCCTGATCATGTCTACAAATTAAGGAAAGCATTATATGGTCTGAAACAAGCTCCTAGAGCTTGGTGTGAAAGATTGACAAAGTTCCTCACTGATAAAGGATACAGGAAAAGAGGTTTGGATAAAACTCTTTTTGTCAAGAATGAAGGAGGAAAGATAATGGTAGCTCAAATTTATGTTGATGACATAGTGTTTGGAGGAATGTCAGATAAAATGGTGAAACATTTTGCTAACCAGATGCAAGCTAAATTTGAAATGAGCCTCATGGGAGAATTGACCTACTTCCTTGGACTACAAGTCACACAGATGGAAGACTCAATTTTTCTGTCTCAAAGCAAGTATGCAAAGAACATTGTCAAGAAGTTTGGGATGGAGAATGCCAATCATAAAAGGACTCCTGCACCTACTCATTTAAAGTTGTCCAAAGACACAAGTGGGGCAAATGTGGATCAAAGCTTGTACAGAAGCATGATAGGAAGTCTGCTATACTTAACAGCCAGCAGACCTGACATTGCCTTTGTAGTTGGAGTATGTGCAAGATACCAGGCTGAACCCAAAGTAAGTCACATCAACCAAGTGAAAATAATTATGAAGTATATGAGTGGAACTTACAATTATGGCATGCTGTACTCTCATGGATGTGAACCAATTCTGTCTGGTTATTGTGATGCTGATTGGGCTGGTAGTGTTGATGATAGAAAGAGCACCTCTGGAGGATGCTTCTTTTTGGGAAATAATCTTGTCTCTTGGTTCAGCAAGAAACAAAACTATGTGTCTCTATCTATTGCTGAAGCTGAATACATAGCAGCTGGTAGCAACTGTTCTCAAATGATCTGGATGAAACAAATGTTGACTGAGTATAATGTCACACAAGATGTCATGACATTGTACTGTGACAATTTGAGTACTATTAACATATCCAAGAATCCTATACAGCACAACAGGACTAAGCATATTGACATTAGACATCACTTCATCAGAGATCTTGTGGAGGAAAAGGTGATTAAGCTGGAACATGTTACCACTGAACTACAACTGGCTGACATTTTTACCAAGGCACTTGATGCTAGTCAATTTGAAAATTTAAGGGGCAAGCTGGGTATTTTCCAATATGAAGAAATGTAGCAATTAATTTTGCTTAATACAAGGGTTGAAAGAGATATGTTAATCAAGTCTATTCTGATTGGGCTAATCATTTGTTTCCCTGTTTCTTTCCTAAAGTTTAAGAAGAGGAATAAACATATTTATATCTCCCTCTTCTCATTTTGCTGCATCACTCTCCATTCGCTAAAAGAATTATTTCACACACGCTGTCACTTGTTTTCCCAATCTCTCAAGATGTCTCAACAATCTGCGTCATCATCTTCATCAAAGGCAACTGCATCTTCCTCGCCCTCTGACACCGAACCTAGGGCAATCGTGAACTGCATGGACGATGAAGTTCTTGAGGTAACTCCACTCTGTGAAATGGAAGCTGATCCTACTAAGGTCAAGAAGCTGGGAACCAGACATGCAAGAAGATCACAATCTTCTCCCTCTGGTAAATCTTCTCAACCATCATCCTATGTTCCTCCAGAGATAGCTAATAGGGATGGTTCTGCTTATGTGCATCAAGCTATTTCTAGACTAGTCACTAGGATTCTTAATGATAATAACTCTGTTACTGGTATATCTGTACCGTTGAACCAATAAACTGCTAGCCCTAATGTAGAAAGTGATCCCAATGTCACTCAGGATGTTGAGACACCTGATGTCAACATTGAGAAATCTCCAGAGAAACCTGATGATCACGAAACCCCTACTGACAAGGCTGTTGAACCTCCTGTCATTGATGTTGGTGAAGAATTTTCTGACAATGATTTAATTGCTAATACCAACCCTAGCATAGCTAGAAGGATGATGAGTAGAAAAGAAAAGCAGAATGCTGCCCAAAGCCCCTCCAAAGAGAAGGCTACTGAAGTTTTTCATGAGAAAGCTAGGCCTGAGAACAAGGCTAGAGAAGAAGCTGAGAAGGATCAAAAAGCTAGAACTTCGAAAGGGAAGGGTAAGGTAAAAGCTAGAGTACCTGTTGGTAGTCTCTCAAAACCCTTGAGACAACCTATAGCCAAGAAAAGAAAGGCTCCTGAACCCTCTAAATCTGATGAGGAATCAGACTTTGGCTTTGATGTTGAGAGCAATGTTCCAGAAATTCCTCTCAGGAAGAAACCCTCTTCTAGTAAAGTACCTAAGGTTCCTGAAGTTTCCATTGACAACATCTCTTTTCACCATCCATAAAATGCAAGCAGGTGGAAGTATGTGTTTCTGAAAAGGATTGCCTTAGAGAGGGAGCTGAACAGAAGTGCTATTGAATGTAAGGAAGTCATGGATCTCATCAAGGTTGCTGGCCTGATGAAAATAGTGATCAAGTTTTCCAACTGCTATGAGATTCTTGTCAAAGAATTCATAGTAAATTTGTCTAGTGGGTGTGCTGATGGAAAGTCAGCTGATTTTAAGAGTGTGTATGTGAGAGGAAGGAAGGTAAATTTCTCTCCTACTGTGATAAACAAATACCTAGGGAGGCCTGATGATGCTCAACATGAGCTTGAAGTTACCGACAACCAGGTTTGTCAAACCATCACTGCCAAACAAGTCAAGCACTTGCCCTTGAAAGGGAAGCTAACTGCAAGCAAGCTGAGTATGAAGTTTGCCATACTGCACAAAATTAGTGCAGCTAACTGGGTTCCCACCAACCACAAATCCACCATCTCCACTGGTTTGGGAAGATTTATCTATGCTGTTGGAACCAAAACAAACTTTGATTATGGCAACTACATTTTTGATCAAACAATGAGACATGCTGAGAGCTGTGCTATTAAAGGCCCCATTGCTTTTCCCTCTCTCCTGTGTGGCATAATGATTGACCAGTATCCTGATATTCTAGTTGAAAAGGACTCTGTGTGCAAAAGAGCCCCTGCTCTTGGTTTTCACTATAAGCTGTTTCAGGGAACACATGTCCCTAACATTGTTATGACATCTGCTGAGACATCAAATGTCAAAGCTCGTTCCAAGAAAGTTGATGTTATAGCTGTTCTAAAAGAAACCTGCAGAGAGCTTGATGCAAGAAAAAGGACTCTTGAAGAGCTGATTACTAGTCTAGAACAGGAGGAGAATGAAGAACAAATAAGGGAAGAGGATGCTGATGAAGAACAACATGATGGTTCTGCAAGAAGCTCACCAGAAGATGCTTCTGAAAATAGTGCTTCCTCAGGGGATGACAGTTCCTGAAGATTGATGCTTTGATATCTTATCTCTGTTTTTGTGTTTTGTTTTTTTGGATGACTGTATAACTTAAAGTACTAGATTTTTTTTGGCCTCTTTATGGATAAAAAGGGGGAGAAGTAATTGTATGGTAATTTTGGTAGAATTGGATATTGGTAGTTAGATTAGCTGTTGTTAAAAATTATGCTACACTCTAATCTCTGATTGTTTAAGGGTTTTAGCCAAAAATTTGCAAAAGGGGGAGTTTGTAAGTGTTTGCTTGTTGGCATTATTTTTTGGTAAAACCAGATTTGCGAATGTCATGACTGATGTCATAACATTCTGGGATAAAGTCAAATTCTGCAGAAGGAATGTTCTACAGGAACAACTCAGTATGAGTGAATATCATGATTAAGCTATGATCATATATATACTGAATTCTACCAAAATCAGTGAGCAAGATACATGATGTCATAACCAATGTTAAGATATCCTGTACTGATCAAGTTGTTGTGCAGATTTATTGTTCCAGAGAATTTTCAGGAATCTGGTGTGCTGAAGTATATTGACGTGGATATTAGGTTAACCTTGCTTAACCCTAATCTGTTATGATGAAATCCCAAGACCAAGTCTTTAGGTTAACTTTGGTTAACCCTAACTATTTTTATGGAAGCCCTAAAGTGAAGAATAGACTGCATATATATTTCTCACGAAGCCTAATGGTGAGATAGATTTTAGAGAAGACCAATAAGGCATTGTATAGTTGTAACTACTGTGAGCCAAGCAATTATCACTTGATAAGTGACTTGGAGTATGATTTGGTTGTAAGGGTTATTTATCACTCAAAGCTTTGAAGCACGAGTGTCGTGTCTCTTGATTAAAGCTTTGAAGCAAGATCAAGCGTGTGTATTGAATAATTTCTTCATAATCATATTAATCAGTAGATATGTATCACTACTGTGATTGAGGGGGACTGAGTAGGAACTCAGGTTTAAGTAGGACTTAGATTGAAGTTACATTGGGTAGGTCTTAAGTGAAGGAGATAAACTGGTTGGTTTATTCCTAAATTAATACCTCTTATAGTGAATTTCCTCCTTGGCTTGGTAGCCCCCAGAGTAGGTGTTGTTATACACTGAACTGGGTTAACAATTGATTGTGTTATTTACTGTCTTTTAAATTACTGTTTGGTGTGTGTACAATTTGTCAGATACGGTGTCATAACATTCACTGTGACATTAAGTATATGTTGCTAGAATTTCAATATTAGTGTCAATTTAACTGAACCATGAAAAGGTCTTGGATTATCTTCAACTAGAATAGAAATCAGAGAGATCTTAATATCGATCTAACTGAGCCAAAGAAGTTCTTGAATTAACTTTGACTGGAATAGAAATCAAAAAAATCTTAGTGTCGATTTTACTGAACCAAATAAAAGTCTTGGATTATCTTCAACTGGAATAGAAATAAGAGAGATCTTAGTGTCGATCTAACTGAACCAGAGAAGGTCTTGGATTAACTTTGATTGGAATGTAAATTAGAAGAATCTTAGTATCGATTCAACTGAACCAGACAAAAGTCTTGAATTAACTTTGACTGGAATGGAAATCAGAAGAATCTTAGTATCGATTCAACTGAACCAGACAAAAGTATTAGAATATCTTCAACTGGAACAGAAATCAGAGAGATCTTAGTGTCGATCTAACTGAACCAGAGAAGGTCTTGAATTAACTTTGACTGGAATGGAAATCAAAAGAATCTTAGTATCGATTCAACTGAACCAGACAAGAGTCTTGGAATATCTTCAACTGGAGTAGAAATCAGAGAGATCTTAGTGTCGATCTAACTGAACCAGGGAAGGTCTTGAGAACGTCTTTCTGAGGAAAATACTTAAATAGCCTTTCATTAGATGTAGCTTTTGAGAAGAATACCAGGTCACGTAAGTAGCCAATGGTGTTTGTTGATTTGATCTTTCCTAAAAATGGTACAGAGTTAGTTGTATGCAATGTCATGATGTATGGAATGCATTGTGTGATAATCTTCTCAAAATAAATGAGATTGAAATTCTGGCAGCAGATACTCAATGTCACAGTGAATGTTATGACATCGTATCTGACACACTTCAAGACAGTAATTTTAAAAGCAGTAAAGAACACAAGCAATTGTTTACCCAGTTCAGTGTGTAACAACACCTACTCTGGGGGCTACCAAGCCAGGGAGGAAATGCACTATAAGAGATATTAATTTAGGAATAAAACAACCAGTTTATCTCCTTCACTTAAAACCTACCCAATGCAACTTCAATCTAAGTTCAACTTAAACCTGAGTTCCTGCTCACTCCCCCTCAATCACACCAGTGATACTAAACTATTGATTAATGAAATTATGAAGATACTCTTCAGTACACACACTTGATTTTTCTTCACATCTTTGATCAAGTGACAAACACTCGTGCTTCAAAGCTTTGAGTGATACACAACCCTAACTTGACTTTGCTTCAAAGCTTTAATCAAGTGACACAAACACTCGTGCTTCAAAGCTTTGAGTGATACACAACCCTTACAATCAAATCCTACTCCAAGTCACTTATCACAATGATGATTGCTTGGCTCACAGTAGTTACAACTATACAAGCCCTTATTGATCTTCTGTCAAAAAGTGTGCTTCACCAACAGTCTTCATGAGGAATATATAGGCAGCTATTCTTCAGTTAGGGCTTCCACGAAAATAGCTAGGGTTAATTAGGGTTAACCTCAAGACTTGGTCATAGGTCTTTAACAACCAGATTAGGGTTAAGCAGAGTTAACCTAATGTCCACGTGAGAATCTGATCTGGACTGTATAAACCAGATTCCTGAAAATTCTCAGGAATAAGAAATCTGCACAAATGTTAGATCAGTACATGATGTCTTAACATTGGTTATGACAACAAGAATCCTGTTTACTGATTTTGGTAGAATGCAATAAATATGATCATTGCTTAATGATCAGCTAAACACTCATATTGAGTAGCTCCTGTATGACATTCTTTTTCTGCAGAATGTACCTTGTATCCCAGAATGTTATGACATCAGTCATGACATTCACACAACTGGTTTTACCAAAAAAAATGCCAACAACCAAACACTTACAAACTCCCCCCTTTGGCAAATTTTTGGCTAAAACCCCTAAACAATCAGAGATTAGAAAGCAGCATAATTTTTTAATAACATCTACCAAGTCTAATTCTACCAAAATCATCACACAATCTTCTCCCCCTCTTTAGCCATAAATAGACCAAAGATACTTATACTTTTAAGTTATACAGTCATCCAAAAGGAATAAAAAAAAACACAGAGAGAAAAAATCAAAAGTCATTTGCAGCAACAGGTACCAGCAGCAAACTTGTCAACTACACTGATCTTCAAGCACTGTTATCTTCAGAGGAGGCACTATCTTCAGCATTATGCTGGTCTTCATCAGCATCCTCTTCCCTTCTTTGTCCTTCATTCTCCTCCTGTTCTAGTCTAGCAATCAGGTCCTCAAGAGTATTTTCCTTGTATCAAGCTCTTTGCAGGTTTCCTTCAGCACAGCTATAACATCAGTTGTCTTGGAATGAGATTTGACAGTTGATGTCTCAGCAGATGTCATGACAATGTCAGGGGCATGTGTTCCTTGAAAAAGCTTATAGTGCAAACCAAGAGCAGGGGCTCTTTTGCATACAGTATCTTTTTCAACTAGAATTTCAGGATACTGAGCAATGACTATACCACACCGGAGAGAGGGAAAGGCAATAGGGCCTTTAATAGCACAGCTTCCAGCATATTTCAATGTTTGATCAAAGATATACTTGCCATAGTCAAAGTTTGTCCTGGTTCCAACAACATAAATAAATCTTCCCAAGCCTGTGGAGATGGTTGATTTATGGTTGGTGGGAACCCAGTTAGCTGCACCAATTTTGTGCAGAATGGCAACTTCATGCTCAGCTTGCTTGCATTCAACTTCCCTTTTAAGGGCCAGCTCTTGACTTGATTTGCAGTGATGGTTTAACACACTTGGTTGTCAGTAACCTCAAGCTCAGGGCAAGCATCATCAGGTCTTCCAAGGAAGTTGTTTATTTCAGAGGGAGAGAAATTTACCTTCCTTCCTCTCACATACACACACTTAAAACCGGCTGACTTTCCATCAACACACCCATCAGATAAATTTACTATGAATTCTTTGACAAGAATTTCATAGCAGTTGGTAAACTTTATCACAGTATTTATTAGACCAGCAGTCTTGATTAGAGCCATGATCTCCTTACATTCCATGGCACTGTTGTTCAGCTCTCTTTCCAAGGCGATCCTTTTAAAAAATACATACTTCCACCTGTTTGCATTCTCTGGATGGTGAAAGGAGATGTTGTCAATGGCAACTTCAGGGACTTTAGGCATTTTGCTCGAAGAGAGTTTCTTTCTGAGAGGAATGTCTGGAACATTACTCTCAACATCAAACTCAAATTTTGTTTCCTCATCAGATTCAGAGGGTTCAGGGTCCTTCCTTTTCTTGGCTATTGGTTGTCTCAAAGGTTTTGATAGACTACCAATAGGTACTCTAGTTTTCACCTTCCCCTTCTCTTTTAACAATCCAGCCTTCTCAGCTTCTACTCCAGTTTTGTTCTCAGACCTGGTTTTCTTGTGAACAAATTCAGTAGCCTTCTCTTTGGAGAGGCTTTTGGCAGCATCCTGCTTTCCTTTTCTGTTCATCATCCTTCTAGCTATGCTAGGGTTGATATTGGCAATTAAATCATTGTCAGAGTATTCTTCATCAACATCAATAACCGGGGGTTCAACATCCTTGTCAGTAGGGTTCTGGTGATCATCATGATTTTCAGGAGATTTCCTAATGTTGTCATCAGGTGTCTCGACATTCTGAGTGACATATGGATTCATTTCGACATTTGGACTAGCAGATTCTTGGTTCAAAGGTACAGAAATGCCAGGTACAGAGTGATTCTCATTTAGAATCCTAGTGACTAGTCTAGCTATAGCTTGATGAACATAAACAAAACCTTCCCTATTTTCTATTTCTGGAGGAACAGAAGATGATGGTTGAGAAGATTTACCATATGGAGAGGATTTTAATCTTCTTGCATGTCAAGTTCACAGCTTCTTGACCTTAGTGGGGTCAGTTGCCAGTTCATGAAGAGGAGTTATCTCCAGAACATCAGAATCCATGTAGTTTGTGATTGCCCTACGTTCGTGATCAGAGGATGCGGAAGAAGCAGTCGTCTTTGAAGAGGATGATGACATGGATAGTTGAGACATTTTGAGTGATTTAGAAAACCGGTAACAATGATAGTGAAATCTTTGCTTGAGAGATTGGAGATTGTTGCAGAAACGCGAGAGGAGTGAGATATATGAATGTCTATTCAACTTCTTAAAAATTTGGAAAGAAATAGAGAAACAAATGATTAGCCCAATCAGAGTAGACTTAACTAAAATATCTCTTTCATCCCTTGTTTTAAGAAAAATTAATTGCTACATTTCTTCATGTTGGCAAATACCCAGCTTGCCCCTCAAATTTTCAAATTGACTAGCATCAAGTGCCTTGGTAAAAATGTCAGCCAGTTGTAGTTCAGTGGCAACATATTCTAGTTTAATAGCCTTTTCCTCCACAAGATCTCTGATGAAGTGATATCTAATGTCAATATGCTTGGTCCTGCTATGCTGAATAGGATTCTTGGAAATGTTTATAGTACTTAGATTGTCACAGTACAATGTCATAACATCTTGTGTGACATTATACTCAGTAAGCATTTGTTTCATCCAGATCATTTGAGAACAGCTACTACCAGCTGCTATGTATTCAGCTTCAATAGTAGATAGAGACACACAGTTCTGTTTCTTGCAGAACCAAGAGACAAGATTATTTCCCAAGAAGAAACATCCTTCAGAGGTGCTCTTTCTATCATCAGCACTTCCAGCCTATTCAGCATCACAGTAACCAGTCAGAGTTGGTTCACATCCATGAGAGTACATCAATCCATAGTTGTAAGTTCCACTCACATACTTCAGAATTCTTTTCACTTGGTTGATATGACTTACTTTGGGTTCAGCCTGGTATCTTGCACATATTCCAACTGCAAAAGCAATGTCAGGTCTGCTGGCTGTTAAGCATAGCAGACTTCCTATCATGCTTCTGTACAAGCTTTGGTCCACATTAACCTCACTTGAATCTTTGGACAACTTTAAATGAGTAGGTGCATGAGTCCTTTTGTGACTGGAATTCTCCATCCCAAACTTCTTGACAATGTTCTTTGCATACTTTCATTGAGACAGAAAAATTGAGTCTCCCTTCTGTGTGACTTGCAGTCCAAGAAAGTAGGTCAATTCTCCCATGAGGCTCATTTCAAATTCAGCTTGCACCTGGTCAGCAAAATGTTTAACCATTTTATCTGACATTCCCCCAAACACTATGTCATCAACATAGATTTGGGCTACCATTATCTTTCCTCCTTCATTTTTGACAAAAAGAGTTTTATCCAAGCCTCCTTTCCTGTATCCTTTGTCAGAGAGGAATTTTGTCAACCTGTCATACCATGCTCTAGGAGCTTGTTTCAGGCCATATAAAGCTTTCCTCAACTTGTAGACATGATCAGGGCAGTTTGGATCCACAAATCCTTTAGGCTGTTCCACATAAACTTCCTCATTTAAGTACCCATTAAGGAAGGCACTCTTTACATCCATTTAAAATAACTTGAACTTAAGGAGACAAGCAATTCCCAATAGGAGTCTGATTGATTCCAGTCTGGCTACAGGAGCAAAAGTCTCATCAAAATCAACCCCTTCAACTTGAGTGTATCCTTGAGCAACAAGTCTTGCCTTATTCCTGGTGATAACTCCTTCAGCATCTGATTTGTTCTTGTAGATCCATTTTGTGCCAATGATGTTTGTTCCTCCTGGTCTAGGAACTAACTCCCATACTTCATGTTGCTTGAATTGGTTCAATTCATCTTGCATTGCTCCAATCCAGTATTCATCAGTTAAAGCCTCCTTAACATTTCTTGGTTCAATCTTAGATACAAAGCAAGAGTTTGTGATGATTTCTCTAGATCTTGTAATGACCCCACTGTTAGGATCTCCTATGATGAGTTCCTTAGGATGATCTTTTTGAATTTTGATGGAAGGGTCTTTGTTAGCTTCCTTTGATTCAGACTCTGATGAAGTAGTTTTAGGAACATCATCCTTTTGAGTTGAGGTCTCAAAGAATGTATTAACATCATATGGGATATTTGTTTCCTCATGGTAATCATCAACTATGACATTTATAGATTCCATCATAACTTTGGTCCTGGAATTGAATACCCTACAAGCTCTGCTGTTGGTAGAGTATCCTAGGAATATTCCTTCATCACTTTTAGGGTCCATCTTTCTCCTTTGTTCACGATCGGTCAGAATATAGCATTTGCTTCCAAATACATGGAAGTACTTCATTGTAGGCTTTCTTCCTTTCCAAAGTTCATAAATGGTGGATGATGTTCCCTTTCTCAAGGTGACCCTGTTATGGACATAACAGGCTGTATTCAGAGCTTCAGCCCAAAAATGAATAGGAAGTCTTTTGGCATGTATCATTGCTCTGGCAGATTCCTGTATAGTCCTGTTTTTCCTTTCCACAACTCCATTTTGTTGATGAATTATGGGTGAGGAGAATTCATGATTAATTCCTTCTGAGGAGCAGAACTCATCAAACTTACTGTTTTCAAATTCCTTGCCATGATCACTTCTGATTCTGACAATGCATCCTTCTTTTTCTCTTTGAATTCTTTTGCACAGTTCCTTAAATACTTCAAATACATCAGACTTTTCCCTAATGAAGTTAATCCAGGTGAATCTGGAAAAATCATCCACAACAACATAGGCATATCTTTTTCCACCAAGACTTTCCACCTGCATTAGTCCCATTAGATCCATATGTAGAAGTTCTAACACCTTAGAGGTGGTCAGATGTCTTGTCTTTGGATGTGACATTCTAGTCTGCTTTCCAACCTGACATTCACCACAGACTCTCCCTTCATCAATTTGCAGCCTTGGAATCCTTCTGACTGCCTCCATGGATATAATCCTTTTCATTCCTCTTAGATGTAAATGACCAAGTTTTTGGTGCTACAGTTTCACTTCTTTTTCTTCTTTGGCAATAGAGCACACAGAAGAATAATTAGTGTTCTCAGACTCCCATAAGTAGCAGTTGTCTTTAGATCTGACTCCTCTCATTACAACTTCTTGTTTTTCATTAGTTACAAGACATTCAGACTTGGTGAAGTTGACCTTGAATCCTAGATCACATAATTGACTGATACTTATGAGATTAGCAGTCAAGCCTTTTACCAGCAATACTTCATTTAGGTTTGGAACTCCAGGGCAGTCCAAGTTTCCCACTCCTTTGATTTCTCCTCTAGCACCATCTCCAAAAGTCACATAACTAGTAGTATGAGGTTTAACATTATTGAGAAGATTCTTGATTCCAGTCATGTGTTTAGAGCATCCACTGTCAAAGTACCAGTCTTCCTTTGCAGAGACTCTAAGGGAGGTGTGAGCTATCAGGGAAACAGCCTTTTTCTTCCACTGTTGAGTATATGGTGCCTTGTTAGACTTAGGTTTGAAAACAGGGGTCTGATTAGGATATCCATATAATCTGAAGCAGAATGGCTTTATGTGACCAAACCTCCCACAATGACGACATCTCCATCTTTGATACTTTTTCTTCATATTTCTCTGTTCTCGATGTTGAGTGCTATGTTGTGACATCTGCTTTGACATTTGTTTATCAGGCCTGATTTTCTTCTTGTCTACAATAGATTTCTTTGCTGCCACAAATCCTAGACCAGACTTGTTTCCCACATTTTGTCCAACCTGAAGGATTTCTTCTAATTTGTCAGTTCCATTTGTCAGCATCTTGACAGATTTGGTCATTTGGTCAAGTTTTGTGTTTAGCATTTGAACTTCACTTTCGAGATGTCTTATACTATCAGTGCATGCCTTCTTCTCAGCCTCCAACTTTACTATGAGTTTTTTTTGTCTCTCATTTTGCTGACAGACTTCAGCACTTCTGATACATAACTTCTTGTAGGAGTCAGCCAGTTCTTCAAATGTTACTTCCTCATCACCAGAGTCACTATCAGAGTTACAAATACCAGTTAGTGCAGTAACTAGTTTGGCAGATTCTTCTTCAGAATTACTTTCTGAGTCACAATCAGACCAAGTAATAGACATTCCTTTCTTTTGTTTCTTAAGAAAGGTAGGACATTCAGCTCGAATGTGCCCATATCCTTCACATCCATGGCATTGGATTCCTTTTCTTTGATTTCCCTTCTCTTCAGACTTTGGTCTTCTGCTGGAGTTATAAGATATGTTAATGTCAGAGGGAATGTTCTTGACATTTGACCTTGACTTTGGGTCCATTCTCTTGATGAGTTTGTTGAACTTCCTTCCAAGCATGGCTATAGCTTCTGAAATATTTTCTTCTTCATCCTCCTTGTTTTCATCTTCAGTATTAGATACAAGTGCTATGCTCTTGTTTTTCTTATCGACATTGTCACTGATCCCCATCTCAAAGGTATGAAGTGACCCAATGAGTTCATCAACCTTCAAGTTGCAGATATCCTGAGCTTCCTCTATAGCAGTCACCTTCATTGCAAATATTTTAGGCAAGGATCTGAGAATCTTTCTCACCAGTTTTTCTTCTGACATCTTTTCTCCCAATGCTCCTGAGGTGTTGCCAATTTCCAAGATGTTTATGTGAAACTCATGAATGGTCTCATCTTCCATCATCCTTAGGTTCTCAAATTTGGTAGTCAGCATCTGAAGCCTTGACATTTTTACTTTGGATGTGCCCTCATGGGTAGTTTTGAGAGTGTCCCAAACATCCTTGGCCAGTTCACATTGATGTACTAGTCTGAATATGTTTCTATCAATTCCATTGAACAAGGCATTTAATGCTTTGGAGTTACCCAGGGCTAACTCATCTTCTTCTTTTCTCCATTCTTCCTCAGGTTTCAGACTGGTTGTCCCATCTTTCCCAATTATGGTGGGATGGTTCCATCCTTTGTCAGCAGCTCTCCAAGCCTTCTTGTCCAGTGATTTTAAGAAGGCAATCATACGAGGATTCCAGTAGTCATAATTTGATCCATCCAGAATGGGTGGTCTGTTCCCAAATCCTCCTTCTTTGTCCATAGCGCCAGAAAATAATATCCCTAGATCTCACCCAGTAAGACAGGCAGGGTGCCTGCTCTGATGCCAATTGAAATTATGGCAGCAGATACTCAATTTCACAGTGAATATTATGACACCGTATCTGACACACTTCAAAACAATAATTTTAAAAGCAGTAAAGAACACAATCAATTGTTTACCCAGTTCAGTGTGTAACAACACCTACTCTGGGGGCTACCAAGCCAGGGAGGAAATGCACTATAAGAGATATTAATTTAGGAATAAACCAACCAGTTTATCTCCTTCACTTAAGACCTACCCAATGCAACTTCAATCTAAGTTCAACTTAAACCTGAGTTCCTGCTCACTCCCCCTCAATCACAGCAGTGATACTAAATTATTGATTAATGAAATTATGAAGATACTCTTCAGTACACACACTTTATTTTGCTTCACAGCTTTAATCAAGTGACAAACACTCGTGCTTCAAAGCTTTGAGTGATATACAACCCTAACTTGACTTTGCTTCAAAGCTTTAATCAAGTGACACAAACACTCGTGCTTCAAAGCTTTGAGTGATACACAACCCTTACAATCAAATCCTACTCCAAGTCACTTATCACAATGATAATTGCTTGGCTCACAGTAGTTACAACTATACAAGCCCTTATTGATCTTCTGTCAAAAAGTGTGCTTCACCAACAGTCTTCATGATGAATATATAGGAAGCTATTCTTCAGTTAGGGCTTCCACGAAAATAGCTAGGGTTAATTAGGGTTAACCTCAAGACTTGGTCTTAGGTCTTTAACAACCATATTAGGGTTAAGCATAGTTAACCTAATGTCCACGTGAGAATCTGATTTGGACTGTATAAACCAGATTCCTGAAAATTCTCAGGAATAACAAATCTGCACAAATGTTAGATCAGTACATGATGTCTTAACATTGGTTATGACAACAAGAATCATGTTTACTGATTTTGGTAGAATGCAATAAATATGATCATTGCTTAATGATCATCTAAACACTCATATTGAGTAGCTCCTGTATGACATTCTTTTTCTGCAGAATGTACCTTGTATCCCAGAATGTTATGACATTAGTCATGACATTCACACAACTGGTTTTACCAAAAAAAATGCCAACAACCAAACACTTACAGAGATTATGTTGTATGTGATGTGTATGCGCATGCCATGATGTATGAATATGGGATTCTATTACCATATTTCTTGGTCGAGGAAAGTAAATCCCGGACTGCTGTTGAAGAGTATTGGGAAGCTGAGTCTTTCATTTCCGCTGAGGATGATGAATGGAGATGATTTGTCAGAGATTTCCTCTTTCTATCTAACGATATTCTGTCGGGGACTCTTAACTCCTTCCTGAGAATAACTCTATGGATGGAGGATGCTTTATTGTCTTTTTTTGCCGATGTAGAGAAATAAACTCTATTGGGGAATGAACTTTCACAGTTAGAGAAATAAACTCTACCCGGAAGGAGGTTTTATAAACTGTTTGAAATTATAAAACTCGACTGGGAAAGGCAGATTTCAACTCTCTGAATGCATTTTGCTGGAGGAAGTAATTCCTTCTTGGGGAAGAAGAGATCAAAACTTTGGTTGTTTCTAGTCTGTGGGGAACATAGACGGCACGTGGTCGTAAGTAATGGCAACTTCGTCTCAAACTGTCAATGCCCCTGTACCTGCTTGAGAGAGTAACTGTCGATACTACAAATTGTTTTTTAGACTTTGCCCCGTTTTTTAAAGTCATTAGCAACCGTCTTTCCGTTTCTTATGCAAGTATTTGTGAACAGTAATCATATTTGAATGCATATGTCAAAAATAATCATTGGACGTTTTTGCAAAACAAAACAGAAAAAATAGAAGAAAAAAATAGTTTTATACTTTCAAAGAAACGATTTGTATTGATTTTTGAAATTCGCCTATAATAGGCATTTTTGTATAAAGAGATTGACGTTCTAGTAGGAGAACACCGTCATAAAAAATGAAAATTACACAAAGTAGTGTACAAAGAGAAAATAACTATGTGTAACAATCCCATTGATTTTCAATTCTACTATTGCCCCTATGTCCTTGAGCGTCTCATCACTTTGCTACTCGTCCGAAGCTGACTAGATTGATTGGTACCGTTTGAGCTTGATAGTTGATACTGAAGTCTGGTTGCAGGGTGATCCAATGGGACATAGTGATACGCTTCAAATCCCTAACATTTTCCTGGATCGCCCTTTCGGGTTTTCAGTCCACCAGGATACCCTTTTTTGCCCAAACCGCCTTTTCAGGTTTTCGACTTGCCGGGTGTACAGATTTT
This sequence comes from Vicia faba, assembly GCA_948472305.1. Lineage (NCBI taxonomy): Eukaryota > Viridiplantae > Streptophyta > Magnoliopsida > Fabales > Fabaceae > Vicia > Vicia faba. The sequence continues at coordinate 1,275,856,418 of OX451740.1, read as the reverse complement.
TGTTTTTATCCCTAATTTTTACCCGAACCGTTTTGGTTCACTGGGATGCCCTTGTTTTTGCTTAGGCCAATCAACCTAGAGGGTATTTATTTATGCGTAGTATCTTTTCACTATGTCTACATTCATAGGGTGAGGAAGGTCGTCACCATCCATGGTGGTTAGAATCATGGCTCCACCGGAAAATATGCTTTTGATCACAAATGGCCCTTCATACGTGGGAGTCCATTTTCCCCTGGGATCACCTTATGGCAGTATGATGCGCTTGATTACTAGATCACCCACTTGATACACTTGACGTATGATCTTTTTGTTGAAAGCCTTGATCATTCATTTTTGATACATTTGACCATGACAGACAGCAGTAAGCCTTTTCTCATCAATCATATTTAGTTGATCAAGTCGAGTCTGGATCCAATCATCTTCGTTCAAGCATGCATCCTTCATGATCCGCAAAGAAGGGATCTGGACCTCAATAGGCCGGACAACCTCCATACCATATACCAAAGAATAAGGTGTTGCCCCTGTTGACGTTCGTGCTGAGGTGCGGTAACCATGAAGGGAAAATGGTAACATCACATGGTAGTCTTTATATGTCACCGTCATCTTCTGTATAATTTTCTAAATATTCTTGTTAGCAGCCTCCACAACGCCATTCATCTATGGCTGGTAAGGGGAAGAATTATGATGCTGAATCTTGAACTGTTTACAGAGTTCGGTGATCATTGTATTGTTGAGATTCATACCATTGTCTGTGAAGATTCTCTCTGGCACACCATACCGACAAATTAGGTTATGCTTGATAAACCACGCCACAACATTCTTGGTAACAGTAGCAAAAGATGCAGCCTCAACCCACTTTGTGAAGTAATCAATGGCCACTATGATGAAGAGATGCCCATTGGAAGCGGTAGGTATAATCTCTCTGATCCTGTCAATTCCCCACATTGCAAAGGGCCAGGAATCGTCAATACATTCAAAGGAACCGGAGGTACATGTACTTTATCAGTATAGATCTGGAATTTGTGACATGTTTGGGAATGCTGATAACAGTCTGCTTCCATAGTGGACCAATAGTATCCTTCCTGTAGGATCTTTTTAGCCATGGTGTGTCCACTAGAGTGGGTGCCAAAGGTACCTTCGTGTAAATCTGCTATAATCCTCTCTGTTTCACTCTTGTCTTCACACCAAAGTAAAGTAGAGTAATGGTTCCGCTTGTAGAGGATTCCATTACTGAGGAAGAACATTATGGAGAACCTTCTCAGAAACTTCTTATCATTGACAGACGCCCCCTTGGGTTATTCTTGAGCTTCGAGATACCTTTTCACTTAATGAAACCAAGGTTTGTCTGCTACTTCTTCAGTGTCAATCTCATAGCAGTATGCTGATTCATCCAACTTCTCAATAATGATCCGAGGAGACTCGTTGTCCCACTTGACCTTGAACATATATTACATAGTAGCTAGCGCATCCACTAAATGGTTCTCTTCTCGTGGAAAATGTTCAAAGGTGACCTCTTCAAAGTGTGGAAGAAACATCAATACATGTTCTTTGGTAGGGATGATATTAAGGTGCTTCGTGTCCCACTCTCCTTTGATTTGACTTATTACCAAGGATGAATCCACGAAAACTCTCAAGAACTTGATCCTTAGGTCAAAAGAAGCTTTGAGACCCATGATGTATGCTTCATACTCCGCCATGTTATTGGATAATCTGGCGGTGAAAGGAGTATGACAGCCCTCAGGGGATATAATTACAACACCAATTCCATTACCGAGTGCGTTCGAGGCTCCGTCAAAAACCATAGTCCACTGGGATCCTTCTTCAGGTCCTTCATTCGGTCCAGGTTCTTCATAGTCAGTCACTAATATAATATTCTCATCCGGGAATTTAAAGTTCATAGAATGGTAGTCATCCACAGGCCGATGAGCCAAATGATCATCTAATACACTTCCCTTGATTGCTTTATGGGTCGTGTATTGGATATCATATTCGTTCAAGATCATTTGCCATCTTGCTATTCTTCTAGAGAGAGTTGGCTTCTCAAAGATGTACTTGATTGGATCCATCTTAGATATCAACAAAGTAGTGTGGGTCAACATATACTGTCTTAGTCGGTGACTAGCCCATGCCAAAGCGCAGCAAGTTTTCTCGAGCAGTGAGTATCTTGCTTCACAGTCGGTAAACTTTTTTCTAAGGTAGTATATTGCGTGCTTTTTTAAACCGGACTCGTCATGCTGTCCCAACACACACCCCATTGAATTATCTAACACTGTTAAGTACATTATCAAAGGTCTTCCTTCAATTGGAGGCATCAAAATTGGAGGTTCTTGAAGGTAGTATTTGATTATTTCGAAGGCGATCCAGCATTCGTCATTCCACTTTACGCTTGATCTTTCTTCAGGAGTTTGAAGATTGGCTCACAAGTAGCAGTTAAATGGGAGATGAATCTGTCAATGTAATTCAGGCGTCCCAAGAAACCTCTAACCTCTTTCTTAGTGCAAGGAGACGTCATCTCTTGTATAGCCTTCACCTTTGCAGGGTCTACCTGGATACCTTTGTCACTGATAACAAAACCTAGAAGTTTACCAGACCTTACCCCGAAGGTGCACTTGTTCGGATTTAACCTCAACTTGTACGTCTTCAACCTATCAAACAACTTTTGTAGATGATCAAGTTGCTCTTCTTCCATTTGAGACCGGGATATCATGTCATCAACATAGACCTCTATCTCATGGTGAATCATGTCATGAAACAGAGCTACCATAACTCACTGATAAGTTTCCCCGATGTTCTTCAACCCAAATGGCATCACTTTGTAGCAGAAAGTTCCCCATTGTGTGACGAAGGTTGTTTTTTCCATGTCTTCAAGTGCCATCTTAATCTGATTGTATCCAGAGAAACTGTCCATGAAGTAAAAGACCTTATGATGTGCTGTGTTGTCAACCAGAACGTCAATATGGGGAAGCGGGAAGTCATCCTTGGGGCTTGCCCTGTTCAAATCTTTGTAGTCCATACACATCTGCACCTTACCGTCTTTTTCAGGCACCGGGACCATGTTAGCAACCCATTGGGGATAAGAGCTGACAGCTAGTAACCCAACATTGAATTGTTTCATAACCTCTGCTTTGATCTTCTCTCACATTTCAGGGCGCATACGGTGGACCTTCTGCTTTATCGGAGGGCAATCTTCTTTAGTCAGCAAGCGATGAACCACAATATCAGTGTCTAGTCCGGGCATGTCTTCATATGACTAGGAAAAGATCTCAACATAATCATGCAACATCTGTATCAAATGCTGTTTGACACTAAGCTCCAAATTTGCACCTATCTTGATCTCTTTTCTGTTCTCTTTTGTGCCCAAGTTTATTGTCGCAACTGGCTCTTCATGAGGCTGTATAGCCCTTTCTTCCCGCTATAACATTATGGCTAGTTCTCTGGGTACCTCACAATCTTCCTCACCTCGCCCTCGGCTTGGTTGATCGGATTTTCAAAGTCATAACCGGCAATAGCAGAATCGTTATCAATGGGATCCAGAGTGGATATGGATCTGCAGTTTGATACGTGAGTATGTGTAAGAGCATAGCTGTATTGACAAAATAAAAGGCAGAAAAGAAAAACAGAGAGCACAAAATTTGTATGCAGAAACATCCAATGCTTTATTAATGACATATGAGATAGAACATGATAACCCTCACAAATAAACCATTGTGCCCCGGGTAAGACACATGGCCATAAAGTTTATATTGTTTATTACATATCCAAAAAACAAGAAAGACAATTACTTATGATTAAAAGTAATTGGTACAAAGTCTTTTGTCCACCAGTTATTGGGTCCGCCGTTGGTAGTAGGGAAGATCCATCTATCCATGTCATAGTCATCATCACTGTCTTATAGAGCCTTGACCCCATGATTGTTGATGCATAGGGGAGGTCCTCCAGCACGAGCACGACGAATAACCCTTTGAGCCCCTGAAGAGAAACCCAAACCAAACTTATCAGGCTTGTACAGAATATCAGGGAGCTGGCCCCAAATGGTAGACCCACATTTTTTGATAACTGCTTTTACATCCTTGAGAGAAGGCATCTTCAAGGGAGGTCTGGTGATCTTGGGCGGATTGGTGACAGTTTCAGTTGCAGCCATAGTCTGAGATAACTCTTCGAAGTTCTGACACAGATTTTCGATGAACTCGCTGTCCATTTCCACATACCTGAAGGAGTTCAGGTGATTAACCATGTATTCTTCTTCACTGTGTACCGTGACAATCTTTCCTTTCATCGGGAATTTCATCATTTGATGCAGAGTGAACGTGACCGCTCCCGCCCCATGGATCCAAGGGCGACCCAACAAACAATAATAAGATGGTCTAATATCCATCACATAGAAGGTGGAGTCAAAGGCCAGAGAACCCACTTTTATGGGGATGTCTACCTCCCCGTGCACCATTCTCTTCGAACCATCGAAATCCCTCACTACTATGTTTCTAGGCTTCAAGGTCAAACCTTCACAGTCTAGTCAATCCGGAGCCTCCTAGGGTAGAACATTCAATGAGGAACCAATATCCACTGGAACATGGGCCAAAGTAGTGCCCTTGTATTCGACAGAAACATGTAGCTCATCATTGTGTTTTCTCCCTCTGGGTGTCAGATCAGCATCAGAAAAACCCAAACTGTTATCAGACGTCAAACTGGCCACACAATCTTCAAACTGATCAGTAGAGGTTTCTTGTGGCACGTGGGCAGTTTTAAGGAACTTCACCAAAGCCTTTGCATGAGCTTAGGAGCACAACAGTGAGGCTGGAATAGAAATCTTGGAAGGGGTCTGCCACAGCTGTTCGACCACATTGCAGTCACTCTTCTTTATAATCTTCAAATTTCTTCCATTTCTTTCTTGGAAGCCTCTAGGATAGATTCTGAATGTGCCTTCATCTGGACAGGCTCAATCAGTATGTCTTTGCCCCGAGTCTTGGCCGACTCGGTGATAGGGGTATCAGCAGGGGTAATCACAGGAATTGCAGTAGTAGTATCAACAAGAACAAAAGTAGGAATGATTACAGGACTAGTAACAACTTTTGGAGGAGAAATCTCAGGGGAGAACACTCTTCCACTTCTTGTTATTTTTCTGGTTCTAACAATGTTTCCAATGTTGGGATCAGCATTTTCAGAAACCTGGTCTTCAACAGCCAGCAGGTCTTGCTTGACGTTGTGGTAGTAGATGTCAGCCCCATAGTTCCAGGGAACAACTTTGTCTGAGGAGTACGGGATTGGACTTGGAATGGTGATAATCAAAGGAGCCACCTTTGGAGCAGATGTAATCCTGACGGGTCTTTTGGTGGAGACCCTGGGGGGATTGGAGAAAATGGTTATGATTGAAATATCCTTGCAAGAAATAGTCGGAATGAGAGTCTTGTCAAACAAAATCTCTCTATCATCCACCAGGCGCTGAACACTTGCCTTCAACAAATGAAAACCATTCGGTAGGGATAAACATAAGTGGCAACCCTCGAAAGAAGTAACAAATGAATCATCTTCAATAGCATTAATACCACGGTCGTGCTTGGGCATAGGAGCAGTGATGACATTGGGAATCTCAGGGGCGTCAAATTAAATTTCTTTTTCCTCGAGAATGTCTTGCACCTTGTTTTTGAAAGCCCAACAGACGTTGGTATCATGGCCTGGTCTTTCTGAATGGTAAGCACAACGAGCATTAGGGTTGTAGAGAGGAGAGGCAGTGTTGGGATTCTTCAGAGCTTCCCACAAGGTTACCAGATTAGATTTCAACAAATGTTGCAAGACTTGAGACAATGTCATATTTATCCGGGTAAACTGTCTTACCGACCTTTCTATTCTAGGCTGATTGTTCTTTTGTTGAATAGGTGCGGGTTTAGAGATCATAACAGCCCCTACCGCCAGACGGCATTCAGTTATGTCCTGATTCCTTTGATTGTAAACAGCACTAACATATTTTTTCCCCAGAAAATGGCTTCCTTACTGTACTGGAGGATGCATCCTTCGGGATCTTACCACTCCTAATTCTAGCTTCCACTCTTTCACCCGTCAAGATCAATTCGGTAAAGCCGGTTGAGGAGCTTCCAATAAGATAATTGAAGAATGGTCCAGATAGGGTACCCAAAAACATATCCACTAGCTCCCTATCAGACAGGGGAGGTTGAAAACTTTCTGCTAAGTCCCTCCACTTCTGAGCATAGTCTTTAAAGCCCTCGCTCGAACCCATAGACATAATTTGGAGTTGTGTATGGGTGGGAGCAAGGTTTGCGTTATACTGATATTTCTTGTAGAAAGCAGTAGCCAGGTCTTCCCAATTATGAATTTTGGTCCCCTCCAGCTGGTAGAATAATTCTAGTTGAGTTCCGGACAGACTATCTTGAAAGAAGTGGACCCATAAGTCCTTATCAGTAGTGTGAGGCTGCATCTTCCTCACATAAGATCGGAGATGCATCTTGGGACATTAAACCCCATCATATTTGGCGAACACCGGCACCTTGAACTTTTGCGGGATGACTATCCCAGAGACCAAACCCAGATCTTCAAAATCCAGACCCGACACCTTACGGACCTCCATTGCGTTCAAATGATCCTCCAGCTGTTTGTATTTTTCATTAGCAGGAGGATACTGCTCCTCATCATAGTCAGATTCATCATCAGATTCTTTTGGACTGTAGTCTTCCTCTCTTGTTTCCTCTTCTTGATTGCCTCCTTCCTTTGATGAAGTTACCAGTTCAGAGGCTCTCCACACTAGTCCTCTAATCCTTCTTCCCATGTTCACCACACCAGCTAGTTTCTTTGGCTTCTTCTTTTCTTTAACAATCAGGGCTTTCAGTTCTTCTTGCCCCTTGGCCAGAGCTATGATCATCTGTTGAATTTGAGCATTATGTGTCTATAGATCCTTCATTGTTTGTTCTAGAGCCATTGCTGAAATAAACAGCAAAGAAGATGAGAAACCTGCTTATGCAATGATATGTATGATATATGTATGCAATGTTTTCAAGGATTTCTAAGACTTAAAATTGCTTAAACAGAAAGGGAACAAACGTTAATTTCATTAAGAATTTTTATCAATCACAATCATGACTCTTAGGCTTACAAGGGAAATAACGAAGGAATAATAAAACTCTCCAAGCAAAGAAAGACTCAAGCTTCCCACATGTGCATCCGCTTTGGTGCAATATAAGCATTTATACTTTTCTCTTCATGAAGTAACCTGGTGAGCTCTAAAACCTTCTTCTCGCTTGCGTAGAATTTGGTTTAAAAGGTATCTCATTCCTCTTTGAGTTGGATCCAGGATTTCTGTAGCTCCTCAAAATCAGTTGGCATGTCAGGATGAAGCACAGTGTAAGGAGTGTCTCCCTCGGCAATTGGCTCCATAATCACGGGTAAGATGGCGGGGTAAGGCATCATAAGACATTGAGCATGAGCTATCACCCATTTGAGGTAAGGCTCAAGAGGGATGGAATTCTTATTCCCCAGTGTCTTGCTATCAAATCTGTTTATCATGCCCCAACCTCGAATGAACCTCTTACGATAACCTTGGATGTCATTCTCATAGTCAAATGTGATCCCTTGGACGAGTGTGTCGTGAGGACCATCCCTTCTAGCATAACCAAATTTTCGCAATGCCAAACAAGGATTATAAGTGATTCCTCCCCTAATTCTTAAGAGAGGGACATTAGGGAATTCCCCATAACGATCAATGATGGTGACACTCTCCAAGGACCGAGAACACCAATGAATATCCAAATGTGTAAGGAACATTAACCTATGAGACCATCTCATTCCCTGCTCATTTCTTAAAATAGACCGGGGTAGGTGTGAAATAAACCACCTATCCAATAGAGGAGTGCAACACAAAAGGTTTACTCTTCTCTTTAGAGTGCGGGTATGCAGAGAGTGTAGAATATCCCCAAGTAAAATAGGCACCGGATTATGCAACAGAAAAACCTTAACCGCATTCACATCTATGAGTTGATTCATGTTAGGGAATAGTACCATCCCATAGATGAGAAGGGCCAACACTTCTTCAAAAGCTTGTAAATCCAGGCTATCCCAAAAATAGTGAGCTTTCTCAGATAGAAACTTAGCTAAGAATCCTTAGACACTTCTTCTGGTTTCCCAATTTGCCACTACATCAGACTGTTGTAAAGATAGAGCTTGAGAAATCTCGTCGGGCTTTGGGTCCCTTTACATACCGTTGAATGGTAGTTGATCAAGGATAGGTACCTCCAATAACTGAGAAAACTCCTCCATAGTAGGCACTAACTGGTAATCGGGAAAAGTGAAGCATTGATGCAACGGGTCAGAGAACTGAAAAAGCACCTTTAACATTTCTTCATCAAGGTTTGAGGGGACCAAGTTAGGAAGTCGACCATGATTTTCAGTGAAGGGAGAGCTTTCAAGAATCCTTGATGCTAACTCCTTGAGTTGAGGAGGTACTTTCACAAGTTTGATTTGGATAGTATTCCTGCGAGCGGATGCCATGTCCTACAAAAAAAGACAAAAATAAGCCCTAGAAAATCCTTGAAATGGTTAGTATGATATACCATGTTATGATGTCATGATTATGCTAAGAAATCACATATATAACAAGCACAAGCAAATCACACAAAGACCTTAGGTTTAAGGCTTGCATGGGTTTTAAGGTAATACCCTCTTGAAGTTGGGATCGGTTCAACCTGTCCTATAAATAGTAAACGTGTTTTAAGGGCTCTCAATATCACTGATCTTTCCCACAAGTTTCGTTCCGATAGGCAACAGACTTGCAACCAAACAAAACTTAGAAGTCAAATCTCAATGAGTGTAGCATTGATTATCTGCCGACTTTGGGAATACACCAAAGACAGATATCTCACTACGTCCTAATGGCCAAGTTATTCAATTAAAGGTTCTAAGGCCAGTTGATGCTTCATGACACCATGCAACGGCCTCGTATTCTCCTTGATTAACTCAAGGGCTACCGGTACCAACCAAAGTTTCGCATCAACCAAAGTTTCGGGTGTAGGATCTATAGTAACCCAAACAGTACCCTTAAAAGTAAAGAAAGAAAACAGTCAAAGAAGAAAAATGATCTAGACCCTAAGGTAAACCACACTTCATTATTTTTCCCCAGCAGAGTCGCCAGTTCTGTGATTTTTCTCGCAAATGTCGCGGTAAGCAAGAGTCACCATCGACTTTTCTTTTATCCAACAAAGGAAAGTGTGAAAAGAACACAAAAAGACCTTTTTCAAGATTTTCTGAGTAAGGGGGGGGGGTAGATTATGGAAATGGAAGGTGTTAGTACCCTTTCCATCCGTGGTTTTCCATGGGCTCTTAGGTACTTGCTCATTTTGAAAATTGTTTGTGTGTTTGTGTGTTTCGAAAGAATTTGTTTGCTTTATGATAACTCTTGTATCAGTTCTCAAGAGTGTGATAAAGCATTTTTGAAAGTAGTTTTTTGAAAGTGTGTAGGTGTGAAAGAAGATTTGAGCAAGTACTTAAGAACTGTCTACCTACTCGAAAAAGGATGTTATTTTCCTCCTTTCCTTTAGATAGTTCTATCCTACTATTAGTGAGTAGGTATCCCCATCGTTGGATGTTGAGGGACTATCTAAAGGGACGTTTATGATCATCGAAGGCAACATGTAAAGATATCTTAGTAATTCGAAGGGACTATCATCATATAGGCAACATCGAGGAACAAGATCATTTCTCGTAGGCAACTCGGGAGACATTAAGGAACTATGATCTTTATGATGACTTTTAGATTGAGGGTCTTTGCTAAGATATCCCTACGTTCGAGGGACATGACCATTTTTTTCTGAGGCAGCCATGTGAGGAATACCCTAAGGGTGCAAGTGTGAAATAGTGTGTTTTTTCAGATATTTATCTTGAAGTTAATGACCTACTGATTAATTGATTAAATCTTGTCATGCACGCCTAATTACTAACAATTTATATACAGGCATACAATATAGTGCGGAAAGTAAAACCTACAGCTACTACAAGGCTTCGAGATAATTACAGTTATATCTGACTAAAATTTAAAGTGCGGAAAATAAAAATCCTAATTAGGGCTATTACAATCCACAGACATATACACAATCAGAAAATAAAATGCGCGCGCGATAAATTACAAACCATAGGCAGATACAAAATAATATAAGCGTGCGAAATAAAGAAGCGTCTAAAAAAACCTAATAAGGGAAAACAACAAATCTTTTTTTAGTTTTGTTAAGAGAATGATTAATTCTAAATTTATTTCTAATTAAGAAAATAAAAGTTTAAATAAATCCTAATTCTAATATTTTTGCTTTTTTTTAATTAAAAAATAACTTAAATTAAACTGAACCTAGGTCTAATTTGATTTTAAATTGATAAAATAACATTAAAATAATTAATTAATTAATAATTTTAGAAAGAAACTGAACCTAATTATTATTATTTTTGATTTTTATGACTTGTTAAAAAAATGACTTTTGAAAATAATAAACAAAATAAAATAAAAAATGAGAAAATAAACAAAACATGGGTCTGGTCATCAAAATAAAATGGGGGGTGTTGTTAAAAAAACGCTGGGCCCAACCCAGAGGGAGCCCAGAAGCTGTACTGGGATTCAGTGAGGAGAGCTTTTGATGGCTCATGGTGCACCTGCATATGGGAACCTTTTGATCTATATCAACCAAGATCTAGTGGTTGTGATCTGTAGGCACATGATGGACTGGCGTAGCTAACGCATACTGGATCTATAGTTAATCAATGTTAGAAAAATAAAATGTTGGACCTGGGGCACGAACCCAGGTCCTCTCCTTCACAAACGCACCTGTTTATCAACTGAGTTTCCCTATAATTCATTTATCAATATACAACCATGGTATTATATGTAAAAATGATTTCCAAATATATTAAAAATAATACTCGGGCGCTGATGAGCCCCTTTTTATTTGAATGGGCCAATCAGGACACGCGATCTTACCACGCCAGTGCGCACCTGTCAACTAGCCGAAGGGACGCGGGAGTCAATATCCGGTCGTATTCTCTGGGATGTCCAAATGTGAAACCTGCAAAAATGGAAATATCAAAGCCTACAATCCAGGCTACCCTCCCCCCAAATCAACCCTCCTGATTCCATTTCTGGGGTTTGTTCATCCTGAAACGGCCTGGATTGGGAGGTGTAATACGGTGGGGGAACTGAGTTGGGATGTTTTGCGTTTGATCACAATTGTTGCGGTTAGCAAGATTCACCACCGACTTTTCTTTTATCCAAAAGGAAAGGCTGAAAAGAACAGGAAAGACCTTCGAGATTATTTCTTGAGTTCGGGGGTAGATTATGAAAAGGGAAGGTATTAACACCCTTTTCATCCATAGTTATTTATGGGCTCTTAGTTACTTGCTAGATCACTTGCTTTGTTTGAGAATATGCTTTGCGGTGGTTTTTGAAATTATTTTGAAAAGGGGCCTTCGTTTAGGAAAACTTTGTAATGGTTCTCGTTTGTAAGAACGTATACAAAGTGTTGGACTTTTGAAAAATATTTCAATGTTTTGAAAGTGTTTGGTGTGTGTTTGTTTTGAAAGTTAGCAAGAAACTAAGAACGTTTCTACCGACTCAAAAGTCTTTGTTCATTTCTTCCTTCCTTTGATATTGCTATCTTACCATTGATTGGTAAGAAGCTTTATCTTTGGATGTAAAGGGACGGGCGTGGGTCATCGTATAGTCATGATGGCAATATTGTGAGATATCTTAGCATTTCTCTTTGAGGGACTAAGATCATTATAAAGGAAACATTTGAAGCATCATCGAGGGACTGTGATCTTGTATTTCGATTGTTTTTTCTAAGACATCCCACGTGCATAACATGACCATTTTTATAAGGCAACACGTGGAATTATCCTAGAGGTGCATGTGTGAATAGTGTGTTTGATTTGCATGCATTTATTTTTTTATTAGGGTTGTCTACTTGTTGATTTTATCTTCCCATACAAATCCTAATTACTAGCATTTATATGAAAGAGATAAATTGCGGAAAGTAAATATTCTACGCTATTACAATCATTAGGGGGGTGGGGTGTACAAATTTACAAATGGGGATTGCAAGAAATTTAAAGTCCTAATTATCTATTACAACCATATTGAAATAATGTACGAGAGATGAAATGGACTTGTTTTGTTTTTTTTAAGACAATAAAATAAGTTTGCTTAAGAAAATATATTTAGTCTTTTGGTTTTAAAAGAGATAAAATAAAGTATGTGTATATAAAAATGTTTTTGGTGTTTTTGAATGAAAATAAAATGATGGTAAAAATAATAATAGGAAAAAAGAGTCAGAATCAGCGCATGGTTGTGATAAGAAACTCTGATTCTGGTGCGCTGCAATTCAGAAGGAAAATGTTAGCTAAAAAATAGACGATCAGAAGTTCTAAGTCTGGATACACTGAAGTTCTGAGGTTGCTGGGAACAAACGAAAGCATGGAAGTTCTTATGCAACTGGAAGCCTAGCGATTCTAGTGCTACTAGAAGGTCAGAAGTTCTGGTTGCTAAGGGAGTTTGGAAATTCTGATGTACTTGGAAATCTAGAAGCTCTAGGGTTACTGGCAAACTAGAAGTTCTAATAATGGGTATGTGAGGTGTCAAGGCTGTTGGGTGGGAATGTCTAGAAGTTCTGGCCTAGGATCACTATTTTGATAAGAAATTAAAGGAATTGACCTAGAAGTTCTGGTCCAATTAATAGGGTAAAAAGTCAGGAAATAAACACAAAAAAGGGTGTTTTTGGGGCTAGAACTCAGGACCCTTGGCAATAATGTTTTATGCATGCGCTCTCAACCACTCAGGTGGCTATACATCTGGTGTTAGAAGAAAAAACATAAACATATAACACAAAGTAAGTTATGATGATGAACTTCATCTCTTTCTCGACATTAATCAAAGAATTTGCAGCTTAGTCATTTCTCAAAACAAAAAAAACACACATAGTAGTTATGGAAGGTTTCCATCATGATTTCAGAAACATAAAATATTAGCATTGTAAATCAGAAGCAAGCATGAATTTTGCTGATCCTAATTCTAAATCCTAATTTCCTCAAGAAGTTATAAACTAAACTTCTTTGTACTTAAACAAAATACATAAAATTTATGACTATGTACAACATCAGAGTCAGGATGTCTACATTGTATTTTGGGATATACCAGTCTATCAATGCCTAAGTAATATGATATGAGTCAGCAGAAACTTACCTTGCAGCTAGAAAATGTCATGTGAGCTAGAGCTTGGTTCTGACTGTTGTGATATTTTGATCATCTTCCTCACGTGCTCAGAAGGTTGGGACAACCTTTAACTTGAGTTATAAATGGCTAGAAAATTCTGGAACAGCCAAGAAGCAAAGTTTTGATTTTGAAATGGAAGTAGGTGGGGATGGAAGTGTAATATGAAAATAAAAGTTGGGATGACTTCTAAATGTGTATCAGAAATTATGTTGACGATTTGGTCGAGAAACACTTGAGGAAAATTGGAATTTGAATGCAAAAATCAAAGACTAGCAGGTTTTGTATCTGGGCTGCAGCTTTAAGTTCTTTGGAGATTTTAGAAAGGTTTCAAGGATTTTCTTTTCAATTTTTCGACTGCTTTACAGTAGCAAATGAATTTCAATTTATAGGGAAATATTTTGTAGCTTGGAGAGATCAAGGGTACAACCATCATGCTATGGCACTGACTTGTTCTTGAAGCAAGTTAAACAAGTACGGTGGTTAGCAGCTTTAGTCGTGCTTAAGCTGGATTTGTAAGCAGGAATTAAGGAAAAGTACCCTCAGAAGCAAAGGCAAAGCATGGGCCCAACATAAACTTGTAAAAAAGTTTGCTTTTCAAGGACATCAACAGTACTTCTATCTCACACGTGGGGAAATCCTTTGGATAAAAACTCAAAAGTAGTTGTGAGTATTAAGTGATGATGAGATTTATCAAACCAGAAATACTGAAATATGAGATTATGCATCATTGCTTAATTCTGAGTTAGAAGTTCAGCATCAGCGTAACTTAGAATAAACATCCAACTTCTGATCTTTGAATCTCTTTGCTCCAGCATGTTCTGAAGGAGTTCTCAGACCTTCCAGAAAGCTTGTAACACACTTTGTAAATCCTCTTTGAATTGCTCTTGCAAATTCTGACTGGACCTACATGAAAACTGCTTCAGATGTTCTAACTAAATCCTGTTTTGGGAAGATCCAGAATTTACTGAATGTTTCAGTTTCAATGTCGTGTACTTGAAAGATGTATAACTTAAAATCCCAGAATTTCTAGGAGAAGTAATGTTCTGCAATGTTTTAGATCTCATTGAGATCTACAACTATTGTGTTAGAAGTTCTTCCAGAATCAACTTGCATCATGGTTAGAATCTGGCCAGAAGTTCTGGATTTATCATATTTCCAAAACACTTAGAAAAATTTCTAAGTATTTAGAGTTTTAACTTTTTCAACATAATCTTGAGTTTTGATTTTCTTAATGAAACAAACTTCATGTTCCAACATGTCTTAATTAAATATTATTCTTGGAACTTGATTTTGATCCAAAATCCAAAGTTTGACTTTTCAGTGTGTAATTGACCATTTTGCCCTTGTGTCAATTCCAAACATAAGTTGATGTACTAGTACTGCAAACTGGATGTCATGGGAGATCTTGTGAGAATCCTTGAGAAATGAGAGAGAAATTTTGGGGTACAACAGTTGTCCCTGTTAATTCTTCTTAAACCTGAAGAGTTAGATTGGCGAGCCCGTCATTCGTGACTTGAAGGTGGAAGATGATTGAACACTAGAGTGCCAAGAAATTTGCACTCGATAATGTGTTAGTTGTCTGTGTAGGAATGACCTTAGAGATTCCATTTAGAGTGACTGGGGAAACTATTAGAATAAATCTTTTGGTTGATTTAAACTGAAACCGTAGATGTCTTTGTCTGCTGATTTTTCCTACAAGGAAAAAGATTAGTGGTATGTAGATGTATGCATGGTGTAATGATGCTCTCAAAATAAATGAGATTATGCTGTATGTATTTGTTATGTATGCGTTATGGTTTATGTATGTGATGTGTTTATTGAAACGTGTCTTTGTCTAGGAAAATAAATCCTTAACAACATGCTGACGTGCATGGGGAAATGAGCTCCCAGACTGTTGCTTAGGATGAAGAGTATGCTCCTTAGGTTGTAGGATGTTTCCGCTGGGAATTCCTGTTCCGTTGTTTGAGGAGAAACTTTCGCTGGGGAATACAGGCTTGTTTAAGAAGGCTCTGTGGAGAGTGTTGATCTCTGCTCCTGGGAGTTTCTGGACATGAATGGAGGGCTTATGCTAGACTGAAACAGGCTAGGAATATCTGTTTGGATTTTCACGATTTGGATGATTTTTTGCAAATTTGGTAGCACTCTTGTACAGTGTATAAGCATGTTTTTGGCTTGCGAAAGTGATGTACTTATAGGATAGAAGGTGGGGACAAGATAAGGAGGAAAGAATCAAGACCATAAAGCCATGGTTTCAAGCCATTATCACAATTTTGAAAAACTACCAAACTTGAGATTCCATGTCATTTTTTCATGTTCAATGCATCTGGTCAGGTTTGCACGAAAAATGGGCCTCAAGAATGACCCATAACACTAGCCCACATTCCTAAGCCCATTTCCAAATATTTTGTACCATTTATTTTATATTTATTTGAAATAAATTAAAACAAATATGTAAAAAATAGGTAGAAAATGCAAGGCCTTGGAAAACTAAGATTAGAGGCCCTCTACAACCTTAGGAAGATATTTGAACCTTAAAATGTTAGGCCATTGACTCAAAAATTTAAGTTTGCTCAATGCACCATTCTTGAAATTTCAAAAAATTTCCCAACATGGGCAAGCCATAACTTGCTCAATTTTCATCTCATGGTGATGATCTTGTACTTTTTGGAAATCCCAAGCTGTCTACTTAAATCCCTATTTTGATAAATTTTTCATTTGAAGATGTTATCTTGATGTAAAAGTTCTTGGAAAAAAGTGGTTTTTGTCGACTTTTTGAAAATGACCTGTAATCTTTGAGCTCATATCTTTCGAATGGTGCATTTCTTGATCTTGGGGGCTGAAGAGAAGTTGTATGGAATTATATTCTCTTAAAAATGAGCTTTGTTTGGTGGAAAATGGATGAAGTATGTGAAAGTTATGCCTGGTCAAAGTTCAATTGACTTTTCATATTGAAACCCTAATTTAGCAATTCTTGACTTTTGATGAATTAGGAGAATTTCTTGAGGAATCATGATCAACCCTTAATAAAATGATGAGCATAACTTCAAAATATTGATGTTGACCAAAAATCTTGAAGTTTGACTGTACATGGGCCACCATTGACTTTTGACCTAACATAGTTGATTTTCCAATACTTGAGCAATTGACTGAGCAAAATTATTGTGCAAGGCATGAAATTTGGCATGGATAATATTGAAGGCATATTAGGACCACGGGAAGCATTTGAGACCATAGGAACTCAACCATATTGATGAAAATTGATACCATAGTTGGGGGTTCATTACCATAGGAGGAGAATTGTCTGGTCAATTCTTGGTCAACCTTGAGCAATTGGGAACCTCTAGGAGTATGTCTTGTGTGAAAATGGGAGAGAAAATTTTGGGGTACAACAGCTTATATCCTAGGCTTCTAAAGACAATGGAGAAGATGTAAATGGAACAAGTTACAATTAGAGAGATGTTTGCCAAACAAGCAGAATTCAATAATCTCATTAAGGATTTTATTAGCAAGTTTGAACAAAACAACCAGAACACTTCTTTACCTTAGGAACTTTATTATTAGTTTATGCTTGAATATTTTGATTTCAATATTATTCAAATATTTTAATCCTTACTTATCTACTTTATGCATGATATTGGTTGTTTTCTTAATCGGGAAAAATATTGAAGTTTCTTTTGCTGATAAGAAAAGTTGATTGTTACTATCTATCCATTTTCGTGCTTCCTTTGTCTCTAGCATATAGTATCTTGGAAATTACATTTTTTCTCTCTCTTCATATAATTAATTATTACTTTTTGTCTTTCGAGTCTGATTGCTTACGTAAGGAAATAAATTCTATAGTCAGTCACGTCTTCTCTTTTCCTATTTATAACTGTATTTGTTTCATCTTCTCTTCATCTGAAAAATAACAATATATTAAAATGTATTTCAAAACTCTCATCAAGTCTTTAAGAACCTTTCATGGAAATGATGATATTTTAGAAGTCATCAATGAAACTCGTCCAAAACTTCTTGTTGTTAGCCAAGATTTTCATTTAGGCATTTACTTTCAAAATCGGAAACGCTATCTATATATGTTAGAAGGACCCATCTATCCAAAACCTGTAAAGGCTTTTGGGATAAATGCCACCATCAGCCTTGATGTTTTCTCAATCTTATCTAATATATATGGTGTTTTACCCCAAAATTTTCCCTCCCATTTCATCAACATTTCTCATCACAAGACTCTTGGAACTCAAGATCAAGTTAGGGTTTGCTCTGCTCAAGACACCTCCTTGCACTGTTGACCTAAATTAGGGTTTGTGTTTGCACAGGGATGTTTTAACCCACAATGCCCAAAGTGACTTTCATACTTCATTTTGGACTCATAAGTTTGCCCATACCAAGTTTCAAGCCTTGAATCAAATTTTTGCCCAGTCAATTGGACAGTGGACCTAGAAATCAACTGTATTGGGGAAAAAGTCAACTATGGCCAATTGATAGTCAAACCTTATGAATTTTGATCCACATCAACATTATGAACTCATATGAACCATTTGATCAAGTTTGGACCATAATTCTACAAGAAATTTGATCAGATCACCAAAAGGGTAAAATGGTCATTTTTAGGGGTTTGACTGTACAAAGGCAGTTTTTGGTTGTTTGACCTAGCCAATGGCAAATCAAGTTCAACCATGGATTCAATGACTCAATGGCTTCATCTTGACATATTCAACAAGTTCAAAAGATCTCAAATGGATAGAATTGACAGATGAGTTTTTCAGTCAACTGATCAAAATTTGACTGTACACTTAAAAGTCAAACTTTGACTTTTTGGTCAAAACCAAGTGCCAAGAGTCATTTTTCATCAAGATGTGTCAAATTATAAAACTTGTTCATCAAGAAACCCAAAATTACAAATTAGGGTTTGAAATTGAAAAAATTTCATAACTTAGAAATTTTCTAAGTTATGAAATTTTCTTAATTTTTCCTAACTTTGTCCCACATTTTCACCAAGATGGAAATGGATTCAAACAAAACTTACAACATGAAAGTTTTATTCCATCACAAAGTCTACAACTTTAATTCACAAAGTTTTCTCAAAAGAAGCTTGGATATCAAGTTATGGTTTTTGGAACAAGGGTCCCTAAAACTTTTAACTTAGAGAAATTTTGCCCTAGTTTAGGCAGGATTTTGACCCATCTTCTTGGCCATTTTTCGCATAGTTCCACTTATAGTCTCAAGTTGCATTTCAAAGATGGATTATAGTACATGTTGCAAGATTTCCAAATTGTCCAATAACTCCTCAAACACAATTGTGGTTAGGGAGAATCGAATGCTTGAAGTTGGCAAAAACTCACTTTGAAATCATGGCCAATACATGTTCATACAAGTTGCAAATATGACCAAACTAGCTTAGTACACAATTACAAGCCTCTAAACCAATTCACACTACATAATTGAATGCAAATCCACTGAGCTAATGCATTATCTTGGCCATTTGGACATTTCACACAAAACTAATCCATTTTTGAAAAGGTATGCTTTATGTCAAACCATGATCTTTGAAGCATAGGGCCATATCTCTGAAGCCAAATCAAATCCACAAATTGCAAGTATCAAGAAGATTGTATGCAGCATAATACATGACTTGTGCAGGCCTGTGAGATCAAGTTACACATTCTTGCTTCACAAAGAAGAAACTTGTCCAAATCCTCCCAACTTAAAAACCAGCCATTGTCAGCTTACACAAACATTTCAAACAAGTTACACTCATCCTTGCAAGCAAAAAACACGAGCCTTTCACCTCTCAAACCTCCTTGTGCACAAAACCTTCATTTCTTCCCAAAACAGGGCCAGTTCTGCAAATCACAAGCCACAACCAAATCCCCTCGTGCATTTTGTCCCAAATCACTTCAAACACATTCTAAACAATACACCTAGGTTGTCCAGACCATTCACAAGCAACTATAACTCCATTTATAGTGATCACCATTTTTGAATGGAAGCTTTGCAGGTTGATTTCTGTAGCACGATTCAGGCCACTTCAAAACAAACTAAGCATTGGGAAATGTTCAGAGGACATCAAGCAAGCTCAAAAGAATCTCAGACCTTGTTGAAAGTTGTTGCATTTTCCGACTCGAACTCAACTGAAACCGGTATTTCATGAACTTCTATCTCTCTATTTAGGAACATTTAGCCTTAGATTTGTGAATGAAAGATGTTTGACTCATTTCCCTGAAACCATACATGTGCTTACTTTTCATTTATATTAATCGTGCTAGGATAATTTCACCCATGAACTTTCTGAAAAAACTAGGTTAGAAATTAAGGCCAGAGAAATTTTCTCTGGTCTTTGAGAGTTAGATTTAATGTTTTATATGGTTGAAATCGTTGTTTGATGCTCTACAAGTTTCATGTTTTGAGTTTTGTCAAAAGATCATGTTTCTAGGAGTTAGCATTTGAACAGAGCAAGCGCGCGTCTTTGTCTCAGGGAAGAAGATGAAGTGGAAATGGGCTGGGCCTGTTTGTTCTTACTACTAACACCTCCTTTTTCAGTTTCACACCCCCTGACCCATTTCTTTGTATTTTTATTATTTTTGCATTTTTATTTCTTTTCTGACTTTGATATTTTATTTCCAAACATAAAAAATGCCTAAAAAAATATTTTCATAAATTTTCACATTTATTTGGTATTTATTTTAATTATTTATAACATTAAAATGTTTAAATACTTTATATTATTTTTGTTTAAGCTTAAGAAATATGTAAAAAATAATTTTATTTTCATTTATTATTTTTATTCACATTTGAAAATATTTTCTTGAAATATACACATTTTTGTAAATAATTTATCTTTTTTTTTTACACACTTAACATATATATATATATATATATATATATATATATATATATATATATATATATATATATATATATATATATATATATATATATATATATATATATATATATATATATATATATATATATATATATATATATATATATATATATATATATATATATATATATATATATATATATATATATATATATACTTTATTTTATAAGCATAGAATAAAAAACACAAAAATAATACATTTTTTTTATTGATATTTTTTACTAAAAATTACTTTTTTTCAATATACTTTTAATTTTTGTACATATTGATACATTTTTGTATAAATAATAAATAATATCATTTCTTTAAGGAATTAGGGTTTACCCTAAAAATAACTAAAATTAAATTTTTATTTTATTTATCTTTACATTTCTTTCCATTGAAAATACTTTACATACATAAAAAATCATTTTTTTGCATATTACATTTTATTTAATATTTATTTATTGTATTTATTTAAATTTTGTACATTTAAATATTATGCCTTGCAAATTCAATTTGGTTGTAATAATTTAGAGTTTAATTTCTTGCAAAATAATCCCCTATTCAAATTTGTACCCCCTCCCTATATCATGCTGTAGTAGTTTAGAATTTAAATTCTCGCACCTTTAAGCTTTCAATTATGCCATGATTAGAGAATTAGGGTTTGTATGCAAAATCAAAACCAACAAATAGTTTGACTTAATCAAAGACAAAAAATGCATGAAAAACAAACACAATGCACACTTGTACCCCTAGGGTTACAATCCACTTGTTGCCTTCAAAAATGGGCTATGGTATGCATGTCAAGTACTTTGGCAAAACAAAAGCAAAACAAAAGATCATAGTCCTTCGATGACGCTATCTGGGTTTCCTAAACAAAATGATCAAGTCCCTCAAGAAAACTGCCAAAAATACTTGACACAATTGATATCATGGTCTATACGATGACCCGCGCCTTTCCCGTTTAACATCCTAACACAAGGTTGTTCACCAAATACAATGGTGAAACAACACTGTTAAAAGGGCTAAAAACATAAGAAAGATCTTTGAGTAAGATAGGGTAGATATCTCTTAGTTACTTGATCAAAAGCTTGCAAAAACATCCTTGCTATTTTCAAACACACTTCACAACAAAATTTCAAAACTCTACTTTCAAACATTGGAAACTTTTCAAAAGACAAAAACACCTTTGTATATATTCAAACAAGAATCATTACAAAGGTTGCCACAACGATGGCCTCTTTTCAAAACATCTTTCAAAACCACACACAAAGCACCATTTCAAACAATTGAAGAGCACCATTTCAAACAATTGAAAAGAAAAGCAAATGATCTAAACAAATAACTAAGAGCCCATGGATAACCATGGATAGAAAGGGTGCTCATACCTTCCCTTTCTATAATCTACTCCCCGAACCCAAGAAAATATCTCAAAGGTCTTTCCTGTGCTTTTTGACCTTTCCTTAGGATAAAATAAAAAGTCGGTGGCGACTCTTGCTAAACAAAAACATTTGCGAACACAAACGCAAAACCTCAAGTCAGTTCTCCCACCGTATTACAGAACTGGCGACTCTGTTATGGAAAACTTTAAAAGTGGAGTAACCTTAGGGCTTAGATCACCCTTTGCATGATTATATTGTTTGCTTTGATTGCTTTACATTTGGTTCTCTTGTTTGGGCTTGAAATCCTCCACCTGGATTTGGGAAACATTCATAGGTAAATAGCAATACGTTGTGGAAACTGTGCGGGGTATACCGACATGGTTGAAGCAATAGCTATATTAGTGCGACATATTTGTGAGTACTGGTAGCCTTTGAGTCAATCAAAGAGAATATGGGGCCGCTGAGTGATATCATAAAGCACTAATGAACTCTTAGAACCTTACTTGACCATCTTGGCCTTTTATTAGGGGTAGTGAGATGATCGGCTTTGGTGTAGTCCGAAATTGGTAGATACTCGATACTACACTCATTGAGGGTTGTTTTCTTGGAATATTTTGGTCGCTAGTTAAGTGGCTAAACCAAAACAATGAACATAGAAAACAATCCAGTGATATTGAGCTCCTTAGAACCCAGTTACTATTTATAGGACAGGTTTGAGCCAACTAAACTCGAGAGGGTATTTACCTATGAAACCTCATGCAAGCCTGGAACTAGGGTTTTGTGTGACTTGCTTATACATGTGTTTGTGCATACATCATGAACATCATAAAGCATCATATGCATCCACTAACTATTTCAAGGGTTTTGATCTTCATCTTTGTTCTTGTTTTGTAGGTCATGGAATCTCTTCGCGGGAAAACAATTAAAGTCAACCTTGTGAGAATCCCTCCTCAACTCAAGGAGCTTACTTCCAGGATTCCAGAGAATTCTCTCTTCAGTGAAAGACATGGTAGGCTTCTCAACTTGGTCAACTCCAACATTGAAGAAGACATGGTGAAAGTCCTCTTCCAGTTCTTTGACCCCCTACACCACTGTTTCACTTTCCCCGATTACCAACTAGTACCTACTTTGGAGGAATTTTCTCAACTCTTGAGGATTCCTATTCTTCATCAACTACCCTACAATGGTACGGAAAAAGAACCAAAGCCTGAAGATGTTTCTCAAGCATTACACTTGCAACCATCTGACATCAAGGGACATTGGGAAACCAGAAGTGGTGTCAAGGGTTTCTTGGCAAAGTTTCTATTTGAGAAGGCACAGGACTGCTGGAATTCTCTTGATCTACAAGCCTTTGAAGAGATTGGGGCACTCCTTATCTATGGGTTGGTCCTGTTCCCAAACCCTGATCAACTTATAGATGTGAATGTTGTCAAGATTTTCATATCTCGGAATCCTGTGCCTACATTGCTTGGGGATATCCTACACTCATTTTACACACGAACAATGAGGAAAGGAGGTGTTCTCATGTGCTGTACTCCTCTCCTAGCAAGGTGGTTTACTTCTCACCTTCCACAATCAGTTTTGAAGAATAATCAGGGTTCAAGGTGGTCACAACGGTTGATGACCCTCACACATTCTGATGTTCATTGGTGTTCTCGGTCCAGAGAAAATGTCATCATCATTGATCTTTGTGGGGAATTCCCTAATGTCCCACTACTTGGCATTAGGGGAAGCATTACCTACAACCCTTGTTTAGCTCTAAGACAGTTTGGATATGCTTGGAGGGATGGCCCTCATGACATGCTGATTCCTGACCTAGTTTTTGACTTCGACAACGATGCGCAAGGACTTCGACAAAGGTTCATCAGAGCTTGGAGGATGCCTAACAAAGTGGATAGTAAGACATTGGGGCACAAGAATTCCACCCCCTTGACCCTTATCTCGAGTGGGTATGAAGCCGCGCCCAGAATCTTATGATGCCATATCCTCACATTCTCCATGTGATCAAAGAGCCTGTTATAGAAGGAGAGGTTCCATACACCCTCCTACATCCTGACATGCCAACATAATGGGAAGAAATGCAAAAGAGTTGGATCCAACTCAAGGAAGAACGGAATACTTTTGAAGCCAGCTTCTATGCCAGGGAGAAGAAGGTTTTGGAGCTTACCCGCCGACTTCATGAGGAGGAAAATCTCAACACTTACATCGCACCAAAGAGGATGCGCAATGTCTTTTTACATTAAGAATTTTGTAATATTTTGCCCATGGGGCACTTATGTACTAACAATTTCTTCTTAATATGACGTGTGTTCCTTTTTGTTTGCAACAAATTTGAATTTCTGAATCCTTGAATGCATTACATGAATAACATACCATTCATCATATGCATAAACAGGTCTTCACATCAGGTTTCCTTATCTTTCTGTTGTTTATTTCAGCAAGATGGATTTGGAGCAGACGGGTAAGGATCTGCAAGCACAAAATTCTCAATTCCAGCAACTCCTCATGACCTTAGCAAAGGGTCAAGAGGACCTTAAAGTACTGTTGGAGAAAAATAAAGAGAAAAAGAAGAAAAGGCCTGGAGTAGCCACTTTTGGAAGAAGGTTTGAAAGCAATGCTAGGAAAGTTCTCGAGTTCCCCTCAATGTCTGATGAAGGGCTGGTAAAGGAAAAGGAGCTGCGGTACCTTCTGAATCTGAAGTTGAAGAGGAAGAAGAGGAAGAAGACGAAGACTACTCCGAACAGCAATATCCCCCGGCGGATGATAAATATAAGAATCTTGAGGATAGATTGGCAGCCATGGAGTTGCAAAGGGTGCCTGGTTTAGATTTTGAAGAACTAGGGTTGGTCGCTGGGATCGTCATTCCTCCCAAGTTCAAAGTACCAACATTTTCTAAGTATGATGGTCTGTCCTGCCCAAAGATGCATCTGAGATCCTATGTCAGAAAGATTCAACCCCACTCATCTGATAAAGACCTCTGGGTACACTTTTTCCAAGACAGTTTGTCAGGCACACAATTGGACTGGTTCTATCAACTTAAGAGATCTGAGGTTCATAACTGGGAAGACTTAGCTGCTGCTTTTTACCGTCAATACCAATACAATGCTGATTTGGCGCCCACTCGTACTCAGCTACAAAGTATGGGGATGGCTTCCAATGAAGGATTTAAAGAGTATGCCCAGAAGTGGCGTGATCTGGCTGGAAGGGTGCAGTCGCCATTATCGGATAGAGAGCTGGTTGACATGTTTTTAGGGACCCTGTCTGGCCCTTTCTTCAATCATTTAATTGGGAGTTCTTTCGCAGGATTCACCGAACTAATTTTGACCGGCGAAAGGGTCGAGGCCGGTATTAAAAGTGGTAAGATTCAGAAAGATACCTCCGCAC
The DNA here is from genome assembly GCA_948472305.1 of Vicia faba. Taxonomy (NCBI): domain Eukaryota; kingdom Viridiplantae; phylum Streptophyta; class Magnoliopsida; order Fabales; family Fabaceae; genus Vicia; species Vicia faba. The sequence goes on along the minus strand of OX451740.1, from coordinate 1,275,831,538 downwards.
CCATTGCTGTTAAGAAAACCTTCCCAGCTAAGAAGGAAGCCTATGTTGTTTATTCTCAGAAAAGTCAAGAAAGAACCGAGCACCGACCAACTGTGGGGGCTGTGATGATTCAAAACTCTTCAAATGATCAACCTCGCGGCAATCAGCTAAGGCCTAATCAACAACAGGTAGAAAGGCCACAACGGCAGTTCACCCGAATCAACATGACGCCAGCTTAAGTACTCCCTCATTTGTTAAAGTTGAATCTTACCAGTTTGAAGGAAGCGCCAAAGAACCCTAATACCTCCTCTCCATACTACCACTCCAATGCCAAGTGTGCTTACCACTCTGATAGTGCAGGGCATGATACCAACAATTGTTGGGCGCTTAAGAACAAAATCCAAGACCTGATTGACGCCAAGGAAGTAGAATTTGATGCGCCTTAGAAGCCCAACGTAATATCTGCTCTGATGCCCAAGCACGGTCATAATGTTCATGCCGTTATGGAAGACCTTCATGTTACCGATATTGCTGACCTCTTAACTTTGTTACCAGTGATTAAAGTGAATTTGATGAGAGCTGGGATATTCCCAGGCTATGGAAAAGACTGCTACTTTTGTTTAAACATACGAGCTTACTGCCCAATGTTGAAATCAGGTATCCAACGCCTGATGGATACCCATAAGATACTCTTCCAAAAGACCCTTGTTGATACCTTCACTCATGTTACTCCTGCTACTTTTGCTACTTCAACCAATGATATTACAATAATAACCATCTCCGACAATCTTCCCAAGGCTTGCAAAAGGCCTGTCAAGATTACACCTGATCCTGAGTTCGTACCATTAAAAATCACCATGTCGGGGCCTGTCCCGTATCAATCTAACAAAACGATACCATGGAACTACGGAGGAGAAATCTTCTATCATGGCATCAAACAGATTGAATCAATCCAAGAGAATTCTGAAGATGAGACCCCTGGTATAGGGAACATTTCGGGAACAAGCAAGATAACTCGCAGCGGACGAATTTTTTCTCCGGAGATTGCCCCCCCTCGAGCAGTTTTCGGACCCTGGAAAGCTTTTGTACATGTTAAGCCATCTGTGCAAGACCCGATAATTGAAGAATTCGATACTCCTGAAGTAAGACCATCTGTTGATATTACCGATAAGGGTAAGGGGATACTAGAAGCGCCTGTCAGGGCGAAGGCTCATAATGTGGTTATCCCCGAAACCACCCAGAAAGAAATGGAAGAAATCTTGAAAATAATCAAAAGGAGCGATTTCGACGTCGTGGAACAGCTAGGGAAGACCCCTTCCAAAATATCCATGTTGTCTCTTCTACTCTGCTCTGAGGCCCATGCTAAGGCCTTAATCAAATTTTTAAAGACGGCACACGTGCCCCAAGAAACTTCGGCTGATCAGTTTCAGAAGTGCGTGGCCAGCCTTACTGCTGATAATGGTCTTGGCTTTTCCGATGCTGATCTGACTCCCAAGGGAAGGAAACACAACGACGCGCTACATGTCTCCGTTAAATGCAGGGGAACCACCCTCGCCCATGTCTTAGTAGATACCGGTTCTTCCTTGAATGTGCTGCCGAAGAAAGCGTTAGACCGTTTGGACTGCGAAGGATTGACCCTCAAACCCAGTAACATCATTGTTAGGGCCTTCGATGGGTCCAAAAGAATGGTTCACGGAGAGGTTGACATTCCTATCAAAGTGGGCACAAAAGTTTTCAACTCCACCTTTTATGTGATGGACATCCGTCCTTCATATTCGTGTTTGTTGGGAAGACCGTGGATCCATTATGCTGGGGCGGTTACCTCCTCTTTGCACCAAATGCTGAAGTATCCTGTTAAGGGTAAGATTATAACGGTGCACGGCGAGGAAGAGTACATGATAAGTCACCTCAACTCCTTCCGTTATGTGGAGTTGGATGGCGATTTCATCGAAACTCCTTTCCAACATTTTGAGGAAGTTTCTCCTGAGGTCGCAGCTGCGAAGAAAATGGTTGAGGTTCCTATCGTTCCCAAGCATGTATCTAGGATGGCATCTCTCAAGGACGCAGAGGCTGTAGTCAAAGAAGGAAAGAGCACAGTGTGGGGGAAACTTCCTGATTTTCCCCATAAGACGGACAAGTTTGGATTAGGGTTTACTACTGTAGGACAAAAGGCTATGCGTCGCTCCAAGGCTGGAGGACCACCCGTCAAAATCACTTACCATGGAATTAATGTTGTAGAAGATGAGGATGAAGAGGACAACTTTGAAGATTGGATCTTTCCAACCGTCGAAGGGGGTTTAAGCAACTGGGAAGCAAAGGATTTTATCCCCATCACCTTCATCAACCAGTAAATTTATCTTTGAACAATTTCCTATTTTGGTCTGTAATAACTAAACAATTCGTACACTATTTTCACCTTATGCCTTGCCCGGGGCATATAGGTCCATTTGTAAGGGCTTGATTTTCTTCATTATCATATGCCATGTTTTAATGAATCATTGGATGTTTTCATCTATAAACTGTTGTTATCATTTTCTTTCTTTTTGCATTTTGTTTTGTTTAAGGATGGCTATCCCTTACACACACCCACACTCACAAATGCAGGTACCCATACACTCCGGATTCCATGGGTGACTATTCTGCTTTAGCCTTCGGTAACTCTGAGGATTTGGTCAATCATGCTGAGTACGAAGTTGACGAAGACTGTGAAGTGTCGGGAGAGTTAGCCATACTTTTCCAACAAGAAGAGAGGGCTATTCTGCCTCATGAAGAGTTGCTAGAAACCATCAACTTGGGAACAGAGGAAGACAAGAAAGAGGTAAAAATAGGTGCCAACCTGGAGCCAGGTATCAAAGAGCGTCTAGTGCAATTGTTGAACGAATATGTTGAGATCTTTGCCTGGTCCTATGAAGACATGCCAGGGTTAGACACAGATATCGTGGTTCATTGTCTTCCTACAAGAGAAGATTGTCCACCGATCAAGCAAAAGGTCCACCGAATGAGGCTCGACATGTTTGAGAAGATCAAAGCTGAGGTAATGAAATAATTCAATGCTGGCTTTCTGGCTGTTACTTCCTATCTGCAATGGGTTGCTAACATTGTGCCCGTGCCTAAGAAGGACGGCAAAGTCAGAATGTGTGGACTATCGGGATTTAAACAGGGCTAGCCCTAAAGATGATTTTCCACTTCCACATATCGACATCTTGGTTGAAAACACAGCTCAACACAAGGTATTTTCCTTCATGGATGGATTCTCGGGATACAACAAGATCAAAATGGCCCCCGAGGACATGGAGAAAACTACTTTTGTCACGCAATGGGGTACCTTCTGCTACAAAGTGATGCCATTCGGACTGAAGAATGCAGGGGCAACCTATCAACGCGCCATGGTAGCTCTGTTTCATGATATGATACATCATGAGATCGAAGTTTACGTAGACGACATGATAGCTCGATCACAGACAGAAGAAGAACACCTTGATCATTTGCAAAAGCTGTTTGCCTGGTTGAAGGAGTATAAGCTCAGACTGAACCCAAGCAAGTGTACTTTTGGAGTTAGGTCTGGTAAACTTTTGGGATTTATTGTCAGCAACAAAGGCATTGAGGTTGATCCAGCTAAAGTAAAGGCTATACAAGAAATGCCCGCCCCCCCGCACTGAGAAGGAGGTTAGAGGATTCTTGGGATGCTTAAACTATATCGCGAGGTTCATCTCTCACCTGACATCTACTTGTGAGCCAATCTTCAAGCTGCTGAAGAAAGATCAGGTAGTTGAATGGAACAATGATTGTCAATTTGCTTTTGATAAGATCAAGGAGTATTTATTGGAACCTCCTATTTTGATGCCACCCATCGAAGGAAGGCCGTTAATCATGTATTTGACTGTGTTGGATAATTCAATGGGGTGCATACTGGGCCAACATGACGAGTCTGGCCGAAAAGAGCATGCCATTTATTACCTTAGCAAAAAGTTTACCGACTGTGAGACTCGCTACTCACTACTCGAGAAAACTTGTTGCGCTTTGGTATGGGCTGCTCGCCGGCTAAGGCAGTATATGTTGACTCATACCACTCTGATGATTTCCAAAATGGATCCGATCAAGTATATCTTCGAAAAGCCTGCCTTATTTGGAACAATCGCCAGATGGAAAATGATCCTGACTGAGTATGATATCCAGTGTACTACCCAAAAAGCTATAAAGGGGAGTGTACTAGCTGACCATCTAGCTCATCAAGCCGTCGAAGATTACCAATCTATGAGATTCAACTTCCCTGACGAGGACATCTTGACATTGGACAACATTGAAGGTAACGGACCGTATGACGGACCTGAACAAGGATCTCGATGGACCCTATACTTTTATGGTGCTTCAAATGCACTTGGCAACGGTATTGGTGCGGTACTCATTTCTCCGGAAGGTTTCCATACACCTTTCACTTCTCGACTTTGCTTCAGTTGTACCAACAACATGGCTGAATATGAAGCTTGCATCTTTGGTCTCAAGGATGCTATAGACTTGGGAATCAAATCTTTGGTCGTATTTGGGGACTCGACTTTGGTTATCAGTCAATTCAAAGGAGAGTGGGACACCAAACATCCTAATCTTATCCCATACAAAGAACATGTCTTGACATTGTTGCCTCATTTCGAGCAGATTACCTTCGAGCATTTCCCGCGAGAAGAAAATCAGTTAGCCAATGCTCTGGATACAATGTCTTCCATGTTTAAACTCAACTGGGATAACGAGGCTCCCCAAATCACCATCGAGCGAATGGATGAACCTGCGCACTGTCATGAGATTAATACCGAAGAAGTAGTGGAACAACCCTAGTTTCATGAAATCAAAAGGTATCTCCAGACTAGAGAATATCCTGAAGGAGCTTCCGTCAATGACAAAAAGTTCTTAAGGAGATTTGCTGCCAAGTTCTTCCTAAGCAATGGCATCCTTTATAAGCGCAGCCATGATTGTGTTCTACTTTGTTGTGTGGACAAGGTTGAAGCAGAGTTAATCATGACTGATATACATAGTGGCACATTTGGCACTCACTTGAGTGGACATACGATGGCTAAGAATATTCTAAGGGCAGGCTACTACTGGTCTACCATGGAAGCTGATTGTCATCAACATTCCCGCACTTGTCACAAATGCCAAGTCTACGCCGACAAGGTACATATTCCTTTTGTTCCTCTCAACGTTCTGACAGCTCCTTGGCCATTCGCAATGTGGGGCATTGACATGATTGGAGAGATCAAGCCTACGACATCCAATGGGCATCACTTCATCCTGATGGTTATTGACTACTTCACCAAGTGGGTCAAAGTAGCTTCCTATGCCTCAATTACAAAGAATGTGGTTGCCCGCTTCATCAAGCAGAACCTCATAAGCCGGTATGGTATCCACGACAGGATTATCACGGACAACGGTACAAATTTGAATAACACTATGATCACTGCTCTATGCGAACAGTTCAAGATTTATCATCACAATTCATCTCCATACCGGCCGAAGATGAACGGTGCTATTGAAGCCGCGAACAGAAATATCAAGAAGATAATTCAAAAGATGACGGTCACCTACAAGGACTGGCATGAGATGTTACCGTTTGCTCTGCATGGATATCGTACCACGGCACGTACTTCAACAGGGGAAACTCCATTTTCTTTGGTATATGGTATGGAAGTTGTTCTACCTATGAAAGTTCAGATTCCTTCCTTGAGGATTATGAAGGATGTTGGTTTGAGTGAAGACAATTGGATTCAGACCCGGCTTGATCAACTTAACTTGATCGACGAGAGGCGACTTACTGCTGTTTGTCATGGTCAGACGTATCAAAAACGGATGATCAAGGCTTTCAACAAGAAAGTCAGGCGTCAGGTATATCAAGTCAGAGATCTTGTAATCAAACGGATCATCTTGCCGCAAAGTGATTCCAGGGGCAAGTGGACTCCTACTTACGAAGGACCATTTGTGATCAAGAGCATCTTTTCTGGTGGGGCAAGGATTTTGACCACCATGGACGGTGACGACTTGCCATACCCTGCGAACGCAGACATAGTCAAAAGATACTATGCATAAAATAACCCGACAAGTTGAAAACCCGAAAGGGCGACTTGGGCAAAAATGGGCATCCCGGTGAATTGAAAACCCGAAAGGGCGGTTCAGGCAAAAATTAGGGATAAAACAAAAAATTTGTACACCCGGCAAGTTGAAAACCCGAAAGGGTGACTTGGGCAAAAAAGGGTTTCCTGGTGGATCGAAAACCCGAAAGGGCGGTCCAGGCAAAAGTTAGGGAATTAAAGCGTATGACTATGTCTCGTCGGATCACTTTAAGAACAATCTCTTCACCAACAAGCTCCAAGCTACTGATCAATCTAATCATCGGCGGATGAAGCAGTGAATGGACAAGATACTCAGAGTTTTGAAGGCTATAACAGAATGGGAATCCCATGCAATTGTTACACATAGACATCTTTCTTTTGTATAAAAAATTTTCAATTTTTTATAACAACATTCTCTTACTAGGATGTTTGTTTCCTTTGTACAAAGATACTAACGAAAGTTAATACAAAGATACTTCAAAGTGTAGAAATTTTCTTGCCTTTCTTTCTTTTTACACTTATGTTTTATTTGAAAACGTCCAAAGTTTTGTTAAATAGCCATATGCATTTGAATAAAATCACTGCTTACAAATGTAACGAAATTGAGAAAGGATAATTACTGATAGGTCGAAGGTGTGGGAAGATATCTTTATGCTATTCCAGAAGAAATCCCCCACAGTACATCGTTCAAATCCTCAACAAAGTTAAAGCCTTAGGGTATGTGTCCCCAGCGGAGTTAAATTTCAAGATCCCTAGTGGAACCCGAAAACCCTGAAATACATATCCCTAGCGGAGCCAGAATATCCTAAACCCAATTTCCCCAGCAGGCTGTCTTAAAAGCCTGGGAATCAAACAAATAACAGTTAATTTCTTGGCTTATCCCCAACTAGGATGATTCCCCAGTAGATTGGTGTACAACCCAAGCTTCTGATTTCACCGGCCGAGTAAACATTCTCCCCACAGAGTTATCTCCCAACAGATAGAAGATTATTGGTCTCATTTCTCCGGCAGAAACCTCCTAGGTTTTAACTCCCCAGTAGAGATTTTCAGAGTTCTCCTTATTTCCCAGGAAAGTCATGAAAGATTCTCATTCCCCGTAGAAGTTGTCAAAGACTTTTAATCCCCAAGCAGTCAGCAAGGATTTCTCATCTTCAACAATCAAAGTTTTTTGAATCCTCAGCATTGGTCAAGGATTTACTTTCCCCGACAGCAGTCAAAGATTTCATTATCTCCAATTATCAAGGATTTATTTTCCTCAGCAAGACAGCCACTCAGCTTACATGCCCATCCATTACATTCATATATCATAAACATTGATGAAACACAGTTCATTGCATCATACATATCATGCAACATAACTTTGTATTTTAGCTAACATTTTACCCTTTTCAGGATAAGATTAAAAGGCTGTCGTTAACAATTTTGCTGATACAATATGGATACACCCCAGACACGGCGGTCATTCTATTACTCATTCATAATTTAAAGTCAAAATACAGTACGGATACACCCCAGATACGGCGGTTATTCTACTACTCATTTTGACTTCAGCAATCCGATACAGACTAGATACGCTCCAGGCACGACGGTCATTCTATCTCTCATTCAGATTCAACTATAAACTTCAAGTTCAGATACGCTCCAAACACGGATTCCATGCTGGCCCTTACACCAGAGGTTTGATTCTCCCCAGTGTAGTCGCCACGGAAGTCATTCTGTCACTTATTCAGATCCCAGTTACAGTCTCAGATACACTCCAGACACGGAAGTCATTCTGCTACTCATAAAGATCTCAACTTCAGATACAGTCCAGATACGCCCCAGACACGGCTGCCATTCTGCCACTCATTCAGAACTTATTCCCAGCACATAGTTGCTCCACACACAGATTTTTCTCTGTTACCCATTCAGAATACAGATACACTCCAGACACGGCAGTCATTCTGATATTCATTCAAGAATCAAATGCAGTTACAGCTCGGATACGCTCTAGACACGGACGCCATTCTTTTGCTCATACAAACTCAGTCTCCAAATACAGTTCAAATGCATTCCAGACACGGATACCATTTTGATGCTCATTCTTATGACCTACAACATTGCAATTCAACAAACATTCTTGGATGGCATCTTTAAGCCCATCTTCAGCAAGATTCTATCATCTCCAAATGGCATCTTTAAGCCAATTTCCTCAGCTATATTTTGACGAGTGCAAATTTATGGGCACTCTAGTGTCCAATCCTCTTTTACCTTCGAGTCGCGAAAGGCAAACTTGCCAATCTAACTCTTCAGGTTCAAGAATACTGAACAGGGTCAACTGTTGTACCCCAAAATTTTCCCTCACATTTCATCAACATTTCTCATCACAAGACTCTTGGAACTCAAGATCAAGCTAGGGTTTGCTCTGCTCAAGACACCTCCTTGCACTGTTGACCTAAATTATGGTTTGAGTTTGCACAGGGATGTTTTGACCCACAATTCCCACAGTGACTTTCATACTTCATGTTGGACTCATAAGTTTGCCCATACTAAGTTTCAAGCCTTGAATCAAATTTTTGCCCAGTCAATTGGACAGTTGACCTATAAATCATTTGTATTGGGGAAAAAGTCAACTATGGTCAATTGACAGTCAAACCTTATGAATTTTGATCCACATCAACATTATGAACTCATATGAACCATTTGATCAAGTTTGGACAACAATTCCACAAGAAATTTGATCAGATCACCAAAAGGGTAAAATGGTCATTTTGAGGGTTTTGACTGTACAAAGGCAGTTTTTGGCTGTTTGACCTAGCCAATGGCAAATCAAGTTCAACCATGGATTCAAGGAATCAATGGCTTCATCTTTACATATTCAATAAGTTCAAAAGATCTCAAATGCATAGGATTGACAGATGAATTTTTCAGTCAACTGATCAAAATTTGACTGTACACTAAAAAGTCAAACTTTGACTTTTTGGTCAAAACCAAGTGCCAAGAGTCATTTTTCATCAAGATGTGTCAAATTATGAAATTTGTTCATCAAGAAATCCAAAATTACAAATTAGGGTTTGAAATTGAAAAAATTTCATAACTTAGAAATTTTCTAAGTTATGAAATTTTCTTAATTTTTCCTAACTTTGTCCCAAATTTTCACAAAGATGGAAATGGATTCAAACAAAACTTACAACATGAAAGTTGTAGTCCATCACAAAGTATACAACTTTGATTCACAAAGTTTTCTCAAAAGAAGCATGGATCTCAAGTTATGATTTTCGGAACAAGGGTCCCTAAAACTTTTAACTTAGAGAAATTTTGCCCTAGTTTAGGCAGGATTTTGACCCATCTTCTTGGCCATTTTTCGCATAGTTCCACTTTAAGTCTCAAGTTTCATTTCAAAGATGGATTATAGTACATGTTGCAAGCTTTCCAAATTGTCCAAGAACTCCTCAAACACATTTATGGTTAGGGAGAATCGAATGCTTGAAGTTAGCAAAAACTCACTTTGAAACCATGGCCAATACATGTTCATACAAGTTGCAAATCTGACCAAACTAGCTTAGTACACAATTACAGGCCTCTAAACCAATTCACACTCCATAATTGAATGCAAATCCACTGAGATAATGCATTATCTTGGCCATTTGGACATTGCACACAAAACTAATCCTTAATTAGAAAAAGGTACATTTCCATTTTAGAAAAGGTATGCTTTATGTCAAACCATGATCTTTGAAGCATATGGCCATATCTCTGAAGCCAAATCAAATCCACAAATTGCAAGTATCAAGAAGATTGTATGCAGCATAATACATGACTTATGCAGGCCTGTGAGATCAAGTTACACATTCTTGCTTCACAAAGAAGAAACTTGTCCAAATCCTCCCAACTCAAAAACCAGCCATAGTCAGCTTACGCAAACATTGCAAACAAGTTACACTCATCCTTTCAAGCCAAAAACACGAGCCTTTCACCTCTCAAACCTCCTTGTGCACAAAACCTTCATTTCTGCCCAAAATAGGGTCAGTTCTGCAAATCACAAGCCACAACCAAATGCCCTCGTGCGTTTTGTCCCAAATCACTTCAAACACATTCTAAACCATACACCTAAGCTGTCTAGACCATTCACAAGCAACTGTAACTCCATTTACAGTGATCACCATTTTTGTTTGGAAGCTTTGCAGGTTGAGTTCTGTAGCACGATTCAGGCCACTTCAAAACAAACTAAGCATTGGGAATGGTTTAGAGGACATCAAGCAAGCTCAAAAGAACCTCAGGCCTTGTTGAAATTTGCTGCATTGTCCAACTCGAACTCAACTGAAACAGGTATTTCATGAACTTCTATCTCTCTATTTAGGAACATTTAGCCTTAGATTTGTGAATGAAAGATGTTGTACTCATTGCCCTGAAACCATACATGTGCTTAGTTTTCATTTATATTAATCGTGCTAGGAGAATTTCACCCATGAACTTTCTGAAAAAACTAAGTTAGAAATTAGGGCCATAGAAATTCTCTCTGGACTTTGAGAGTTAGATTTAATGTTTTATATGGTTGAAATCGTTGTTTGATGCTCTACAAGTTTCATGTTTTGAGTTTTGTCAAAAGATCACGTTTCCAGGAGTTATCATTTGAACAGGGCAAGTGCGCATCTTTGTCTCAGGGAAGAAGATGAAGTGGAAATGGGCTGGGCCTGTTTGTTCTTACTACTAACACCTCCTTTTCAGTTTCACACCCCGTGGCCCATTTCTTTGTATTTTTATTATTTTTGCATTTTATTTCTTTTCTGACTTTGATATTTTATTTCCAAACATAAAAAATGGCTAAAAAAAATATTTTCATAAATTTTTACATTTATTTAGTATTTATTTTAATTATTTCTAACATTAAAATGTTTAAATACTTTATTTTATTTTTGTTTAAGCTTAAAAAATATGTAAAAAATACTTTTATTTTCATTTATTATTTTTATTCACATTTGAAAATATTTTCTTTAAATATACACATTTTACATATTTAATATATATATATATAATATATATATATATATATATATATATATATATATATATATATATATATATATATATATATATATATATATATATATATATATATATATATATATATAATATATATATATTATATATATATATATATATATATATATATATATATATATATATATATATATATATATATATATATATATATATATATATATAATATATATATATATATATATATATATATATATATATATATATATATATATATATATATATATATATATATATATATATATATATATATATATATATATATATATATATATATATATATATATATATATATATATATATATATATATATATATATATATATATATATTATATATATATATATATATATATATATTTATATATATATATATATATATATATATATATATATATATATATATATATATATATATATATATATATATATATATATATATATATATATATATATATATATATATA